>CM045497.1:147501-747501 GCA_024704745.1 Rosa lucieae | reverse complement strand
AGCTAAAACCTTGTAGTAACCCATCTTTCGATGCTCATAATTCACCCATAAAGAATCGGAATCCAGATTTTCCACTTGAATATTAAAGTTCACATTCAAAAGTTTCCATACATATGTAGCACAAATTCCAACACCAAGGAATATGAGATATTGAGATCTACAAAATTAGCTAAGAATATGAAAACTGACAGAATTAAGGCAGACTAACCTTTGTCCATTCAAACCTGAATAACAGAAGATCTAGTTATCATATTGAAAAACCCTTTTATAGGAATTAATTAGACATTCCGGAGTTTTAATCCATATAAATAATACATCCATTGAACCCCGGGAAGTATATTTTTTTTTGCAATTAATTAGCCTAACAGGCTACCAAGTTTTCTGTTTTTCTAACGAAAAAACCCTAGAAGATTTTTTCTCTCAACCTAGTCTTCAACGGCACCCTAGCCTCCTTCCCTAGTTTTTTGCTATTGCTCTCTTCTCGACTTCTCTCTATCCAATGGATTCCATTGATGCTGTCATGTCTCTTGTCCTTATTGAAGGAGGTAGTGCTCCTGACCTAGGAAAGGTTGGTGGTGGCCTCATTAGTAGGTCTTCCCAACCTTTTCTGATTGGAAAACCTCTGACCCGCAAGTCGGTTGATCCTAAGGCAGAATTTAGGGTTCAGGAATGGGCTGGAGATTTATTCTTATTCTCCTTTGAATCAGTGTGTGATCGCAACAAGGTACTCCGAGGTGGGGGTTGGTGTTTTGATTGAGCCCTGGTTTGCTTTGAAGAGTATGATGGCGTGAAACCTCTTCATGAAGATCCTACAGCTATGGGTACTGTTTCTAGCCTAGAGACAAGGGCAAAGGAAATTTTTATACTTTCTTGGTTTTCTTGCCTAGTACTAGAAGTATGGTCTTCTACTACTTTCATCTTAGTTTCTTGTTGTACACCAATTAAGATCTCCAGGCGACTAGGTTACTATTCAAAGGGAGGTCAGTAGTGAGGATTTTGTTTCTTTGTTGTTAGGCTCAATAAGTGAGCGTATGTGTTAACAGTGAGGGTCACCTGTCTTTTGCTTGGCAGCTTGTGCCATTTATGATTTTGGTATGAGACAGCATCTGATGTACGTGCCTTCTAGCTATGGATAAGTAATGAAATTATCTATTCTTAAAAAAAAAAATAAAGTTTTATGTTTTTCTGCTCCGACCCTATGCTGTAGAACTTACAATCTAGATATGTCAATGACATTGAAAAGTAGACTCTTGGAGCATTGGATCTTTATATGGTACTTCTTCTGGTTCTAAGTAAGTTGTGAACAACAACCGTTCAAAGTGAACTGATCCGCAAAGTAAAAAAATTGTTTCGCTGAAAGTGAACTTCCTCTGTCTTTTCTCAACTACTAGCCTTCCTGCACGCACTCACGCGAGTGCGGAAGTGCGGTGCTCGGGTGTGCAATTAATCTTTGTTTGATTTATTATGATTATTTTATATTGTAACAAATCTTGTAAATGAAATTGGATTTTATTGCAAATGGAAGTGAAAAAATAAACTGATCTTTCATTTACAATCCAGCAGGAGTAGAAGCACTGACAGGGAAGATAATCTTGCATATAACTGAAGATATCATTGCAAATTAGTAAGGCAAAAGTCGGCCAATATTACTCTGGTAAAACTTATCAAAGAATTTATCAAATAGATGTTGTTGTAATGAAACAGGAGAGAGCTAAATATCATTTATTTAAGAACATGAGGCAATGATAAACTGTAACATATTTCAGGGGAATGTGTAACAAAAAGCATTGTCAAATTATGGATTTTCTATAATACCCTATATTTATAATTCAATTCAAATGCATTGCAATAATTTATAGTGTGTTCTTACTTTAGCCTTTGTAATCCATTTTGGTTAGATAAAGCTGTTGTAAGGTTTGAACAATAATGATAGGACCTCCTTGAAAAGCAAATGCTTTCTCTTTTTTCATCATATCCACAATCAATGTAGTGAAATTCTTCATGTCATTCTGCCAAAAACAAAAAATAATGTTACCTACAAAGGTTGAAGACTTGAACTGAATTAGGTAAAGTGAAAGTGATTTCAATTACCATGAAAACATCATTTGCTGTTAGATGGAAAATTTATACATTTACTTCTTAAAAACAGGCATAAAACATGACCAAACTTTGAAAAGTTAGGCTGGTTTCCAATGCTTAAACATTTAAAAATTATCTGCTATGTCAATGAAGATGTGAGGGTTTCTATAATCTAACCTTCTCATCTCCCTGATTTTCAAGCCCCAAATGAATAGCTGTCTATTGAATCCTTCCCTCTGATTCATCTAGACTACGGTCCTTGGAACTTCTATCGTCTAGTTTCACCTTCTTTTCACACATTAAGAGAGAAATAAGTCAAGATTTCACACAATGTTTTACATAAATTTAACGTCTTTTAACTGATATTTTTGAGATTTTACATATGTACGTAAAGCATTATTATTCTTATTTCCAAACTAAAGTTTTAATTCCTCTATGTAAGAAGTCAATTGGATGTCTTCAGAACCTAATCTATACATCAATTAATGTAATTACAAAATAGATGCAGCCAATTAAAGCAAACATATCAATTCATTTGGTATCAGAGCTACATATGTATGTGTATACTTCCAGACTTCAATATAGCAAGGAAATAAAGACCACATGGTTATCTTGTTCTCTCTAGTTATTAGTTAATAACCTTTTGGCAGACAAAAGCAAAAACCCTCAACAATCACATATTGGTCGAATTATTGGTAACACAGGCATAACCTTTTTCCTTACCTTCAGTTTCTTCTCTGACCTTTTTGCAATTCCCACTATTTTAGAATATAATTATCTTCCTCTGCTTGATTTCAAAATAAGAAGACTGTATCTCCCTCTCTCTTCTCTTATCTACAGGCATGCTGCAACTCTATCTCCCTCTCTCTGCCTCTCTTTAACAGAGTCTAGTATTATATTGTGAAGAGTGAACTATTCAAATTAGAACCACAAACTGAGTCAAAATAAGAAAAAGGGGAAAACCCAGATCAAGTCAGAGCAAACCCTTCACCTTGAAAGCGATCATACCATTCCCCATGATCAATCATTTTCTTTGTCCACCAAAAACTAAGAACAAATATTACAACATCGCATGCATCCAAAAAAAAAAAGAGAAAAAAAAACTATCCATTAAACTCATCAAATTACATAAACGAAACCTATTACAAATCCTCTTCCTTTTTGTTCTTTGTATCTTCTTCCTTCCATTTAGGTAATCCTTTTGTACTTTTCAACTATATAATAATAAGCAGACGTGAAGGAAAACCCAGCACACTTGCAATATGAGTTTGATTTCAAGTGAGAGAACACAGACAAAATCTCTGTCACCCACAAAACCGCAGTCACACGCACTACCCAAAATTGCATGCACCGAAATACAAAATCCAATCAATTGCACCCAAAATTCAAAACCAAACTGTCAGACCAATCGACCAAATAAGAAGCTTACCTGAACGGTTGAACCTCAATATATCAAAGATATCTGATTGCTCAATTGGATCCTCCGATTCGATCAAATGGATGCTCAATCAGATATTCCGATTTGACCAAATGAGCTCAATTACGCATGCATTGGTCTGGGTTTGTTTTGGATTCTTTGTTTTTGATTTGAAAAGCTTGCCGATTGCTGTTTGGCGTTTGCGGTTTTGGATTCTTCTGAACTTTTTCTTCTCTCCCTCACTCTCTGTCTGGCTGAACTTTTTCTCTATGTCGGCAGAATCCAGATCAAAGCTCTCGTTGATATCTCCATCTCCCATCAGATCAAAACCACGGGAAATACCGCGCCAAAATCATCCGCAGAAGCCAGATGTCGTCTCCTTCCTTTCTATTTTGCATGCGAGCCACCTGTCTCCTTTCTGTTTCTCTGTAAATCATCAGCAAAAATAGGGGCAAAGTCGGAAGTTTGAAAGTTTCCCCAAGATAAACAGTAAACGGCTGCTCGCTTTATTAATAGAGATATGACATGCACAGAAACATACACACATATTAAAAATGAATAATAAAAGAAGCAAAGTAATAGAAAAGAAGATTAAGGTAAAAGATAACATCCTTTTGATCTAGAAGTTTCCAATGTCGTTGCCACCTCCTCGTCCATGCATTGGGTTGCCTCATAAGAAGCGTTTGATTTCACGTCCTCAGCCTGATGGTGCTACAAACTCATCAAGAGTAACAAGAAGGTTTAGGACGTGGTTCAATGAGATTTTTCCATTTTCAATGATGTTAGATGGTCCCTTGTTAGCAAATTTGGTTCCTTCGTAACAATGGAAAGATAGTGATCCAAGCTTTTCTTCTTTCTCTTTTTCAATTTTCTCTTTCTCTTCTTAGGTCCACCAAGAATGATCAAAATGATCTCCTTATCAGATTTGGAATGTTCACGTATCACCATCTCTACATGATCTTGGTACCATGGTGATTCCTTTTGTATTTCCTCAATTACTTCTTTGATGGAAGGAACATATGCATAGCTTGAGGGTGGCAAGGAATAATCAGGTGATCTTTTCTATGCCAGAATTAGAGGCTTAACTGCATGAACTTTGATGGACTCCTTCCACATCATTGTGATGACATCATTGTTCTTCATGAGGGATAACTATTGCTTTCGGCATTGGGAACCTAATAAGCTCAATCTTACTTCCTCCATCATAGAAATCCTCGTCGTCACTCACAGGCTTCAAGCTCGGTTATGTAGTGCATTGCATAACCCTCACAAGTCTCAACCTCAAGTTGCTCTTCATATGGTTCATCCGTATCTGTGTCCTCATTCTCATCAAAACTTGAATTATCATGTTGTTCAAGTGAGGCCATGATTTCCTCCCATGCTCCATATATTGGTGCTTCTTCTTGCTTTGACTGTTGAGTCAAAGCCACAATAATTTGGTACACATATCGTCTTGTCTCAATGGATTTCTCGTAATAAGCATCTGATTTCCACTTATAAGTATTCATCTCTTGTTCAAAAATATTCATCTCATGTGCAATAGTTTGAACATTTAGAGCCAAAGATGCAACTAAATTTTCAAGAGAATTACCTTGAGATGTTTGAAATTGATGATCATGGTATGAGTATGGGGAAGCTTCAATTCTATTGAATGATTTGTCAAACTTCCTTTATGATGTTGTCTGTCTTCTATGATGATACTTCTATTTGTTGGATGAGATCTTGTATGACCGCCTCAAGGGAAGGCTCTATTGGCGCATCCATAGGGACATGCTCTTGGTCTTGGTATCATGAACACATGAATAGATTGAAATCATGAAGATAGGGATGATCCCTAGGAGCTTGCAAAGAAACCATGAGTTGTAAACTTGCGGATTGGGATTGTGAAACCATGAAGAGTTAGTATTGGCCCATCCTTGGTTGTAGACACCTGAGTATGGATCCTCCCACATCATGTTACCTTGCTCGAAATAACTTGGATATTGCATCTTAAGACAAAACAAAACAAAGTTACAAATTGAGAAACACATAAAGAAAAGAAACTAGATTAGCAATTACGAAAAACAATCCCCGGCGACATGACACTATAATTTGATATACTTAAAATAGGCGTACAAAAATAACTCTGCAATCACAATTCTTTATAGCAGACCAACAACGACAGTGTGGTAAAATCGATCGAAGAAAACCAAAAGCAATCCGCCACACTACCGCTTGAGCCTTCAAACTCAAAAAAGATCAAGGGTCCCTCCAAACCATTGATCTCTGACGCACCGCCAAAATCATAGTAATCCACCCAATTTTGACCACACCCACACTGAGACCATAAAGAATCCAAAAAAGAACTTCGATCAAAGAGAGATTTGAGGCGCCCCTTGTGTGGTTGTATCCGCAAGCCCAAAAACTACACCTGCGTAGAATCGATTCCCACCGAATCAGCCTATCGATCACCATCATCGTCACCCAATTGCTCCGCTGAGAAACTGTTTCAGTGATACTGAACTTAGCACAAAGCGCTTGGCTTTGATGGTCAATTGTCGAAAGAAATAGATGTTGGAGGGCTAGTATTCGATAGCGAGATGTGACGAGTGGTCCTCCACTTAGAAGGGAGACTGAGACCGTCGCCATGGTTGAAAAACCAAACCCTGGCTATTAGGTCTTGGGAGTACATAGCCGAAGCATGGGTAATTTCCTTTTTTCTTTTTTAAGGAAGAACAACCAAAACAAATTGATAGATTATTATTACACATTATTGATATTATATGGGGAGTGAAATCCACACTCCCCCTTTTACAATCCACACTCCATGTAACTTTTTTTTGTAATTGAAATTTTGTCTTTAGTAACGTCGCCATGGTTGAAAAACCAAACCTTGGCTATTAGGTCTTGGGAGTACGTAGCCGAAGCATGGGTAATTTCCTTTTTTCTTTTTTAAGGAAGAACAACTGAAACAAATTGATAGATTATTATTACACATTATTGATATTATATGGGGAGTGAAATCCACACTCCTCCTTTTACAATCCACAATCCATGTAACTTTTTTTTGTAATTTAAATTTTGTCTTTAGTAACTTAAATTTTGTCTTTTGTTAAGAATTTTAACAAAATAATGAAGAATGAGTGTGGATTGTAAATGAGGGAATCTGGATTTCATTTTCCTATCATATTACATAGCAAGCTAATCTTGGAATCTTTGATCGATCATGGTGTGATGAACACTTGCATTGCTACAATTTATATGACCCATAAATAGCAATGCACGCCTAAATAAGGTGTATCTAGCTTAACTGTTTCATCCAAAATATATATACAAACACACAGATGGAGAAGCAAGAGATGGAGAAGCAGGAGGGTAAAATCTTTCTTCTTCATTTTTTTTTCTTTTTGGAAAATGGGTGAAAGCATTTCATACTTTACATCAAACTGAACACTATTGTGAAAAATTAACATTAATTAACTCATCGTTGTGGGAGGTTGACAATTAATGTAACATGGAAAGTTTTTTTTTTTTTTTTTTCTCCTTTTGTTTTCGAAAGAGAACAAAGATTTTTAGGTAGGGCTGGCGCGCCACGTAGCGATACGTCCAGTCAATCATTGTCTATGCAGAGAGTGTTTTGGGCATTTTATTATAATTAAACATGAGTTATTTTAGAATATAATTAAAAAATAAAGAGACATGATTGACTGGGCGTATCACGTGGCTGGTACGTTTGTCCTACGTACCTCAGAATTTCTTGAACATGGAAAGATTTGTTCATGTCTTGGAAACATACACGTGACGTAACCAATTTGTCCGCTAATTTACTAATTACAATACATTCACTATCCCACTATTTGAATCGAAACAAGAACAAACAGAGACAGAGAGAAAAACACGATGATAATATTACCGATGAATAATTTTTTTTAAAATTCACAATTAATTAATATCACAAAGATGTACGTCAAATTAATAAAGTCTACCCCCGGAAGGAACAATTATATGTTACTCCCTTCCAATAATACTCTCGATTTTGGTATGTATTTTTTTTTTACATACGCACGGTTAGAGCCATATTTTGATTCTCTTTAGCTAGGTTAATAGCAACACGTACGCATATATGCAGGCATGCATGCACGAGCTACTATTTTGCATAGCCCCAAAAATCCATCTCTCCACGCAAAGAGAGCTGCTGCTGGTTAATCTGGTTGACAGTGGAGGATCCATTCCCGTCCTGATCATACCTCGCACCTGCAGAAGCTCCACCTTTGGACGTTGAATCTTCATTTCCAAGATGAGAAGTTACAAGCCGGTCCAGCATAGCCCATTCGCTCATGCCTTGAACATCTGATGATCTTGCTCCTGCATTAACTATCGCTTGCTGATTTGTTTCGCACGTGGTGTCGTTAACTTCCAAGCCCGGTTCACAAGCTTGGTACCGGAGGCTCTCGCTGCCAGTGCTCTCGCAGTCTCTGGGGTTGGTCATGAGCTGCTTGACCATGCCATGGCCAGGTGACGAATCGGAAGGGAGGGTAGAATAGTCATTATAGGCAGCAAGGGTTTTGTGGGAGTTAGTTGGTACATTAAGGGCTTGAGAGTGGAAAAGAGAGTATTGAGGAGGCGGCTGCAAATTGAGGTGGGCATAGTGGAGGGCGGGTGGCAACTGATCCTGATCTTGATCATGATCATGAGGTCTGTTTAGTTCAAAGGCTTGTTGGCGTAGTAAGTATTGGTTGGTATCTGATCTGCTGCTATGCGTATGCATGAAGGTGCGAGCTTGCAATTGGTTGGTGTTCATAGTCAGCTGTTGATGATGGTGATGATCTGATGAGTTCATGCTAGAGCTTCCTCCTTCATTATTCCCAGTTACCTTGAATAAATTCTTCTTTTTAAACACCCTACATATCACCCATCCATCTTCCTACACATGCATAAATATCAACATATATCAAATCTCTGAATACAATGGTCATCTTAAACATAGTTATGCATATTATATATCAAACTACGATTTTAATTTACACTTGCAATTAGAATATTTCTTACCACAAAACCCTAAATCTAATTGACATGTTTAATTAACCCTAATCACAAACAACGTTGTTTCAGGGATCAGGAGAATAACAGCATAAACATAGAAACAAAAACCTCCGGCTGAGCGAGTGATCTAAAAGACTCACACTAGATAAATTTCCTTGAGGATCATCGCCATCTTCAAGGCGGTACTCATGCATAATCCAATCAGTCTTTTGGCCATGGGGTGCTCTTCCTCTGTAGAAAACCAGGGTTTTCCTCATTCCAATCTTCTTATAGGTGTTTCTGATGCACTTGTCTCTCCCTGTTGCCTTCCAAAACCCAGCATTTGTTGCCCTATTCGTCCTTGACCCTGTCGGGTACTTCCTGTCTTTGTGGCTGAAAAAGTACCACTCATTTTGCGGAGTCGACCCAATTCTACATCTCTCTACACCAAAAAAAAAAAAAATCTTTTAGCTTGAGAAATTAACATAATTAATTACCGAAATCTATATATGAGAACTCATGTACTCACGGGTTTACTTCCCCAATGCGTACGTGTGCAAGAAATTGTTTAGAATTCTTTTATCTTTTCTTGTTTTAACTATTCATTCATTAATTCTCCTGTTATTCGAAAGTGCATGCCCAAGTGCTCGATCTGAATATTCTAATTGCCAGTAAAACTAACAGCTAAGCTAGATACTTATAATTGTTTAGATCACTGGTGAGTAGTCAAAAAAACATCTTGAGGAACTTGTGGTTCTAATATCAAAATATATATAATATCTCTAGGAACTTTCATTTCATCATATTAACCACTCTTTTTTTTTTAAGCTTCATTCTTCTTCTATGTGAAATCAAGAAATTATGCCCTTTAGTTGCTAACTTACCATAATTGAAGGACTCCTTTCTAGTCACAAAACTAAAGCACATGCATTAGGATTGTATTCAGGAAAGGAAGAAATCATCCAACGAAAATCAACTAATAGTAAGAAATTAATCTTCTTAATATCAATTTAATTATTTAAGCATCAATCCCATGCCAGTAAATAAGAACTGATCAATGATCATTATACATAATTAAACTCAAACAACAATATTACTGCATAAATGCATTAAGAAGTTTGTAATTGGTCGGGAAAAAAAAATGTTTAGAAGTTTGTAATTGGACGTAGCAAGTACCTTGCAACTCCCAAGGTTCCATCTTGTTCAAGTCGACCTCTCTGATGACCTCCATGTCAAACTTCTGAAAGGACACCTTCTTCTTCAAATAATAGTGAAGCAGCTCTTCGTCGGTAGGGTGGAATCGGAACCCTGGGGGAACACCTCCACTTGATGTTGCCATTAGTAACCTAGAAATTTCAGTTTTTAAATATCTCCAAGAAGATCGGTTAACTCACAAGTTAGCTGCGCGTTGCAGGCTGTAGCTAGCACTCCTCAAAGTCTGTAGAGCCCTTTGTTTTGAGGAGCAATCAAAGTTTTACGTGGGAATGGTGTAATGGGGCTTAAATACCATGATGGTTGTCAACGGGGCTATGCAATGCTTTAATGGTTTTTGTGAAAAAAGTTGACGGCCGGTGACTACGCCGACGGGGATGCTTAAAGCTATCGTAAAAAGCAAGTCTAATATTTGTGGAATAAGACTCCCAGCGATCCATGGATTTTCTACTGTAATTTACCTTTTTCTGGGATCCTCTTCACCTGCTTATCAGGAGCGTGGCTACACTCGAATAAATTAAAACCGCCCTAGAGAGCTAGCTCCTCCACTGGTGGAGATTTTAGTATACATTGAATCATCTACATGTTCCTCTTCGCTAGCTACCACCTTTTTTTCCTTACATTTCTCACTATCTATGATCATGCATGATTGACATGTTATCATTGAATAATGTACTTATTCGTTGCATTATAAAGTTTCAATTAGCACAATTCTCTACGACAAAATAGACAAGTGATCAAGAAACTATCATCTGCTTGTTCTATATATTGGATGTTTAGGACTCATGTTAAATTAAGAAAGGAAGATGATTTTGATATCAACATCCAGGTAAAGCTATGGTATGTTAACATTTCTCATATATAGAACAAGCAGATGATAGTTGATATTTTGTCAGCAAAAATTATAGAACAAGCAGATGTGAGATCAAAATAGACAAGTGATATCAAAATTAACGTGTTACTCTTTGAAGGATATTTTTAAAGCAAAAATTATATTACAATTATATTTCGATGCAGATTTTATAATGATAATTTCCGACAACTATTTTAACAAATTATTATGCACATGTCGTAATTGTCTAATATAGAAATTGATTAATGTTATGCAAAATAAGTTGTTAAATGAAAGTAAGATCTTCTAGGACATAATCTTGCACGGATATTTACAGGGTGGTTAATTAAATGATGACTAATATTACTGCAAAAGTGAAGGTGCAATAGGAGTATACATAGAGAGACCATCAACAAGTAGCATATTGATGGTTCATCTGCATAAATCAGAAGTTTTGCATCCCATTTAGAAATTAGAATGCAACTAGATCAATGAAGCCGTATATGCATGTAGTACGTACTCTACCAAGTGCAAGCTTGAACGTTGAGATAGATGGTTAAGAATTATACACCTAAATGTATGATCAACATGTATCTTAGTTTGACCCAGCTAGCTAGAATGATCTTTGATGGAATACATTTAACACAATCCACGCGCTCCACAGTGACTTTGGGCTCCCTCTTCTTATTTCATTTCCAACTAGTATGAAACAAGTATTTAAAGCAATAACGATCCCGAGAAAATAAGAAGTAATATAATTATGCGATACTTGATTGTTTCCAAAGCAAGTCTAGGAAAAACAGCTGCTAAACCTTCTTGGGATTTTCGCAATTGATTGGACGGTCGAAATTTTATAAGCATTATTAGCATTCATATTAGCTAGCTTAGCTTAGCTTTAATAATTTAGGGTTTGGTCTTAGACGTACTCGATCTTAATTCTTAATATCAAACAGTTGGAGTCGCAGTCACCACAGCTTTGGGCTCGATAGGACGATAACACATGTATGTTTATATGCAGCAACTTATTGAAAGGCTTCTGATTGAGTCATTTGATTGAATTGCACTCTTCCTTTCTGTTTTATTGTGGTTTTTATCATCCTTTCTATACGGGTCTACCCTCTGCATATGATTAAAATTTTAGGGCTGTTTAATATTAAAGGATTTATCTCAGGCTCTATATGAAGTGATGATTTTCTTTGACGTACAATGTCATCAACTATCAAGTCAAGTCATGAGACCAGCCCCAAGTGTAGGCTTAGACTTCGCTGGCTATCAATCTATGCCACATGCATATGACGGTTTAATAAGCTCCATAGTTTTCAGGGTGGATATTTCATGGAAAGTCCGTTTCTCCTGAGGTTCATGAATGTTCATCATCATCGATCTCGATCATGTTCTTAATCTTGGCTATGTATTCTCACATATACGATAGCAAGAAAATCAATCAACGTACTCTAGAATTATAAAGCCTAATTGATACACAATTATAACTCTATAAGTAATAAATGTAATTAATACAAATTTCACAATGGATGGTATTACTCCCCCTTCAAGTTGTAGCTGACTTCAAATACCTGAGGAAATGGTAGTCTGCATTCATGTGAACTGTTGGGTCTGATAAAACTCTATTGCATGTTAATCTGGGAGATTGCACTTCGATCACACAGCTACTCGATCAGCCAGGGTTCCTTACCGTACAGTTGCAGCGTTCCAACACCCTCTCCCTCGTATAATTGATTTGGATTTCTTTTGTCACAATCTATTTTCTTTACCAATACAGCATGCTTATTCATGTTGTTGTAGCACTTGTAATCTATTTTCTCATCACGCCATATTAATTTGGCATTTTACATTCTAAAATTTAATATTTGCATGTAGTTGTAGCACTTAAAAACATTAGTTTTTCGCCCAACATTATATTTAATAAGTAAAACTAAAACTACTCAGCTCACAAAGGAGTACTAAATAGAACTATAGAAACCAAAAATATATTGGCTTCTTAATTAAGTAGGGTATTTAATTAATTAAGTGTTTCAACCATTTTCGGCTGCGTAATGGCTTGATTCCATTTTCTTTTACTCTGTTTCTGTCAAAAACAGAAGTGTAATCAATAGGAGTATAGGACAAATTATACAGAAGTCATATATGGATAACGACTAGCTAGCTACTATAATTATCTAATTAAATTCTAGTTGTGTATATTGTTTCTTAGCTGAAACGGGTTAGTGGATCTATTTCTTACTTTAACTGTATATATATAAGCTTTCGAAGCGTAGTATATATTCCACATAGGCAAAATAAATGTTTGATGAAGGACTAATTTAATAAAGTAAAGCAGGGTGCAAGATATTTCGAGTTGCTCAAGAAAGAAAAATCCTAAAATTTACTGCTGGAATGATATTACCTATATTTTGACTTGCATAAGTATCTTGTATTTGTACTCTAGTACTCATAAGTTATAATTGTGTTTCAACGACGTAGGGAGTTTCTTTTTTCCTTAATGTAGTTAACTTCTCATATATATCTCTCTCTGTCACAAAGAAGTTCCAGCAGTACTCATACAAGTTAATAGATATAAGGTCGAGGCCTTACTTTTGGTGATAATGAAAAGCTGGTAGAATACAACAAACAAACATTATAACATACAGAAGGTTACAATTTGGATTGGTCCAAATTTTACTCTTCGAATTAAATTAAGAACAAACCAAGGCAGCTAGCTGGTTGTTGTTGCATCCGATGTGATGTTTCTTTTAGAATAAAAGTTTTTAGTTCACATTGGGAAGAACACTTCAAGAAACTTGCTTTGTCTCTTGGCTCACCCTTTACCTCAAGTTATTCATAATATTTGTTCATTTCAAATCTCTCAGCAATCACAGCTCACAAGAACGGGAGGGAGGGAGAAGGTGGCTAGCTTAGCTATAGCTAGATTTCAAAATCAAAACTATCATGAGCATGACGATCATTGAACGATAAACTTCTTTTAGCCTTTTACTCACTTTATAATGGCGGACTCTTTTGAATTCAAATTGGAGCCAAATAAGGGAATATCTAGCTTTAAGAAAGCTAAAAAATTAAGGGCCCCAGGAGTGCCGAAAGTCCATCGTGTTTATAAAACTTTATATAATTAATAACAAGTAGTGTGGCATTAGTTAGTGTTTAAATTAAAATTAACTAGATTAACATTGCATATAAATATATACCTGCTGCTGCCTGTCGATCTAGTCCATTACATATCACTTGCCTCTTCTTTCTTTCTTGCTCTTAGTTAGTAGTACACCACTTACATGTGTGCATATCATAATGTCAATGAGTAATTACAGTAAGATGACTAGTAGCTCTGTGTGGCAGTTGTCAGTTACTACTCGTAAGGATGATGTACTACAATATCATGATGATCCGGTGGTCGTGGCCTCCCGAGAAGCTGATCATGATCAGTATCAAACACGGACAGCAGCAACAAGAGTAGCACTGATTGACAATCAATTGATGCAAATGACTACTACTGCCGCAGAATACTCAGATGATGAAGATCATAATAAGAAGGATTATTATTATCGTTATGGAAAGAGTAGTAGTTCCAATTTGAAGAACAACAACAATATGAGTTATGCGGCATTGAAATTGTTACAAATGAAATTAGGCGGCGTGCAGGCTGTGCAGCATAACAATAAGTCCCTTCATTACTATGTGCAGCAACAGCAGCAGCAGAGTGATAGTGAGAGTAGTGAGATGATGAGCAGTAGTCATGACAATGATTATTGTTATTACAATAAGCAGCAGCAGGTGTGGCATAAGACGCTGCCTCAGGCTGAAATGCTGCCTAGAAATGAAGTCTTGGGAGGTTACATTTTTGTATGCAACAACGAAACCATGCAAGAGGATCTCCACCGTCAACTCTTCGGTACGTAATTCCATACTTAATTTCCTATTGATATTGTTGTTCTTGTTCTTTAACTTATACACACACACACACACACATATTGGTTTTCTTTTTGTCATGGCTCATTTCAAGGATCATATTTTACAGGTTTTTTCTTTCTTTCTTCTTGTTTCTTCGAACAATTCGGATCAACAAGGAATGCAATTAAAATGTTACAGATTTTGTTAACAAATTCTCAGGACTCCCTCAAAAGTACAAGGACTCCGTAAGGGCAATTACCCCAGGCTTACCCCTTTTTCTTTACAACTACACAGCCCACCAGCTCCATGGAGTTTTTCAGGTTCATTAATTTGCTCACTACTTAACTATATATGTCAATATAGTGCCTGGGATGTTTGAGCTTCCTACTAGGTAGATTGACTTGTTTCTAACTTTTTGAAAGGCTGTGAGTTTTGGAGGATCAAACATCGATCCAACAGCGTGGGAAGACAAGAAATCCAAAGGAGAATCAAGATTTCCAGCACAAGTTAGTACATATACATATACATCGATCCTCGAGCTTAATAGAGTTTGTCGATTGGTTTTTGAAACATAGATCATCTCATGTATAATTCATTATTCATTTCAGGTTAGAATTCGAGCCAAGGAAAGGTGCAAACCACTAGAAGAGGATGCTTTTAGGCCAATACTCTACCACTATGATGGCCCAAAGTTTCGTTTACAACTCTCAGTGCCTGAGGTACGAGGTACCTACTAGCTACTAATTCTTCATTTCAATCAATCGTCATTGATAACGTTGATAAAAAATCTAGTTAGTTGAACTTAATTACGTTTCGGGCCTTTGGTCTCAACTTATTGCTTTTAGAACTCTGGAAGTAACTGGAACATCATCCATTGATCGCAGGTGCTTGCATTGTTAGACTTATTCAAAGAAGATCACCGGCTCTAAATGTAAGGGGCGTGCAGCTTCAGAAACCAATTACAGCCACACGCCATGTCCATTAAGTTGTATAATGGGAGTAGAAAAATCATCCCCCAAAAACAAAAATTATATATATTACATATATATATGTTTGTATAATACTATAATATAGTGGTAACATGAACGTGAAAAGGATGGCAGAGCAGAGCCGCAGAAGCATGCAATGGTTACTTTCACAAAAATCGTATCGTAATAATTAAATATGATGATCAGAAGTGAAGATTAAAAGCTAAACTAAGCAACATTAGCAATTAGCAATGGGACATACAGTCATGCATAAATATGTTTGAAAGGTCATGCGTACTGTTAAGGGCCGCACTTGTAATGCCGCAAGCAACCTTGTCCAGGGTCATTAGTCAAGTCTTTGGTTGGTTTGCTTGTGTGCTAGGGATGTTTTGGTAATTTACAAATTATGTAATTTATTTTATTTTAGCAATTAGTCTCCTCGGCCTTTTTCATGTTTCCTCCTGCCAGGTTCATGTAAGGCCGATATGCTCTATGGGGAGGAGTTCCTAGTCGGCATAGTTTGGACTAGTGAACTAGTATAGGTAAGCACATGTACTTTTGCCTTCCTTGTCGTCTTACCATCAATAAAAGAGGAATTATTCAATCATCTGTGTCTCGTGAGATTGCCCTTTGATATTTCCTTTCGATTATTCATTGTTCTTCGCGTTGCCCAACATTTATATAATTATGTTCTTGCTTGTTGCTAGCACTATTTTAATATCGTGTGGCTTTCATTGTTCCTTGCAACGTACTCACTTGGCTGACTTGCTTGCTAGCAAGTGTCGCACGGTCCGCTTTGCGCATTGCAAAGTTCGGCCCGTGACAATTGGTATCAGAGCCAACTCGGCTCAAGAAGCTCACTACGATGACATGCAAGATGACAAACCAACAAAGATTCGATTGGTATGACCAGCAACTCGGAGAACTTGCGGGGGTGCCCGATAGGTTGATTGATATCACTAAGGTGTTGGACCGCGTCGAACTAGATGAGTTGGCGGCGCGGATGATAGAGGTTGAGAGCCTAAAGGACCGAGTTGTGGCCCTTGAAAAATGGAAAGCTCGAGGAAGCGGAAGGGAGAGAAATGAGGAAGAAACTCCCGTTCCGAACGAGCAAATGGGGGCAATGAGTGATGCCCTTGACACACTCCAGGTGACGGTGGACAATATGGCAGAAGATGTCCGAGCCACCATTGATGCATTCAGGAACGAGCTGGTGGAGATGAGTACCAAGCTCAACCTGACCATCCGTGCGATGGGAAACCAACTTGTGACGGACTACAGGAAGGTAAAGATACCAGAACCTCAAGCATTTGGAGGGGCGCGAGATGCCAAGGAGCTTGAGAATTACTTATTTGATATGGAGCAATACTTCCGAGCAGTGAAGCCAGACTCGGAAGAGGTGAAGGTGAACATGGCAACAATGTATTTGTCGGGAGATGCAAAACTATGGTGGAGAACCAAGTATAATGACATCCAAAGGGGAGTATGCACCATTGACACTTGGGAAGACCTTAAGAAGGAGCTCAAGGCTCAGTTCTTCCCCGAGAATGTTGAATACATTGCCAGACAGCAACTAAAGGAGCCCAAGCACACCAACAACATCCGAGACTTTGTGAACAAGTTCTCTGTGCTCATGCTTGACATCCCGGATATGTCAGAGAAGGATCGGCTGTTCTATTTCCTTGAAGGCTTAAAGCCATGGGCGAGGACAGAACTTCAGCGGCAGAGGGTCCAAGATTTGGCCTCCGCACAAGCTGCTGCTGAAAGGTTGACGGACTACACATTCGAAGAGAACTCTTCTAAGAAGACTCAGCCGTTTTCGAATACGAATGTCAATAGAAATGTAAGGCCCGGACCGAGTAGAAGTGGGGGAGCGGAGTTCAAATATTCCAACTCAGGAGGAGGGGACAGGAGAACAGTAAACGCGAGGGACACAGCAACGTCCAAGCTTGTTGCCTCGACAGGGGTCTTCACCCCTCGACCTTTTAATCCCTCGGGCTATGCTCCAAAGCCACTAGCATGCTTCTTATGCAGAGGACCTCATAGAGTAAATGAATGCCCTCATAAGACTGCTCTCTCTACTCTACAGGCTCATATTCAGTCGAAGGAAATAGAGGATCAGCAAGAGCCGGAGGAGGAACTTGGTCACATGGGAGCTTTGAGATTCTTGGGTGCGGTGGAGAAACAACCGCGATCACCTAAGAAGTCCCAAGCTAAAGGCTTGATGTTCGTAGATGGTAGTATTAATGGGAAAGGAGCCAAGAGCGTGATGGTTGACACAGGGGCCACTCACAACTTTGTGTCAGAAGCTGAAGCTCGGAGGTTGGGGTTGAAGTTGGAGAAGGATATGGGCCGCATGAAAGCTGTGAACTCAAAGGCCTCACCCACAACGGGCCTATCTCGAGGGGTATCACTCAAGTTGGGTCATTGGCAAGGGAAGACCGACCTCGTAGTTGTTCAGATGGACGACTTTGATGTCATATTAGGAATGGAGTTCTTGTTGGTGAACAAAGCCATTCCCATTCCTAGTGCCCAACACTTGCTCATTATGGGAGAAAGGCCGTGTGTGGTTCCCGCAAGAATCGAACAACCAAGTGAACCCCGCCTCTTGTCCGCCCTCCAGTTCAAGAAAGGCGTGAAGCGTGATGAGCCTACCTATGTAGCAGTTCCCATGATAAGGGATGAGATTAAAGGAGAAGTGATTCCGAAGGAGATTGAGGGGGTATTGGAGAGCTATGTAGATGTGATGCCTCCCGAACTTCCTAAGGAATTACCCCCTATAAAGAGTGTGGACAATGAGATTGAACTACTTCCGGGGGCTAAACCGCCTGTAAAGGCGCCTTACAGAATGGTTCCCCCAGAACTAGCGGAACTTCGAAAGCAGCTTGAGGACCTGCTCAAGGCAGGATTCATTAAGCCATCTAAAGCCCCCTTTGGTGCGCCCGTGTTGTTTCAAAAGAAGCACGATGGAAGTTGGAGACTGTGTGTGGACTATCGGGCTCTCAACAAAGTCACGGTGCGCAACAAGTACCCGATCCCCCTGATTGCAGATCTGTTTGACCAACTCAGTGGTGCCAAGTATTTCACAAAGCTAGACCTCCGCTCGGGGTACTATCAAGTCCGCATTGCGGAAGGAGATGAACCCAAGACAACGTGCGTCACCCGTTATGGCGCCTTTGAGTTCATGGTGATGCCATTTGGGTTGACCAATGCGCCAGCCACATTCTGCACTTTGATGAACTAAGTCTTCCACGAGTACTTAGATAAGTTCATGGTAGTCTATCTGGATGACATAGTGGTGTACAGCTCTACCATAGAAGAACACGTAAAGCACCTAAAGTTGGTGTTCCAACGGTTGCGGGACAATCAGTTGTATGTCAAGCGCGAAAAGTGCTCATTCGCGCAAGTGACCATCAAGTTTCTAGGTCACATTATTGAAAGAGGTCAAATCAGGATGGATATGGAGAAAGTACAAGCCATAAAGGAGTGGCGAAACCCCAAGAATGTGAAAGAGCTACGTTCTTTCCTTGGGTTGGCTAATTACTACCGACGCTTCATTGAGAACTACTCAAAGAAGACGACCCCCTTAACTGAACTCTTGAAGAAGGGAGTGACGTGGGACTGGAGTAGTAATTGTGAGAAGGCCTTTCAAGATTTGAAGAAGGCCGTGATGGAAGATCCGGTCCTTGCATTACCCGACCTGAATAAGCCATTTGAAGTCCAGACAGATGCTTCTGACTTCGCCTTAGGGGGAGTCCTGCTGCAATGGGGGCATCCTGTTGCGTATGAAAGTCATAAACTCTCTGAAGCTAAGAGGAGGTACGCGGCTCAGGAGAAGGAGTTGCTAGCCGTAGTTCACTGTTTGAGGACGTGGTGACACTATTTGTTGGGGTTAAAGTTCCTGGTGAAGACAGACAATTCTGCCGTCAGCCACTTTCTGACCCAGCCGAAGTTAACTCCGAAGCAAGCTCGATGGCAAGAGTTTCTCGCTGAGTTCGACTTCCATTTCGAACACAAGGCCGGGTACACAAACCAAGTTGTTGATGCTCTAAGTCGCAAGGCCGACCTTGCCACCCTCAAGGTATTGGCCGCTTTGTCGAGCAGCATCATTGCCACAGACATCAAGCAACGTATCAAGGAGAGTCTGGAGAAGGACTCCGTGGCGCAATCCCTCATGAAAATGGTGAAGGAAGGGAAGAGCCGTCGGTTTTGGATGGAGGATGGCATATTGATGGCCAAAGGAGGACGAGTGTTTGTTCCGCGAGCTGACGGACTGCAAAGAATGCTCATGAGGGAGTGTCACGACACCCTGTGGGGAGGTCACCCTGGATGGCAGAGGACTCATGCACTCCTTAAGCAGGGTTACTATTGGCCCCAGATGCAAGACGATGTCACGGAATACACCAAGACTTGCTTAACATGCCAGCAAGACAAGATTGAACCCCAAAAGACTCCAGGGTTGTTGGAACCACTGTCTATTCCGACTCGCCCGTGGGAAAGTGTCTCCCTTGACTTTATTACTAACCTCCCGAAGGTGGGAGACTTATCAGGCATCCTGGTGGTGGTTGATAGGTTTTCGAAGTATGCCACCTTTGTGCCAATCCAAAAGTATTGTTCGGCGGAAGACACAGCAAGCTTCTTCTTCAAGCATGTGGTAAAGTATTGGGGTGTGCCTCAGAACATTGTTAGCGATTGCGACACTAGGTTCACAGGAACATTCTGGACCGAGCTATTCAAGTTGCTCGGGTCTGAGCTCAACATATCTTCAAGTTATCACCCACAGACTGATGGGCAAACAGAAAGGTTCAACGGGATGTTGGAGGAATACTTGCGCCATTTCGTTCATGCCAATCAACAAAATTGGGCACAATTGCTCGATGTTGCACAATTTTGTTTCAACTCGAAGAAGAGCTCATCCACCAACAAGAGTGCTTTTGAAATTGTCACTGGCCAACAGCCTCTCTTGCCTCATACTGTGCAAGAAGTCTACAAAGGGGCGAATACGCGTGCTTTCAACTTCACAAAAGAGTGGAGGACCAATGCTGAGATCACTCAAGCCTACCTAGAGAAAGCGGCGGGGCGAATGAAGAAGTGGGCAGATCAAGGCCGCAAGCCCAGGGAGTTTCAAGCAGGGGACATGGTCCTTGTCAAGCTGCTCCCGGAACAACTCAGGTTCCTACGCTCCAGAGACAAGCAACTATTCAGGAAGTATGAAGGACCGCTCCCCATCATTTCTAAAGTGGGGAAATGCTCCTACAAAGTCGTTATTCCCGCCTGGATGAGAGTTCACCCCGTCTTCCACGTCAGCAATCTCAAGCCACACCAGCCAGACCGTGAAGATCAAGCACGCAACAAGCCTGTTCGAGAGCACGTCGACATCAGACCAACCAAGCCGAAAGAAGTGGAGGAGATCCTAGCAGAGAGAGTGGTCCGAGTGTCAAGGCGCCCATGCCAGCAGTTCCTGGTCAAGTGGAAGGGTCTTGGAGATGAAGAAATCAGTTGGGAGAATGCTGAAGTTCTGAAGACGAAGTTCTAGCAGAAGATTGAAGACTTCAGGACCACGACTGTCGTCGAGAGCGCCGACAGCCTAAGTGGGGGAGGATGTTAGGGGCCGCACTTGTAATGTCGCAAGCAACCTTGTCCAGGGTCATTAGTCAAGCCTTTGGTTGGTTTGCTTGCGTGCTAGGGATGTTTTGGTAATTTACAAATTATGTAATTTATTTTATTTTAGGAATTAGTCTCCTCGGCCTTTTTCATGTTTCCTCCTGCCAGATTCATGTAAGGCCGATATGCTCTATGGGGAGGAGTTCCTAGTCGGGAGGAGTTCCTAGTCGGCATAGTTTGGACTAGTGAACTAGTATAGGTAAACACATGTACTTTTGCCTCCCTTGCCGTCTTACCATCAATAAAAGAGGAATTATTCAATCATCTGTGTCTCGTGAGATTGCCCTTTGATCTTTCCTTTCGATTATTCATTGTTCTTCGCGTTGCCCAACTTTTATATAATTATGTTCTTGCTTGTTGCTCACACTATTTTAATATCGTGTGGCTTTCATTGTTCCTTGCAAGGTACTCACTTGGCTGACTTGCTTGCTAGCAAGTGCCGCACGGTCCGCTTTGCGCATTACAAAGTTCGGCCTGTGACACGTAGGCTTCCATTAATCGAAGAATATTTAATACAATAGGAAAGATTTTTAAATTTGAAGTAGTTGATCTTAATTCACGCTGAAAGCTCATTAAACTTGATTATTTATGGTTAGCATCAATAAGTATTTCTTTTTAAGATTTTAAGTGAATAGATTGTCCCATGAAATAAACAAGACGCACACATTAAAAAAAAAGTATATAAAAAAAAAAGAAAAATGTGAGATAATTTCCATAGAATTGTTCATTAGGCCGGGATTGATGTACATGCATCGCTTGAATGTAAACTTGAGTTCTTATTGAGCTCGACTTGAAAAAGAAGCAAATCAAACTTGAACTTTCGTATATTCACCCCTAAATCCTCCAACACATGCAAACTCTTAGAGCCCCGGCGTCACCCCTACATTATACTCATCAATCGAAAGGAACTTCTCTAGTGTAGCACCAATAGCTTTTCCATCCTTATTCGACCTAAAAGATGGATGAAGTTTAGGCAATTAGACGGGGTGAGTGGAACCTTTACCAAATCAGAAACACCATCATACAATCAAACTAGAACCATGACTTTATTGAAAAACCATGGACCACTACTTAAGCATCTATTGAGAGAGAACCAAAAAAAAAAAAACGAGAAAGGTATGTCATGGCTAATAAAACAACAAATTTTTTCCATTCTTTAAAAAAAAAAAAAAAAACTAAACTCTTAGCCCACCCCACCCTTACATATGTCAGTGAGAATTGAACTCATAACCTTTACAATGTTGGAATTATAATTTACCAATAGGTCATAGCTCACCGACATAAGAAGATAATAAAAATGGTCTTTTCCCGTATACCCAAAAAGCTCATGTATTTTTCCCAACTGCCCAAAACTTTTGTATTACACTATTGTTGATAGAAAAAGACTATCAGGGATGGTTTTTTTTGGAAAAATGCCTTCTGTATCCTATGTTGACCCGTGGTTCTAGCAATATTGTTTGACCCAAAAAAAAAAACTTCGCCCTAGACGAAAAAAATATGAACAAGACTAGCCTTCAACATGCCCAAGTTTTTCACCTAACGGCTACTTTAACAGGCGGAATCACTGCTGCTTGGTCTAATTTTTGGTTTCTAGGACTGATTTTTTTTTTTCCAGGTGAAAAATACTATTGTGCATGCATTTAGATTGATAAAACATGAATAACTGGATAATGAAAATTTAATGACTATTGTTTGAAGAAATGGGTGAGCAACCATCTGAATTTATTTATTCAAATATACATGCTAAACATTTAGAGCCTCATTCTCAGGTAAACAGCAAAATGCTGTTTAGCTCTCCATAAGAATGAGAACAGGTACTTACTTGTAATGGAAGTACACTACTTCACACTTAAACAGGAAGGGAAGCACACTACTACTACTACTTGAGAGAAGACTCTTCTGCTCAATTTTCTAATTCTATTTTTTGAATCTAGAACTGATATGGCAATTTTCGAATGCCTTCTAAGGGAAGCTAAAGCTCCTTTTATAGGGAGCGGAACTCAAATTACAATTGAAAACATAAAAATGTACAGGACAACTCCGTGACCTTTCAGCTTTTCTGAGTGCTCTTGATGATGGAGGTCGGTTGGGAAAAGCAGAAAAGTAGTTGGTGAAACATCACTTTCTTGACTTTTGCAAAAGCAAAAGTAGTTTTTAGAAAAAGTCTAAAAGTCTACAGTTGCAAGTTTGGTGCAGATTCTTCACCTGTAGCTTCACATGTTTTCGTCTGTTTCAGAATTATGGCCAAGGACAAAGGAGTTGTTGTCTGCCTGGGCCATACGAGCAGTTGTTGCATTATCTTCGACATCTGTATCAACATACATTTTATAGTGGTTGTCAGTTTCAAGTCTTTCCACCCACTGTAAACATGCTAGTGTCAAATCTATCTCTTTTTTGGTAAGAGATAGGAACAGGTCACTGCTGACTACGTCAGGATGATCGTAAGCAGTGATAATGGTTTTTTCTCCTGCTGTCAGGAAGGTATTATTGACATCTTCAGAGATGATCTTCTTGATGTATTCTAGAGCCATGGCTTTCATCCATGCGATGCTTGAGTTAGGTTGGCCATTGTAACCCACACAGGCAGGCTGTAGATATTTCCTCTGAATAATTCTCACATAATGGTATGGAGAAATATACTCAACCTCACCGTTTGTCTTCTGGATCCATTCTGGAGGAGTGGATCTGAACTTCAGACGAAGTATACAGTCATTTTTTCTAACGTTTTTGACTGTGTTGACAATGATAGGCGGCAAACCTTTAAGATCCTCATTTGTTTTAGTCCACAAATTATGGACAAAACCATTTTCAACAAGCCAGAGCTTGTGTTCTTGAGGGTGTTCACTCTGAACATTGACCAAATATCTTCCAACATAAGGTCCTGCAATAATAAAGAGGGTTGGTGGAACTCTATCTTCAGAATTATGACTCCCTATCAGACTGTGGAATTTATGCCAGTCTGATTCATTGAGTGCCATGATAGGAACCCTAACACTTTCTGGACTTTCGAGGAAGTGAATTTTCTCTTTTCTGACAGCGCTCTGCTGTGTATGGATTTCTTCAAACTGTGGTTTACCATTTTTGTAGAGTTCTTCAGCTAAAGCAAAGAGAGCTGGGAACATCAGACCACTACTTCTTTGTTGAAAGGCAAATAAAAGATTATCCTGAATTGCCTTCTGGTGATAAGCTAGTCTCCTGCCAGTTTTGAACACAGGAGCATCAAAGGTTCTTAATTCATAATTAAAAACATTTATAACTCCAGTTGGAGTTGGTCTGCTTTTTGGCAAAGCAGCAGCCATCAACGGTCTTGATGAGCCTTTACCGTCTGCCGTTTGAGACGGGCTAGCCAATCCTTTACCCTGGGATTGATCAGTTGTGGCTAGTCCTTTTGGACTTAGCAGAAACCTTTTGAGGATTTTTTCTTTGGTTTCTTTGGGATCCTCTTCAGGCTCATGTTCTTTCCCAGTTCTTCTGCTTCTGGGATTTCGACCTTCGTCGTCTTCTCTTTGGCTAAATATTGCCATTTCTTTGGTCAATGCGTCTGGAAGATAATTCTTGTTTCCTGCAATTAACTCAACAATATAATCATATTGGTTAAGAAACAATTGCCAGTTGGCTAATCTTCCTCTATCAGCAGCTTTATCAAGTTTAAAATTTTTGAAATTCTTTACTCTAGCACAATCGGTGCGGACAATAAAGGGTTTTCCAAGAAAAGCTGGAGAATTTAAAATTGTTTTCTTGACAGCCAAAATTTCTTTTTCCCCTCTGGGATAATTCAGTTCTGCAGGGCTGAACTTGCCACTACAAAATTTGCAGATCTTTTCAATGTTAGTTCCGGGCGTTTTTACCAGAACCACACTGGACCAATAATTATCGCTCGCATCTGTTTGGAGGATAATTTCATCATTCTCTTCTGGTTGTTGAAGGGGAGGGAGGTTTTTGCAGAGATTTTTTATCTGCTTCACAACTTTCTCATCATCTTCTGTGAAGTTCCATTTTATTTTGGAACTTGTCTTAGGAGATAACATTGCTGTTAATCCTGATATTTTAGGAATGAAATCTCTCCCATAATTTATGACACCAAGGAATCTCTCTAGACTCTTAGCATAAGGAATTCTGTCTGGGAACTTCCAGATCTTCTCAAGGATATGAGGTTGGAGTTTTATGACTCTATTCTTGATGTTTATTCCTAGGAAATCAACTTCATCGAGGATAAAGAAGATTTTCTTTTCACCTAGGATAATTCCATGCTGAACTATCATCTTTACCACCTCATGGAGGTGTTTCATGTGTTCTTCTCTGTTTTTGGAGAAGACTAGGATGTCATCTATGTAGACGACGCAGAACTCCGCCACATGCTTGAAGATGTTGTCCATCTTTCTTTGGAAGATTGAGGGAGCTTGCTTTAGACCAAAAGGCATTACTAACCATTCGTAATGGCCTTGTGGCGTTCCAAATGCAGTGAGAGGTACACTCTCAGGATGCATCTTGACCTGCCAGAAACCCGACTTTGCATCGAATTTCGAAAAGACTTTAGCTCCTCTGAGCTAGTTGATCAATACTCTTACTTGAGCAATTTGATAACTGTCTTTGACAGTCTTCTTATTGACATCTCTGTAGTCAATCACCATTCTAGCTTTTCCTCTGAGGTTTTCTGCATGATTTCTCACGTAGAATGCTGGAGCATGATGAGGGCTAGTGGATGGTTGAATTAATCTCTTGTTCAGGAGATCTTCAATATCTTTTCTGAATTCTTTTTGATCTTCCTCTTTGTACTGAGGAATGGCTTTGACATGACAGAGAGCATTCATGTCATGCAATCTCAATTCACAGACCACTGGGTTTTTTCCCAAAACTTCTGCGGATCTACATCGACATTTTGTTCGAGTAGTTTCTTGATTTTATCAAGGGTGGGAATTTTCTGAGACTCAAGCTTATTCTGAAAGTGCTTGAGGTTATGCTCATGGATGAAACTAGCTTCTTCAACTTCACTAGTTTCTTCTTCTTCTTCTTCATAAGGTTCTTCAACAAGTAATTCTTCTTGTTGTTTGATTTGGAGTATAGGCTCAAATTTGGGTTTGTAGGGGGTAAGATCACCACTATTCTGTTGCGATCTCTGATACTGAGTAGTGAAACAAGGACCTACGACACTTTTTGCTTGTGTAAGTCGGTCTGCCCAGAACACTCGTTCGCCTTTTCTGAAGCCTATCGCTTCTTCATCCTGAATAATCTCTGTTGGAGAATAAAGTCATTTCCCAACAGGAAGTCGGATCCTTGGCCTTCAGATTGCCAAACATTATGGATGATAAATGTTCCTCCACCAATGGTGATATGAACATTTTTTGCTACCTTATTCATGGTGAGATGGCTTCCATCAAATGTAACACCAGTAGCAGTTCTTTTCTTTTCTTCTTTCCAGAGTTTTTCTGGAATTGCAAATCTCTTTGCAACAGTAAATCCTGATCCATTATCTACAAAGGCATGTAGATGATATTTTTTGTGATCAGGAAATTTTAGCCCAATCTCTATGTAGTTGCTGTATCTACTAGTAGAGACGACTTTCGATTGTTGAAGCTCATTTTCTTGAGCTTGTTCCTTTGGAATGAATGGTTTACATTCTTCTGGAACAATTTCTGGTGGTTCAACCAGTTCAATATCTTCATCGATCTTTTCTTTATCGATGCTTTCTTCCTTTATTTTTGAGGAAGATGGTTCCATAATTTCTTGGAACGAAGTTTCTACTTCTTTCTCTTTTTGCTCAGAGAAATATTCTTCATATTCTTGTTCAACCAATTGGCTAACAATGCCATTTTTGGTTTTCCTTCTTGCTTCAGCTATGAAGCATTCTTTGTGATAGGTCTTTTTTGACTCTTCACAAAACATAGGGAGACCATTCTTTTCGTGACATAGGCAATAGTCACAAACGAATGTACTAGGGTTCACCTGATAAGAAGACATCAGAGATTCTATCTTGCTTTCTTCCCAATTCTTGATTCTTAGAACATTCATCTGTCTTGATTCGAAGTACTCTACTTCAGAATCTGACTCAGATTCAGATGAATCTTCTTCTTCAGACCAGGCAGAGTAAACTGACCTGTCGTCTTCTTCATCAGAATAGGCTATTTCGTAGCCTTTCATATTTGCTGTTTTTACTATCTGCTCATATTCTTCAAAGAGAGCTTTAGTATATCTTTTACCCTTTTCCGGGCATTCATTGGCATAGTGCCCTTCAGCTTTACATAACCAACATCTGCAAGCTTTCTTGCTTGGTTGTTTATGCTGATGAGTATTCTTCTTTTTCTTGAAGAATTTCTTTTTAGGATCTTCATCTTGCTGTTTCTTGTAATTGGAACTTTTCTTGAATTTCCAATCCTTTTTCTGATTACTCTTTTTGAATTTTTAGAGTAATATTTTTCTTTCTTCTTTCTGTGGAATTTGGATTCATGACATCTCCAATTTGTGGGCATATCCAGTATTCCATAACAGAAATTCTCAACTCCTTTGAGTTGTTTCTTGGCCATCTTAGCTCTAAGATTGGCTTTGCATTGCTCTTTTAGTAATTGCCTGATTCTGTCGGCAATTCCTCCAACTGAAAATCTTTCAATTGGTTTTTCAGCTATGCTTTCTCTCACAGCTGTTCTCCATGGTTCAGGGAGTTTTCTGTGCAATAGATTAACTAGATCAGTATTCTCTAGTTCACCAATTGTACAGTAATATTCTTGAAATTCATTCAAGTATTCTTCGAAATATCTCATGTCACAGATTTTGAGAGCATAGATATTCGATTTGGCCGTTTCTTTAGCCTTTTCACTCAGATTTGAGAGATCTCCACAGAACTGATCATACAGGGGTACTGCAAAATCATACGAAGACTTTGAATTTTTGATTTCTTCAAGCCAGTCTCTTCCTCTGGCAGTTTCTTTGAACGACAGATAGTACTTTTTTGCTACTCCAGTAAGAGTAGTTTCATAATACACCTGCAAATCTGGTGCTTCAAATTTTCCAAGGGTAAGTGCAGAAGCCATCATCAGGCTATCTACCCATTGGTCAATGGTTTTTCTTTTGTCTAGACTCTTGTCTAGATTTAACCAGATGCCATAGTTCGTGATTGGGAGTTTCTTTCCCCTTTTTTACCCGTGGGGGCTTTCTGAAATGGGAGTTTAGTTTCCCTTTTTTCTCTGCTAATGAAAGTTCTGGAGCTTTCTCCTTCTTCCATTTCAACATCTTGGTAAGGAAAGACTTTTCTCGTCTTTCTGATTTTGAATTCTTTCATTTCTTCGATTCGTTCAGGATCTTCGCAAGATTCTGCTTCTTCATAGAGTTCATGGAGCTTTTCTGCTCTGAACATATTAACTGGTCTGTTTAGATCAGCTTTCAATTCTTCTTCAGATATAGGTTCTTCTATGGTGGGTTTTGTACCGCTAACACTAGCTTCTCTAGTGCTATAGCTTCTTCTGAGAAGATTCTTGTTTATCCTGAGGTTCTCAGGACAGACATCACTTTTTCTGTGATTGTCAAAATTGAGACTGATTTCTCCAGTCTTTCTACTTTCATAGATTTTTGCTTTCGCTCTTTCCGGTAGCTTTTTTGGACCGGATAATTTCCATTCAAGAGGAAAAGTTACTTCATTCCAAGTAACTTTATGAATATGTTGTGAATGGTTCTTATGATTGGTGAGGAACCAGTAGTAAGACCCGGAATATTTGTTATTCTGGTCTTGGGAGCTACTGTAGTGCTCATCAATTTATAGTATATTCTATATACTATTGCAAGTTCTTGCATATCTTCTTTCATGGATATGCCATCTGTCTTGACTCTCAGTCGTAGACAGTGAGCTGCATCTTTCAAGCTGGTGGTGAAATTTGGAAAGCAGTTGAAATATGCTACTTGATCGCATAAGAATGCTTCAAGTGTTCCCAACAGACTAGCTTGGAAGTCTGTTAATCTGTTGTCTTGTAGAACACATAGAACTGAACAGTCTATGCCTTCTCGAGCTAGCAGATTTATGCCTACTTGGACTGCTCCAATATGCATAAATTGATATTTTTTTGCTTGAGCTCTGGCAACTTCTGAAGGAGTGATCAGTAGAAGATCAGTCTCTCCTCCTGCTTTAGCGGGGGTTGTAATTTCCAGTAGTTTAAAATAATGGCTGTCCATTAGATCAAACTTTCCCCTCTTGTAGATTTGTTTAAAATCTAATTTTGGGATTGAGGAGTTTTTTACCTCCTGTTCGATTTCGTTGAATTCGAACTCTTCAGCATTTAGGAGCTGTACTCCTTTTTCTTTCCAAAGATGCTTAACATCTTAATATCTCTTCTTTCCGGGTTTTCATACCGGATACTAGTCTGACTAGTAGATGGTTCCAGAAAAATCATGTTTGGAACAAGATTTGTATCTGGTTTTTCTAATGGTTTGAATCCATTAGCTTTCTTTGTTTTTACTGTAGGCACTTTCTTGTCATTCAGTATATTTTTCATAGAATCCAGCGTTTTTTGCTATTCATTGATTTTTCTACTGACGACTGTCAGCTTTTCTTCTTCCGTTTTTGGAAGTTCCTTGATATAATCCAGTTTGTTTTCCAATCTTTCCAATTGGTGGATTATAGCAGGTAATTTTTCTAGATGAGTTTGACATCTAGATAATTCTAGTAACAACCTCTGATATTTCTCATCAGAGGAATTTAGTAGAGAATTTATTTTCTCTAATAACAATTCTGACATTGTCCCCATTTAGGAGGGGTTCTCCTTTGAGCTATTTTACAAGCTCTGATACCAGTGATGTGCGGATCTAACCAATGCTCAAATAATCAAGAGGTTTTTGTTCATCTTCCAGAACATATAAGAGATTATCAATATCTTGTTCTACTTTAATAGGGTCCTTGACCCATAGCCCCAAAATGAGCAAAAATTATCCCATTTACCCCACCAACAGATTTTTATTCCCACCTACCTAATTTAACACCAAATGACCATTTTGCCCTTAAATCAATTAATTAATTACATCCATGGCCACTCTATCTCTCTCCTCCTCCTCTCTCTCTCTCTCTCTCTCTCTCTCTCTCTCCCCCCCCCCCCCCCAAAATCAAATGAGACGAACTCCGTCGTACGGACACCACCGCAACTCCAGCTCCGATGCTCGGAGCAAGCCTGACCGCTTCCCCTACTCGCCTACCCCCTCATCCTACTCCGACGCATCCACTGCATGCAAGTCCACCTCCGGCCAGAGCGCAGTCGCAGTCACAGCTCGCTCCGTCGTCGGAGTCTTCGTCGACGGCGTTCTCACCAGCGATAGCGACGGCGACGACGAGAGCCTCCAAATCCAGATGCTCCGCGCGACTTTACTGAGCCGACCGGAGGCGCCGTCACCGGGATGGCTGAGAATACCGATCACTGGGCGGTAATTGAGCTTGGGGTCAAGCGTCGTACACCTCTGCGAGGAGTCGGAGGCGGCGAATTGAGTGGGGAGCAGAATGTCGGCGTCAATTGGGCCTTGTCGGAGCTGAGCTCGTTGGAGAGGGAAATCAAGAAGGGGATCTGACGATTTTCGGCGGTCTTCAACCTCAGTCCTAGTCTCACCTTCACAGCCTCTCTCTACCATGGTCTCTGATTCAGGCCATTATTATCCTGCAACAATGCTACAGAGCTTGAGCTTGGATCCCTCAATAACACCTAACGTCCGACCGGTGCAGAGGATTTCTCGGTTTGCTCCGATATGGTGCCCAGAGTATTTCTCTGGGTGGCCAAATATTTTTTTTTAGTAAAGTGTAGGCAGAAAGAAAAAAGAAAAAAGAAAAAGTTTTATACAATTTGTTCTTATTCTACACATGCAGAGCTTTGAAAAAAATTTCATCATCTAATTTGGTCTTGTTTACTTTATACAATATGTTCTTTTCTTCTTCTTTTATTTGGCAAAATGGAGGCAGAAGGCCGGAAAGAAAGAAAAATGAAGAAAAAGAATTCTATTGGGGAGCAATAGGCGCTTATTGGGGGGCAATAGACGTTTTTAAATTGATATAATTTCTTCGTTTTTTTTCTTTAAACAAAATTTTATTTGTCTAAATTTAGGGAGAGTAGTTCATATTCTGGCAACCGAAAGTTCTATTAGGGGACAATAGACATCTATTGGGGGGCAATAGGCGTATATTGAGGGGCAATACATGGCTGATAGTCGTCTATTGGGGGGCAATAGAGGTCTACTGGGGGGCAATACACGGCTGATAGTCGTCTATTGGGGGGCAATAGACGTCTATTGCCCCTCTATTACATGTCTATTGGGGGCAAAAAAACTTTCCGGTGAGATTTTCAGCAAATTCCGGTGGGTGGCAGCCGGTGACCGGATTCCGGAGAAAGTTGGCCGGATTCCGGTGACAGGTGACAGGATTCCGGCGGCCAGTGACTGGACTCCAGCGGCCGGGACCGGGCTCCGGCGAAGTCTCCTATGGTTTCTCTCTCTTGCATTTTCTCTATCTCTCTCTCTAAGTAACAAAGAGGTGAGGGGTAAAATGGTATTAAAAAAAAATTAAAAAAAAAAGAAAGTCTTAATGGGGTATTAGGGAAGACTCCCTTAGAGTGTATTGGGTAAGACTTAATGGGGTAAGTGGGAAAAAAATCTCTAAAAATAGTGTAAATGGATAAAAACCCTTATATATTCTGGTTTGAAGCCTGTAGATGATATCCCAGTAGTTGAGAGATTCTCTATTAAGACTTTCTCTATAGGCTTTCAATTTTCTCAATTTTTCTTTCTTTTTGCAATTCTGTGCTAGTATTTTTGCAGATAGCAATCAACTCAAGTCTGTCAACAATCGAAATTATGAATAGTAAAATGTACTGTTTACCTTTGAAAAATAGAGGATGACTGTTAAGATCTGTATATTATGAACAAAAGAAACTCTGATGGGCCCACCACGTTTTCAATAATACTATTATTATGCATATGCAGACTCTAACATATAACGACAGCAAACCAAACTGAAAATGACAACAAGAAGGGGTACTAATGGTAGTGGTTTTGACAAGATGGGTAGATAGGAAGAAAATAGAGAAAGAGTTGTGTAAAGGGGAGAAAATAAATACACTGGGGTGTATGAGAAGTATTCTCATGGATTTAGGGTGTATGAGTATTAACCCTAATAAAAAAGAAGATAATAATCCATATTTTGGAAATATACGTATTTTGTCGGTATGATGGTCGTATATAAGAGTTAACAGCAAGTAACTACATATCACGTGCCAAACCTAACAGTCTTCATTCTTCTCTTATTCTTGCGTCTCTTGTTGGTGGTGACTAATACTATGCTGCTGCTGCTGCTTCAATCTCAAATTGGTGACGGTGGTGGTGGCCGTCGTCCTCTAAATTGGTCTCACTTCAATCAAGGAGCTGACGGAGAATGGAGGGATCCTCCTCCTCCCCCTCCTCTTCCTATTCCTCGCCGTCTTCGGCCATCTTCTATGACTTTCTCGACCGAATGCGAAACCCTGCTTCCCTCGATCTCGTCCGGTCCATAAAAAGGTGCTTCTCTCTAAACCCTAACAACCATAGACACTTTTACTTGTTAATTCTTGATTTTAACTTGGCTTGTTTCTCGGGGCAGCTTTATTGTATCGTTTTCGTTTTACCCTGCCAACCCTGAAAATGATGGCAAAAGAGTTCAAGAGTTCTTCGCGACAATGGAAGATTCAATTAGGGATCATCCCTTGTGGGCAGGTGCCACTGATCAAGAAGTTGAAAGTGCAATGGAGGTACTCCCTCCCACTTTATCTTCAAATTCTCAATCCATTTAGTTTCTGATTGGTTTTATAAGAATCTTACCATTATCTCTACTCTCAGAAATCCACTGCTCTCAGTTTATGATGGTTTTATTGTGTTTCCTTTACCCTCAAACTTACTCATTGATTTTTTTTTCTAAAATCTCTGCAGGGTTTGGAGAAGTATGTCATGACGAAATTGTTCTCCCGGACCTTTTCTTCATCTCCTGAGGATGCAAAGATTGACCTTGAAGTCTCACAGAAAATACAGTTGTTGCAGACTTTCTTGAAGCCTGAGCATCTCGATATTCCGCTAGTTCTACGCAATGAAGCTTCATGGCTGGTAAGCATGCTGCATCTCCACTCATGTTTGGGGACTCTTCCTCATTAACTTGTATTGCCACCACATTAGTTTTGAGTTTTACTTAGTTCTGTGTAATTATACTAATCACGCCTTGTAGATCATCACATTATTATATTTAGTGCTGTTAGGCTCATGGTTATTCTTACTGTAATACTGTTCATTGTAGTAGAGTACTAGAGTTATTATATTTCAGGGCTATGATTTCCAGCCAAATTGTCTTTTTTACCTCTTTATTCCTCTTGAACAAGTTGATTGACCATAATTGACGTCATTTATGCCCGCATTTGGGTTTCTGTATATTGTAATGCTTCTAATTAATATTTACCTGGAATGTTGAGTAGATTATTTCTCGCTACATTTTAATATACTCGTATATATATTTTTTTCAATTAGATTTATGCTATATAGACACCTCAGTTCAAGAGTGGGTATACTCATTAAGAATAGTTATTAGATATGTTAGTAGTCAGCTGAATTCGTAACAACTTATTTTCTAGAAGTGGAGCTCTATCTCTCTGTATTAGTTATACACTAAATTAGCATCCTTGTTGTCCTGTCTGATACACGACTGATATATGAATAATGAGCATAATATGGAATGCAAAATTTTCAACACAAATGTAGATATTTCCCTTTTGAGTTTCAAAGTGTACTTTCTTATTTATATTAATCATTGCTACTTATAAGGAAAACAGGGCATTTCTCTCTGTTTTTTCCCCTATTTACTTTGGAAGGGAAGGAGAATTTCTCTCTGAACACACACACACACACACAGAATCACAGATATGAAAGCCAAACAAAGTAATGGAAGGTTACAGTCATAATCGATTTCAACAGTAGATAAAGTTGTTCTTCACTATAAATACATCCAGAAAGCTAAAGGGGGATATATGTTATAATTTCACAGCATTAATAGTTACAGTTGACACACTGAAGCTTATGTATTCTTTAGTTTGAGATAATAAATAATCTGAAAAATTCCTAATAGTTGCATAGGATCTTGAATACCTTCCTTCCCATTGCATCTTTGTTGAAAATACTGATTTTATAAGTTCACGTGCCCATCCCAAGAAGTAGATCCTAAGAGGTTATTAGTAACTGTATTTTCAGCTTTTCTCTTATATATCCTTTGTATTAGTCACCGTTTCTGGAAATAATTTTGTTTCTTCCTTGTCAATGTCAAGGAGTAGCCATAATTTTTCTTTTTTCAACCCAGCTTGCAGAAAAAGAGTTGCAGAAAATCAATGCTTTCAAAGCCCCTCGTGAGAAGCTTCTCTGTATCATGAATTGTTGCAAGGTCATTAACAATCTGTTGCTCAATGCATCAATGTCAGAAAAACATGTACTAGCTGGAGCTGATGACTTCCTTCCTGTCCTTATATATGTTACGATCAAGGCAAGCTCTCCTTGGTAATAAGCCATTATTGATCATGTGCAGTGTTAACTTTGGTTCATATATTTGTTCACATGTCAGTGGCAAATGAACTTCTGTCTTTTTTCATTACCTCATTTTTAGTGCTCATGGGGTGCCTCTGTGATATCATCTTAATATTGATCATCTTCTTTGTTTTTCTAACCTCAGACAAATTTATTGAACCACTGTATAATGTTTTCTTTCTGATTGAGGGTTGATGGCATGTCTATACTTTCTGTGTGTTATTCTTGTTTCTTAATTACATGAGAATTGATTTTTATGCCTGATGCATAAGGGATTGCTTATCAACAGATTAATAGCTACTTCACACATGCAGTTTGTGCTTGCAGTTTTAAGTTGTCTAATTACGATGTAGATGTTGTCCAAAGTTGATATCCATTGTACTACATCGGAAGATACTAAGTCTTTTACCATTGTACTATTTTACAGGCCAATCCTCCACAATTACATTCCAACCTCAAATTTATCCAGTTATATCGAAGGCAGGCAAAACTTGTGTCAGAAGCGGCCTATTACCTCACCAATCTTGTCTCAGCTAAAACATTTATCTCCGAGTTAAATGCTAAATCTCTTTCGATTGATGAAATCGAATTTGAAGAGAATATGCAAGCAGCGAGACTGACCAATAAAGAGACACAAAAGGAGGCCACACCCACTCTGGAAGAAATGACAACCTCACAAGATCATGAAGATCCTGGCCCTTCATTGAGATCGCATGATAAAGAGACAAGGGGTAAGTTTCAAACTATAACAATTTTCATTTTCCTATATGTTGCCCTCGCACCTGCCTCCCTTATAACTTTTATTGGTCTAGGATTGGTAACCAACATCCAATCACAGGCTCATCTAGTATGCGTTTTTTTTTTTTTTCAAACTATATTACTTGGTTCAGTAGAAACAACCAATTTATTGCAATTTGAACCTATGGCTTAGTATCACTTATAACATTAAGTTGCCCCCTCTAGAGACAGATAGAATTGGACTTTACTTGCTTGTGTTTCACTCTTTGTTTCATATATTTTAAATGCTAGGATAATTTTACCCTGTAAGGAATATAGTTGCAACATTTTTGAATGCTTCATGTATGCATGGATGCATCCTCCATTGTAAGAAAGTTTCTCTTTTGTTTTATCAATGCTGGTTTACCCTTCAGTCACCTGGTAGTATCGAGCGGATCTAAAATGGCTAATGATCGATTGCTACAGGTGGGTCAAATTACCCCTATATGGACAAAGAAGCTGGGGATTTGACAGTTGGAGATGTGGAGAGGTTGCTGAGTGTGTACAAGGAAGTTGTTACCAAGTATACTAGCTTGTGCACCGCTTTTAGGCAGCTTTCATTATCTAGGATAGAAAACCATGTCACTAATTTAGAAGATAGAAACGTCTCATCAACACAATCGGCAGAAACAGGTATGAATTCAGGTCAAAGAGATGGAGAGTGAAGAGGTAGATGTAATTTTGCTAGATCAATTACCAAATCATGACACAAATTTCATTGGATTACAATAAATATTTTTGTTTTTCTTTCCATTTAACTGCTATGTACACACAACTTCTTGGCGAGGGCCGAATGTCCTCAAAGAAATCCTGAAACGAGAAAAATCTTCGCCCCATCTAAAAACCAACAAAGGCTACTTTACAAAAGTACTACAGTCAACGTACACTAGAAGTCATATTTAAGTTAGATGCTACGCCCGGACCAGCAGCCTTGGCTCTGCAAGTTGTGTTGGACAAAGGAACACAATTAGCTTCCTTGGCAGAATCACAGGTGCTCTGGTTTTTCTCCCGATATGAGCTCATACATCTCAGGCAAACAAACTTTGCAGGGATCTCATCGGAGCAATGAATGCCAGCACACCTCGTGTGCTGCCAAACACCACATGTATCACAAGCCAACATTCTCTCCCCATCATCATCCTTTGTCCCACATGTGCAATCAACAATCCAGCTTTCAATTCCTCGCTCCATCCGGAAACGGTTAAGACCATGTTTTGCAGGGCATTTCCCTTTCATATCAACCGAGCCACTCGTTCCAACGAGCAGTTTTGCGGTAATTGAATCATTTATAGAGCCACATCCAAACAACTCCACAACTTCAAACCTTTTAAACATGGCATATACTTCCTGAAAGGCTTTGGTAGCTTCGCTTTTAAGGTCAGCAAGAGTTGCATTCAGGGGCAATACAATTAGTTCTGGAGGCAGAACAAAATCATCTTTTGGGTGGTCTGAAAGCTGTACATGACACCAAAGGTGAATACCAGACGGGTCTGCTGCTAACATTTTATCAGGCTTGAAGTCCTTGATGAATTGCTTGCAATCAAGAAGCTTAGTTGCTGCATCAACAACATTCTCCCTCACTGCTTGAGGTGCATAGCTCAACATGGTGTCAGGGTGGAGTATGGAATCATACAAAAATTTGAGGTCACCGAGGATTTGCTGTTCGGATGGAAAATTTGGCTTCAACTCGGATCTTCCAACAGTCAGTGGCTCAAGTCTGTTACCATAGTTAATGTTAGTGCTTGTATTAAATGTCTGTAATAGAAGGGAATGAAACCAAACAAACGGCAACAGTTTACCTGTATTCAACATCAGTAGAATCAGGATTGCATCGAGTCTCAATTACCATGTTATTGGCTACCAACTGCCCTCCCAAGTGTTTAAGGGAGTAATCAAGAAGCTCTGGGGAGAAAGTCTTGTATAATGCACCCCTGAGAGCACGTTTTGACACCCAATTGGGCTCACGAACTGCTGAAAGCAGCTTGATCATAGCCTGTTGCACATGCTGGACATCATTGGCCGTCCACACACATAAAACATTGGAAGTGTCATGCTTGGGTTTCTTAGATGCAGTAGGCGCATGTGATTTAGGAATTAGACTTAACATAAATGTAAAAAGATCTTTGGTTGTTTGGAGTCGGGCATCGGAGAAAGATTGGTAAAAGGCAATAACAGATTGCAGGCGAGTCCTGGGTCTCCTAGGTTGGAATTGAAAAGGGTGTAGGGGCAAGGTGGAGATGGTCTCCACTGCCTTGTGGTATGAGTCTTGAGTGAGAGCATAGCTCCCAGAACGAAACTCATAACCCCAATTCCCATACCAGGAACGACCATGGGTCACTGCATGCAGCAATCGGTACTCCATCCCATACTTTTTGGATACATCCATCACACTCACCTTCCTGTTTAGTTCAAGTTCAAGAATTCAGTATGCCATTTCAGATTTGTTACAATATGTCCATTTCGATTGACAAATAATAAAGAGATGTTTTAAAGGATTTTGACCTGACGGAGAGGGCTTGACAGAGCCTATCCCACAAGTCGAGAATGTGACGACCGGAGAGTGTGGTGGAACCTCCTTGTCGCCCATTGAGGGTAAGCAGGTGGGCGAAGCCATTGGAGTGAACGACAGCATGAAGAAGATGAGTGTTGTCATGTAATTGGTTATAGGCCCACTCTTCGACATCATCGGCAGTGTCCTCCGCCGCGGTGGCACTAATAGAGTTGCACCACTTCTCTTGCTGTGGCTGCTGCTGCTGGAACTGGAACGGGGTCTCACTATCACAACTCTCAGCGTTGCTTCTTATAATGAAGTGATATCGCTTTCGGCACACTGGATGCCCACTCCAACCTAACAACATTATCCAAACTCCTCTAAATAAATAACAAAATAAATAAAAAAGAAGAAGATGGAGACGGGATGACTGGACTCACCAACGACTCGGCACTGGTCGCAGTAGACGGATCGCCTGGAGCGCGTGACGTCCTCCTCGACGATATCCAAGGGAAGGACGACGGCGGGGTCGACCCGGAGGGCGATCTGCCAGGTCAGCAGGGAGGGAAAGAGAGAGGAAGACGGGAGCGTGACGCGCGCGTGGCGGCCGAGGAAGCCGCGCACGTTGTCACGGAAGGCTTCCGGAGACTCCGGAGGAGGAGGGAAGGTGAAGAGGTCGGGCAGATCGGCGGCGACCTTCCTCCTGGCTCTCTTGGCAGCCCTCTCGTTCACAACCATGGTAGATCTGAGAGCCTAGCTTGTTGGTATTCGTGTCAATTTTTGTCTCAATATATGTTTGGTGTTTTGGATTTCAAAATTTTGACAGATTCACCCAAGAAATACAGGACAGGCAAGGATAAATTAAGTTAGATCTGTACAGATAAAAGAGTGAGGGACTCACTAGTCTCTTAAACCCAGAAGGGATTAGGACTCTTTAGATAGAAACAGAAGATATGAGAAGAGACGAGAACAGAAGAGAAGAGGGCTTTAGATAAACCTCTGTGTTTTTGATCTGAGCTGCTGCGTTTTGGATTCCCCTATTACTTTTATTTATATGGAATCCTAACCTAAACTCCTAATATGCTTAAGTTTCGTAAGGCGGTTCCTGATATTTCTCTTTTCTTTTCCTAATTTTTCCCTCTTTTTTAATTAATAATTTCTCATCGATTTCCTCACTTTTTAAATTTTATTTTTGTATTTAAAGTGGGAAAATCAAAGTCCGTCAGAGTCCTTGGTGCAGATGGGGACTAATAATATTGCACAACCCTTTTGGACCTTCTTGTCCCCATAAATGTCTGTGTCTGGTCCCACGGTCCTATGGTATAAATGGAATTCTACTTTTTATATTTTGATTACAAAAGCTAGTATTATATTTAGGGGGAGTTTCTAGGGCATTCACCTTCAATTATTCATGAATACGAATATAGATTTTGTTTTTCCCTTTTCAGCCAATTTTCTTTTCTCTTTTCCAGAAGAAAATAACGAAAATTCAAAATTACACGGTGATTTTATACATAGTAAAGACTTTATTTAATTTCTATAAAATTTTATTTCCTAGGTAGGGAGAAGAAAAAGAATGTTGATACCGGGTATGGGTTATGAATATTCTATATAGGAAATTTTTTTTATTCATAACTCAAAGAAGGAGGAAAAAAGAAGAAGAAAAAAGTAGGCGGGAGAGACTCTTACCTTCCCGCTCAAATCTCAATAGAAATTTAAAGAAATTAAAAATAAGGTCACATTTGTCAGCATGTGCCAGCAGTCCAGGAAAAAAAAAACAAAAAAAGTAGAGCAATAGCGGGTATGCTGCTTTGGCTTTTGTCCAAACTGTCCTCGATGATATAAATAATAGACAATTCATTAGACAGAGACAGAGACATTAAGTGATTAAGACATCATATCCCTGTTAAGAGCAACTCCAACAGCTTCCCTATAATTTTTGTATTATAGAGAAGCAAAAGTCAAACATTTAGCCTATTTTTCTTCTCTAACTCCAACAGATTCCCTAATTTACAGTAATCTATAAAATCTCCATATTCTTCTTTAAAATTTTGGAGTTTGCTGTAAATATAGGGAATTTGGTTTTCTCTCTCCTCACTTTCCTTAAAATAGAGATAGTTATAGGGAATCTGTTGGAGCAAAATATGCTTATTTTTCCCTAAAGTAGAGAAAAATTAAAATATAGGGAATCTGTTGGAGTCTATTCCTGTGCTGAAGCCGTTGTTTGCCTTTGTAAAAATTCAAAGAAATGTATACATTTATGTTTGCATAATCCTCAGATTTATTGAACAATAGAAAAATATTCAGATAAACGTCAACAAAACAAAAAGAGGAACAGGTGCAAAATCTTTGGAAAAAATCATCAAGTCATCCGTGTGGATCATCATGCGAATGAATTAGAGGTCAAGGTTCCAAACAGCTCCAGTTCCTTCGCCACATGAGTTATGCACGTCTTTCATCCTCTCAACCGAGTTGCATATCCCGCTACACTTCCAGTCAAATGACGCCACACAAACATTCCCCGCTTGTGCCATCCGTTCACAATCTAAATCAATACACCAATTCGGTCGGAATATGAATCCCGAAAAGAGCACAAGTTCAAAATTTCAATCAATCTTGTGCTTGTACATACCTGGAGAGGTGGCACAACACATAGAACGTTCATCGATGTGCTCAACTTCAAGTCCAATAAACCATGAGCCCAGCGATACATCCTCATTCGCATACCTATGCAATATGGGCCTGTCCCAGCCCAAAACCCAAACCCTACTTGTCAGTCTAACAGAATTAATCAAAATTAATAATGGCTTAAGCAAGGGAAAGTAGGTAGGTCTCACAAATTGGTGGAAATGTAGGCAGCGAGGTCCTTAGAGATGGCATAGATTTGGCCGGTGGCATGCCTGAAATACTTGTTCCCTTCTTCCCCGAATTTCCAGTACTCCGGCTCGTGATATTTCACCCCTCTGTTCATATCACATCCCATGAACATAAGAGTACGTAGTGAACAAGTAGATCTAATTAGGGTAGAACGTACTAGTCTAGTGATTGATCAAGATCTCACGCACTTTTGATATAGAACTGGGCCTGACTTCATGCAACCAATGTAAATTCTGGGTTTGGACCGGTGCCTTGCAAGTGTAGTCGCTAGCATACCTGCATACAGTAGGCGTCAAAGTAAGTAATGACAATTACTCGTAATTATCCTTAATAATATATGGTTGGTACATTACCGAGATTGAGATGCACATCATCGTCGACCTTGACATAAAACTCGGCATCCCAAATGGAGATGGCGGTGGTGAAATATAGGCGGGTCTTGGTGGATAGCTCGTGGTAGCCCTCCACATGGTTGAGCCTAAGAAAGTCGTTGTGCTCCGCCTCTTCTGCCTCAATCGCTCTGTCAAGTAACCCTCCAGGAGTCGCGCTCCGTCCTATCACAAACCGTATTACGATCCCTTTCTCCTTCTCCAACTTATTCAGCTCACCTCCTGCCATGCATGAGCGCAGGCAATTTCAATTTAATTGGGCTAAAATATTAATTAACCTAGCCAACAGCTAGCACTGGATTTAATAATTCACCATTTCATCAAGGACCGACCTGTAGGCATCCAGGTTTCTCGAACTGATTTTCGCCGTTTCTTGCTGCTAAAGGCGGTATTGATTCCGATGACAACAAAAGCCTTCTGTCTTTTAGGATTAAATTTAGATGATGAACTCATTCTCTGGTTTGATGCTCGAGCTGCCGCCAATTCCATCTCCAGTGTTGAAATTGTCCTATCCAGTGATCTGTGTACGTAGGTACGTCCATCCAGTTTTAGTTTCAATATATATTAGTCATACAGACAAAAATTATGGTATTAAGTAAAAATCCAAATGACAGTTGATGTGGTAATTTTTTACTTGATAGCTTGATGAGTCCTTGCCACCTCCCCCATAATATCATCACCAGATTTTCCTTCAACCAGTTTCTGCTTATTCAGAGATTAAGAAATGTTACAAACTAATACTTCTTTAGTCACAAACATAGCTAGTTACGTGCTGCTGATAAACTGAAAACTAATAGCATTAGTACGTACTCGCTTGTGATCATCATTGCAATTAGTTTGTGTGACTAGTGCTGCTGCCCCTTTAGAATTGGCTGTTTCGTCTAGGTGGTTGTGGATGTGGTACTTGGAAACGATAGGAAATGGATGAGCTTCACGGCCGCCATTAGGTTGATCATCATCACCATCTAGACTAGTACTAGTACTACTCCATGTGCGGCTTGTAGTACTGAACAGTGATCCTGCAAAAAAACTTGCAACACATAGAATCAGCATCGCCTTTCCTGAAACCTGTTTCCCCCTCATTTTGATCGATATTGGTGGGATGATGATGAGCTTGTCCCACGAATCCTTTTCGAACTATTAAGTTACCGCAATCCCTGCTGCCCGCCCGCGATGATTAGAGTCCTTGCTGATCATATGCATGAGAGATGAAATTAATTAAAGTAAGATGAAGTATGGATAGGTATTAATAATGTGGCTAATTGGTTATCTGAATCAGATCAGACGAATGGTGCTTAATTGATGTCATCGGCCACCAAAATTCTTATATAGTACGTAATTACTAACTCTGGCTCGATCTATGTACGTAGGACTACGGAATCCCTAGCTAGAGCTACATGTTAATTAGACTAGAATGCAAGAAGTAGTATCCGTATGTTCAATCGTCTTTGTATAATTCAGCTGATGAATTTTCATAAGCTTTTCCAAGCCTCCGCGTAGCCATTACTATTAGTGCGTGCTACATATCATGTGATAAAAAATGGGAGGTCGAGAGAGAGAGGTTAGACCAGCTAGTTTTTACATTATACATTTTGGAGGGAAACTTTTACCCCAATTGGCATCTCTAGATAGCCTTCTGCTCTTCTTGGTACGATTTTTCCAACTTGAACAAGAAGAATCTGAAATGATGATCGAGGAGAGGTTGATTTCAAGGGAAATCTGCCTCATCCCACCCAATTATGCATCAGCAGTCACTGTTTTGTCTATAATTTATGTGTATGGAATCAAATGTCAAGCATGCAAGTACATTATCAATATGTTGTTTCAGATCCAGTTGAACTTGATCGATGGAGGAGAGTAAGTTCGTCACATGCAATGCTACATTTTTATTAGATTCATGAATATAGACGCATGCATACACACACAAACACATAAAAAGGACAGAATTCTCGTTCTCATAGAGCAAAGAACTTTTATTTTGTTGAAGGACCATAGTTAAGGAAAATAACACGTACTTAGGTGTATTTGCAGAATTTCAACATAATCGGACAGGAAAAGTCATCAATTCAGCTGGCTAGAACCCATCTATAGCTAGCTAAAGTTAGAATGATTATTTAATGTGAACAAAACAAGTTAAATTTATACCTTAATCAGAATAGAAACAAAGAGATTACCTCAATAAAAAGTAATATGATGTACTTAATTGGACGTGGAGATTCTTGATATGTGGAAGTAGCTAGCTAGGATGATCAAACAAATCACATACTGATTGAATTACTCTACATGGAAGTGAACAGTCTAAATCTTTCTTGATCTGTATAATATGTATTCAGCCCTGTTTTAATTTGTAATATGTTGATGCATGATTGGTATCATATAATATATATAACAGGGAGGGAGGGTTGGCAGTTCAATCATGTGAATTTCGTGACTCAACAAATTGTCTGTAACAGAAAATCCCAATGAGAAAATAGAAAAAGAAAAGAAGAAGTATAATACTTCCTCCTGCGATCCATTTATTAATTGTTTAGTTCATTAGGGTTTCCTAATGGCTAATGCCCGACATGACGCAAGTAGAGAAGTTGATCTCTGTAGCTATACATTTACAAATATAAAGTTGGAGATCTTCAATATAAGTATTTAATTATATCATAAATAATTTCCAATCTATACGTACATAATAGGTTGGATTGGGGCATGGACCTTATTTTCCTGAGATGCTGTTATAATTAGAGATCGACTAGACGCCTAATTATATATTCAGAACAGATGAGAGCTAGCTAGGTTGGCTCTCTACACATGCTCTCGTACAAGTTAGTCTAACTCTTAATTGCCATTTAATTTGAATTGATTTTATCATTGTGGTCAGGAAGCAATGATGTCACGTACACTGTTCGATCGATCATGATCCACATGAATCATCACGCACTACATATTTTAGCAAACTTGACCATTAGTGGATACAACATACTTAAAGAGTGTAAATAGCTTGATCATTCAGTTCAAGTTGTAGATACTACGCCATTCCCCATTATAGCAAGAAAATTACTGGGCCATTGTTTTCCTTCTTGCTCTCAATCACGTATATTATTCGAATTCAAATGGTCAATTGGTGGGTGGTACATACAACAAATGTGAGAAAAGGTAAACATCCCAATGGGGCAATGGGAACCTAGTCTTTTAGCTCAACAAAACAAAAAATTATACCGAAAAAATCCTGAGTATAACTCCCGCCCAGCTTATCTAAATGAAATATTGGCTGACAATTAAATCACAAAAATGCGCTATTAAACTTATGTCCAAGATGGGCAAGGTCATTGGCAACAAAATTGCCTCTACAAATATGACGAAAGTAATAGAGGAGAATCTAGTAGCAAGAGTTTTAATGTTTTCAATCAATATCTTAATAGGCCAAGGAATAGATCATCCACCATTTAACGAATCGATAAGCATTTTAGAATCCCCTTGAAATGTTGATCAAGAATTTGGGCTCCATTATGATATATAGGAATCAAATGGGATGTCAAAAATTGATGAAGGGTGGTATGACAGGAAAGAACTTGGCTGACCAGCCCTGGTCAGGAGGGGCTGACCACAGCCACTAACAATCTGACAGCTGTTTTTTTTTTTTTTTTTTTTTGCCCCTTACCTTTCGGTTCTCCTTCTTCAGTTCTTCCTCTTCCTCTTGTTCTTCTTCCTCTTCCTCTTCCCCGTGCTGCTCTGCTCCAATTTTCAAATGCCGAACACTACCCTCCACCACCAGCACCACCCCACCCACCCAACCCAACACCAGTCCCACCACCTCAACAACCACACCCACCACTCGCCGCCGCAGCCTCAACCCCACAGACTCCGCTTCAACCGACTCCGCCTCCTCCGCGGAGCCCAAGCTCTGAGACCACGTGGACCTCCACAGCCTCCACCTCCGCCGTCGTCCACGTGGGATTTCTGGGACCCTTTTGTGCCGGCTTCGTCTCGGTCGGTGATCGAGGAGGAATGGGAGGCTACGACCACCGCGTCGGATGAGGTGGTTACGACTGTCACCGTGGCGGCGAGCACCGTGGCGCCGCCTTCGGTTGTTAGTGGGTGTTCGAAGGACAGTGAGGAAGAGGAAGAGGAAGAGGAAGAAGAACAAGAGGAAGAGGAAGAACTGAAGAAGGAGAACCGAAAGGGAAAGGGGCAAAAAAAAAAAAAAAAAAAAAAAAAAAAAGACAGCTGTCAGATTGTTAGTGGCTGTGGTCAGCCCCTCCTGACCAGGGCTGGTCAGCCAAGTTCTTTCCGGTATGACATTGCTTGTGTCAGTTATGTGATCTAACGAAAAGTTCATTTGCTATACGCATTATCAAAAGTAGAACCTCTCTAATTTCTTGTGACTTTTAACACTTGAGACAACCAATTCAATCAATTTTTTTGGGACAATTCTTAGGTTCATCCAAGAATTTATTGTCGATTAACATATTTTTTCTTAATAATTTATCATCCAATGGTCCATATCTTAAATTAATCTTTAAAAATCATCTTTGTAAAAAATCAATAGAATCAGAAATTGTTTAATTATCTAATTGAATCAAACAAATTGATGGTTCTAACTACACTTACTATTGGTTGAGAAAGAGGCAAGCATTTAGCTTGAGCTAAAACTAGGAATTGGATGAAAATACCTAGCAGGCTTGCTCTGCTAGGGTTGGGAGAGCGCCGCCTCCGGCCTCTCTGTACCTTTCTCCATCATCGATGGAGTACTGTTTCGGCACCATTTTCGGCGTCGAATCTATCGCGCACGATTCATGTCGTGCCCTGTATCAGGTCGTGGTTCACACCGTGGCCTGTGGCAACCTCTTTTGTTCAGATCCTGTCTGATCATGGCTTCTCTGTCCAATGGGGAAAAGAAGATGATGTGCTGTCCTCCTGGATCGAGACTGCATCGAGAGTCGGGCGGCTTCGCCCAATTCGAGCGCGACTAAAGTTGATGCAGCTGTTGGAGCGGTGGTGGGGGTCGAGCTTTCCTCTTGATTTCTACTTCCTAGATCGGATCTGTGGGAATTCGCGGCAGGAGATTCGATTGACACCGGCGCAGCAGTCTTTAGGTGATGGTGGTGTGACAGTCTGACGCAGGTTTGGGACGGAGGTGAAGCAGTCAGGTGCCTCTACCCCGTCTGCTTCATCTGATACGAGGACCTCTACCCCATCTCCGAGGAGCTCCAATTCTTGCAAGGCGAATGATGCAGGCCGGATGTGTTTCCAGTTGGTGGATCCGAGTACCACTGGGGCGGGTGGCGGTGCTTGATTCGACCAAATAGGTCTAGGAAGGGAGGTCTCCGGCGAGGCATAACGGCGCAACGCCTGGGGTTGAGGGCAGAGCAGGTCTGGATGCCCAGAGAAATTTGGGGTGCCCAACTGTGGGCCTGGGCTCCTCTTTGTTTGGGCTACTCAAGATGGGCCTTTGTTTGGGCCTTGTTTTCTGTTTAGATTCGCATCTGGGATCCAGGAGAATGTTTGTGGATTTCTTTTTCTGCTACACTCTGGAATTGGAATTTCGGCTACTGAGGTAGAAGATTGCTCTCTACTCGATGTATTAATTTGCGTGGAGTGGGCAAGGTCGGTCACACTACCACCGGTTACCTTGATAGAAGGTACCCTTTATTTGACGCATTTTTTTGTGTGGAAGCATGGTTGACCATACTATTGGTACCGTTTTACATAACCCGGGGTTTGCCTGGTGCCTCATCAAATGCTTTTTAGCATCCCTTCCTATCCTCGCTAGATTTTATTTCCGATGTCTTGTTGCATCTAGTATTGTTTATGTTATTTTTTATTTCTCTACATCTACAAGTTGTAATCGTTCTTATTATTATTATTATTATTAATAAAATGGTTGACTATTACTCTAAAAAAAAAAAAAAAAACCCTGAGCTAGTCTCTTTTTCCCCTCATCTGTGAGAGTTTCCTGAGCTAGTCTCAGTCCCCGCGAGATCATCTCCCTCATTAATTTAGCTCTGTCTACATAGAACCATTCCATCAACTACATGGTTTCAATTATCATAACCACCCCCAACATTTCAATTCTTTTTGTCTTGTCCTGCTTAGCTTTATTTCCAGATCATTCAATTATCATAACCAACCTCTGTCCTTAACTTGATATCCCAGAATCTTTGTTTCTGAAATCTCGCAGCCTTAACTCACAAGCTTCCTTCAGCATCCCATCAATGCAACCAAGCTAGTCCTTTTTGCCTCTCCACAGTATCAAACCTACCCTGCCAATGTCTATTAATTAATCTTTCCCCTTTCTTACTTCCCTGTTTCTAGTGTTTGGCTATGAATACTTAGAGTCTCATATCAATGAAGCAAGCAAGACTTTTGCCTTTGCTATTCTGGTGATACAATGTAAATTTTGCTTCTGACCTCCTTAAATCGAAGCCACTCAGCCCTCTATCTATCCAAGGTTCAGTCACTCCAATTGAATTGTCATCAACACTTTCAAACCAAGGTGAGAACCTCAATGCCTCCTCTCTTCCCCATCGACTCAAACCCACAACATCTACCTTCCTTCTATTTCTCTACCTTATCACAGCCCTACACCACTCTCCTGTCACACAAACCTCCCAAGCTTTAGCTATGGAAACTAAAAATCCTGATGCTCAAGACCTTATTATCTGAATGAGAGAAAAACTCTGCCTTCGAACATTAGACCGTTCTGGTCGTCTTGCAGCTGTAATATTTGCATATAAAGTCCCCCAAAACCTACAACCATTGAGATGTTGAGAAAAGCCTAGACTTTCTACGGCGAAGTGGGAATCATGGCCAGAGGTGAGAGAGATCCTACTGACCGACTATTTGCTGTTACTTTTCGAAACAAGAATGCGGCCAGAGACATAATGGAGAATTCACCATGGTTTGTTAAGGGGTACTCAGTTCATGTTCAACCATGGCCTGAACACCTTGCTATTGAGGAGCTGCCCGCCAACAACTTTGCAGTGTGGATCTAGATGAGGGGTGTACCCCCTTATATGTTCCCTGTTGCAAATGTAGAAGAGATGGTGGAACACTTTGGGGAATTCATCAAAATGGATGATCCGCTAAAGAGTGGTGATGGTACTTATTGTTACCTCCGGGTCCGTGGCATGCTTGATGTTAGAAGGTCTCTACCCACTGGCTTCACACTTCCAAGAGATGATGGGAGTTCCTCTTGGGTTGAATTCAAATTTGAAAAATTATCTAAGTTCTATTTTTGATGTGGATGCTTTGGACATTTTGAAACCATCTAGACTTCATGCTCAAACAGTGATGAACCAAGGTCAAAAGATATTGTCCATAATGAGTGGATGATTACTAGTGCTTTCCGGCGACCAGCGCAAGTTACCCGGGTAATCCAACCAACTAGGAGGCAGAGAAGTGCAGGCCAAAGAATTACGGCAGCAAACCCCCTGGAGATAGGACAAAGCTCACAATCCAAAAATAGTCTGAGAAAGTCTAGTCCAAATCAGAGCTAGCCTACTTGTGAGCCCCTGAAAAATTTTAGTTAATTTTCGAAGGTAATTTTTCACCAATAAGATTTTTCGCAAGGTGATTTAAGTGAAGAAATCGATTTTGGAAATTGTTTTGGTGTCGAGATCACAATTTGGGCTCTATAATTTTCGTTTGGGCCAATGTTCTTCCATTTGGGTCTAGAGGATTACCAGAGCTTATGGAGATAGAGATTGTCGAAGTAAATTTGAGAAGGAGACGAGTTGGGTTGTAACAAAGTTCTGAATGTTGAGTCTTAAGAAAATTGAGTTTTGGACTCGAGATGAAGTCGAGAAATTACTAAAGTAGTCGTTGTCGAAAAACGAGTAAAGTAACGAACCCCAAAACCCGAAAGTAACCAGTCATGAGGGTTTCGTAATTCGTCGCAAGGGTAAAATGGACATTTCACACACGCAACTATAAATAGGAAATCAGAAACCCTAAAATCTAAACTCTCTCATTTTCCCCCTTGCAGCCGCATTACTCTCTCTCCCCGACCTCTCGCACTCCCTCTCTCTTCTTCCTCTGCAACCGCCGGAAATGCCATCTCCGGCCACCACCTCTTGTCACCGCCACTACCAATCAACTCAACACCAAAATCCGACCCAAACCCAGGAGAAATCGAAGCCATGCATCGACCCCAACCTCTCTCTTCCGCTCTCCTTCTCTCTGCCACCACCGGAGACTCCAGCTCCGGCCACCATCTCATCACACCTTCTCCACCAGTCGACGCAACACCCAAACCGGACCATAACCTAAGTCTTACCGTCCACATGCATCACCTGCAACCTCCGCATAGGTTCCTCAAAGCAGCAACGCCACTGCTCGTTGGCTTTCCTTGATTTCCGGCCATCAGCTCGCCACACCGCCATCACTTCTCGACTCAGAACTCACCGGACATCTAAACCTTGAATCCCTGTTGACTGCCGATGCCGGGAGCGCCGTGCACGTCTTATGCCGGAGTCTTAGCTTCTGCTAAGATCGATTTGTTTCCTCCGATCGAAATTGAGCTACACCGCCTCCAAGGATGGAATCAGGGCTTCACGATCTATCAAAGCCCTAGACCCCCGACCTCTAGCTCCGACTAGAGCCACCGCATGCACTTCACGCGCCGCAGTAGGCGCGTGGGCCACCGTAACTCAGCCGCTCACTGTCGCGGGATCTTCAGGACTTCTCGATTACGTAATTTCGTGATTCTCTTTAGCTGCGGCTTCTAGTTTGAGTGGAGTGAACCCTAATAACCTATTGTTTAATTTTGGGATATGAGGTTTGTGGAATCTGCGGTTTTGGAGTTTCAGAGGAGGAGGAGACTGCTGGGTCAGTTTCAATTGAAACTGGAAGAGGTAAGGACCTTGTGCAAATTCTGTGTGGGATAAGAAATTGGTTGAAGATTAATTTTGATCCTATTTTGCGTACTAGGGAATCTGGAGGATTAATGGTGGTAGGGTGTAGCTTCGACAATTTGGCTTCTAAGTTGGAAAAGAATGATGGTAAGGGTCTTGGGTATCCTGAACATATATTGTCGTGATCTGATTGTATATGTTGAAGTTGTGGTTTCATTGAATACACGAATTCAACTTTGGTCTGCAATACTGGATTGATTAGTGTTTCTGAGAGTTGTTGGTTTTATTGGGAAGTTGACGTGGTAATGAATTGAGTATGAAATGGCTTGTGTATTGAGAAGCTTGGCTTTATTATTTAAAGTGGTGAATTTGTTATATGGAAATAACATATTGCAAGGTTGACAAAGGATAATTGATTTGGTTTAGTTATGTAGAGAAGTTGATAATTGAAATAAGTCAAAATCTGGATTAACGTACTCAAAAGCTATCATATCCCGAAATGAAATTAAGAAACGAAATTGTTCGGGAATGATAACCACTATTTGTTTGCTTAAGGTTTAAAGACTAAGTAAAAATGTCAACTCGGTTGACCCGAATTACATTTAGGAAAGAAGTACGATCACCATATCCCGAATGAGCTTACTATGTTAAGTGAACTGTTCGGGAATGGAAATTGTGATTTGTTTTTCTAAAGTAAAAAGGTTAAAGAAATGAAGTCAAAGTGCTAAGTATAATCACCATATCCAAAATGGTTCAAATCCAACATCATTTGGATTATTTGGAAATGGGTAGTAGATTCTTATGTTAAGGGATAATCCGATGAACTTCAAGGAAATTAAGTAAAGGCTTTGGTTGCTCGATTAGTTGAGTTATAATGACGCCAAGTTACTTATTGGTTTAATTTTATTGTAAAGGACTCGTGCATGTGCACTTGAATTTGGAAGAAGTATTGAAAGTCGAAAAGGAAGCTAAGTTTGGGCGAGCACTCCAATTCCAGGTAGGGTGAGCTGTTCCTTCCTTGTTAGAGGCTTTTCAGTATATGTAGAATGCTATACTAAGATAGTATGTTGCCTGCAAGAACGTTTTGGTTGTTCATTAGTCGATGCCTCGTGATACATGTGTTTTCAGAACTGATAATTGCTAATTGCGAAAACCGAGGCTAGACTTGCATGTTGAGATACTGTACCCTTGTATGTTTATACTTGTGACCTGAAAGTGAATGGGACCTAGACGCTTAGATTCCTAGGGATCCCACGGTGTCGATAACTGTGAACCTCCGGAGGGGGCCGTGCTCCTATATTTGTCGAGAAAAGGTAAGTACAGACAGTGAACCAGTCATAGGAGACTCAGGGCCAGGAAATGGACTCTTTCGCTACTTGTAGTCACATGGATTACAGAGTAGTTGGTCGGTTCTTGAAGGATGATGAACTAGTTCGGTCACCGATTTGTTTTATTTTAGCCGGCAGGTAAGTATCTCGGAGCTCCAAGTTGTGTGAAACATACTACATATGTTTTATAAAAGAGATAAATGTTTGTGGTTGCCTCTTTATAAAGTATTTTCGATAAACGTGCACAATATTATGTAGTAAATATTTTCAAGTACATTATTATTTTCAAACCTAGCATGGTTGGGTCGGCCCCTACTGGGCATGCGAGGACGAAAGCTCACCCCTATAACAGTGTGCAGGTTTTAAGCATGTGGTCGGGAAGCGTATAGGAGAGGCACATGACCCGGCTTGGCGTATTCCTCTTTGTCTTTACTAAAGTACGGTTTTGGGTCCATTATCGGATTTCGAAGTAACTTATTTATTTACTTTCTTATTAATTAATTAATTAATTTATTTCTTACTCGCTTACAAAAATTCCGGGAGACTCGTAACCCTGGGGCTCGTCTCCCGTGTTTGTAGTTATGTAGTGATTTGTTATTTTCCAAATTGGGCTCCTATTGTAAGCCCAAATCTTTTAGCCCACCTTAAATTCCGCTTTCGAAATTATGTTGTTCGGTTGCTAGAATGTTTTGTGACTTTTGTCCAAGAAAGTGTTTTGTAAACCAACAACCTGAACCTAAAAGGCCTTGCAATTTCGGGTTGATGAGCTATCGGGATGTCATTCATGACATGTCGGTTTCTCATTGGCTCGGGGTCGCGGCGCTGTGGGACCCTTCTCCCGGGTCACCACACTACTAGAGTGGGAAGAAATAGTGACTTGACCACATTGAACCCGTCAACTGAACAGTCACTACCACATCTATCCCTAGGCATCTCCAATGGGTAGGAACCAGTGAACCAACTAAATCAACAGGTCTACTCTACATCCCTCCCTCTCCCTAACTCACTACACCAAACTAGCCAATCACAAAACCACTACATATCACTAACCAAAACCCCCCATCCAAAGCACATGTGTATGAGGGATCAGATACCCAAAATTTTCAAACACCCATGTGCCCCCTTGAGTAAAACCCAATAACCTATGTTAGTCCCATCAATACCCCCATACACCAAAAGCACATACGTTGGTCCCATCAATACCCCCATACACCAATATCATCAATAACCCCTATTGGTCCCATCAATACCCTCATACACCAATATCATCAATAACCCCTCTTAGTCCCATTAATACCCCCATACACCAAAAGCACCCTTGAGCAAAACCCAATAATCCCTGTTGGTCCCATCAATACCCCCATACACCAATAACCCCTGTTGGTCCCTACACTAAACTAACCAGTCACAAAACCACCCAAAGCACATGTGTATGAGGGATCAGATACCCAAAATTTCCAAGCACCCATGTGCCCCCTTGAGCAAAACCCAATAACCACTGTTGGTCCCATCAATATCCCCATACACCTACAACATATCCAATACTTTCCCCCAAAATCTCAATTACTTGGCCATTCCCACAAACTCTATGCTGGAGTGTGTGACTTCTCCCCTTTGGGCCCCATTACCACCACCATCCCATTGAGCCAACCCATCCAAACTTCAACTCCACCATCTTCCTCTCTAAGAGGCCCGTTCTCGTGGAAACAATTGAGCCTACAACTCAAAAGAATGCTAAGACAAATCCCAAACCTAGACGCTTTCTCAAAGCTGTAAGTAAGAACAATACTAGTGGTCAACACTCAAGTTCAGGGGATTCTGTTACTAATGAGTCGTTTAGGAGGTGTTACCCTTCAAGGTGGTGGTGGCTGGCCGATAGCCACAAGGCCTCAATGATACAACTCTCTTGGAATTGTCATGGACTGGGGCGCGCCATGACTAGCCAAGCTTTTAAGGAGCTAATTTTCAAATTCCGCCCTATCTTTGTTTTTCTTTGGAAACTAGAATGAAAAAAGAAAAAACTCAAAAAAAAAAAAAGAGAAATGAGTGCAGATTCTCTCATGGAATTACTGTCAAACTAGTGGGTACAGGAGGAGGACTGGCTCTATGGTGGGATGATTGTGTGTCGATTTAGGTACTCTCAAAATATATTAACTTCATATCGACACAATTGCTATTTTCAAAGCCAATGGGTCTAGTATCAGATTGACTTGGTTTTATGGCCTATCAGAGAAGGAGAATAAAGCAGCATTCTAGAATAGTATAATGAATCTTGAAGGAGTTATTGATTTGCCTTGGATCTGCTCAGGAGATTTTAATGAGTTCAATTGGCCTCTTGAAAAGAAGGAGGAAATCCTTGGAATCCTAGAAAAAGAAGATATTTAAGAGACTTCATCCCAGCTAGCAACCTCATTGATATACAATTGAAGGGGCAGTGTTCACATAGAGTAACAACTGGCCAAATAGGGGTCTAATCAAAAGCAGATTGGATTGAAGTGTTCTTAATGCTAATTGGTTGGAACGTTGACCTGCCTCGAGTGTTTTCTACTTTCCTATGATTGACTCCAATTATTGGCCATTTGTCATTGATACTGATCCCCCAAGTGAGAAAGGACCCAAGCCCTTCAAATTTGAACCTAGTTGGATTGAAGATCCAGAGTGTGTGGAAGTTATTTCAGAAGCTTGGTCTAATCAGATTAAGGGTAATTATGCACAACAACAATGGGCAACAAATCTCGATCAATACAGCAAGGGATTAAAGCACTAGAACAAGAAGTTCTCAAACAATAGAAGAAAAATCAATAGAAATATTGAGAAGCTCCAAGAACTATAAGCAAGTTTTGACCTAGAAGTCGGTGAGATTGCTGGTAGTCTTACTGAAGAAATAGCATCCCTTTGGGACAAAGAGGAGAAATATTGGGCTCAGTGATCACGAATTAAGTGGCTGAAGACAGGGACTCCAATTCAAGATTTTTTCACCTCACTACCATCCATTGTCGACAAAGAAACAAGGTGTTAAAGTTAAAAAACAGTGAAAGTGTCTGGCTGGAGAAGGAAGAGAATTAATATTAGAGATGAGTTTGAGGGCTATTTCCAGAACTTGTTTATAGGAATTAGCCCTAGAGATTGGACAGAAGCTCTTGAAGAAATTAATCCAGTTATATCAGATGACGCAAACAACAACCTCACACAGCCAATATCCATTGAAGAAATCAAGGATGCGGCCTTTCAAATGGGGGCTCAGAAATCCCCAGGCCCAGACAGTGTTTATGGAATTTTCTATCAGAGTTTTTGGAAGAATGTGAATGAGATTATTAACGGGGCAGCAAAATATTTTTTCAGAATGAGTGAAATAATTGAAGATCTGAACCCCACAAACATTGTATTGATCCCAAAAGTCGCAAGTCTGGAATCGGTTAGTCAATTTCGCCCTATTTCCTCATGCAATTATTCATATAAGATCCTTTCTAAGATTTTGGCAAACTGTCTCAAATTTATTCTCCCGGATATCATATCACCCGTCTAAGGAGCTTTTGTACCCGGTCAACAGATCTAAGACAATATCTTAGTTGCCCATGAAGCCTATCACTACTTCAAGTTGAGAAGCAATGGAGAACTTCACAAACTAGCCCTTAAGCTTGACATGAGCAAAGCTTATGATAGGGATGAGTGAGACTTTCTTGAAGCAATATTATTGAAAATGGGGTTTATAAGAAGTTGGGTATCTTTGATTATGGGTTGCATCAGATCAGTCACCTTTGCAGTGACAATTAATGGAAAGACGAACGAGTATTTCAAACCCTCAAGAGGGCTGAGACAAGGAGGCTCCATATCTCCGTACCTCTTCCTCTTCACCACTAAGGTCTTCTCCTCCCTTCTATAAAGAGCAGGGGACCAAGGAATTATTCATGGTTTTCACCTGAGCAGATTCACACCTCCCCTTATCCACATCTTTTTTGCCTATGTTTCTTTGTTTTTTCTAAGGGCCACAAAAGAAGAATGTGAGGAGTTAATGAGGATCATAAATCTTTACTGTGATGCATTAGGTCAAATGGTCAACTTAGAAAAGTCAAATCTTTTTTGTCCACCAAACACTCCTGACAATCTTATTGAAAGTCTGAGAGAGATCCTTAAGGTGCCTTTGACTGTCAATCCAGGGAAATACCTTGGACTCCCAACAGTGTGGGGACGTCGCTCAAAGAAAGCTTCATTATCCTTCATTAAAGACAGACTTATGGATAAGCTACAAGGTTGGAAGATGGGGAATTTATCTACTGTCGGAAGAGAGGTTCTAATCAAAACAGTGGCTTTAGCTGTACCCAACTATCCAATGCACTGCTTCAAATTCCCTGCTATTTTATGTAAAGAGATCGATGCAGTCATAGCCAAATTCTGATGGGGTCAGAAGAAGGAGGAAAACAAAATTCATTGGAAGAGTTGGTAATACTTAAGGCTGCCAAAGTTAAGTGGAGGAATGAGTTTTAGAAACCTAGGCGATTTCAACACTGCACTCCTACCTAAGCAAATCTAGAGGACAAGATGATTAAAGGATTATATTATCCCCATTAAGATGTCCTACAAGTGGGGAATGGATCCAGAGCTTCTTGGGCATGGAGCAACTTACTAGAAGGCAAAGCACTCATAGAAGAAGGAGCTGGATGGGTGGTTAGCAATGGTTGTTCCATTGACATTTGGAAAGACAAGTGGATTATGAACTTTGAATTGAGTTTAATTCAGCCCATTATGCCCGTCTCTCAATCTGTACCTACCAAAGTGTCTGACCTTATCAATTGGGATACTTATTCTTCGAATCTACAACCAATTAGTGGCCTAATTACAGAGAGAGATATGCAAGACATTGAGATGCAGATGTTCAGCAATACTTTGGTCGATGTCAGATTAATTTGGCCAGCAACAAAGAATGGCTCCTACACTGTAAAATTCTGGTATAATCTCTTCCCTTCTCTAAATTTTAAGCCCACAGGACAAATCAGCCACTCTTCTCACAGAGTAAACTAGAATGTGTGGGCTACTGTTTGGTCTATCCAAACCCTCCCTAAGATCAATTACTTTCTATGGCAAGCTACCAACAATGCAATCTCTACGTGTTATAATCTTTTTCAAAAAAATGATTGTTGCTTATCCTATATGTCCAAGATGTAGCCTTGCTCCAGAAACAATTGAACACATCATCCTACTCTACCCTTTTGTATGTACTCGGTTTGCTAGGTCCTTAAAATACAAGATCAATGTGCAATAAATTACATCAATTGATAGATGGTTTGAAAAAATTCTCAAACTAGCAGGCTCTCAAAAGGAGCTGCAAAAGCATTGCCTTACCACTATTTCCTTCATTTGTTGGGAGCTGTGGAAGAGTAGATGTCAGTCTATGTATCAGGCCACCAATATCCATCCAATGTTGATTGCATCTCAAGTAGAAAAGGCCATCCTGGAGCTCCTGAAAGCAAGCATATGCGATCATCATCATGAGACAGGTATGAGTTCTAGTTGTACTCCCTCCTCTTCTATCCCTATTCGTACCTCCCCATTCTCTATTTCCAATCCAAATCACAATTCTTCCTTGCAAACCCCAAACATTACCAATATATCAATTTCCTTCTCACATCTTCTGCAACCACCCCCCAATCAACCTCATTCCTGTTTGCACACCTTTCCAAAATCTTCTCTGTCCAAAGCAATAGCCCTTTTGCTTCTACTCCCAACTCTGACCATGTCAATCTACAATAGTCGTACATCCATCTCCACAATCAAACCCCACCACCACTATTCCACCATTCCTATTCACAACTTGACAATATCAACCACAACCTTGATAATCCAAAAAACACTTGGACAAAGCCACCCATTTGTGGTATCAAAATTAATTTTGATGCGGCTTGGGATAGCAACACAAACCTGGCTGGTCTTGGTGTCATAATGCAAAATGATAATGGAGCTCTAATCGATGGTATGGCTCACTTTTGCTGGTCAAATTCAGCAATTGAAGGCGAAGGAAAATCTGCCATACTAGTTCTCTCTCTTGCCAGAAGTACCAACACCTCCCTATACAGATTGAATATGACTGCCAAGAGCTAGTAGATGGCATTAACTGTTTCAACTCTGGAAGGGACTGGAGAATCTATCATGTAATTGCTCGAATTCATGCAGCTCTTCTTCCATGCAGGCTTTTCTCATGGTCTTGAATTCCCAGAAAAGCGAACTGCGCAGCCCATCATGTTGCGTCGCTTAGTGTGAGGAAGACATGCCCGGATGTCTGGATTGATAGGCCGCAGTCTTTTCTGGTCCATGTTCTCTCCTGCGACGGCTTGCTGTGTCCTCCGCTAGTGTATTTGCCTGAGCATAGACTGTAGATATCTCGTAGTGCTCTTTATTTTTGTATTGGGAAAAACTCACAAATAGTACCTGAATTACGGGCCACTAATAACTTTCGTACCACAACTTCAAAAAATATCATTTTGGTACCTAGACTTTTCACCCTGACCCAAGATTCATACCTGGGATCCACTTCACCGTTTACGATGTTAACTTTGCAAGGGTAAATCTAACCTTGCACTGTTTATCTTCTTCGAAGCTCTCTCCATCACCTCTTCTCTCTCTCTCTCTCAGTCTCTCTCAGCTCCCCCATTACACTCCTTGATTGGGTTCACGGGAAGCCCCACCATAACCTCCGCCGCAGCCCAACATGATAATGGGTCTCAATTCCTACCCCTCCCTCATGCCCAACCGCACCATAAACCCCAACAACACCACCAACAATAGCAACTCGACTGCGATGTTGGGTAGCGGGCCAAATTCGTGTCAGTTCCAGTTCAACACGGTGGCCTAGTAGCAGTAGCCTGCATCAAGGCCGCAGTTGTTGGATTCCATGAGCCCAAGCCCGTTCGACGGATCGTTGAGGCCTTGCGGTGGCAGCAGATGGTTCAACATTGACTGTTCAACGGCCTCCGCGAGGAAGAATAAGCGAGGGAGGCCCAAAAAGTACTCCCCTGATGGCAATATTTCCTTGGGATTAATTGGAAAAACGAGACCAAGTCACAAAACTCCCAAACTGAGAAAATAAGAAACACAAAACAAGACGAACAAGAGACTCTATGAACAAGATCCAAACGTGGCCCAAATCGATCAACAACAACAAAAAGGAATCATTAACATTCAAGAGCTGAAGTCTCAAGACACAAAATTAAAGTCTCTCATGACATGAAACTAATAACCAAATCAATATTGGAACTCAAACACAACCCCAAAATGATAGTATAATCTGAACCTAGAAAGCAATTGTTAATTCTGAGTAGTAAATTCAACAAAAGAAACAGACCCAGTTCAGAATTGATTGAGAATTTGACAAATTTGTTGTAATCATTCTCAGAAATGAATCAGACCCAATTCAAGAAACAGACCCTTTCTTCTTCTCGTGTGACCTTGACCCCCCAATGAAAGAGCTTCTTATTCTTCTTCTTCTTCTTCCTAACGACCAAAAGGGCAATAAAGCCCACCACTATCTCCTTTGCAGGTTTAGAGAAAAGAGAAGAGGATATCGTTGTGATCCCATCCAGATCAGATAAACCCAAAAACATGCATGTGGGTTAACTTTCTTCAACTCTCTTCTAGATGCAATATTATGAAGGAGTGCAAAAGCCCAGTTGATTTGGAGAAAGCGTTAATGATCGATGGAGGGCAAAGTTGGAACCAGCCAAAGAAGTTTAGATTGCAGAGACATAGGAGAGAATTTTCAATTTTGGAGAAGATGAACACCGAATGGACTATTCTGCCCTTCAAAAGATGACGGCCCTGACATCGTTAGTGATCACAGATATGAATCTTGGGTCGGGGTGAAAAGTCTAGGTACCAAAATGATATTTTTTAAAGTTGAGGTACGCAAGTTATTAGTGGCCCGGAGTTCAGACACTGTTTGTGAGTTTTTCCCTTTTGTATTATGATGTTTTCTTCGTTTTGTTTCGTACTGCTGTTCTCTTTCTAGTTAATTATGCTTATCTAATCTTGCGTCTAGTAGGCCTGTGACTAAGAAAGCTGGTCTCTTCTATTTGTTGGGTCTATCTTCAATTGGGTCCAATCTGCTTTGTGCCTTTTGGGCCTTAATGCAAGTGTTTTCTCGTCTAAAAAAAAAAAAAACTACACTTACTACTATTATGAATTTATGATGAACTGTCCATGCATAAATGGTTGGATTAGAAAATTATAAAGTTAAAATGCATTAATCACAATAGAGGGTGAATATGCTCGTTCACCCCAAGGGTGAACCTAAGAATTGTCCATTTTCTTGGTCCAGAAATGTACATCTTCATTTAATTTCTTAAGTGGAAATAGGAAATAATTAAACAATTAAGTAATAAATAAGAATATGATTAACTCAAATGATGAAGGCAAGTGGATAATTAGATTAGGATTACGGTTCGATCCCTTCCAATTTACTATCTTCTAATTCTGACTTCATTGTTCATCGGCTTAGTCGAGCCGGCACTGTCAAATGACTATTTTGCCCTTCTTTTGTTTGAATTATTATGGCTGTGCCATTAAGCCTATATATATAAGAGTTAATTACATATAAGTGCATCTTTAATTGTTTTTTTAGCCATAAGGCCACCAACTAGTTTTTTCCCTCATAAGGCCACTAGACTAAAAAAGGTGTTATATTTTGGATATTAAAAACCAACATATTTACATAAATGCCACTAGAGTACAAAATCAACAATCATTCTCTCTCTCCTCTCCAGCGAGGTCTCCGGCCGACCTCCGGCGACCACAAAAGCTACTGTCACTAACACCAAAAGCTATTGTGGCTAGCAACAAAAGCTACTCTGACGAGATTCCTGGCCACCTCCGGCAAGGTCACAAAAGCTACTATCACTAGCAACAAAAGCTACTGTCACTAATAACAAAAGCTACTTTGGTGAGATTTCCTGCAACCTCCGGCTAGATAACAAAAGCTATTATCATCAACAACAAAAGCTACTCCTTACCAAAAAAATCTATGCTCCCCAAAACGAAAAACTGTTATCCCCACCAACAAAAGATACCATCACCCATACCAAAAACTACTCTCATTAGCAACAAATGCTACTCTCACCAACAATAAAAGTTACTGTCACCAACACCAACGAGCTACTCTCACTAACACTAGAGAGCTACTAACATAGGTACAGAAAGCTACGACCACTATGATGGAAAACCACTATAATAGTTACAGAGAGCTACTGATTTGAAAAAAAAAAAATCTATTGGCATTAGCTTGAAAATATACTAACATAGACACATAAAGCTACTATCAGGATATTGAAATGCCACTAGAACAATTACACGGAGCTGCTAATTTGAAATAATGAAAATGAAAATAGAAGCTATTGACAACATGTTGAAAAAATACTAACATAGATATAGAAAGATACTATCATTATGTTGAAAAGCCGCTATAACAGTTATAGAGAGTTACTAACTGCACTACAACAAATAACATACAAGAAATGGTTCATTATTCATCAATCAAAATACATCACAACACCATCAGAAAACATAATTCAACCACAAAACCATCCCCCCATCACACAAGAGCACAACTCTCTTTCTCTCCCCTGCAAAATTCCACAACAGATAATTCAAATAAATCCAAGCCCATTTATTCCACTAAATCACAATCAAATCAAAACAAACTAAACAAATTCTAATCATGCTATCTAATTTTTTTCCGATAACAAAAATCATTAACAAAACCAAAAAAGCAAATCAGAGGTGTAATTAATGTCGGTGATGACGAAACAGAGGTGGTGTGGGAAGGGACATCAACGACACAGCTTCAAAGAAGCAAATCGGAGCTCAGATGCAATCTCATATCTCGACGGTAGGAACGAGGTCGAAGCCGCCAGAAGAGGTTGGAGTTGCCTTCCAAGGCGGAGACTATGTCATCGCTGTCGTTTTTGGACCAGACGTCGGAGTCATACTGCCAGGTGATTTTGCCGACACTGGAGCTCACATACCAGATCTTCTGGATGACAACGACAAAGATCCAGTCAAGGAGGAAGATGGAGGAGACCCCGACCATTGTCGATGAAGCCATTACCTCTGGTGACGCACACCGCTCCGACCCAGTGAATCAGAAAATCAGACGACCATCCACCGACGTTGATATGTTCACAGAAAGCTCAATTATCAGAGAAATCAAGAAATATAGGTAGATGGATCTAGTGGAATTGAGAATCTGGCTTTTTCTAGGGTTTGGTTTTGAACCTCATCACCCAAAGCGTACTCGACGGTGCACCGGTGAAGACGCGCGATTGAGCGATTGGATGTTGGCTGAGACCGGATAGTGCGTCGGCAGAGACGAACGGTGCTTCCAGCAAAAAGTTGAGAGAGAGAGAGAGAGAGAGAGAGAACGTGGATCTATTTTTGAAAAAAACATAGCTCTATCGAAGAAAATAAAAGGATAGAGAGTTGAGGGTAAAATAGGTAGAGCATAAAAGGAAGCTGATAGTTTTGGACCTTAAAGTGGCCTTATGTGTACAAAAAAATTTAGGTGGCCTTATAGCTAATATAAATCTCAAAATGACACTTATATGTAATTTTCTATATATATAATCCGCTGAACTGATTCTGCCGACTTTGTTCTTTTCTCTTCATTCTGGGCTGTGTTTAATCATTGATAGAGAGTGAAAGAGAGGGAGAGGGTTGCAGAGAATAGGTTCTTGATTTCTGCAAGTTGCCATCTAGCTCGGCTTTGGAGAAATTAGAAAAGATGGAGAAATTTGAGGGCGATTATGTTGGGAACCAAATTAAGAGAAAAGGAAAAGCAGGAATTCAAAGCTTAATCATATTTTTCATAGACAATCTTGGGCAATTCATTTACAACATATAGGAGCTGCTGCTGAAAGTATTTTCAATAAAAACCAGAAAATAAGAAGCTCAGCTATATTTTATTTCAAGATCACGATTACAAAATGAACCTAAGGCTGAATTTATACTAGAGGTAGGAGTAGATAAGAGACACATGTCACAAAAGTAGAGGACATAACGTAACTAATTTCTAACAATGCATTAGGCTAATTAGGCTGGTAATTAGACTAATTAAGCTGAGAGCACATTAGCTTATTCTTAAGTGAAAGAAAGAAAGCAGTAAAAATCCATCACTTCTAACACCCCCCCTCAGCTTGATGGTTGGGTGACAAGCATCAAGCTGTCACAAAAATACTTGTGCTGAGGAGAACATAGCCCTTTGGTAAAGAGATCAGCAAGTTGCTCTTGATATGTGACAAATTGAAGTCGGAGAGCACCGGCTTTAACTTGAACACGAGTAAAATGAACATCTACTTCAATGTGCTTGAGCTTGGAGTGATATACAGGATTAGTAGCTAAAGCAAGAGCAGAAATATTATCACAATGAAGTGCGGGAACCTCTGAAAGTTCAATGTGTAAGTCATGGAGCAAATGAGTGAGCCATTTTAATTCAGAAGCTGTATTTGCCATACTTCTATACTCGGCTTCTGTGGAAGATCTAGACACTGCGGTTTGTTTCTTACTACACCAGGAAATGGGAGAGTGATCAAGGAGAATGACAAAGCCCGTGGTAGACTTTCTGTCATTAGGATCTCCAGCCTAGTCTGCATCACAAAAGGCATGAAGAGAAATAGATTGGATAGACTGAACATTCTTCTTGAAACAAATGCCAACATCAAGGGTACCCTTAATGTATCTAATAATTCGTCGAGCAGCAATGAGATGATCTTCTGTAGGATTATGAAGGAATTGGCACACAGAATTAACACCGAAGGCTATGTCAGGCCTAGTAAATGTAAGATATTGCAAACATCCGACCATGCTTCTGAAATGAGAGATAAGATGAGAATCAAGTGGCTTGCCAGTTTCTTTCATTAACTTGACTCCAGATTGGCAAGGTGTGACATGAGAATTACAGTCATCAAGGCCTGATTTATGAAGAAGATCCACTGCATATTTGTGCTGAGAAAGGAACAGATAACCATTCTGCAAATACTTAATTTCAAGGCCGAGAAAGAAATGCAGTTTTCCCAAATCCATCATGTCAAATTCAAGCTTCAGTGAATCTTTGATTTCCTGAATAAGCATTTCACAATTGCCAGTTAGAATTATATCATCCACATAGAGTAGAAGATATGGTTTTGAGCTTCCAGTGACCTTGACAAACAAACTAGCATCAGCATAGGATGACATAAAACCAATAGAGGGCAGAAAAGTGGTGAATCTCTCATTCCAAGCCCTAGGAGTTTGTTTCAAACCATAAAGAGATTTGTTGAGTTTGCAAACCAAGGAAGAACCAGTAGAACATTCAAAACCTCCCAGCTGTGACATGCAGACCTCCTCAGTCAATTTTCCATGTAAGAAGGCATTTTTCACATCCATTTGGTGAAGAAGCCATCCTGAGTAAGTAGCCAAGGCTAGAATCAACCTAACTGTTGTATGTCTCACAACTGGGGAGAAGGTTTCGTCATAATCCACCCCATATTCCTGGCTAAAACCCCGAGCAACAAGTCTAGCTTTATGCCTTACAATGGTGCCATTTGCATGTCTCTTGATTTTAAAAATCCATTTGCATGAAACAAGGTTTTTATTAGGAGGTAAAGGAACCAAGGTCCAAGTTTCTTGCTTCATCAGGGCATCATATTCCTCCTGCATTGCAGCTTTCCATACTGAAACATTGAGAGCAGCTTTATATGAACACAGTTCAAAGTCGGAGGGATCAGTACTAGGATTGATCATAATGGAGAGAAAACACTTTTTCTTAATGATGCCCCGCTTACTTCGTGTAACCATGGGGTGCTCGTTGTCTGTTGTAGATAAGCCTGTGATTGGATGAAGTACATGAGCATAAGAGATCTGAGAGGAAGGTCTTGATGGTGAGCACTCAAGGATGACTGAGACGGCTCCTCCCCCGGGCTGAGAATGAACAGTAAGATCACCATTGTCTTCTTGAAAAAGGACCTCAGTGGGTGCATGTGGACTAAAAGCTTCAGGCAAATCAGATTCAGTAGTAGTAGCAGATGAATTAATAACTGGATCATTGTCAACAAACTGACAAAATTGAGAATCAGTCATAGATGGCTGAACTAAGACTTGTGAAGGATCAACTGAAGGTACAGCATCAACAGGGATATTGGTAGTAGCAGTAGGGAATGGAGATAGAGACTGACCTACTTGAGTAGATGATGCAATGGACACAGGTGCTGGCACAATGGTCTGTGAGAAGGTCTGAGTAAGAAGAGCACAAGGCAAAGAACTTGCAGAGGCAGTTGAAGAAGCAGGTCCAGCTTGTTGAGTCTTCAAGGATGCATATGGGAAGCAGCTTTCCTCAAAGAAGACATGCCTGGAAATAATGTATCTTTTGGAAGCAGGGGAGTAACAGATGTAACCATTGTATCCAGCAGCAAAACCAAGAAAAACACACCTCATAGTTTTATGCTGTAACTTATTATGTTTTGGAGAACATATAAGTGGATAACAAGCACAACCAAACACCCTAATTAAATCTAAAGCAGGTTGAGACTGATACAATTTTTCATAGGGTGATGACATGCATAGAGTAGGTGTAGGCATTCTGTTTATAAGAAAAGTGGATATTGCACAAGCATGGTACCAGAATTGGGGAGGTAAGGAAGCAGTTTGTAACAGAGTCACAGCTGTTTCTCTTATATGTCTAATTTTCCTTTCAGATATTCCATTTTGCTCTAGAGTATAGGGACATGAGACTTGATGAACCATTCCATTATCACTCAAAAACTGTTTAAACCTTGCATTGACATATTCTCCTCCTCCATCACTTCTAAGACACTTAATTTTGGTAGAGAATTGTGTGGAAACAAAAGCACAGAAAGATTGATAATATGGAAAAATTTCATTTTTATTTTTCATGGGAAACATCCATGTATATCTAGTACAGTCATCAATGAACAACACAAAGTACTTGAAGCCATCAATAGACACATAAGGTGATGGCCCCCAAACATCTGAATGGACAAGATCAAAAGGCTTCTGAGACCTAGTGTGAGAAGTTGGAAAAGGTAATTTTTGGAATTTACCTAACAAACATGCCTCACAAAGACTAGACTCAGAATCAGCTATACTATGAATATTACATTTATTCAGCATTTCCCTAACTATTTCATTTGAAGGATGCCCAAACCTCTGATGCCACAAGGAGTTCTTGACCAGTTTTCCAATAAAAGCTGCATGATTGCCAGAATGCTGTGAGTTGGAAGAAGTATCAGCTGCTGCAGATTGAAGTTGTAGTGGCAAATCAAAGGGAATGGGATACAACCCTTGCTTACTGAAACCCTTGAATAGGACCTTGCCCAACACCTTGTCCTGTATCACACACTTAAATTCAACAAACCATACTGAACAATGATTTTGCATACACAACTGATAAATGGATAGTAAATGAGCTGCAAGTTCAGGGATAAGAAGTATGTTTTTCAGCTTAAGCAATCCCAGCATTGCATTACCAGTGTGAGTAATTTTGAGCTGTGAACCATTACCAATTGAAACAGTGTCATTGGAAGGGTACTGAACAAGGTTGGTGAGCAATTGAGCATTGCTTGTCATGTGATTTGTAGCTCTTGTGTCAGCAAGCCAGAATTGAGGTGCTTGATTTGTTGCAGCCGTCATGGCAGTGGGAGTGTTGACATCAGCTTCATTATCCTATTGTTGTTGCTGCCCTGGGAAGCCTATAATGTAATAGCATCTATCAGCTTTGTGTCCAGACCTTCCACAATATTGACAACCCGCTGCATTGAGGCCATTGAATTGATTAATGCCTTGAAAATTGGAGAGAGTCCTGCATGTTCTTGCAACATGACCAACTTTGTTGCACAATTGGCATATGATATTGCTGTTGTTATTGCCATTATTGCCACCATTGAAGTTAGTTCTTGGAAAGCTAGGAAAACTAGGATTAGAGTTTGCATTGAAGCCTCCATTTCTAATATTAAAGTTGCTAGGTTGACCAGTATTAAAGTTCCTAGGACCAAAGTTGTTGTTTGCATTGTTGAACCTGCCAGTGAAATTAGGTCTCATAGGTCCTCTACCAGCAAACATACCAGTCATACCAAAGGTGGGATCAGTAACATTGTAGCTGTTCATAGGCAGGAAACCATATGGTATTGCAAGGATTGATGTATAAGCTTGCTGAGTAGACAAGGGGCCGGCATAGAAGAGATAACTTGAGGTACAAACCCAGTAGGAGTAACCACTTGAGAACTAAAACCAGGTGGAACATTAGGAACTTGAATTGAGGATTGAATGGATGGAGATTGAACTATCGATGCCATATGAGAAGGAATTGTGGAAAACACAGATTGAGAGGACCCAACAGTTTGTACTTGAGTAGAGCTTGAAGACATGGTGGATGAACTTGCACTAATAGAGCTGTTACTTGCAACCATTGCAGTAAGAGGAGTAGCACACTGATTCTCATTTTCAATATCAACGTCAGCTGCCTTCAGTAGTGTTTTGAGTTGGCTCAGAGTACAGCTAACAAACTGAGCTCTTATTACTGTTTTATTGGCTGCAAATTCAGCAGGTAAGCCCCTGAGAACAGTAACAACAATATCCTCATCATCAACGCTTACCCCAACAGTTTCTAAAGCATCTCTAGCTACCTTGACCTTGTCAAGATAAGTCTCAATGTCATCATTGCCTTTCTTTAGGTTTTGAAGGTTAGATTTGAGCTGGAGAACGTTTTGCCTGTTTGGTGCTGCAAATTTAAGCTTGAGGTTTTCCCACAATTGTTTGGCTGATTTGCTTCCAACAGCACAAGTTGTAGCAACTGAGCTGAGAGTCTGGCAATCATGTTAATGATGCTCTGATCTGTAGTTTTCCAGTGAATATATTCCATGGAAGGTCCACTTGTGGTTCCATCAGTAGCAGTGACAAATTGTGGTGGACAAGGAATTGTACCATCCACAAACCCAAAGAGATTCTGACCTCTGAGAAAGGACTCCATCCTAAACAACCAGGCTGGGTAATTTGTCTCATCAAGCAAGATGTTAGGTAAATACACAGTGGTGTGAGTGGAAACAGGTGAACAAGGGACACTTGATGTAGTCATTAGATCCAGATATAGACTAAGCAAAGAAATCTGTAGAACAATAGCACAGATTGCACCACAATGGTAGATAGAGCTTCAACAATATGAAGTATGAGTAACTTGCTAGTATTTTGAGCTTCAGAAATCACAAATCACAGTTTAGACCAACAATAATCTTTACCAGGTAGAGACTCTTAGAAATTAGAGAACACAACAACTATAATAATAAGCACCAGTAGATTTTTGAGATTCAAGGCGAAATTCTCATGAAGATCAAAGGTTCAATCAGATATTTATACCAGAAAAATTGCACAAAAAGTTGCAGCAAACAACTGCAACAAAGAAACCAAGGCTTCGATAACAAAAATCAACAGCAATATTCAACACTAGAGTTACTATATGTTCAGATCTAGAGCAATAAACTTGTTGTAGTCACCAAACTCTTCAAATCAGTACAGGTAAATAGATAGCATTATCATAATCAACAAGTAATCGAATAGAAGAATAGTAGCGTCCCGATCTAACCTGGCTCTTGATGCCATGGAAGTATTTTCAATAAAAACCAGAAAATAAGAAGCACATGTATATTGTATTTCAAGATCACGATTACAAAATGAACCTAAGGCTGAATTTATACTAGAGGTAGGAGCAGATAAGAGACACGTGTCACAAAAGTAGAGGACATAACGTAACTAATTACTAACAATGCATTAGGCTAATTAGGCTGGTAATTAGACTAATTAAGCTGAGAGCACATTAGCTTATTCTTAAGTGAAAGAAAGAAAGCAGTAAAAATCCATCATTTCTAACAGCTGCAACTAGACAAAAGAGAAAGAAGATAGCAATGGTACAGGACCACCATTGCATACTTCCAAAGATTAGCATGTGGGCCTATTGGGCCAATACAAAAGAGATTAAGGGATATTAGCCGGGCTACTCCAAACAAGTCCCACCCCTTTAAAATGTAAGCTGACCTTGGCTGCCAAACTGAGAAAATTGGGTCACGATGGATTGGGCGTCTTCCTAGGTGGCATCATCCTTGTGCATCCGTTTCCACTGAACCAGCCATTGAGTAACAGAGCTACCTCTTTTTTGCACATCTGCCATATCAAGCATTTTGTCTGGTGTCCACACGATCTCACCCTTAACATCAAATTGAGGTAAAGTCTGAAATCTGGGTGATGAGTCGCCGATTCGAAGCTTGAGCAACGACACATGAAAAACATGGTGGATCTTCGAAGAGGCCGGCAAATTAATTTTGTAGGCTACTTTCCCGATCTGATCGATTACTTTGAAGGGGCCATATAATCTGGGTGCAAGCTTGTGGGAGGGCCTCTTGATGAGCGAGCACTGGCGATAGGGATGCAAATTGAGGAAGACCTAGTCGCTGACTTTGAATTCATGCTCTGTACTGTGCTTGTTGACTTGCTATTTCATCCTATTTTGAGCCAGAGTCATGTGGTGGCGGAGCGATTCGAAGAGGTCATCCCGATTACTCAGCGCCGTGTACACAGCATGTACCACCATTGTGCTGGGCATGTATTGATTCACCGATAGCGGTGGGGTGTCCTACAAGGCCTTGAAGGGAGTCATCTGAATGGTTGAGTGGTAATAGGTATTGTACCACCACTCAGCCCAATGGATCAAGCTGTGCCATTATGCTGGTTTGTCGGCAACGAAGTACCAGAGGTAATGTTCTAAGGACCGATTCACAACCTCGGTCTGTCCATGTAACTGAGGATGATAACCAGAGCTTTTGTAGAGCTTAGTGCCATGGATTTTGAAGAAGGCCTCCCAAAAATGACTCAAGAAGATTGGATTACAGTCAGAAACTATGGATTTTGGCAAACCATGTAGGCAAAACACCTCTTGAATAAAGGTTTATGCAATTTGGCTTGTTCAATAGGGATGGGTAATGGGGATAAAATGACCGTACTTGGAAAGGCGATCAACCACGACAAGAATGGCATTCATGCCTTGTGAGGGAGGAAGCCCATCCATGAAATCCTTATAAATATCACAGAAGATTCCTTCCAGGATTGGCAACTGTTTGAGGAGACCTGGTGGATTAATGGCCTCATAATTCTGGCGTTGCATTGATCGCAGACAGCAATGAAGGTCTTGACATCACAGCAGACACCCGGCCATGCAAAATTGAGAGAGAGACGGACAAAGGTTCGGAGATAACTGGAGTGACCGACCTCGAGAGAAGCATGGAATTCCTGAAGTACTTTGGCTCGCCATTCGGATGTTTGAGGTACAAATAATTTCCTTTTGTAACATAATTTACCATTCAGCAAAGAGAAACCTTTTCTTGTTTTCTGGCCTTGGTTGAGGGCAGTGATGATAGCCTGTGTTTCTGGGTCCTTTAAGCAGGCCGGCTGGATGTGAATTAAGCCAACGAAGACAGGCGTCGTGACCGCTTGTAATGCGTAAAGCTCATGATGGCGTGACAACACATCTGGAACTATGTTAAGGTGGCCTGCTCTATGTTCAATCTTGTAATCGTAGCCCAACAATTTGGAGAGCCATTTATGCTGGGATGGTGTGGAAATACGCTGATCAAGTAAGTGCTTCAACGTTTAATGATATGTAAGGATTGTGAACTGGCTGCCCAGGAGGTAAAGTCTCCATTTGTCAACTGGATAGAAAATAGCCAGCATCTCTTTGTCATACACAGAGAGTATTTGATTTTTTGGTAAAAGAGCTTTGTTAAGATAGGCTATGGGGTGTTTTTCTTGTGACAGGACAACGCCAATTCCGATGCCACTCGAGTCCTTTTTGATCGTGAAGGGCTTGGAGAAATCAGGCATGGCGAGGACTGGGGCTGTAATGACGGCGAGCTTGAGGCGGCTGAAAACATCTTCTGCTGCTGTGGGCCAAGCAAAGTTGTTGTGTTTGAGTAAGGATGTAAGTGGTTGAGCTAGGAGCCCAAATTGGTGAACAAACCTTCTGTAATACCCATCTAGCCCGAGAAACCCACGAAGGCCTTTTACTGTTTATGGTCTGGGCCAGTCTTTGTTGCATTGAATTTTGTTTGGGTCCACCGCTACACCATCCTCTGAAATGACATGGCCCAAATAGTGGACAGATTCTTGGGCAAAGGAACACTTGACCAATTTGACTTTCAATTGTGCTTGTTGTAACACTTTAAACACGTCTTCTAAGTAAGCCATGTGAGATGAAAAATCCGGACTATAAACTAGGATATCATCAAAGAAAACTAGTACGAATTTAAGTAAATATGGCTTAAACACATGGTTCATCAAGGCTTGAAATGTAGAAGGTGCGTTAGAGAACCCAAAGGGCATTACCATGAATTCATAGTGCCATTCGTGAGTACGAAAAGAGGTTTTGTGGATATCCGCCTCACTCATACGGATTTGATGATAACCCGTGAGGAGATCTAATTTGGAGAAGAATGTTGCACCAAGAAGTTCATCGAGAAGCTTATCAACGACCGGGATGGGAAAATAATCCTTGATTGTGATGGTATTAAGCTCTCGATAATCCATACAAAACCGCCAACTGCCCTCTTTCTTCCTTACCAAAAGATTTGGTGAGGAAAATGGGCTACGGCTCGGTCGTATAAGTCCATTAGTAAGCATTTCCTTCACTTAGGCCTCTAATTCGGCCTTTTGGGAGTGAGGGTAGCGGTATGCGCGAGCGTTGATCGGGCTAGTGTTGGACCGAAGAGGGATGCGATGATCTATAGGTATGATAAGGGGAAAGCTTATCGGGTTGCCAAATAGATCCACATAGTTGGTGAGTAGCTGTTGTACTTCAGGTCTGTGGGTAGAAGCAGGTGGTACCTGAGGGCCCGGATGGGTTGAATGTGGGCTCAAGTGCTCTTGGGTCATGAGAGCTAGAAAAGAGCTATGGTCCATAACCTTGCTTTGCTTCGTTATCCCTTGAAGGACTTGGTAGTGACCATTAGCCATAAAGAGGGTCAATTTCTCCAGAAAATGCCATCCTACAAAACCCAGTGAATCCAACCATTGTGCGCCGAGGAGCAAGTCACACCCGGGAACTGGGAGCAGCATGAAGGAGGACTGAAAATGGTGGCCTTAGATCGTGATCGAAACGTCGAAGGCTTGCTGTGAGGTTGAAACCACTTCGCCGGTGGCGGCGATGAAGCGAAACGGTGGGGCTGCTCCTGTTTTGAGACCCAAACAAGAAGCCATTGCTGCGTTTAAAAAAATTCATGGCTGACCCGCAGTCCACGAATATCTCTACAGATTGACCGTTGATGGTCCAAGTGAATCGCATCATTTCACTCACCGTGATGGCTTGGAGCGGCAGTGGTGTGTCAGAATCAGAATTGGTGTCTTCTGGGCGAGCCTCCTCAATTTGTAGGTCCTCTAGCGGTCCTGGAGCCTCTAGGATGGCTGGAATGGGTCTTTTGCACACATGGGTTTTGGACCATGCCTCGTCGTAGTTGAAATAAAGGCCTTTGATCCTTCTCTCTCTCTGCTCATTGGGTTGTAAGTGGCGAAATGGGACCGTTGAATTTTTTCTGGTAGTTGAGGTGGCAGCATAGAGAACGATTTAGTTATTCGTAGGGTGAGTTTGGTTTTGGCCTGAAGTGAGGGCAGGATGCAGGTTGGAAGAGGTGTGTGGTTGATGGTAGGATCGGGAGGAATACAGCCAAGCTGAGATACGGGGTTGTTGGGAAGCACATATTCAGCTAATTTGAGCTTGAATCGGTTTGCTAGACGCTGAGCTGAGGCTAGCGAACGTGGTTCAAGCGCAATCACGTCATGCTAAATTTCTGGCTCAAAGGCGCCAAGAAAGATAGGTAGCAGCTATGAATTCGACCAATTCAAAGCCCGGGACCAGAGCTTGGTGAAGGAGATGATAAACTCGTTCATTGAGGCGGTGTGCCGTAATTGGGAGAGGGAAGTTTGGATGTCGGCATCGCTGCCGGCGCTGTAGTGCTCCAACAAAGCTAAAGCAAATTGATTCCAAGTAGCCATGGGATGTCTCTGCTCAAAGCCATTCATCCACATACAAGCATCTGGCCTAAAGTGTAAGGAGATGATGGAGATGCATTCCGATTTCAAAATGCACTAAGTGCAGAGGTGTCTTTCCACCATTAAGAGCCAGCCGAGGGCGTCGTCGTCAGTGAACATGGGTAAGTCAATCTTGGGTGGTTGAAAGTGGTGGGAGTCCTAGAAGTAATGGTGGTTAGAAAATTGTCTGGGAAGGGTGTGGGTGGTAGAGTGGGGAATCCAGAATTCAGGAAGGGAGGTTTCAGGCTGTGTAGTTGTGGTAGTTGTAGAATGTGGTGGTTGTGGAATAGAGGTTAGAGTTGAAAAATGAGGAGGGGATGAGTACGGTGGTGGTTGGTGTGGGGAGAAGTAATCATGGCTGTGGAGACTTGTGATGTTGAGGGGGTGGGTGGGATGGGTAGAGTTAGCTCGGCCAAGCTGAGGCTGGGGTGGAGATGGTGCCAAAGGTGATGTCAGATGAACTGGTTTTGGTTTGCGATGGTAGTGGTTGGCTTTGGGTGCTGCCATTTGGGTTGAAGATTTTGGAATGAGTCTTGTTTTTTATTCATGGCATCTATAAAGTGATGGAACTCTGCTTGTAGCAGCTCGAAGGACTGGTGGAGTTCTTCCACATGGAATGGTGTAATTTTCTCAAGTTGGTATGAAGAAGAGGCATGGAGTTGTGTTTGTGGTGTTTCGGTTATTGGGGTGATGAAGGCAGAGGTGGTTAGGGTGGTGGAGGGATTTGAAACCTGAAGGTTTCTTGCCGGAGCCATCCAGCTCTGATACCAGATGTTGGGAACCAAATTAAGAGAATTGGAAAAGCAGGAATTCAAAGCTTAATCATATTTTTCATAGCCAATCTTAGGCAATTCGTTTATAACATATAGGAGTTGCTGCAACTAGACAAAAGAGAAAGAAGACAACAATGGTACAGGACCACCATTGCATACTTCCAAAGATTAGAATCTGGCCCTATTGGGCCAATACAAAAGAGATAAAGGGTTATTAGCTGGGCTACTCCTAACAGATTATCGGTAACTTTGTTGTTTGGTTTCCAATTTGTTTTGGGTCTTATGTTATCTTCATGTCGTGATTGTATGCACTTTTCTTCGATTGTATGCATTTCTATCTTTGTATGTGACTGATTTGGGGTTTCGATGATGTAGGAGAAAAGAGGCGATTATGGGTTATTGGTTTGCTAAATCTGAGCCCACCGCCGACAATACTTCCAATTACGAGGTAAACTATTTCAATTTCTTGGTAATTGATTGTTGGGTTCTTCAAAATTGAATATTTAGTTTTGATTTGTGCATATGACTTTGGTTTTGTGGGTGATTGAGTATTTTTCTTAAAAATTACAATTATGCTTTTTGGCTGGACTTGCACAAGCAAGGAGAGAACAAGGTGTGGACTGCTATTCTCCATCAAATTCTGACACAAATTCTTTTTCCAAACTTGGTTATGTATAAGATAAATTATGGGTTTGTACACCCTCTAGATAAAACCCTTTGAGCCTACATTAAGCCTTTTCTTTCATCACCCTCATAATCCTTAACCCCTAAACCTTAGTATAGTTTTATCCTTACCCATGTTCTAAAGACTTAGTGGAGCTAATTTTTGAGACATACAAGAGGTTTTTGGAGTCAAGCATGAAGATGGAGAAGAGAAGGAAGTTCAAGTGTGGGGGTAAGACTTATTCATAGAAAAAAAAATATATATGTATATATATGCCGTTAAAAGGAAAAAAACAAAAAAAAACAAAAAATTATATGTGACGGCAAAAGAAAAAAAAGAGTAAGTGTTTATGGATTTTAGTCCCCCCATTGTGGATTTGGAGTTTGCTTTAAAGTGAAGGCCTATTCAAGAAAATTTGGTCTTTGTCCAATTTATAAGTGTTCAAAGGATGTTTAGAATGAAGCATGAGCCCTACATGATGACATTTATCCCTTTATGAAGACTTTGAAGGAGTCTATGACGTTTCTATTTGGTGGAATTTCAAGATTGTCTCTCTACATTAACAAGAGCTCTACTAAGTTTTTAGGATACTTTGTGATTTTCCTATCCCTTTATTTCTATAAACCCTAAACCTTGGCCCCATTACAACCTTAATTATAAGACCTCTTTGGTGCAAAAACTTGTTATGAAATTTTAATTAAAACTCGCAAGCGCACGAATCGTCGTTAGTATAGTGTGCAGGTACGAGGTCATTCCAACTGAGGATTGATAATCAATTTAAATCCTAACTCAATCAATCCAAACACAAAATCATATAAACAATCAAACTAAAAAAAGATATGGTTTTGAGGTTTTCGACTAAACAAATAATGTGAAAATTAAAGAAAGAAAGAAAGAAACAAATAATGATAAAACCTAGGGTTTCAGAATCAACCACTAACAATCCTATTATGTTTCAATGCAATTAACAGATTCTTTTGTTTCTCTAGATGATAATTCCCGTATCTAAGTCCTTCTCAGGTACTCTAGACCATAGTTTTCCTTGAGTGTATGATGCTCTCCCTCTCAGGTAAAGATCTTATATCCTAACTATGCAGTTTATCTTTCTCAGGTATAAATTTAACATGCAAGACTCATTACGCTTTAGAAAACAAGGGAACCAAGCAAACCATTAGTCTTTCTCAAGTAATAATGTAATTTACCACACTTAATCACAAGAAGCTAATCAAATTATATTGCATCTCTGCTTCAAATTTGTCTTCCAATTACTATATGCAAAGCCCTAAGGTGATCAATCAAAGAACTTAAACATAAAACATCAATTCAAATAGTAATTAAGCATTCATCACAAAGAAACTATAAATCCATCAATAAAACATCAAAGTACGTAAACAATCATGATAGGGCATCATCCTAACCCTAGAAAAGGTTTAACAAAAGATAACTAAGTAAAACATAGGAAAACATAAAAAGAATGGAAGGGGAAAAAGAAGGGAAAGATGGATGAGTCGTCTCCGCTCCTTAGAAATCTACATTGTGCTCCCAAGACTCCCTCTCTCATGTAAAATTCGTGCTCCCTTATATAGGGAAGATTTCTGCTCATCTTTGGCTTCATGTTTCCTTATAAGACTTGGAATTGGATTTCTTTCTCGATTTGGAATGGGAAAACCTTGAAATATCTTTTGTAGAAGTAGGAATACATGTATTCTTGAATCCTCATCTGAATTAACTTCCTTGAAACATTAGGATTGATGATCTTGTATCACGAAACTTGAGTTCTCCACGAATGGTTGTAAATTCCCGAGCAGGTTTCTCCACTGAACTTGAGTCCTGTCCGACCTATCTTCACTTAAATAATCATAACTTTCTCCAGAAGTATCAAAATTGAGATCCGTAAAATTCTACAGAAAGTAAATATCCGTAGCTTTCCATGCATATAAGGCTTATTATCTGATTCGATCTGAGTAACGCCAGTAATTCGGTGAAGTTGGGTGTTCTGCATAGACAGATTATGGGACCTGGGCGTCTTTCAATTCTAGTTAACTCATTTTGGCTTCTTTTCTTCTCTCTATGAAACAAACCTATAAAACACTAAAACATGTAAATGAATCATAAATCAGGAGAACTAAACAAAAATATCAAGATTAAGAGGCATAGAAATATAGGAAAATATGAGCACATCAGGGTTCTGGTGATTATCTTTTGCAGGTGTCCCGATCATCTTTTGTGTTTTGATTTCAATTATAGGGTTCTCTTGATAGATGTTTTTTAAGCTGAAATTGTCACTTTCTTAACTATTGTAGAAAATTGTTGTTCATGTAAAACATTTCTATGTTTGATTCAGTTTCAGGGTTGGAGCTTACTTTCCAGTTTGCGGCTTTATAATCCTTAAAGCCAGAAGAGTTTTAAGGCTTGACATAATCTAAAAGCCATGTGATACCGTGTTTCAGTGTGTCTCTAACAATATCAGTATGTTCTAATTCCAATATTCTCAAACATGTTTGGTCTTTCCTTTCATGGTATGCATTTTTCACATTTTTGATTTTGTTTTCTTTATGTGATTTTAGTCTTGAGCTGCAATAGTGCCATATATAAGCTTATTTAATTAGCTGGCAATTTGAGTAGTTCTTTGTTTTTGGTAAAATTCTGGGGTTCTGTCAAACAAAGTAATGTGTTATAAGCCTAACTCTGTTTTCAAGAATTGACCCTATAATTTGAGGAAAGCTGTGATTGATTGTGGCTGTGTTTTGTAGGAGGGTAAGCATTTGAGAGAGAGATTTGAATAAGGAGATGAAGAACTTGGTGATGGTCTTGAACGGCCCATAGGCTTTAGGCTTCGATGGCTACTTGAAGGACGCAGATTAGGAAGTTGGCTGTGGTCCATTGCGCATTGTGCAGACACCCCTATCGCACAAGGTATGCATAAAGTTGTGTTTGTGTGTGATTGTAGACCAGGTGTTTATGGAAAATACTGATTGAGTTTTTTGAGTTGTAACAAGTTTCACAGTTTGATTTGTTTACACTGGATGATATTGATTATACTTTCCAAAATGTCACCAGGCTGACCAATGCTCAGCATCATCATCTTACTGGTATGGTTTGTTCATTGCAATTAGTATAGAATGTTCTGGAGGGAACGTGTGTGTTTGTATAGGGCACATTTGGTCATTTGGTCACATTTTCAAGTTCCAAATCAGCGAAACACGCAATTCATTTTGATAATCTGCTATACAACAGTTGACAGTTCACAACTATTCCATTGTTAGTGACATTTTTAATATTAAAAAATAGGGTCCATGAATTACTTAGCAGCTGCTTTGAATAAAGAAGAATAATTGGATTTACTTCTCAAACTGGTTTTCTGCATCATCTACAATTCTAAATTTTACGTTCTATTGCATGACTCGGTTGACATTCACTTCCCATTTCAATTCTTTCGCGTTCTATTTCCAGCCTGCGACCTATAATAATAGGGGCCGTGACCACTTACCCAATTTTAGACTAAAAATTGTCCACTTACTCCACTAAGAGTTTTTTAACCCCATTTACCCAATCTAACAGTGTTTGACAGTATTACCCTCATACTCCCTCTCTCTCTCTCTCTCTCTCTCTCTCTCTCTCTCACTGCTTCACACTTCGGTGAGGTTGGACAGGCGAGGCGTCATTGCCGAGAGCGACCGTCTGGACGCGTTGGACTTCCTCACCTTGACTTAGAGCTTGCCGTCATTGCCGATCTTGACGTCGGTTTAGAGGAAGTTGCGGCCGTCGAGGGACATGACTTCGGAGTCGACCTTGAAGGAGACGATGGAGGTGGCGGTCTCCATGAACTGCTCCATTATCAGCAGCTTGGCGCCGCGGTACTCGAAGAGGAAGAGTAACAGGGTGTACCAAATGATGCACCGGACTCTGGGATTCGGTGTTCGTACATGGCGATCAGCAACGGGATTCCCATGACCAGAGTATTGGGAAGTGTGGAGAGTGAGAAATTCGTGATCATCCACTCGAGGCTTCCATTTCGGGTGAAGTTGGTCCAGAGGGCCAGGGCGAAGAGCATGATGATCTTCTGGAGAGTGTCAGCGGCGATGAAGCGGAAGTTCATGGTGTAAGGGTTGTTGGTGGAGAAGAAGTGGAAGGAGAGAAGAGGAACTGCGAAGATTATGATTAAGCGGTTGATTCTATGCAATAAACTGGGAGGGCAATAATATGATTATTGGGAGGCAATAATATGAGTATTGGGGGGCAATAATATGGTTACTGGATATTATTAGGGGGCAATAAATTCAGACGCCGGAATCCGATCACCTGTTCGGTAGCCGGATTCCTGTCACAGGAGTCGAGTCACCAGACGCTGGAGTCCGCCACCGGAGTCAAGTAAGGTCTCCAATGACTTCTTTCTCTAAGTGACAAAGAAGGAGAGGTCAAAATTGTCCCAAAAATAAATAAAAATGAATAAAAAAAATACTTAATTGGGTATTAGGAAAATAATCTCTTAGAGTGTTTGGGCAAGTGAGCAATCTCTTAGAGTGTTTGAGTAAGTGGGCAATTTTTAAGCTAAAATTGGGTAAATGATCATTTCCTCTTTAATAATATTACACATGTTGCCATTTGTTTGTTCTTACTATAGCATATATGTATTAATGGCATGTATTTGAATATTTGTATCCATGCAACTAAAGAGTTGTTCTCATTGAGCAGGAGACTGATTAGACTGCTACTGTATTGATGTGGAGGACAACGTAGGAGCTCTTTGGAGTCTCATGTGAGGATATGATCATAAAAAGAATAAATTAAAATATAAAATAAAAATAGGAATCGACATATATATATATATATATATTTTTTTTTTTTCTAGAAAAAAGATTTATGAAAAATAACGGGAAATACAAGCAAGAAGAGAGGACATATCCTACACCTTCAAGAAGTAAAGTACCACTAATGAGGAATGACAGACAACATCCCGCCTTCCAAAACAAAAGAAATCATCTAAAACGAAAGGGTGCGGCTATTGCCACCCTACTATTTTTTTTGTTTACCCTACTTGCTCATTACACCATACATTTTAATTTTAATTATTAAAATTAATTATCTAACCCATTTCTCTTTTCAAGAATATCCTTATATGACAAATCCAATTAATTTTTTTTCAAGGAAAATCTCTCATTTAATTTATACCAATAAAAAAACTAAAATATATTCAAGTTTTCTAATAAAATCATGATATGATTTACTTCTATTTTTTGTTTTGTTTTAATGTTCGTCTATTTTAATTTATGTTAAAAGATTAGTAAGTTAACAACTATGAGCAATAAAAAAGAGATTGATTTTTTTTTTTCATGTTTTAAATTTTTACTTTCGCTGTTCACAAATGGTATTGCAAAGATTTTGATGAAGTTAACACTAATGGTTTTGTGAATTGAATAACGAATTAACGATGAGGATGCAACAAAAAGACAAAAAAAGAGTAATAAATTGAAATATGGGTGGAGAAGATGAAGATTATTGTTATCCAACGAGGAATTAAGTAATTTGTGTATTTAATTAGGGCTAAATACAAATTACTACCCTGTAGTTTAGGTCCAAAATCAATTCAGTCCATGAACTTCTAATTTCATCAAAAACACCCTTGCACTTTCAATTTTGATCTAATAGGTCCAATTTGTTAGTTTTCCGACAATTGAGTTATTTAACTTATTAATGTGGCTCATATATGGCCTATATTTTATGATGTGGTGTCGAGGTGGTCTGCATAGTCAATTTAGGAGTGAGTCATACTATTAAATATAAATAGTTTTTCAACAAATAATCCAACTATAACTTGAACCCATAACAGAATATTAACGAATTGGACCTATTAGATCAAAATTGAAAGTGCAGGGATGTTTTTGATGAAATTAGAAGTCCAGGGACTAAATTGATTTTGGACCTAAACCACAGGGTACTAACTAATATTTAGCCCATTTAATTAATTGGTTATCTATTTATTTTTCATACAAAGATTTAGATTTTAGAAAATTAGTGTATTTATTAGTCAATTTGTACTTGGATAATATAGTCTTTCTATAATTCAAATGTTTGTAGAGTGAACTAACAAAATGGTAGGGTGACAATAGCCGCACCCAAAATGAAAACTAGGAAGACCCAGCTTATCTCTTAAACAAAATTCATCAATGAAGTTTGGAGATGAATCAAATCAAGTAATGTTGAAGGATATCGACATGGAGTGTGCCTCTTCAAACTAGGGTTTAGTTCTAGAGTTGTAATAGGAGAGAAGGTCCTAGATTTTCTAATTATATTCGGATTCTATTTCCTTGTATGACAAGATTATGTACTTTGTAAATCTTATATAAAGGGCTCCTATTATCAATAATAGAACATACACAATTCTCCATCTATTCTCTCTGCAATTCCATTTTCACTACAACACGTTATTAGCACGAGCCCTAACCCTAGCCCTAAAAACCAAAAAGCTGCTTCAAACCCTAACACTTGAAATTTCTTTCACCAAAGGCTGCCGTAAGCTCCTAGCCCTTGCTAGCCATACCGTGCGCTGCTCCTGCATCCCTTGCGCACCCTTGTGCCGCCTGCTGCCCCTGCAGCATTGTCGCACACCTACTGCCCCTGCAGCATAGCAGCACGCTCGTTCCTGTGCAGATCAGCCTGTTTTCACTCCCCGAAACATCTTGATTGGGACCTCAGATCAAAATTCTTCCTTCATAAAAGTTGTTCGTCTCTGTCTCTTCTATCTGACCTCTAAATTTCAGCCACATTGGAGTCGTTTTGAGACCTGTACACCATTCTAAGTGGGAGCTATTCAGAAGAGAATCTGCTCCAAATTTCAACAAGTAAGTTTTAAAGATTAAAGTTCTTGCTTTCTTGTCTTTTAAATTTCTTTATTTGCTGCAGGATTTTCCATATACGAACATGAGTTCGATTATTCAATAAGCGGAATTGTAGGGATTCACGCTAAACGAACTAAGAGCGTTCGTAATCAATGAACTAAGAGTGTTCATAATCTTCAGACTAAGAGCGTCCGCAAGCATCTATTTTTGACCATATTAAACATCATTGTTTCGGTCTAATCTAAATTTTTTGGAAATTGATTTTTTGGTAGCATTAAGGCTCGGAAATCTTAATATTAGTTTTCGGGGAAGCATTGACTCCGAAACTAATCCATTCTTGTTTCTCCTTTTTGGATATCAAACTTGAACGAGCTCGATTTTACTCCATTGGATTCTATGGGCACGGGATATTTATTACCTACAATCCAAGAGCCCTGTTTTAATGGAACCGCTCAAGACTCAAACTGAGATAGATAATTCTAGGGCACATACCTTGATGAAGCGCCACATGGAGATGGCACTCCAGTTTGAGTACATGAATGAGGATAGCGCTAGAAACCTTTGGGTAGCGCTTCGTGAATGTTTTAACAACATTCACAATTTTCTGAACTTAGAAGCATGATGGAATTATCTCTGCTTCCCTAACTTTGACAAAGTTATGGAATATTGTTCGGAAGCTCTCCGCATCAGATATTGATGCATGCCTATGAAAAACTATCACAGAAGAACAATTGATTGAGAAAACCCTCAATACCTTCCTTGTCTATGCTATGAGGTCCTCTGATTTATTCCAGACTCATGTAAACGCAAGACGGATCACAAATTTCCATCAGCTAATTGGAGCTATGACATGTGTTGAAAGGCACAGCCACGAACTTTGTGAAGAAAAAATATGGTAGGCCTCAAGATGGCTACCATGAGCAACGTTCAATGGCTAGAAGATGTTGCCATGGATGATATGATCAACATGCTCATGAAGGTCATCCCCAAAGTTGGCAAATACATGACCAAAGGAGTCATGACGTTAAGGGTTGGGGGTTGGACACCATGGCACCACTTTTGGCCATGGTAACACTATTCCAACGCCAATGGTCCTAGGGACCATTTATATTGCGTCAATACGCCTCAATCAAGAGAGCATCCTCTACATTATGTTTTATGGAGTACTTGATCAATGGTGATCAAGACATCGAGTTCAAAAAGACTTTGAATCTGGCGATGAAGACAAAATGCCGCAGATTTTTATTTCGAATAGTCTTTTATTTTTCCAAGAATTATATAATGGCAATTATGCTTGAATCAATAAATGACAATTTTGTCTTAACACTTTCTCAAGTGGCGCATCCAATGAAGTATGATGTTTAAGAAAGTGATTGAGATTAGTGGTACTGGAGAGAGCCTCGCTCCACCGACATCTCTCTCTACTTCCCTGGTCATATTTGATTGGATTTACCAAACAGATTGAGTAACTACGATTTGTCTAAGTTTGGTTTTTATTTTGGATTAGACTTTGGTTAAGAAAATTTGATGTAATCATTGGCTATTAATAAAGTGTCGATTCTTTTACTTAATGTCTTGGACATACCTTAATTCGAATTTTATTTGAAAGATATAAAAGCCAATGGTTTTCATGCGGAAACACATTGTGAGAATGGACAAGAGTTCATTTGCATCACCTCTAATGACTACAGACATAAACGAGTATTATAGAAACTTATGTGTCACTCTAGTGGGTTGTATGCAACCACTATTCGAGTAATTGAATCCAACCATGTCATGAGAGAAGACTTATGAGATTCTGACACATATAGGCTTTGGCACGACCGTTTGGGACACCCAAGTCATGATATGATGATCCGTGATACTAAAGACTTCACACGGACATCTCTTCTTCAGAACGAAGAGAAGTGATAATCAAAAGTCGATTCAAAGAGAGCATTGCACCGCCGCTGAGCCTTGGGTGCCGCCGCCATGCACCAACTGTCGGCCAACGCCGGCGCCATGATCCCCCTGCGGCAAAATCATGGCTTTGACGCCATGTATGGAGACTTGGTTACTTTCTCTACTTCTCAAAGTAAATTGTGACATTGTGGCTCAACCAAAACCTTCATTGGTTGATTATAAGGCCAATCTTTCGTTCTGTAAAGCCTGTTTTTTTTTTTAGGATCAAGACCATCTTATGCAAAGGACACTAAAGAAATAATTCCATTCTTACATAGAATCCAAGAGGATTTTGTGGATCGATTCAACCAACTTGCGGACTGCTTAGATGTTTTATGGTGTTGGTTAATTGCGAACACGCTAGTCACGTGTCGCGCTATCATCCACTCGTAATGCTGCTTATGGTGAACTCTTAGCCCAGAACATATGGCTACGGACACACTACCCAGATCATCCCATTCAGTCAATTTGACTTGATAATGCTAGAGAGTTTACGTACATTGAAATTTTTTGATGATTATTGCATATCATTGGGTATTGATATCAAGTATCATATTCCCATGAACACACCCAATTGGTCTCCCGGAAAAGCCACCATTAAAAGACTACGATGGTAGCCCGGACTTTGGTAATGCACACCAATATTTCCTCTTGGGTTATGCAATATCGCATGCAGCTATGCTAATTCATCTACGACTCATAACAGCCACTCAACGTTTATTTGAGTTACAGCTAGTGACTGGGTTCGAGTCTAATACCTCGTACTTATGCATATTTGAGTGTACGGTTTATGTGCCAATTGTGCCGCCACGGCGCATCAACATGAGTCATTGCAATGAATGCATATATATATATATATATATTTGTGTTGGACATAAGTCTCCAACCATAAGTCCGCTATGTAAAACCCTTGATAGACGATCTCTTTTTCGCTGGATTTGCGAATTGTCACTTTGATGAGACAGTCTTCCCGTCGTTAGGGGGAGATTAGAACGTCAATGTTCAACAGGAATGACATGAATTGTCTTGGTCTGTCCCCACTATGTCTCATCTTGATCCCCTAAAAGTGACGAGATCACATATACCTGCTGTAAACATGTCTGCAAGGATTGATATCCCCACAAGAGGACATGGTGCCACCTAGAGGAGATGGGTACAGCACCACTACCATGGATGGTGGTATGGTGACGCCACAAAGGTGGCATAATGGCGTCATAGGCCATGGGTTCTGCTAGAGAGCGTAGGAGACCCATAAGTTCGATGGATTCTCTCCCTAAGAAGAGAGCGAGTTTGACACAACTTGATCCATTGATCATTGATACTCAAAATCTGTCTCATGAGAATATTCTGGATGGTGGTTATGTCCAAGAGACATCGTTGGGGGACGCCTCAATGTTAGAACCAATTCCTGAGAATATAGAGATCTCTACGAATTACACTAGTGTACATGAAGACGTGGAATTATTGAGACCAATGACATCGAACCTTACTCTGTTGAAGAAGGCCAACGTAGAGAAAATTGGCCTAAATGGAAAGATGCGATCAAGGTTGAATTGGATTCACTAACGAAGAGGAAGGATTTCGGGCCTGAGATGCCAACACCTCCTAACATAAAACCTGTTGACATTAATAGGTCTTCGTTAGATAGCGTGATGAGAAAAAGAGATGGTAATCTCACCTTATGGCGCAAGGCTTCTCACAAAACGCCCTGGAATCGACTACGAGAAGACATATAATGGATGTCATTGCACTCCAATACCTTGTCAGTTTGGTAGTTTCCGAATAACTGAACATGCAGCTTATGAATATGGTCACTACGTATCATTATGGGGATCTAGATACGGAATATAATAAAGGTTATTGTGAACTTCATTTACCCAAGTCAAGTGGCTCTAGACCATGGAACGCGTTGGCAACGAGGTTAAAACGCTCTCTAAAGTGACTGCTTGATTGGGAAAGGATATGATGAACTATGCCCACATGTTTCCATGACAAGTTCCGGATTTGAAATTGTCACGGTTTATGTTGGAACCCATGAGAGTTAAGGGAAACTGCTGAATACCTGAAATCAGAGTTTGAGAGGAAGGACCTTGGGAGAAAACGGTTTTGTCTAGATTCAGAACTTGTATACCGTGTTAATAAATGCTTAGGCATTTTTATAAAGTCAAAGATGCACTCCCATGGTCGTCTGTAGTCTTGGCCCTAAGAGGGATCCGTTTTGTCCCAAGGTTGATGACGAAAACGTGTTAATAGCAAAAGTGCTTACTTGAGTACAATATGAGCATTATTGTACTTATCACAATACAAGACTGGACACCTCAATTGTTACGAACTTGTTGGCTAGATATAGCCCCGCGCTAACGCAACGTCATTGGACTGGTATAAAGACAATCTTTCGTTACTTAAAATGTACGATAGATATGAGCTTGTTCTATCCCTACAGAGAGAAAAGAATGACGGAAGAATGAGAACGGATTTCATTAGCCCAAGAGGCACCGTCCAAGACACCATGACTGGCAAAGCTGCCACCGCCAAGGGTGGCCGGCGTCATCCTCCTCCCTTACACCAAAATGATGGTGATGTTTGTTGATGCAGGGTATCTCTCTGACCCTCACAAGGTCTCTCCCAAATGGGTTATGTCTTTACCATGGGAAGCACCGCGATATCATGGAGGTCTACAATGTTGCTACTTCCTCGAATCATGCAGAGACTATTGCTCTACATGAAGCTATGCGTGAATGCATATGGCTAAGGTTGGTAATTAGACATATTTGACGAACTTGTGGTTTGAAGTCTACCACAGATTAACCTACATGCTTTTATGAGGATAATGCAGCTTGTATTGAGCAAATGAAGTTAGATTTCATCAAGGGCGACAACACCAAGCATATATCGCCTAAGATCTTTTACAATCAGCAACAACAATCACTTCTAAAAATTGAAGTGAATCAAATCTGATCAGTGGATAATGTAGCGGACTTATTCACTAAGTCGTTACCTAAATCCACATTCGAGAAACATGTGAAGAGCCTCAGATTGAGAAAATTATCCGAACTCTCATGATTGTAGCTATCAGCGGGAGATGTCGACATCAGGGGGAGGAATGATGTCTATATGATCGATCTCGAAGAGTGAAGGACGTGTTGTGCTCTTTTTTGTCCTTCGACCAGAGTTATTTTTGTCCCACAAGGTTTTTATTACCTGGCAAGGTTTTTAACGAGGCAACGATCAAAGCGTCATCACCAAGTTTGAGCAGCACAAGTGGGAGTGTTGAAGGATATCGACATTGAGTGTGCCTCTTCAAACTAAGGTTTAGTTCTAGAGTTGTAATAGGAGAGAAGGTCCTAGATTTCTTAATTATATTCGGATTCTATTTCCTTGTATGACAAGATTATGTACTTTGTAAATCCTTATATAAAGGGCTCCTATTATCAATAATAGAACACACACAATTCTCCCATCTATTCTCTCTGCAATTCCATTTTCACTACAACAAGTAAAGCCCGTACCTGAAGCACCAAAATTGGTCAATACATCACCCACTTGGTTTCCTTCATGAAATATATGTGAATAACGAAATTGTATCATTGAAATGCGATGCACACAATACTTCCATGCCACCTGAAATCCACATATTCTACCACAAGAGATTCTGGAAGTTGAGGGACAGATTTAATCTTAAGTTTTGTAACCTATGTAAATAAAGATCTTTGCGGCTATGTAACACATTTCAACCTAGCTAGAATGTGTTAATACAATTGAGTCAATTGATTATAAATCCCGCAGCAACGCGCTGGCAGTATTTCTAGTATAATAGAAGGAAATAAGGGACATGAGTACATGACCTTTACTAACAAAAGAATCGTGGTCCGTACATGTAAAATTATGAGGATACAAGTAATTAAGTAAGGAATCAATGTCTTTAAAACTATCGCTAGGCTTCCCTGTTAATGAAGCTATTGCATACCTTATTTGCCTGAATGTGAATCTCTGGTTTAATCGATCATGTGAGTGATAATGCCCTATATGATGAACCGTGATTTAGTCATAGAATTAGAGAGGTAATTAAGCATTGGGCCAACTCTGTTGGTAAAGATTGTTGCTTCTGGGGACCATTGGAGTCTTTTGGCAAATAAAAAAGTTAAAACTAAATTGAAACAAATGAACCCAGAAGCAGTAGTGGTGTGGAAGATAATGATGCAAATGGGCATTAGCGAGACAGGGGCCTACAGCGCTCAAACAAAAGACATGTATGAGACATGTTTCCTGCTGAAGGTGAAAGTGATTTTGAGAAAGAGACTTTCGACTACAGAAACACTTAACTCTAGGACACCATAACAGGCCAAACTTGCTTTCCATTTTCTGTGCTTTTGTAAATTGAATCTTCTTTTAACTACTAACCAAAGCATAAAGCAACAACCCCACCACCACTCACAGAAAGAAAATTTAGAACCCTCCTTTCACATGATCAACAGAAAGACGCATTGAGGAAAAAAGGTGGAGAAGAGTAGGATAGGGTTCATTGAATCTTGTGGTTTATGGGTTTAGACTTTTAGAGACCTAACTTCCTGACTAGCTAGCTAATACGTTCTTGGAATAGACTCAAAGAACTAGCTAGGTGAGTCCATCTTAGACAGGTGATTATATATAAATAAAGAGATTCCGCAGTTGTACATCTAATTCAGGGGTTTTGCCTTTTAATTCTATACATATATAAGAAGAGACCTAGCTTGCAATAAATATTACAATTTATCTTAATATTAGGGGCCGGGGCTCAAGTTATAATAATATTATGAGAACCTTCAATATGCCTTGAAGGGTACTTGAAGTTGCTGCTGTTTTCCAGGTCTTTTCCATCTTCTCGGGGTGAATTAGTATTAGTGGGTGATAGAGTGGGGTTGTAACAATACCAATTTGACCAGAAGAGATAATTGAAGAAGTTCATAAGACTGAGAGCAGCCAGCAGCCAATAGAAACGGTCCAGCCTATCCTTGTTGAGATCATTGTCACTGAGCCACCCTCCCCTTGAAGAAGTTGAGGTAACTTTGTTCACAAGAGAAACAAGGAGTGAGCTCAAATAGAAGCCAAATGAGTATGAGCAGTATGTCATGGCAGTTAGAAATGATTGCATTCCTTCCAATGACTGCTTGTAGAAGAACTCTATAAGCCCTACTGCAGTGAACATCTCTGACAGGCCGAAGATGAGAAACTGTGGAGCAATCCAAAAGATTGAAAGAGCTTCATTGTGCAAGGCCGAGTTTCTTCTCTTTCTCTCAATAACTGCAGCTGAAACCATTGAAAAGGTGGCAATAAAAAGGCCAGTGCCAACTCTTTGTAAAGGAGAAATCCCAGAGTCCCTTCCGGTGACTTTTCGAGCAGTCGGTACAAAGACGGTTTCGTAGAGAGGGACAAGAAAGATTAGCATGATGTAAGGGATGGCTTGGAGTGAAGCTGGGGGGATTTTGAAGCTTTCGGTGATCCTTGCGTTCATTGTACTTCCTTGTTGGACTGAAAATGTTTGGAGTTGAGCCAAAATTGTGTTGAAGATGATGGTACAGGCAAAAATGGGCACAACTGAGATAATTATTTTGACTTGCTCCACCTGAGACACGGTGCATAATCTCCATGGACTTTCGGTCCTCTCAGTTCCATCTTCTGTTTTGATGCATGCCTTGTCTAGGAATCTGCAGTTTCAATTACTAGAGTCATTAGCTACAAATTATGCTAGCTTCTTCCTAGCTACCACACAAGCAGAGTGGATGATGCAGGTGTACTCTTCTTTGTCTTCTTTTGCTAGTAGATGTATATTTCACATCACAGAAAGATGGTGACATTGACATTCGCAAAACAAAATATATCTTGATTTGATACAGTTAAAAGCTTCAAAACTCTACCTGATTCATGAAGAGGGCAGGCATAAAATCACACAGAAAAAAGAAACCGAGTAGTTATGTCTGTTGCTTTATTAGCTTTACTACATTATTAATCAATGTTTATTGGTGGTATGTCTGGTCTGCTAGAAAAGTTCGTAGCCCACTCACCTGAACTTTTCGGTGTGGAGGAGAGTGGTGACGTTAGGCGACATGGTGACAAAGAGGTGGTTTGGCACATTGTTTTGGTTTCCATGAAGCATTTCTGTATTTGAGGGGCATATTTGCTTTCTCTTCGTAAATGCAGCAACGAAAACCTGATGATCGATCAAGCAGATTATGAATAAATTAGTTGAAAGGCAAAGGGTTGAGAAGATACATGAATTCAGTAATATTTTAAGTACGGTCGGTGCCAAATTAATCCCAACTCCATCTTTAATATAGCTAGATAGGGATATTTTCTTAGGACTCACACAAGAACCACAAAACTGTTTGATCTAAAATATACAAATTTTCCACTTAATTTGATGGAAAGCATCAGATTCGAATAAAGATTATGTCAGAAAGCTTGTACGTCGATAGAGTAATGCAAATTGTTAATGAATATCAGCAAAGTCATAAATACTCAGAACAACACTATGGTCTTAAAATGAATCAACAGGCTAGAGTTAGGCAAATCACTCAATTTCATTTTTGGTAGTCACCGCGCGAAAGCATCTTTTTGGAAGAGAGAAAGATTGTGAATACTATATGTTAATGAGACAGAAAAATTTAGAATATAAAAGAAAAGTAACAAGAAAGACTCATAATTAAACATCACAGCTACACACAGCCACAAACACTTTAAAATAGAGAGACAGTTATTGAGGAGCAATTAGTTTAAACGAAAAGAACTTCCTTTAATTCCGTTACCAAATTAGCGAATTCAGCATAACATACTGAATGGAAAATAAGTTAATATATGTAAAAAGGCTCCTCAATTCCCAAAGTAAAAGTATATAGGAAAAAAAAAACAGTAAAGCTAGCAGCAGAAAGGTAAGTGAGCTTACTTGAGCAATTGGAGTGAAAATGCTTCCGCGAGGTGGTTTGTTCCGATACAGAGACGTACCAAACACCAAGCTAATTAGTCCTAGTGTCATGGCAGCTGCAGAGACTCCAAATCCAACATCCATGCCGGAGTGTGTTTGGACCCAAACAAGGACAGTTAATGCAATGAGTTCTCCCATGCAGAAGGCAAAGTATGCACAATTGAAGTAAGTTGATAACTTCTTGGATTGCTTGGTATCCTCCTTCCTGAATTGGTCAGCTCCATGAGAGATTATGTTTGGTTTTAGACAACCACTTCCGAAGGCCACCAAGTAAATTGCAGCAAAGAATATGAGAGCCTTGTAGCCCTTTGCCTCCTGACAGTACTCGGACGACATAACCTTGCAGGAGGGTGGCCTTAACTGGGGGAGATGGGCTTGAACAGAGAGTAGTATAAAACCCTGTGAGCAATTTCAACCAAAATTTTAAAATAAAAATCATGTGTTAGGCAACAAGAAAGTATATAGCGATATCTGTTTGACTGTTTCTCATTATGTTGAACCATTTCAGGATATGATACTATATATTGATCCATAAGGGATAAGCCCTGCAACACAATGGGCTGTAGAAACCATCACTCAAACACATAGACAGCAATCTTTTTGTTGAATTGTGTATAGGTATGAAATAATAAGAATCAGCTACTTTTGAGTCTTTATGGATTCGGTGTTGTAATAAGACTAGGCTTGAGAATTTAATAAGATAAACTTAGATTTCAGGACAGACAAGAATCTAGAATATGCAAATTGCAAGATAGTGCTTAAAAATTGAAAATCATGATGAGAGATCAATAGAAGAAAAAAAGAAAAGAAATGAAAAGGGACATATATGCATCACATTCATGCATGTATGAGAAAAGACTTACAGAAAGCTCCACAAACCCAAAGATTAACATGGTCCAGAAGCTCCCAAGATAAGAATCTGATAGGAACCCTCCAAAGAGGGAGAGGAGGAAGACTGTCCCTATAAAGTTGGTCACTATGTTTGCAGACTTTGACAGTGGAAAGTGCATCTCATTTAGTACATAGGTGATGAGATTGTTCCCAACAGCTGCTATTGCCATCATCTCAAAACCTTGTAGACCTGTATATCATCCATCAACAAAATTAACTAAAATGTGTAGGTACGTACGTTATAATCGATCATCCGGCCACCAATTTGTCAGCAGAAATCCATGTGTCTAGTTTTTTTGAGTTCATGATACACTACATAAGAGATTCATATTGAAAGTTGATTGATACTAACAAATAGTGAATACTACATCAGATATATAGGCGCGCGTAGTATGAACATGGAGAAAGACATGATATAAAAAACCGAGAGCGAGAGAGAGAGAGACCTAGGACAAAAACAGCAGCCTTCATTCCACCATGTTTGGTTGGCTTACAGGGTCTGCCTCTCCAATCAACAGAGATATCCCCCACCGCATCTGCAGCCTCAGAGATGGACATGGAATCTCCTCTCAGTTTCATAATATTTGTCTTTTTCAGTTCTCTATCTCTACACAGTACTCTCTCTCTTACTTGACGGTAGCTAGCTATAAACTACTAATGTATCTTTAATTTGTGAATTCAAAGACCGGCCCTCACTTCCTTAAAACAAACTTGTATTGTGATTTCTTTGAGACAATCCTACAAGAGCGTTGCTCCCACATATATAATGTCCACCAGGCAATTCCTCGGGGCCGATCTTTTGGAGTTTTTCATATTCCTCGGAAGTTGACTCAGCAGTATTGAGTAGTGGTATGGCCCATGCATAGAGATATAGATATTGTGCTCAAAACTAAGCTAAGCAAGTCAGCTCCCACAGCTGCAAAACTCGGTATGCATGGCGGTACTTCCACCATGGATTTGTGGCTCCGCCGCTCCCGGTACCGTGGATGTTCTTTTCGCCACTCGTGAATCATGAATTCATGATCATGATCGCTCCATTCTTATTAGCATATCATCTCTCCGGTAGGCCATAGCCCCCAACTCCCCAAGTCATACATATACACAGCTAGTGGACCATTACTTCTATTACTGTTAAAAAATGTTTGAGAATGCAAAGAAAATTTTGTTGAAAATGAGTATCATTATTTATTAACTTGATTATATGATTGTTGGAATTTTATTGTAATTGATAGGTTACAAATATAATATTGTCATATCTTGTTGTAATTATAGACTGATTGTATAGCTGATTCTCAGCCTCTAGAATCTTTCTTTTTCTTTGTATATAATTGTAACACATTCTACTAAACAGATATGAGAAAATAGAGAATTATTCTCTGCAATCTTTATTCTCAATCACCATTTTTAACATGGTATTAGAGCACTGATTTTGGTTGCTCTAGACATTTTCACCTTTTGTTAAAGTTATTCTATCATCTTAGCTATTCAGCATGGCGAAGCTTTCGAGAAGTGCCCTTATTTCCCAGTTGAAGTCTATTTGGGAGGAACTGGTGTTCAACAATGAAGTTCCACCCTGCACATGTGGAGTTATAAAGAATCTCATGGAGGTCGAAACAATTCAATCAGATACAGAAAATTGTACATTCTTTCCTTCTTGTCATTCCGCTCACTCTTTATCACAACAATCTCAAAATTGGATAATTGATAATGGTGCAACCGACCACATCGTGTTATCACCCAAACTCTTGAACAAATCATCATCAAAATTTTCTTTTGTCAACCTACCCAATGGTTCTAGGGTAGGAATCACTTCTGCTGGGTCAGTAGAACTCAATTCGAATTTGTCTATCCTTTCAAGTCAATTTACTTTCTGTTAGCAAATTTACTCGTCAACTCCGTTGTATTATCCTCTTTCACCCAAATTTTTGTGTCTTACAGGATTTGCCAACAAAGAAGATGATTGATATAAGGAAGCATTATAATGGCTATACCACTTGTCCCAAAACACCGCGGTCCAACCACCACCCGCAACACATAATATCTCTATTACTCATGATTTGTGGCATCGTCATCTTGGTCATCCATCTACAGCACCATCCCAATATAACTTTTGACTTTAACGTACTCTCATTGTGATGTGTGTCCCATGGCTAAACAAACTCGGTTATCCTTTCCTTTAAGTTCTATTTCAACAAGTGCACCTTTCGATTTGATACATTGTGATATCTGGGGTCCACATCGAGAGCCTTCTCACACTGATGCTTGTAATTTTTTAACCATTGTTGATGATTTTTCATGATACACTTGGATTCACCTCATGCATTTTAAATATGAAACTCAAGGGTTGTTAAAAACTTTCATTTCGTTTGTCAAAACTCAAATTCAGCGTAATGTCAAACAGATTCGTGCTGATAATGGTGCTGAGTTCATTTCTATGCATTCATTTTTCAATGATTCGAGAATGCTTTTTCAACATTCTTGTACCTCAATGCCCTAACAAAATGATGTTGTTGAGCGCAAACATCGTCATCTTCTAAATGTTGCCCGTACTTTTGTGCTTCCAGGCACATCTCCCTTTAACTTTTTTGGGGAGAGTGTGTCCAAACAACTGCATATATGATTAATCGTTTGCCCATATTACTTCCTTCAAAGTGTTCACCTTTTGATGTACTTTACCAAAAAGCACCTGAGTACCAACATTTTCATGTATTTGGTTGTTTATGTTATGCCACTAACCCTAAACCTTCTCAAAAGTTTGATTCACTAGCTAGAAAATGTATTTTTGTGGGCTGCCCTTAGGGTCAAAAAGCTTACCGGTTGTATGATTTAATATCTAAAACAATTTTCTCTAGTCGTGATGTTGTTTTTCATGAAAATATATTCCCCTATTCCACCATGCACTACCTATGCGATGATGCAATGTTACCGGTACCTGATGTCTCTCAACCATCTCCTACTATCACTCTACCTCCACCTACAAATCCTCCTACCACTACTTCACCTACAGATCCTCCAACTATCACTTCACCACAGATACTTCAACTACAAATCCTCCTGCTATCACTCTGCCTCTACCTATCATCACTCTAAATGAATCCCTTCCCAATGAACCCACACCTATCCTTCCTCTAAATAAACCTTTGGACCCATCATCACCTCTTTCTGAAGTTGTACCCCGCTGTAGTACTCGCAAGCGTCAGCCATCAATACTTCTTCGTGATTTTTATTGCTAACAAGTTATTTCTGATACTCATAGGTCAACATCTTCTTTGGGGTCAAGTATTTGTTATCTTTTATCCCATTTTATTTCATATGCTGCTTTATCTCCATCTCACCATTCCTTTGTTGCTAGTATTTCTAGTCTTGTTGAACCTAAAACCTTTTCTCAGGTTGAGCTTGATCCTAATTAAAGGAAAGCTATGCAAGCAGAACTTTTGGCCCTTGAATAGAACAAAACTTAGACACTTACCTCTTTGCCCCCAGGGAAGAATGCAATTGGTTGCAAGTGGATGTACAAAATTAAATACAACTTTGATGGCTCCATTGAACTCTACAAAGCCCATTTAGTTGCCAAAGGGTATACATACTCAGAGGGAAGAACTAGATTATAAAGAGACATTTGCTTTTGTTGCCAAACTTGTTACTGTTAGGTGCCTCTTAACTATTGCCTCCATTCGCAATTGGCCATTGCATCAACTTGATGTTCATAATGCATTCCTTTATGGTGAGTTGGTTGAAGAAGTTTACATGGTCCCACCTCCAAGCCTATGTTGACATGGGGAGAACATGGTGTGTCGACTCAACAAATCTTTATATGGGTTGAAACAGGCATCTCGCAATTGGTTTTCAAAATTTGCACATGCCTTACAAAATGCAGGGTTTCGACAATCAAGGGTAGATTATTCATTATTCACTCGGTTACACGAAAATTTATTTACAGTTATTTTGATTTATGTTGGCGACATGATCATTATAGGGAATGATGAATCTACCATCCATAATCTCAAAAGTTTCTTGAGCAGCAACTTTGGCATCAAAGACCTTGGAAATTTGAAATATTTTCTTGGTGTGGAAGTTGCTCGTTCTAAGAAAGGCATTCCTATCTCCCAAAGAAAATATACTCTTGATCTTCTTGATGATGCTGGTTTACTTGGTGCACGTCCAGCAAAATTTCCTATGGAGCAGAACTTGAAATTGATTGCAACAAATAGAGAGATTCTCAAAGACCCCTCACGATCACTAGTACAAAATCGAAAATAGATAACGGTTCCGCACCGTTGTCTGAAAAAATATATTTTCGTTGTCTAGGTGAGTGTTGTCTTTTAACACTTAACTCCACAACGGTACTTCACCGATGTTGAACTTAATAAAGTACAACGGCTTTTATTCAAAAATCGTTGTAGATATACTTAGCACATACCGTTAGCACTAAATAAACCGTTGTATATTTAATCATTCAATAACTGTTTTCACTCAGATACCGATGCGGTAATATAGTTAACACATCACTTTTGGCCTTCAACAACTTTCATACACAACGGTTGTTACCAAAAAAATGTTGACTTCGAAGATTGTATACATCGGTTTTTAGTTGAAAAGTATTTTCCAACTTCATTAGACAACAGTTTCTCGTCAAAAACGTTGGTGTTGAGAAATTGTTACATCGGTTTCTAAATTGACAACGTTGTTGGTGATGATGAAGATAGTAAATTACAACGATTTCTAGAATAAATCTATTGTCTACTAGCCAGAGAGACGACGATTTTTTTCAACCATGATCTAGTGCATCAATTCAGGAAATTGAAATGAAATTGCAATATATTAATATATAGTGAAGTACTTCAAGTAATCACATTTACAATGCTTTCTCAGGTGAAATTTTTTTAGTGAAGTTTGCAAAAAGTAAAAGAAACCTAAATAGTACTAGCTGTCATAAAGGTACTTAGCTCTCATATAAAGAAAAAGATAAATTTTGCAACAAATTAAAGAAGTTTCACCAGGTACGTAGTTAAACCATAGAACTAAGGAGTCTAAAGATACTTGTCGCTAACGAATTCTGCCCACTCATCACGAACTTCATCGATTTCTTCTTGAAGGTATGTGGTCTTCATAGTTCCTTCCCACTACGAAGAAAAAAGAAAAAGAAAATTATTAAACATTGGAGCATAAAACCATATGCAATTAGTCACCAGTATGCTAAATAAATAAATAAAGTATTGTAAAATTCAATTGTGAATGCACACATCGGTCATGTAATTCACTAAAAATTGAATAGAAGGAACCTGTTCACATGCTAAATATAATGAATTACTTCTAAATATATAAATGAAACATAATGCAAAATACTCACACAAGATGCATTAATCATGCAATGGTTATCTAAAAAAACAATCAAGTCATGCAAGAAGTTACAATCTCAAACTGAAAACCTTGAAGCTAAACTAAATTTCTTTTAAAGACATAATGTAGCAAGATGGAGTACCAATCCAGGCCAAGCAACCAATTGAAGCTACCAAATGATCATGCCAGCAAATGCTGAATAACTTAAATAATGAATATACCTTAGCTAGTACACCTTGAATATCTTCAAGTTTGAAGCTGACTTGGAACGCTCTCCATGCCATATTATCATCCATATGCACCGAGTCAGAGTCAATCACAGGTTCATGTTCATCTACACTATTAGCTTCAGGTTCATGTGTATTACCAGGTCCATGTTTATGTGTACTATCAGCACGAGAGTCCAAGTTTGAAGCTGACTTGGAAGGTTATCCGTGCCATATCCAATTCTGATAGTTTGGTGTAATACCATAGCTAAACAAATGACCTTTGATAATTCCAACGCCAAAGTCTTTTGTATTTCCACACTCCCAGCAAGGATAAGGAATTCTATTTTCATTTCTAGCATTTTCTACTGCGAACTTTAAGAATGCTTCAACCCCTAGTTCATACGCCCGTGATAGAAATCTTCTATCCTCAAGCATCCATGACTTATCCATCTTAAAATTATTACAGAAGAACAAGAGGTCCATTTACAAAACAATACTTCATCTTAAGCAAGAATAAACAACTAAATAGATGGATAGAAAAGTGTTACTCCTAACATATATAGATCAGCATGTAGAGAAATCACATCATCGATCAGTTTCTTTAATGATTGATGTCAATAAAGCAGAAGAGTCACATATTTGGACAAATACATATCAACATACATATCATGCATAATTAAACAAACATATCGGGATAATTAAACACATATCAACATACATAGTAACAAACATATCAGGCATATTTAGATTTTACTACACAAACAGAAGGAAAAAGTCAACACTAAAGGTAATTTTGTTAGATGTCTTAAGAACAAGACATTGTATTAAGTTGGAAATAGATATACATATATGACTGGTATGGAATCCGATTATAAAAATTGAGGTTGTAGACTTGATTAAATCATATTAGTCCACCTCATTAATATGTTTTGATTTCAAAATCAAATAGATATGGTTATTAGGATAAATCTGATTAGGACAAGTTTGAAAAAGCAGTTAGAATGGCATGACAGTTTCTTGATGGAAGAAACTGTCATGCATGGCTAAGCTTCATATATAATCAGGTTTTGGTCCCTGCTGATACACTTCCCATATTCTCATTCATAAACAGTCCCATCCACTTATACGAGAATTATAAAGGTGTAATCAGGAGAAGATCAAAATGAATGAATCAAGTTCTTCAAGTAAGTATGAAATTTTCCATTTTCAATATTTCTGGAAAACTGGGATTGCTGATACTGTATCAATCCTAGTTCTATTTTGTACATAAATGTCTGTTTACATGTATTCATTATGAATGTAGATTATGTATATTTCTTTTATAGATTTAACAAATTTTACCTGAAGCAGAATCGAAGTAATCCAAATCTTTTTACCAACCAAGTAGCATCCCCAAATAGCAAACCCAGCAGATTAAGAAATTGTACCTACCCATGACGAAGTGAACTGATCAATTCCAAGAAAAAAAAAACAAATAATCTATTTCAATCTATGAAAACATTAAAGAAGAGTTTGTGGGCTGGCCATTAGAATTATTAGAGAGGTGTTTGATGCTTGCATTGCTATAGAAGTGTATTAAAAAAATAAAGGATTCGAATTAGAAGGAGCACAGAAAACAATCAAAGTAACACAAAGCTCTAGCTAGCTACTGCAGATTTAATATATGCAGCAGTTCCAAAAGTACAATATATATGGAGTTCTGGTTTCAGTTAAGATTAAAGAAAAATAACAACTCGATCAAACAAGAAAAGAAACAAATCATAACAAACAAATAAAGACAACAAAAATTAGCACAAGCCAAAATACTAGAAAAATCTCTACTAACAACATACCAGCAGTAGCAGGTGGTATAAGCCTCTCACTCTAGCAAGCAAGATAAAATAAAGCTGACAAAAGTCTTGACTCAAGCCTCTACCACAAAATAAAAATTGGAATACGACAGCAACAATTATCCGAGGACTATTGCTCTTATACCATTTGTAAAATCCCAGACCCAAAAAAGACCAAGTTCAGTACAAAAGTCAAGTCAGTTATTACAAAAAGAACAACGAAAAGTAAAGAACATAAGCACACAGTCCAAACCCTTCTAAACTCTCTCAAGGATCTGCAAATCAACCAAAATGGGTGATGAGCAAAACAAAAGCTCAGTGAGTAACTAAAAAGGTTTTTTTTTTAAAAAGTCAAGTAAATCTGAATTTCAATTTTCAAATGTACAAAAATTCAAGAATGCAACATATTGCTTTTCCAAGTATAAACACATGAATTCCTCAAACAAGATCAACACGATGATTAAAAAAATTGTAGCAATAAGCTGCCACTGAAATTGAGGCTTTCACAAATGAATCAAATACTCGATGACCAGTCTACTACAAATTCTCAGAAGAATAAAACTTTAAAAAATGATCAGAAAAAATACAGCTTTACAGAAACAATCGATATACAAAAGAAGAAGCACCAAAAGCTTATTTAAATTTTCAAAAATAAAATCCCCAAGAAAAATAAACTGTACATGATTAAGGACTACAAGAACTACTAACATGAGATTCATAGCTGGAAACCTTGAAAATAAATGAAACTAAAACTAAATAAGATCCATAATTATTGAAGATAATGGAACAGAAACCTTTTAAGCGATTGCAGAAATCATTGGGTTTAAGCTGTATATTTATATGCACAAATCTTAAGTGTTAAGGGAAAGGGTGATCGCAGCCTAATGCAATGAACAAAGGAAATTTCTACTACATAGCTACCTATACTGCTAATGCTTTGCGAAACCCAGACCAGCTAATGTCATTGAAACTTGATGTCATTAGCAGTTACTACTCCAGCAAGGTCATTTTTGCTCAAATACGATGGACAGGCTACCCAATGAATGAGATGGTACTACATGATGTTCACATGATGAAGCTACAAAGAATCATGATTCTAATTTCATAAGCCTGATACTTTGTAGATAAACGATGTGTACTTTGAATTCAGGCAGATAGCCATAGGTTATTACTAATAATCTAAAACCAAGGAATAGGAAAACACGATCTGTAAAACAATTTACTTCAAAGACCACTTATAAGACTTGAATAAACACTGTTACTTCAACCACATGGATTGCTATTCCATTCTACTGAAACAGAGGTTACAACAACTAAATTAAGTAATGCAATAAACCCTAAAATAATTGCATAGATGGTGATCAAGAGATCCTTCTTTCAGCATAAGAGAAGAATGCACCAAGAATGAAAAACACAATCTGTAGACAATTCAAAACGACAGAAGTTCTTGAATAAATTCAAAGTTTCGAGTTTAGTTTTGTTCCCTCAATCTATCACATTTCGTTTATCGTCAATGCAAAGTGGTTGAAAAAAGAAAGATTAAACCTGAATCTACATAGCCTAAGCAACTTATCTGTGTAATGCATATGATCAAGCAGCAAATAAAGTCTAAATGATGCTGCTGTCCTTTTAAATTTTGCATGCCTCCTGCACCACATCCATCCCATTACAACCATTAGAACTGTAAATCATGTATAAATGAGCATAGGATATAGGAATTAAATTCATGACACAACACAAGAAGGCAGTGTAGTTGACCATCCATGATCTACTGTTAGTATATTAGTTCACAATCATGACTACATTACCTTCATTATTACATATCAGTATTACTGATAAGCTATTACACTTTTCCCTCTGAATTTGCTTCTTTGTTGACTCTTATTCTAGGATTACAAGCAGCAAATTGGATCTTTATACACATACCACTAATTGGACATAAAAAACAAAGACATCAACTACTATTTACATCATTTCTAAGGGCCATTTCCAAAACATTCAGCATGCTCAGTGGAAGATCAACATCAAGAATAGACACGACTTAGGTCAAACAACTAAATTTTAATGTTTTTATTCAGAAGCTTTATAAACTAAAACAAAGGAATACCTTCTTTTATCAACAAGTAGGGGACTTCTGTTCTACCAAAAAATTAAAAGTAGAGGACTTGAAATTGATATATGATCTTAATAACAAGGACATGTAATAGGATATGGAAAACCCTACCAAAAGAGAATTTCAGAAACAGATATTGAATAGATGTCAATAAACTTTTCTTTTCCTTGTTTTTGCCTAACAATTACGTCACTGCTACTAACTTTTATGATACATATATAGTCAAAATAAGTGATTCCAGAATCCTAAACTAACCCATTGGCCTCCCCAAATCGTAAACCCACAAAGAATAAACTACATTAGGATATCAAGACACGGACAAAAGCCCATGGTAGCTAACATGATACCACTATTGCACTCAAGGCCAAACTTAATGTCCCAAGAACTCATTTCAGCTTAGTAGTCCAAAACCCAAGTTAAACTTACTATACATACTAAGACCTGCCCCAACCAAGATGACAATCAATCTCTACAAAATTCCAAGAACCAATAAAGTTCATTCTTTATGAACTTATATAACTTTTATCATGGCCAAGAAATATTCATCTATATATACACTATGACAGACAATATTCCTCAAGCAATGACAATGCAGTATTCAATTTTACATTAACAGTCATATCATGGTGGCATTTCAACAATCCTCGTAGCAGTAGCAACAAGATAAGCCTGTAGTTATAGACAAAAATAAATTATGCCTAAAAGAAATTCTCTACAGCAACAAGCTAGCAGATATATATATATATATCTGCAATTTGGTCTGATAAGTATCATACATATGACTTATGAGGGAAATTAAGTTTATCATTGCAAGAACAGAAACTATTGAGTTTAAAATATCAAGTTATCAACTCCTCTTTTACAGTACTCATAATACACAGTCACACACAACTTTTTTTTTCTTTTTTTTTAAACCTTGGTACTAGTACAATCCAGCAAGAAAGCAGAGTATTATTAACTACAAACTTTGACGGGCAGAGCTGAACTATTACCCTATACCCTAAAGGTACTGCTTTTGCTTAATATTACTGCAAAAACAGTAGCAGCACCCGAACACTTCAACATGCTACAGGACAGTCAAATTCAATGCCAATTATTTCAGGAAACAGAAGACTAATTTCCAATTCTAACATAGAACTTGAACAATAGCATATATCAAAAACCGCCCTAACAACAAAAGAACAATTACAGTCCCACATCCCCCAATCCTAACCAAGCAAATATCAAATGAGAAGTCCCTGGTAGACTAGGCCCAAATCTTACTTCTGATATGAAATTTATGAAGTGCAAACCTCAAGCAAGCCAATATAGCATCTTACAAACACACAACCAAAGAACATAAGGACAATAAGAAATCCGAAAGCAATTGCAACAATTCAAGAAAATATGTCCAGACACAATGCCCAAGGCTAAGAAACAATCAAAAGAAAAACTTATGAAAAAGAAAAAACAGTAAACAGTCATCAAAGCATCAAAATTGAATTACAAACTCTAAACATACATACCCAATCCCAGATTAGCCTTCAATTGAAACACAATTACCTGGGAGAACATTTTGATTTAGACGAGAGGAAATATTTTTCCCCCTAACTGACAGACAAGAGGGGCATAAAGAGTAGTGTGTTTGATCGTGTTTAGAAACGGGGAACGGAAAAAAAGGGAGGGAATTAAAATGATGTGGAGGGAAAATTTCAGAATATATATATATTCGATCACAACAAGTATATATATAAGTTTGCCTCCCATTTCATCAGGAACCAATTGACCCAAAAAAAAATTGAGAAACCAATTTTTTTTACCACAATTAGGGAGGTCTTGCAGGCCAGTGGCTGACCTTCCATGGCCATTCCTCGAACATTAGATAACGAATTCCCAATCTCAACCATGAACCCATCCTTCTCCTTAATGACGTCTTCCAATTGATTCTTCATCTCATCCTTCTACTGCAAATCCTCGTTTTTGCTCTATTAGCTTCTGCCAATTTCGCCGCGACATCTCAATAATTGGCTTTGGAAAGCTCTTCCTTCTCAGGCAAAGCCTTGTCTCTATGCCTCCCGCACTCATCGCTCTTCTTAATCTGAACTTGCAGTTCCATATTAAATTCTTACACCTCTTTTGTAACTATTTGCCACCGCGCCTAAGCTACAGTAAGGCTGCCAGGCAGCAACTAAACTACTAAAGCATAATAATTAATTATGCCTATGTTTCTTCTTAAGTGGCTGGATGAATAAGTCCTAGCTAAAGCATAATTAAACGCAACAGTATGGGTTTTTTATTTTTATATTTTTTATGACATTGGCATCTTGTTTCTCACTTCCTCGATTTGATGAATTAGAATAAAAAATTTTAAATAAATAAATTTTTAATGGTCGATCAACACTTTTAGTATTTACAAATTGATGACAGTTTTGACCGTATCGTTGTATACGTTAAATTAACGTTTTTAACCAAGGGACCAACACTTTTAATATTTTTAGATCGATAACGGTTTTGACAGTACCGTTGTATAAGTTCAATTCACAAATTTCTACCAAGGGGCCAACACTTTGTTACTATCTATAGATAACGGTTTCGACCACACCGTTGTACAAGTAAAATGAGAAAATTTCTAACCAAGGGACCAACACTTTTTCAATATCTATAGATAACGGTTTTGACTATACCGTTGTAAAAAAAAAAACCACAACTTTTTTTATTAAACCGTTATCTAGGTAACGTTGTCTATTTTGGATTTTGTACTAGTGGATATAGGAGGTTGGTTAGTCATCTCATTTATCTCACAATCACAAGGCCCGACATCACTTATTCAATTCATATCCTCATTCAGTTTATGCATCAATCTAGAAAACCACATTTTGAGGCAGCGCTAGGAGTTTTAAGTGATAGGAGCATTTTTATACGACGTTTTAATAATTATTTCCTCATATTTTACTTAGTTATTTCCTTAAATAAATAAATTTTAATTTAATTTTTATTTTCTAGGTACATTGGAATAAATGGAGAAGAAATGAGCTAAAATGAAGAAATAGAGTTTTCCTGATCCAACTAGGAATCCCAGTCAACGCAGGAATCCTGATGAGGCTAGGAAACCTGAAGGCATTAGGAGACCACATGATGACGTGGGAGATATTATGGGGAATTAAAGCTGATTTTGCCATGGGAAATTATGGAGTTAATGTCAAAAATCAAGAGATGATCAAGGATAATGATGCCATGGAGAGATTTAAGGGAGAAAAAGTCCAAAACAAGTCCAGATTCATTCCTATTTTCACTCAAGAGTATTTTGGCCGAAAATTAAGAGAAAAATCAAATTAAATCTTGGGAAAATCAGCAATAATATATTTGGAAAGATTATGGATTTATTTTGGAGCTTTTTGATTGGTTGAGTGACATGGCAGAGCTGACATGGCATTCTGTGATTGGTCGAAGCTATGTGGCATGATTGGATAGTTATTTGAGGAGATAAATCAGAAAATAATCATGCAATTAATTCAAAAATAATCTCCCTAAATCAAGGTGTTAAATTGGAGGTTTCTTATTGGTTGGATGACATAGCAGAGCTAACGTAGCGTTCTCTGATTGGCTAATGCTGTGTGGATAAATCTTGCAGACTTGGAGACTAAGTTGCCATCCTCCTATAAATAGGAGCATTCTCTACACAATTCTACACACCATCACACAACAACACCACCACAACAAACACCTCTTCATTCAGAAAATTCTCTCCATCCTCTAAAGCAAGCCACGGAGTTCAAGCAAGGCCGAAGCAAGAGAAGAAGGAGCTGTGACCTTTTCCTCCACCATCCACCATTGAAGACTTGCTTTCAAGCTTCAAGGATCGCAACGTAAATCACCCATCCTCATCTTCCATCCACGGTGTAATTCGACCTCTACTTTGTAACCTTTGCTTTGAATTTCGTTGGTTTTGTTTTAGTTGACATTCATGATTGAACAAAATTATTATTTCTGGAATTTTTATGATTAAATGAGAATTTCGACTCTTATATTCTAATTCGAGAGTTGCTTATGTGAGTTTGTTTAATTAAATTTGCTTTATAGATATCTTTTGTATTTTAATCTTATGTGGTTCGAAACACTTAGGGTTTTGATATGAATGGTGCTAGATTTAAGAACATGAAATCAACTTTTTGTTTTGTGTAACTTGAATCGAAGTAGTAAAGGTTTTGGAAAAAAACCGAATTTAATTAAAGAGGATTGCAATTAGGTGGACTTTTTCATACTAAGTTGCACACTTGAGTTGATAGCCTTTCCATGTGTTTCATGCGTTAAACATGTTATGATTGACTAGCTTTCTAGGGCTTGATTACATGTTTGATAGGATTAATCTTTGTGCTTTCACTTAGGTTAATTAGCATTGAAAAGTAAAAATATTTCACATGATCAACTCCTTTCTCATGACTTAGATGAACAATATTAAGGTTTAATCGAATTTGATCATAGTTTCGGTTTTGATCTTTGTTCTCTCATTCCATTCGTGTAATTATGTTTTTAGTTTTCTTTGTTTTCTTTACTTAGTTTATTTCCGAAAACCAAAACCTAAATCCCCCTTTAATTTTGTAATTATGTATATACTTTATTTTATTTTTGTAAATAATATACTTTGTGTCTTTATTAATTGTTTAATTGTCCTACATTGACAGGTGTACCCTCAATCCCCGGATTAGATCGATCCCTATTTACCATATACTAACGATGACATTTTCAGGGTTAAATTATGCGCCTGCTTTCAAGTGCATCATTAAGATATTTAAAAGGCACACCAGGTCAGAGTTTATTATTTCCGTCACAAAGTTCTTTAAAGCTAAAAGGCTATTGTGATGTAGATTCTGGTGGTTGCCCTACAATAAGGAGATCAATTTCTGGTTATTGTGTTTTCCTTGGTGATTATCTTATCTCTTGGAAATCTAAGAAGCAAAGTGTTATATCTCGCTCATCGGCAGAGGCAGAGTATCGTTCCATGGCCTCTGCTACTTGTGAACTCACTTGGTTGAAATATCTTCTTCAAGATTTACAAGTACATCGTCCAGAACTTGCAAGGTTGGTTTGTGACAACCAAGTTGCTCTCTATATAGCAGCAAATCCTATATTTCATGAGCACACGTACTAAACACATTGAAATGGATTGTCATATTGTTCGTGAAAGAATTCAAGTGGGAGTGATTTTAACAGCCTATACGCCATCTACCCAACACTTTTCTGTTCACATTCACACAAGTTGGGCATTCTAGACATTCATGCACTGAGTTGAGGTAGTGGAGTGTTGAAAATCACAATGAGTATCATTGATTTATTAGCTTGATTACATGAGACTAATTGCTGGGATTTTATTGTAATTGATACGTTACAAATCTGGCAATTAATATTGTCATATCTTGTTGTAATTATAGGCTGATTGTATTGCTGATTCTCCGCCTCTAGAATCTTCTTTTTCTTTGTATATAATTGTAACGCATTCTACTAAACAGATATGAGAAAATATAGAATTATTCTCTGCAATCTTTATTCTCAATCACCATTTTTAACAAATTTCACATTGAAAAATATGATCTTTTGCCTATAAGTTTATAAATATAATACACAGCTAGTGGACCGTTACTTCTATTACTGTTTAAAATGTTTGAGAATACAAAAAAAAATTTCACATTGAAAAATATGATATTCCCTATAGATTTATAAACATTTGTTCTTTTTTATCAATGTCAACTGTTTTTAGTTATGATGAAGCGCAGGTCAATCACGTGTATATTTTGAGAAATTGTTACACATGTTCTACATCACCTAAAAAAAATACTCTTCATAGTTGTGACCTCATTAATACTGATGGTGCATGGCAAAGTAGTGTTTAAGCAAGAGCGGGTTTTGGTGGAGTTTTTAGAGATTTTTGGGCTTCTTCCTTAGTGCTTTTGCTTCAAACCTTGGCATTCCTTCTCAATTGAGAGGTCATGGCGGTACTTCAAGCTATTGAGCTGGCTTGGGTTAGGGAATGGAATCATATTTTGCTTGAGGTGGTGGATTCAACACATGTTCTTAATTTTCGTGGTGATCCTAATCTTCTTCTATGGCATTTATGAGTGGTAGAGGTAATTGTTTGCATCGCATATCTTTGCTGAACTTTCGATCTTCTCATATTTTTAGGGATGTTAATCAAGTGGCAGATACTCTTGCTAATACTGGTATGTCGTTATCTCCATTGACTTGGAAGGACAATCCTGCTCACTTCATTCTTGACCAATGTCGACGAAATAACCTTGGTCTGCCTAACTTTCATTTTCATTGATTTGTTCTTTCTCTCTGTGCTGGTTGCATTGTTTAAATTTGATGTCATTCGTTTTGTTCTTCAGGGGTTTGACTATTGTGTCACCCTATTAAATAGTACATTACCTTTATTTCCAATGAATTTGGGGTGGGAGAGCACTTTGCTATTCCTAGCTTCGCTTTTAACAAAAAAAAAAAAAATTCATCTTGTATCCCTAGAATATAATAGTTCACATTGCAATATTTATTATTTTAGAAAGTACAATTGCTAATCCAGACCTAACTCCAAGCCCATATCTATAATCAACTTGAGTTCATAGTGTGGACCCGACCCCAAACTCGAAGTACAATGCCGACAATCTTTTGCAGCAGTTCCATGACAACAAAAGCACCAACTACTTTCTCTCAAATCCCGCTAGCTAGTTAGTATGAGTCCAAGCGATATGGTAAATGGTTTCTTTTACCACCCATGTCCGACTAGCCAAATTGGCTATCCACCATCTTTCCTTGGGATAGTCTGTGCAAACCATCTACAATCACCCTATCACTCAATTGCTACTTGGAATCACCAAAGAATTGTATATGGGGATGACTCAAGTAGGATGACCATGAGCTAGTTGAAATGAAGATACCCATGAGGACGCCACCAAAATGCAGAAGACAAGATTCTAACCACTAGCTCTTGGGTTGAACTCAAGAAAAGGGAGAGATAGAAAGACCTTATCTCAAGGAGTGCAACACGAGTGATGTAGACAAAGATTTTCATGGATGATACAGGAAGGTTCTCGACACCAACTCATAAGGCAGTGTTCTCGAAATCATAGCAAAGAGGGGTTGCTAGTTTTTGTTTTTGTTTTTGTTTTTTTTTTTTTTACCTATGACAATGCTTATTTGATGTTTTAGTAACTTCAGTTGTTTTTAATTCAAGTCCAACTTCCTTTAAAATCAAAATAGCATAATTAAAGAATTCAACTTTCAAATATATTAATTGTTGAAGGAAACCCAATTTGTGTGTATCTGGCTCAAACATAATTACTTATTCCAGATGTAATAAGGTAGGCTATTCTAGATCTCCTAATCTGTATTTGATTAGAATACCTTGTACTCCAAGATATTGTACATGTAAACCTCTATATAAAGAGGTCCCTATTATCAATGAAAGCATCTTTGTATTACCCAAAGTCTCTTATTTTGCAGCACCTTATCAACATGAAACCCTAACCCTGAATCAATAGTCAAAAACCCTAGAAAAAGAAAAACCAAAATTGAAATCTGTTAGCCTAGCTAGCCTCAACCTCTGCATATCCTTTGCACAGCTAGCCTCGCTAGCGTAGCCCTCTTGCACAAGCCCTACCAGCATCTTACCCAGCTTGCTAGCCTCGCTAGCCTAGCGCCCCTCAGCCTCTACATACCCCCTGCACAGCTAGCCTCACTATCGCAGCCCTCTTGCACAAGCCTCGCTAGCCCAGCGTCCCCCAGCAGCTAGCCCAGCCTTGCGCACCCATATGCCTTCTGCTGGCCTCACTAGGCTCTTCCTCTACTCAAGCCCCACACATCTACAAGCACAGCACCCTGCATGCTTTATCTCACATCCTGAAACAGGCCTCGCAAGCCTACGCACACAATTAGCCTCACCAGCATCCCCGGTTAGCCTCACTAGGAATTTTTCAATGTAAATTTTATAAAAGTTGCTGCTTTGATTTAAAATTCTTGCTTTCTCGCGCTCAGGGATTCTAATATCCCTTCTTCTACCTCCCACCTCTCTTATTAGGTGGGATTGAGTTTAGCTGTGAGGGTTCGTGCTATCTCCGAACATTGGTTCGTTGAGAGTGTTTTAACGATCAACCATTATACATCACTATTTAGATCTAATCCAATATCTCTTGAAAATCGAATTTCTTGATTGCGAATTACGCTAAAAAATTCTTTTTATTTTCATTTTTAGCTTTTAGGCTATGAAGCTAACCTTGTTCTTGTTTTTCCTTTCAGGATGTCGAACTTGAACAAGCTTTATTTTGCTCCATTGGACACGATGAACATTAGATATCACATGGGTTTGTGATGTTCAAAATCACCTCAAAGCCCAAGGGATCCTATCTGTGATCCAAGAGCGCACTACTGATGTGCTCACCAAAAATGCCTCTGGTGCTTTGGAGACCAATTGTGCCAGAGCAATCATTCTGATGATAGGTCATATGAACAAGTCTCTTAATTTGATTACCTAAATGAAGAAGATCCTAGAAAGCTATGGTTCTTACTCGAGGAGCGTTTTGGGAATGCTCTTGACTCCCTATTTCCGATTTTAGAAGTGCGATGGCATAATCTCCACTTATGTGATTTCAAGTCTGTTCTTGACTACAATTCTAAAGTTTTACACATCAAATTTTTGATGGATTTTTGTGGTAAAGATATCACAGATACTATGTTGATTGAGATGACACTCTCCACCTTCCTCATTTCTACATTGATGGTTACTAAGAATTGTCATATTGAAGTGAATGGGAGATGGATTACAAGGTTTTATGAGCTCATTGGAGCTATGTAGATCTGTTGCTGAAAAGCACGACAACATCCTTGTGAAGAATTATAATTCAAGACCCATAGGAACCAAGTCTATTCTAGAGTCCAATTATAATGCCGCCCCTAAAGGAGGACGCCATGAGTGAAATCATAAATCTAGGGATCAATTCAGACGTTTTGGTCATATAGTCGCCCTGCTCAGGAAGGTACGTAGCTGCTAAAATAAGTGGACACGGAGCCAATAAGGCCGCCATGGGAAGTGAGATGCTGCCGCCACCGGGAAACATCATCTTCAATGTATGCATATTTTTCCCTCTAGTTACCTTATATTTAATTATTAATGAAGCTACTTTTCATATGTTATATTTTTACAAAAATATATTGGATGAAGTGGTTTTAACACATCATATGAACCATATATTAACCATGATGATAATGTTTCTCTGTTGTAGCCAGTAATGGAGGAGGAAATCTAGAATGCTGTTAAAGCAATTGGCCTCTTCAAGGCACCTGGACCTGATAGACTACGTGCTGCCTTTTATTAAAGCGGCTGGAATGAGCCATGAGGTAAAAAGTACTATCATTCCCATGGTTAAAATTTCTTTCTTAATAATACACCCCTAAACTTAATCAACCACACAAATATTACCCTTATTCCTAAAATTGAAAACCCTGAAACAATTTCAGATTTCAGGCCTATTAGCCTTTGCAATGTTTCTTATAAAATAATCACCAGATTATTGTTAAAAGGTTAATTAAGACCTTTATTACATAAATGTATCTCTCAAAACCAGGGTGCTTTTGCACATGATAGAGCCATCCAGGATAATATCCTAATAACTCATCAACTTTTCTTAGATTTTCAAAAGAAAAGAGACACAGTGGGAGCAATGGCTGTCAAACTTGACCTAGAAAAGGCTTATGACTTCCTTAATTGGAACTACATTATGTACTGCCTTAAACAATTTAGTTTCCATGCAGACTAGATAAGTCAAATTGTGAACTGCATCACTTCAGTGTCCTTTTCCATTCTTGTCAATGGAAATGTTACAGGTTGCTTCAAACCATCTAGAGGAATAGGGTGACCCTCTCTTACCTTACATTTTATTTTAGCCATGGAACCTATGATTAGGCACCTTAACGATTTAGCTAGCAACTAAAAGTCACAAGTAGGCATTTTATCCTCCCCTTTAGGATCTAGAATCTCTAATTATGTTTGCTGATGACTGCCTCATTTTTGGTAAGGCCACGAAAAAAGCAGCTAAACATATTTTTAAATTTCTATCTAATTTCTCTTTGGCCTCTGGACAACGTATTAATTTTCACAAATCTTCTCTTTACTTCTCTCCTAAGGTCCTAAGCAGCCTTAAGTTGGACATTGTTAATGTTCATAATATCCAACAGAAAGCTACAATTGGTATGTACTTAGGAATACATAATGTTATCTTCTGGAAAGACCCTATAAATGCTAAGGAACTTTTGCTGAAAATTTCATATAAGTTAGCAAGGTGGAAGAAAGGGACACTTTCAAGAGCTAGCAGATTAACCCTCATCAAATCTAATCTTGCTAGTATGCCTAACTCTGTCATGTCTTGTTTTAAATTTCCACAGAAATTACTAGTAACATAGACAAGCAAGCTATAACTTTCTTTTGGGTTCAAAAAAATGCCCTCCAATTGCCTAGGACAAGGTGGGCACCCCCAAAAGTATAGGGGATTGGGTATCAGGCCTAGTGCCTTTGTTAATAATGCAGTCATTGCAAAACTAGCTTGGAAAATAATTACAGACCATGATAATTGGTGGTCTCAAATAGTAATAAAGAAATATCATCTTAGAAACTGCTCTTTCTTTTAGGTTAAGAAGAAGCAATCAAATTCTCTTGCTTGGAAAGGAACATTGGATGCAAGGCCTCTCCTTCTTAAAGGTATGAGATGGACTGTTGGAAATGGTCAGTCTAAAAAGTTCTGGACTTTTAATTGGGTGTTTGATTACCCTCTTTTTGATATTATCCCAGATCATCTAAAAGATAGAATTGATTTAAATGAAACAGTACCTGATTATATTGGTAATGGTGTTTGGAATAAAACTAAACTTTTAAACTATCTGGACCATGTTAATGTTAACCATATTACTGACATTCCTATTCCCTACACATATAAGGAAGATGAGTTTGTTTGGGGACCCTTTTCTAATGGTCAGTTCATTATTAAGTCTGCAACTTGGTTGCAACTTGTTAGCATGGAAAAGCATAGCAATATTAAGCTTCTGAGTAAGCTGTGGAAGCTTAATATTCCTCCAAAAGTTAAAATTTTTGGCTAGCTTTTATTAAGAGAGAGCTTGAAAACAAAAGATAGACTTTCCAGGTTTGGCTACATTGATGATAATTCTTGCCCTTTATGTAACAATGACAATGAAACTGCTAACCACTTGTTTGCCTCTTGTGAGTTCACTAGTGAAGTCTGGAGATTTGCCCAAGCTCAGACCCCAATTAATTGGGAGGAAGGCTACTTAAAGGTTTTTCAAGGGACGTTTGGTAATCAATCTTATGACAGTTAAAGATTTGCCAAGATGATAACAATTTGTTGGCAAGTATGAAAACCAGAAATGAAACTGTCTTTAGAGGAACTATTAGCTTCCCAAATGTAGTTTTAGCAGCCTAAGCATGGTTCACCCAAGTGGAGGGATGACTTCACAAAACCATCCAGCCACTATCCTATGGCAACCTCCCTCTAAAGACTATGTCAAGACTAATTTTGATGGATCTGGACAAAGAGACTCTTCAGCAGGCGGATTCATCATTACAGATGCTGCTGGTAATCCACTTTATGCAGCTACCAGAGATTTTGGAAGCACAACAGTCCTAGTGGCAGACGCAACAACACTACGAAATAGCTTTATTAGTGCACAACAACAAGGATTTACAAACCTTCAAGTTGAAGGCTATTCAAAACTGGTCATTGATGCAGTAAGAGTGATTGTTCTACCACCATGGAGGATAGCAAAGATAATCCAAGACATTCAACAGATGGCTACTATGTTTACTTCCATCTCCTTCAAACATGTCTTTAGAGAAGCAAACTCTGTTGCACATGCAATCGCAAGCGTAGGTTATAGGTCATTTGATGGTTTTTCTTGGACTAATACAATCCTGAAAAATACATCAGCTGCTTTGCTTTTTGAAATTGTAAACATTGGTTATCTTAGAGGCTTTCATATTTAATTATAGTCATTTCGCATAAAAAAAAAACGCCATATATGTTTGGTATACTAGTTACAACTACTGTAAGCAATATCCAATACAATAATCAAATACTCTCATCATCATAAAAGTTTGACACTTGTCCATTGTGGTCTCTGATCCCAAATGACAAGCAAAGTCAAAGTAATAGACATATCCAGGGATGGAGGCAGTTCAGGTCGAGTGGGGGCCACTGCCCCGACTGAGATTTTGATAGTTGGCAGCCAAGTAGACAATTTGCCCCCATCAAGTGGCCATATATGTTATATATGATATAGATGTTCGGTGTTCCCAACTTCCCATTTCAAACTTCAAAGCCCAAATTGATAGTCCAAAGTTCACACCATCTAAACATATCTCTAGGCCCACCGCTCACAACACAACTCTCACAAGCTGACGGAAAAAACAAGAAAAAGCTCCCCATGAAGCTTCTTGTGCAACCCCATTCAACATATATATTCAAACTCAACTACCAAAGTACCAAAGCCAACACTCTGCACTCAAAGTCAATAACCAAGTACAACTGATATTGCTGACTTCCTAGAATCCTAGTTGCTGCGATGACTTCGTTTTTCAAACCCCAGATATCAATATCACTTTGTTGATCAAACTCAACTATCAATATCACCGTTTCTCCCACTTTAGGTTGATTAATTTGTTTGTTTCTATTTTACTATTTTTCTTCTCCTCTGTGGGCTGTGGCTCTGTTCTTGTATATTGTTGATAGTATAATTTGATTGCTCTATTTTTGTGTTGAAAGATTTTATTGTCATTGTTTTGATCTCTTTTCTTTTTGCATGCCTGGAAGGAAGGATGGAAGTGTCAAGTGTGGATGTGTGGAACTCTATAAGCATATAGATAGATTACACATGATTTTGTTTACTATATTGATCGTTTCTTAGTTTTCAAACAATTTTACTTACACTTTAATCATCTTAATGTAGTTGTATGTGAGAGAGTCATGGAAAGATTCTTTAAAAGAAAATCAGACATGCTACCACCCCTTGAAGATAGTGTAATGTCAAAGAATAGTCGTGTTCGGGTAGAAATAAACTTGGCAGATCTTCCTTTAGATCCTGGATTAATTACGAACCAGAATTCAAGATTACGATCCAAACATTCTAGACTAAGTTCGAAGAGAATATCTGCAAAGGGGTCCTTGTCAGCCCAAGGAACACAAATTTCTTCAAACCAAGTGTGGAGCTTCGAAACAAAGGTTTATATCTGCTTGGTTAGATGATTTTCCTAAATGGTTGGAATATAGTATCGACAAAGATCGTGCATATTGTTTGTGCTGCTACCTATTTAAAGCAAATATTGGAGAACAAGCAGGTGGTGATGCATTTACTAGTGATGGTTTTCGAAATTGGAAGAAGAAAGAAAGATTATATGATCATGTTGGAGACCATAATAGTGCTCATAATCAAGCTTTGAAAAATTATGAAACCTTGATGAATGAAGGACAACACATTCGAAATATCATCCACAAGAAGGCTAAGCAATCCAGAACAGATTATCAAATTCGACTCACTGCATCAGTTAATTGCATTCGGTTTCTTCTAAGACAAGGCCTTGCATTTCGGGGCCATGATGAGTCAGACAATTCAAGCAATCAAGGTAACTTTCTTGAGCTTTTGCAATTTCTTGCTGATCATGATGAAGAAGTTAGATCTGTTGCATTGAAAAATGCTCCAGAAAACCTCAAAATGACATCACCAATGATTCAAAAAGACAGTCAATGCTGCTGCAGTTGAAACCACAAATGCTATAATTAGAGACATGGATAATGCATTATTCTCTATTCTAGTTGATGAAGCTAGAGATGTTTCTATAAAGGAGCAGATGGCTATTATCTTTCGTTATGTGGATAAGAATGGTTGTGTGATTGAACGTTTCATTAGCATTGAACATGTTGCCAATACCACTGCCATTATACTTAAAGAAGCTATAGATGCATTGCTTTTTAAACATAGTTTAAGCATATCAAGTTTACGTGGTCAAGGTTTTGACTGAGCCAGTAATATGAGTGGGGAACTTAATGGCTTAAAGACACTTATTTTGAAGAGAATTCCTCTGCTTTCTATGTCCATTGTTTTGCACATCAACTTCAGTTAGTTTTGGTGGCTGTAGCAAAGAAACATAGCATTGTAGGTGCCTTCTTCACATCAGTTGGTCATGTTGTAAATATTGTTGGTGCAACTTCTAAACGGCGTGACATTCTTTGAGAAAAGAAGTCTCTCAAAGTTGTTCAAGCATTGAAAGTTGGAGAACTTTCAAGTGGAAGAGGCTTAAATCAAGAAATTGAGATTAAGCGTTCAGCCGATACACGTTGGAGCTCACATTATGGTATTCTCATAAACTTTACTGCGTTCTCTCCCATAATTGATGTGCTAGATGAAATTGCATTTGACAAAGTAGGTTCTGATCAGAAACATGATGCCTTTATTTCGTTGGGGTTATTGCAAGGTTTTGATTTCATATTTAATCTGCACTTGATGAGGATTGTACTTGGAATTAGTCATGAGTTGTCACAAGCCTTGCAAAAAGATGATCGAGATATAGTAAATGCAATGGATTTAGTGAAAATTTGCAAGAGAAAATTGCAAGATATGAGGGATAATAGATGGGATTCGTTACTAGAGCAGCTTGTTGTCTTTTGTTGCAAGGAAAATATTATGGTTCCCAACATGAGTGATCAGCATCTATGTAAATGGAAATCAAAACGGAAAAGTCCAAAAATCACAAATCTGCACTATTATCGCTTTGATTTCTTTTGTGCTGTGATAGATCTCCAACTTCAAGAGCTAAACAATCGTTTCAATGAGGTTAATACTGAGCTACTCCTTTGTTTGGCATGTTTACGTCCGAATCATTCATTTTCTGCTTTCAACAAGCAACGTTTAATGCTTCTTGCTCAATTTTATCAGTATGATTTCTCTACATTAGATTTGCTGGTACTACAATCTCAGCTTGATATTTATATTGATGATATGCAATCTAACACAAAGTTTCAAGACTTGCAAGGAATTTCTTTTCTAGCACAGAAACTTGTCGAGACAGGAAAGCACAAGACATATCCATTTGTCTACACTACAACAAAAATTGAATAAGACGACGGCTAAAAACCGTCGTCTGATATGGAGGTAAAGCGTCGTCTATCGAGGCGCCGTCTGATGAAGATCGATTGTAGGGAACCGTCGTGTGAAGGGCTCGGCAGCATGTCGACAGCATGTTGGCAGCCTGTCGACAGCATTAGCTGTTGTGTGACTATTATTCAGACAACGGGTACCCTTAGCAGCTGTTGTGTGATTGCAAATTGCACGTCGCTTTATTTTGTGGCCGTTGTGTGAGTTTAAGTCACACAACGCTCTTTACAAGGCAGCTGTTATCTGTTTTGAATTCAGACGACGGTTGTTTATTTTTGTGCGCGTTGTGGGACTTTCATTCACACCACTCTTTTTGCTTGTAAGCATCCATTGTCTGTTTTGAATTCAGACGACGGTTGTTTATTTTTGTGCGCGTTGTGGGACTTTCATTCACACCACTCTTTTTGCTTGTAAGCATCCATTGTCTGTTTTGTTTTCAGACGACGGTTGTTTATTTTTGTGCGCGTTGTCGGACTTTTACTCACACCACTCTTTTTTGTTGTAAGCATCCATTGTCTGTTTTGAACTCAGATAATAGAAAATTAGCTAGATGTAGGCTTTCACACGACAGTCCCAAAATCAGTAATTACCAAATGAACAGTAATTAGATTAATGTATATATAGATCAATCTAATATTGTTATAACCCACATGATTGTACCTAAATGGATTACACAATGCAAAATAAGGAGCGTATCTGTATATGCTACTCCAATAGCAAAATAAGGAGCACATCTGTATATGCTACTCCAATAGCAAAATAAGGAGCACATCTATATATGCTACTCCAATGGCAAAATAAGTGAAGAAATGTACTTTAAATCATCACTTCAGACCACAAAAACACATTTCTTGCCTATTTCACATCAGAGGGCGTAGGCCATGAGCAACTGCAGACTTTACAACTTCAGGATGTTCTTCAACACATAACTTGCGAGCTCATTACGGACTTCATCAATTTCCACTTGACTATAAACATGGTTAGCTCTCCTACCCCACTGTAATAGTTTAAAAATCACAAATTAAACTCATGCCATGCCATTTGATAAACTGAAACTATAGTACGAACTACTTTGAAAACTAACAGCAAACCTGCAGACTTTGTTATTTCAAAATGAAAAGCTTCAGTTACCTTTTCTGCAAAACCCAAGTTTGTATCATGTATGATGTCCCTCATATATCTCATCACAAAATAGCCACACTGTTTGTCATTTGGCTGTGATGGAATACCCTTCAAAAATACACAACGTGCACCATCAATTAACAACATATACATATATTACTCATTATTGACTGAAGTATTATTCACGTGCACCATCAATTAACAACATATACATATATTACTCATTATTGAATGAAGTATTATTCAAAAGTAAATGAATATATCAAACACATACTGCCATGTTCTTCCATTGAGGAAAACCTCGTCCTTTCTTGTTGCGGTCCGCTCTAAACATTGATATGGCACTATATATAAGCAGATCAACATTAGAAAAGACCAACAATTAATGTATAAGGTGACCAATAATAGAAAGGACCAGCATAGTTGAACAAACTTCCAGTGAACAAGTAAGTTTTGAGCAACTTACGTGTCAACAATATCTTTCCATTCTCCATTACCTCCAAGGCGTCTTTTTAACGGATCCATGAAATAGACAGTGTCATTGTCCGGATCGATCACAGTTAATACCCAATGAGCACTACAGTTCATTAAAATCATTTTAGGAAAATAACCATGTGCATGTAAAAGTGGCAAATATATGAATAATAAAGCTTTGGTTTAAGCATATACATACGATGCATTGTAAGGCACTAAGAAAATCTGGTTTGGAGAAGCACTTATGAGGCGATCTTTTATACTTCGGGACCTCGTTGTTGCACTCCCACACCCTATCTCACCAGTCAAGGCTGGGTCAACGAAACCAACCATGTCTACCATTTTGGACTTTTTTAGCACATCATATAAGTACCTAAAGCACAGGGAACATACATTATACATATATCACATACTAACGAATAACCAAAAAAGGTTCTAAACTTCATGTTACCGTAATAAATTTACCTCATGTACAGCACTATGATGGTTCCTGTTACTTCCGCCATGTTTGCAAGCCTTTTAACATCCAAGCCAAGTAGATAGCTCTTAGCATTAATACCGAATACGGGCTCTTCTTTATAAAAGCAAACAGCTTTCCGATCTTTGAATCCTTCTTTTCCCCACTCATATAACTTCTGCAATGCGGCTGGCAAGCTTGATTCGAGTGACTGCAAGTCAAACTCTTCTTCTACATCTTCCGCAAAATGATTCCTTTTCTGCTTCCTACTTGCTTTACCACTTGTTTTTTTCTAAATGAACAAACAAGATAGTTACCAATAGGAAAATCCTCACAATATCAAAATAAAAACTCGCTGTTCATTTACAAATATATGTACCTTTTCATCAAATATGATCAGTTTTTTTGGCCACATTACCCAGCTCCCCATAGCTTGCTTTACTGTTGTTATCTCATCTTCCACAACAAATGGAATCACAGCCTTTTCCTCCAAAGCAGCATAAACAGAAACACGTAATCTGTCATCTCCCAATGGAGTCCCATGACAAACTTCTAATGGACCATCGCTTGTGATAACCGTAGCAAGAGCAACAATATGGTCAGTTGAACCCAATGCTAACTTGCATTTCTTCTCAGTAGGATTTACCTATATATACCAACAATTGAGTAAATAATAATACACATAATAAGATGAGCACACTGACATGCAGAAACTCGTTCAACAATATAAGAACAATCTATTTTTAGCATGAGTGGTCAATCAACAGATTTTGGGCAGCTACCCAATTCAACATATCAACTATAATAAAAACCCAGCCTAGAAATTATTGAATTCCAGAATTGAATCACACACAGATGCAACTAGAACAATATGTAAATAATTATGCAGCTAAATATACCTTTGTTCTTTGATCAAGCAAGGTCAAATCCACCGATTCTATTTCCTCTTTATCATTTATCACCCTATCAATATGCAACTGATTCTTCCCGGCATTATCTTCATGGGTAACTTCTTCAATTGCTGCTTCAAAATCAATGTTCGACTCCTTGACCTTTGAAGTCTTCTTCCTCTGATTTTGCAGCAACTCTTTCTCCATCGCATCCAAAACATTTTTCACTGCGCCATCTTCTACAACATTGTCTTGTTTGTTAGCAGCCTTAAGACATGAATCTTTTGCATGTGAACAACTTGCTTGGCCAGATGTGTGGTCATTGCCCACAACTTTTCCTACTCCAACAGTGGTAACTGCCTCATGCTCCTTACATCAACTCTTGCTTCCAATTGTTCAATCCTAGAAAGTAAGATTGCCCTTTCAGTTGCCATTATCTTTTCCCTCTCTTCAGCTGCTATCTTTTCCCTCTCTTCAGCCCCTATCTTTTCCCTCTCCTCGGCCGCTATCTTTTCCCTCTCCTCGGCCGCTATCTCTTCCCTCTCTTCAGCATATATCTTCTCCCTCAACTCATCCTCCAATTTCTGTTTCTCTTCTTCAAGTATCTTCCTCACACTTTGTCTCATTGACTCATTAACGCTCTCCTTTCTGCGTTTTGGAAGGTTGAAGTATCCATTTGGGTTACACACATAACCCCCTATGCCTCTAACTCTTCCCGTGTGCTCCGGAGTCCCCAAAGCTAATGTCAGCACATCGTTACTTCCATTTACGGTCAGCTCACCGTCACGTTCCTTGCGTTTCAGTGTCTCCTACCATATGCAATATAGGTTTCAGGTTAAATATCAGAAATGCAATAATGACAGCAAACTAGAATAGCAAAATGAAACGAGATACATACAATTTTTTCAGCAGTTTCTTTAATCACATCATGTTTAAAAGTTCCTTGTTTGGTTTGGCGTGCTTTGACCCAAAGCGTTGCTCTATCGATTTCCTTCTCCGGCTCGATTTTAGACTATATCTCAAAAAAGCTCCATCAGATTTACATTAAAATGATATATGATGTAGCCTTACAGCTAAAAATATCTGACATTTGTACTAACCAGCTCTTCTCTCAATCCCGCGTATCCCTTACGCGACATATGGTGATCATACACATTTTTACGGCGCCTTGCCTTTTGTTCCTCATGCTTTTTCTGCATTTCATTTACATAAATAAGCACACATCTTATTCTTATGTCTTTCTGAAATGTATTAAACATTTGATCAAGAAACGTACCAAAAATGACTCGCTTGTCCTTTCCTTTACAAAAACATTCCAGTCATCAACCGTTATAAACCTATAGTCATCTGGGGGAAATTGTAAAGATTCAGGAGCATCCAAATATGGCAACACATACAATGTTGTCAGTCTTGACTTAAATTCTCTCCATTTCGTTCCAGCAGATTTTAAAACCATCTTCTTGCATTCAGGTCCCAATACAAATGATGTCTGCATAAAAACAAGCATTGATGGCAGCAAAAATATAAGAACATGCTTCTAACATGTTTGTGAATTAATAAAAAGAAACTTCAGTTGCATAAATAATATTAGGACATGTCTCTAACATGAATGTGAATTAACAAAGAAAGCTGCAGTAGCATAAATAATATTAGAGTATGCTCTAACATTAAAAACTCACTAATAATTAATCAACACTTACCAAAACGTTCTCCCATAGACTGTTTTTTTTTGTCTTCGATACATTAGGCCAAGATGCTATTGAAATTGGGATATTGGTTCTTGCCAAAACGCCGATGTAGGATTGTAGTGCATCTGCATTATTCCCTATTGGATCCCCATTCTTATCAAATTGGACTATAAGTTTCTTCTTTAGAATCCTGCCCGTTGTCATCCTTGACATTGTAACGCGGTGACGCTTGAGCAGCTTCAGCCCTCCAGTACATCCCTCATCCTCCTCCTGCGTCTTCTTCTTCTTCCCGCGCTTCTTTCTTTTACTCACACTTGCAGCAGAATCTCTTTGTGAAACAGATTCCCTATCCTTGGTCTTTGAAGACTTCGACTTCCTTACTTTATGTGATTTTGAAGTCTTCTTTGTTGGTGATGACACAGCCTTTGAATGCACCATTATCTATACCAAGCAAAAAACCAATAAGTTGAAACTATAGTACTTATACTCTGCACAACATATATATATAAAATAGTAATGTCATTTCAACATAGAATCCATTTTATATGCTGCCACAAAGTTTAAGCATTCAACTTGGTATCTTATCACCCCATTAAATTAAGCAAGTTTATAGAATCAATTGTAGAGTTTAATTGACTAACCTTATTTTGCAATTAAAATTTTCCAGTAGCTTGTTAAGCTCTCGTTCTCTCTTACCCTTCAATCACCACAAGTTTCCTGCCAAAATATAACAAAATAGGTACTTTAGTACAAAAGTTAGGCAAAACGGACGCTTACCTACTAAGCATTTAAATAAAAACAAATCAATCATCATCCAAATACATTCAAATGAATACCGATTAGTCATGAATATAAGTACAATGAAGAAAAATCAAATCAGCTAAATAACCCAGGTCAGATTCCAACTTCAACATAAACATGTACAAACAACCATATAAGGCACAGTAATATGAAATTCATTACATGCATTAACAAACTTAATCATTCTTCAAGTAACATTACAATGAGCAGTTCTATTATTCATTAACCAAAATGGTCTCACTTTCTGCTCTAATGTAACCTATTTCTCCCTCTCCACTCTCAATAGATGGCATTCTATCAGTGAAGGGCTGATGATCAATTATAGTGTCTCCAAGCTCATCATCATGAGCCAAGTCATTGTAATCCCTTTGTGGGACTCTTAGAACAACTGACCACCTAGGATCCACAGGATCTTGGACATAAAAAATTTGATAGACAGATGTAGCCAAAGCAAATATGTCATTTAGGTGGCCTATCCTTTTCAAATTCACTAACGTGAAACCAAGGTCGTCGACCTTGACACCCTTTGAACTCTCAACCCAATCACACTTAAAGAGGGGCAGCCTAAACTTAGCATAATCCAGCTCCCAAATTTCATCTATCACCCCATAGAAGCTCATATCATCATCTACAGGTTTTCTGTCCCTAGCACTAGCAACAACCATAGCTTCAGCCTCTAGGTAGACGCCACTATTCTGACACACTCGAACATTGTCAAGTGACTTTGTGTAAAACTGAACTCCGTCGATTTTGTAACTGTTGAATCTTGCTACTTCATGGCTTGGTCCTTCCGCAATCCACCGAACTGTTTCAGATATGTTGCTTTCAGGATCATCCAATTGTTGCCCCACCTGTAAAGATAAATTATTACTAAGTCAGGCCTACATAAACAAGCATCATTTAACTAATTGAAAGCAGCTAAAAGATGATATAGAACTTCATACATCCCATGCCTTACCCTTATCTTCACCCAATTTGCAAATGAATTGTTTTGTTTGTCTTTAAGCCACTTCTTATTCTTTTTGAACCTCGGAAAAGCTGCCTTCAAATATTCCATATGCTCGCTGCAGACAAAAAGCCAAAAAAAGTTGCAGGGTTAAATATATCTTATGAAGAGATTAATATTAAATATAGAGAAGAGAAAAGATAAACAAAAAATTGGACTTACATAAAGTAGGCTCTGAACTCTTCGGTGTTTTGTAGAACACAAAGATGTGCTTGGTTGAACTCACTACCATAGAGAGAGGACACTTTAGCACCAGAAGTAGGCTTGCACTCCTTAGAACGCTGTTTTGGAATTCCAATAGTTTGGTCGGACAATAAGCGTTCGGCTAAAAACTCCACAGCTTCTTCTGCAATGTAATTCTCTGCTATACAACCCTCAGGACGATTTCTATTGCGAACATAACCCTTGCAAACCTTCATGTATCTTTCAAACGGATACATCCACCGATAGAAAACTGGTCCACATAATTCAACTTCTCTCACTAGGTGAACCGTCAAATGTACCATTATGTCGAAGAATGAAGGAGGAAAATACTTCTCAAGCAAGCACAATGTCTCAACAATATCACTTTGAATTTTGGGCAGCTTAGATACCTCAAATGATTTGCTGCAAATCTCAGTAAAGAAAAGACATAACCTGATAACAGCAACTCTAACCGGTTTGTCTAATACAGCCCTTAATGCAACGGGAAGGAGTTGTTGCATTAACACATGACAATCATGAGACTTCATCCCACTAAGCTTTAGATCATCCATTGAAACCAGATTGTGAATGTTCGAACAGTAGTTATGAGGGACCTTCATACAACAAAAACAACCACAAACTAATTTCTTCTCATCTAAGGTCAGATTCCAACTCGCTAATGGCAAGCGATTTTTTTTCGGACCATCAAGATTAGGTGCAAGTTCAGTTCTAATGCCCATCTCAACCAGATCTAAACGGGCCTTCATGCCATCTTTTGTTTTTCCTGGAATGTTTAACAATGTGCCTAAAAGACTATCACAAACATTTTTTTCAATATGCATCACATCTAGGCAGTGGCGAACCGGAAGAAATTTCCAGTATTCAAGTTCAAAAAAGATGGACTTCTTCTTCCAACAAGGTCTATTTTCATCCTCATCCCCTTTGTATGGAGGAGAAGGATGTTTCTTCCCAAATGGCCAACTTAACACTTCTTCTTCCATCCTTTTCAGAACTTCTTCTCCACTCAATGGAACAGGAGCAGCCTCAAGTTCTTGATGGTTATCAAAAGCAGCCCGTTGCTTTCGGTAAGGATGGTTTCTTGCTTTCCACCTTCTATGCCTCATATAAGCCATCTTCCCTCCATGGACCAACCTCTTTGGTAATGTCTTTTCAAGACATATTGGGCATGCATTATACCCTTTAACAATGCTCCCAGACAAGTTACCATAGGCTGGGAAGTCATTGATTGTCCAAAAAAGTGCAGCCTTAAGAGTAAAATACTCGTTGCTGCAGGCATCATAAACTCCCTTTACTCCCTCCCAAAGAACTTTCAAATCTTCGATTAATGGTTCTAAATAGACATCGATGTCATTTCCAGGTTGTTTAGGCCCGGAAATCAACAACGTTAACATCATGTATTTTCTTTTCATACAAAGCCAAGGAGGAAGATTATAGTTGACAAGAATGACTGGCCAACAACTGTATTTGCTGCTTAGGGAACTATGAGGATTAAAGCCATCTGATGATAGCGCAAGCCTAAGGTTTCTTGACTCTAAACCAAACTCGGGCCACTTCTCATCAACTGATTTCCAGGTCAACGCATCAGCCGGGTGACGCATTAACCCATCTTTTCGTCTATCAGTGGCATGCCAAGTCAAACTACTAGATGTTTTTGTAGATTGAAACATTCTCTTAAACCTAGGAATCGGTGGAAAATACCAGAGTACCTTAGCGGGTACACCCTCTCTCTCCTTGGAATTTTTTCCCACTTTCCACCTAGAGACGCCACATGTAGGACAATTGACATTATCTGTGTACTGTTTTCTGTACAAAATGCAGTCATTAGGACATGCATGTATCTTCCTATAATCCATCCCTAGTGCCCCCAAAGTCTTCTTGGCCTCGTAAACAGATGTAGGAATTTCATTACCTTCGGGAAGATGCTCACCAAAAGCAATCAGCCAATCAGAATAAGCTGCATCGCTCATTCCATGTTTAGCTTTTAAATTATACAACTTCACCAACACACTCAACTTTGTGAATCGTACACAGCCAGGGTATAATGGCTTATTTGCATCCTCAACAAACTCCTTAAAATCATTGCACTCTGATGAAAACTCATCCTCCTCATCAGACCCATCCATTGTACAATCTACCCCAACATTCCCACCCACAGATTCAGATTCAATTGAACCTGAGGCTGAATCTTCACTACTACCCGAAGACGTATCTTCTTTCTCCCCATGCCACTTCCATACCTTATAAGTTTCATCAACCCCATTATAATACAAATGAGTCTTGATAACAGAGATAGGAAAGAAATCCATATTGCCACATTTTGAACATGGACAAGCAACATTGTTAGGATTTTTCACATTTTCTAAAGCAAACTTCAAGAAACTTCCCACCCCTAACTCATAAGCTAAAGATCTTTTATCTGCATGCATCCAAGACCTATCTTCCATCTAAATAAAGAAGACAACAAATAGCATATCATTCCGCTGTTCCACAACACATATACAAATACACAACATTCAAAATCCAAAGTTTAAGCATATATATATAGATAAAATTCTCATCAACAACCCATATTATATCTTGCCACAAAGTTTAAGCATTCAACAAAACAACTTATCAACCCCATTAAATTAACCAAGTTCAAAGAATCAATTGTAGGGTTGAATTGACTAACCTTCGTTTGCTATTAAAATTTTCCAGCAGCTTTTTGAGCTCCCTTTCTCTCTTACCCTTGCAATCTCCACAAGTTTCCTGCCATTCATGTAACAAAAGAGGTACTTTAGTACATAACCAATGGCAAAACGGATGCTTACAGGATCTTAGCATTTAAATAAACCTTGGTTAGTGGACTGGAAGAAAGTAACAACACTCATAGATAAAAAAAATCTCTAAACTTCTCAAGTTTACTTATAATAAAATCATTACTTAGTAAGAGCAGTATGCAAAACTGATGCAAATCACTATAAAATTGAACCAATATCAAGATTTAATTAGCAATTTCTACCGGTAAGTGCAATGAAAATATAGGGTTGATGTATCCTCATCAACTTCTCATTGTTCAATCATTAACCAACCAAATGAAAATAGAACATCATAAAGTAAGTAAAGTTACCGTGTTTAATCTTCTTGCCCAAGGTATCAATACTCCATCTAAGCCTCCAACTCTTGCTGAATTTGAGAAAACCTTCAAATAGAACAACAATCAAGTATCTTGGTTAGAATTTAAAATAAGAGATCAAAACGGCACCTAAAGATTAACTACATGTGTTCTGAACAATGTTACTAAATTCCCTGTATCATTCAATCCAAATTAATAAAGCAACAAATATCAACTCATCTAGACCATAAGGTGCTCATTATGTTGCAAAATTAATCTCCAACCTTCAATAGAAAGGCTTGAATTTAACTTGAACAACAATCAAGTTTTCGGCTTCTTGTTCTTATCTTTACAGTCCAAATGAGATACCATTATATTAAAAAAAAAAAAAAGACATTCTCAAATAAATAATAATACTCCGAGTGCATCCATGCACCAAATTTTAGTATCTTCCATAATAGATAATACCTCTAAGTGACATCAGTAGCACTTTAGCAGTTTATTATAGCATTGCTATCTACCTAAAACATCACCAAACTCACAGGACCAAAAACAATTGACAGGAAATAAAAAAAAAAAAATTAAACTTGCGAATCAGAGAAACTCCAATGTTTGACAGGAAGCGTGGAACTCGTATACTTAATTGCTAATTTGCTTTAAACATTGACATTACAGTTCACAATGGGGTTGATTAAGTCAAGGCTAAATTTTGAGCTATTACAATAGTCACCATTTATATATATGTTAGTTAAGCAGGAAGTCTCACTAACCACTAATATATATTGCTACTTTCCCTCTCATGAGCAAAACTTTCTTGAGTTGACAATAAAATTTTTACGTCTCGAACCAAATATATTTCACATTAACATCAAGTCAACAATAAGATATGGTTACGAAGATATAGAATGGGCTGTACATGTAAAGGTATTTTATGCTCATGAGTTCATCTCATCGATTCCTGATGAGTATACAATTCTTACGATTACTAATTGTTGAGCAAACCCACAACACTAGTACGTGCTCTAAATTCTGAAACTGAATATTAGATCAAGGCAAGTAATTTTAAAATTGAAAGAATCTGTCCATTTTGTCCACAATGACAAGATGCAAGAACTATATATCAACAATCCTCGATACTCAAATGGATAACTAGATGTCTTACTTCTGTTTTAAATTCATTGTTCTTTTATTTATGCATGCATTGAAAATTTAGTTGACAATAATGCAAGCAGATGTTGATTCTGGTTTTCAAAAGTTCAATCTGTAATAAAGAGTTCATTTTGAATATAAGCTAAAAGCCAAAAACCCAATTTCACAGAGATAGAGGATTGCACTTTTCAGCTTCCATTTTGATTTAAGTGTAAATTACCTAATTAAACTATGCATTTTGAATCAGGATTCAGTAATATGGTTTCCACTGCATAAACTCAAGAAGATTGTCATACATGACTAGATGATAATCACTAACCAATCCCTATATTTTCTTTTATAAATTTTGAATTGAGAAGTATTTTTACGGAGCAGAACAGAATAGAAAATCTGCACAAATCCTCCAGAAAATATGAACTATATGCTTACAGAAAGCTACTAGATTCACAAAAGTAATTAAGCTCCATGGTTAAAGTAATGTATCCCAACATCAAAACCAATTCACATTGTAAATTCGACCAGAATAGCTGAAATAACCCAATATTCATACCAAGAACAGCAGGATCCATCATATCTAACCAAAATCAAGCACACAATAGACCCACAATCAAACAGCAGAAAGAATCTATTCTATTCTATTATCATCAATTGGCTGGGTATTCCAGAAAACCAGACTTTCTGTCTTGGGTTGAATTTACCTTCTCTATTCCAGAAAACCGCATGATAATTACAACAATATATCGTAACTTGAGAGGACCCAAGTGAAAACAAGATGTAATAGCAAAACCGAGTTACAGAATCGAAGAGAATCAACAGAAAGAAACGATTTCATACCAGAAATTTGATCTTGTAGCTGGGTGCGACGGGAAAAAGAAACAATTTGGTCTCCACTTGCCCCTGGGTGCGACGAGAACCAGTCGGAGAGGCTAACAGTGCTTCGTTCCAAGGGAATCGACTAGATCTAGAGAGGCTGAACTGGCGTCATCTCAGTTCATCGACTCAATCTCAGTTCACCGACTCAATCTCATTCTCAGAGAGATGAGATTGGTTAGAGAGAAGAATGAGGGTTTGGGAGAGTGAGGTCTAGGCTACAGAGTGAGGAATTTCGTTTGGCTTTGGGTATGTTGAGATAGAGAGGATTCCGGTTTTGGATTAGGTGTGTCGAGAGTGAGGCCACTGGGCGAGAGCTAGCTAGGTCTTGTTTTTGGATCTGTCGACAGTGAGGTGAGTCAATTAACATAGAACAAGGGCTAGCTGTCGAAAGAGGGGTACGTTTTGCTATTATTTAGTTTTTTTTGTTATGTTTTTTTTCCAAGTGTTGGGGTTTCAGCCGGATTTGTGAGGCCCTATCAATTTGGACAAGGAATCACACAATGGGTTTACGTAAGAACGTCGTCTGAATACAATCAAAGGCCTCGTCTCTTATTAATTGGACTTCCCGCCTTGAGGAGCTGGAGAAAGATGGAGGAGGGAAATTTCCCTCCTTTCTGTCAGACATATTTATTAGACGACAGGTTTTTTGTTTATCGTCGTATGACTGACACATGTTGGGGAAAATTTAGGGCTTCAGATGGGTTTGGCACGACATAACTTGGTGGCAAACTTGGCGCTCAAATTTTTTTAGGGTCATACAACGGTTCTGTCCTTATACGTCTTCTGAATTGATTCATAATTCCATATCAGACGACAGATTTTCTAAAAACAACGTCTAAAAAAATAAAAATCAATCACACAACGGAAAACTCTAGTATGTCGTCTGAGTGGCGTCGTCTGATTCAATTTTTCTAGTAGTGCTATCTACTCATAACCTTGGCATTAGTACTTCCAGTTGCAACAGCCACAGTTGAAAGAGTATTCTCTGCCATGAACATCATAAAAAATCGAATGCGAAATTGAATGGGAGATTAGTGGTTGAATGATAGCTTAACGGTATACCTTGAGAAAGATATATTCAATGCCATTGACAATGAGCCTATAATTCAACGATTCCAAAACATGTCTACTCATCGAGGACAGCTATAGATGACTTGAGCAATATTGTTTCTATTTTGTTAGGAAATATTCATTGTCTTTTGTGTTAGGAAATAGCTCAAGTCTTTTTTGTATAATGCGAATCATTTTTTGTGTATTATATGCACTGATTATAAATACAGGGGATGTATTTTGATTCATCAATGGTCTTTTGGTGTTTGGTTAAATTTTTTTGCCCCCATACATGTATATTCCTCCCTCCGCCACTGGACACATCGGCCGGACTTTATGTCATGTCTTATCTATACAATATATGAAGTTTTTGGGCGTGCCTCTAGGGTATGGCAAAGAAGCAATTAACCATATGTTGCCTATATAGCCTATACTATATGATAATTGATGCGGATATAGTTGGACCCATTTAAAATGTTATAGACTCTTTTGAATTTAAACTTTGAAGAAGCACTAAAGCCACTAACGTAAATTAGGTAGGATCGACGTGTTGCAGGGGAAGGCACACAAAAAGCCTAATGACTTTTGCTAGCTAGCGACGTCAAAGGCAGTACGAGCACTCGCGACGTCTCTTGTCTCTAAAATGACTACAACTGTATTCCAAACTCTGAATACAATCATACAATTGAAGGTTCTCCCTCCAGCACTATCGGCTCCTTCCAATGACCTATTAAAAAGTCAGCTAAAAACGTGGCAGAAACCCATTGATTCCATTATAGATACACCCATGAGGTGCTTTGATTTCATTTGACTTTATTCTGTTGGTCTTTCTTTGAAGGTTCTCCCTTTCAGCATTGCTAGAGAGCGAGACAAGTTTTACCAATCATATCAAATCTGGTTATTAACAGAAACTGAAGAACATCAAGGTCAACCAAACCATAATGCCAGTTGAAAAAGCCAATATATAGGATCATCAGTCACTTTGATCCTTTACTATATGGAATTCGCAGTGAACTACACCTAAAAAAAGGTTCCAAAAAACTCTAGCAAAGTAAATTGCTACGAGTCAAAAATGAAAGAAGAATATTCCTTATAGGAATGGCAAGCAGTTATCAGCCCACTACTGAACTACAAGAACAGGTAGATAAATTTTTATCTCTAAAATAGAGATTATTTCCTGAAGCTTGCATTTCTATATTAGTGCATGGGTTTACTACTTAGAAGATTCTCCTGTAAAGTTTGTAAATAACCATTGTACAAGTCATTATATATATATATATATATATATTAGGGTAAGGTTATGGTATGTTAATGTTTCTTATACATCAACTATTTTTACTATTTTGAGGACTCATTTTACCATTTGAGGACTAATGTCGTAACTAAGAAATTTTACCACTTTAAGGACTCATGTTACCATTTTGAGGACTAATATTACTATTTATTATTTTGAGGACTCATTTTACCACTTTAAGACAATTGTATGCATGTCATACGTTAACATATCGTAGAATTTTCTATATAGATTATTGTATTGATTGAATTGCATGATGGGTTCTGGAAGTTGATGGCCGGATGCCCGGATAGTGGAAGATGATACTAGCTGGTAGGGCATCACAGCTAGCTCAGCGGTGCTTTATAATGCTTCTTGAAGGCAGTAGATTAAAGCACGGCCCCCTTTAGTTTCTGTTGTTTGATTACTTTGTAATTTCTTATTGATAGCGCGCGGCGACTCCATCTGGGAATAAAGCATTATAAGATGTGAAGCAGATGTCAAACAGGTATGGCTCCATGTACCTAATTCTATATATGCATGTCTCAAATTAACGGGGGATTTCAAGGCCTTCATGCATCCGTATAAATGGATTTAATTAGTATAAATTGCTCGATAATTAAGTTCGCGTGCATGCATGCAACTTCAGAAAGGGTTTATAGAAAAGGGTTTTTGTCCATTTACACCATTTTTAGAGATTTTTTTCCCACTTACCCCACTAAGTTTTTTTAATTCCCTCTTACCCAAAACACTCTAAGGAGGTATTCCCTAATACCCCATTAAGATTTTTTTTTTGTTTTTATTATTTTTTTAATACCATTTTACCCTCACCTTTGTTACTTAGAGAGAGAGAGAGAGAGAGAAACCATAGGGGACTTCGCCGGAGTCCGGTCACCGGCCGCCGGATTCCGATCACCGGCTACCACCCACCGGAAAGTTTGTTTGCCCCCAATAGACGTCTATTGCCTCCCAATAGACGACTATCAGCCATGTATTGCCCCCCAATAGACGACTATCAGCCATGTATTGCCCCCCAATAAAGGGGCAATAAACGACTATCAACTATGTATTGCCTCCCAATAGACGTCTATTAACCATGTATTGCCCTCCCAATAGACGACTATCAGCCATGTATTGCCCCCCAATAGACGTCTATTGTCCTCCAATAGACGACTATCAGTCATGTATTGCCCCTCAATATACGTCTATTGCCCCCCAATAGATGTCTATTGTCCCCTAATAGAACTTTCGGTTGCCAGAATATGAACTAATCTCCCTAAATTTAGACAAATAAAACTCTGTTTAAAGAAAAAAAATGAAGAAATTATATCAATTTAAAAACGTCTATTGCCCCCAATAGACTTTTTGATTACCGAAATGAGAACTAATTTTTCTAAAATTACACAAATATAACTTTAATTAAAGAAAAAAAAGAGGAGATTATATTAATTCAAAACGTCTATTGCTCCCCAATAGACGTCTATTGGGAGGCAATAGACCAACAACTCAGCCATTTTTGTTAAATTTGCATTATCATCATCAATGTACCATTCGTGCAAAACAAACCTCCACGTACTATTAACTCTTTCTAATTATGACAAGAAACACCCAGTTTAGTTATAGATTATATCACCAATGTCAATAATGGAGTCGGAGCTCCCTTCTCAAAACAAAAAAGGAGTCCGAGCTCAAGGACCCAAATTCCATACCAAATGTTGACCCGCCGCCGTACCCAACCGCCTCATCTGGTCGTGCCTCTCCCAACACGTGCTCCGACTTCTAGGCCCTACCACTCCTCCCCACAAACAACGCCATCCTCGTATTCACCGCAGGGACTCACCCGAACTGCCAAAGCCTCTCCAAGCCTGGACACTTCGCCGTCGCCGTACTCGAAGAGTTACTGTTGGAGAGCCGGCGGGTTTGGAGAAACAAGCTTGCTGCTGGAGAGCTGGCAAGTCTGAAGTTACAGAATTTACTGCTGGAGAGCCGGCGGATCTGGAGCCTCCATGGAGCGGCAGTGCCGACGTCGTGTTGGAGAGAGAGAGAGAGAGAGAGAGAGAGAAGAAGAAGCCGAAGTCGGCGCCGGTAGAGAGAGATCGAGGTGAAAGTGAAAGGAAGGATGGCCGGCAAGGTCATCCCGGTCAGTCAGCGCCGGAAGTCTCCGCTGTGGTGACCGAGTCGGGTAGAGAGAGAGAGATCGAGGTGTGGGAGAGAGAAGGCATTTGCAGATTGAAATGGCACCATGTAAATTCATTAATTAAGTTAGGGCAAAATTGTCATTTTATTTTAAATTGGGTTAGTGGGAATAAAAATATGTTGTTGGGGTAAGTAGGATAATTTTTGTTCATTTTGGGGCTTTTGATCAAGGACCCTATAGAAAAAGCGCATGTGGTTCACGTATATATTAAGCTCTTCGATCAGCAAGAAATGAGTTCACGTATTGGTTCTGCAGATCTGTAGGACACTGCTCGAGTTAAAAATTTATCCTATTTCTGTTCATTCGAGATTCCCACTGACGAACTAAAACGTCTCGAGGCGTATGATGATCAGAATTCTCAGATCCTAGTGGGCGTGGATGGTGTCATAATAGTTGAATTGAAATGTATAATCCTGAGCTAACAGATAAGAAGATGCCACGAAAGCTTTCCCAAGTCATATTCGGTACCTTAACCTAAATTGGCTTTGGCGGCAGCTAAACTCGCCATTGTGATTCGACATGACCTACTCTAATAGTAGTGTCATTATGTCATTGATCGAATTGAGACGCACACCAGAATTGGACAAGAAAATGTATTGGCCTGGTGATGCATCATGAAACAGTTTCCTCATGATCGACTTTCATGTCCTAGCTAGCTTATTCAGTTGTTCTACTGTTAATTTGCGTTCATTCTTTTCTCTTTATTTCTTTACCGACTTAGAAACTGTTTATAAGTAGTTATCCCAATTCCCACACTACTAGTAAAACTAACAACCCACACTGATTTTGAACATACTAACTTTCACACTGATTAAAAAATATGTGGGATTTAACTAGACCCTACATGAGCACATATATACATGTTGGAGAGAAAAGATCTTACTTTGGAAAAGTGACAAATAAAATATAACTTATAAGTGGATGGATCACATCTAATTGTGGGATGAAATCAGCTGTCCCCATTATTCTATCACAATTTTGTCCCCTCAACATGATTGGTCAATGTTGAGGGGACAGAATTGAAACGCAGAAATCTGGGTCAACTGATTTCATCCCCCTAATTGTACCAAGGTCTTCTGTGATTAAAACCCAACACCTATCGGGTGATTAAGTTGAGACAGTGTCAGTACAATGGTGGGTCACGAGCCACGCTTGTATCAGAGCAAGTCTCTCTCTAATTGCGTAATTAATTTCATGTGTAGACCTAGAGCTAAGTTGCACGTGAGGGGGTGCGTTAGAGAGGAAAAATCCTACATTAGAAAAGTGACAAATAAAATATAACTTATAAGTTGGTGGATCACACTTAATTTTACCGAGACGTAGCATACACATATATTTATGTGTAATAATAAAAATATAATTTATTAAATTATTTTATACTTATGGGTATCTGTAACAATCATAAGTGCATATATGAAAAATATATATATATATATATATATATTTATCATCTTTGACTTGAGCTCTACTTGAAAGCTTGCAACAGTAATTCCATATCTCTATCCATTCAGAATCATATCTCATATTTCTCTAACTAAGATTTATTTTTTTATATTTTTACTCGTCACTGGACCAATTGTTTATGTTAATTAGATTTCAACTTGTGACACCCGCAATGTTATTTACACTATAGCTAACCAACAGAATAAGACTCATCAACACTAACTGATAATAAATTAATTCATGATAAAATGGGTATATATTTTATACACAGAGAAAAATTATCACCCTAGGCTCCTCCCTTTCTTTCATGCCACTTAGATTTTCAAGTTCTATTAGGCTTTCATTTTTCAGTACGTAATTGGTTAGTTCAAATAAGCCTTGATGGGTAAATTACTACCCAATTATTTTCCTACCACCACTTAAGAATGTCATTTATATTTTAGGGATCGAAGTACATTCTCCTGCAGAGGATTATTGGAACTAAGTATTTCGGAAAAGCACGTCGAAAGAATCCAATCAGAAAAAAGAGCTGGGGAATGTCTACACCACTAAACAATTTATTAATAGCAATCTGTTTAACTTAATTCAATGCAATTGGATGACTATATTCACAATTAAACCTAGGATGTTAAGGTCAAAACCGTATTGGATATTCTCTTCGTTGACATGCTATGTGAAGGGTGATATTCAAAAAAATGGTAAAGATGGGTGTTATCAAATACCTAAGTCGCTGAACTCATTAAGGAAGAAAATCAAATATATGAACATAACCAGATACCTAATAAAGGGTGTTATCACTAGGTTACCTAGAAATTGATTTTCACAAAGAGGTTAAGTTCCTTGTTGTTTCTTATTAAACATGCATTGATTAGGTGGTCATCAAAAAACTGAAAACAATAGATCATCATACATTCTAAGCAATGCACGATCTCATTGAGACACGCGCACAGGCCGAGGCCGAGTGTGCAGCAGCCATGGCGGCTCGCCGGGAGGTCGAAAATATGACAAACCAGAATCGCATCCTCCGAGAGGCACTCCAGCGGCGAGTCACGCAGAACGAAGCACTGGACAGAGCCCACCAGCAAGAGACCCCGATACCAACTATCGGTGGTGTCCCGACACCAGGAGTAGTCCTCACCACTGACCCAGGTACTGGCCTTGCTGGCACCTTCCTGCCTCCAGGCGCCACATCGGGAAGCCCCACAAGCCCCACGCCTGGCAGCACGAGTGTAGGGCCCCAGGTCATCTACTTGAATTCGCCCATACTCCCCAATCAACTCGGCACGGAGCCACCACCTCAACCTATCCAAGATATAGGGGAACCTCGGGTGCAAACGCTGCCACAGCAGCAAACATACCTCCACCCGACCACAATACTAAGTTATTGCTCCAAATGAATGAAGCCATCGCCTCCATACAGGCACGAGTTGAAAACGCTGAAAGAAGGACCGGCTGGCAACTGATCATGACAGGCTTTCAGGGAAAGACGGGACCATTCACTGACCGCATACAAGCTGAGAAGTGCCCACCAGAAGTCAAGCCCTTCAAGATTGAGAAATATAACGGCACTCGAGACCCTTACCACCACTTAAAAGTGTTCCAATCCATCCTACACGATACCCGATACACTGACACAATGGCATGTCTCGCGTTCGAGGAAACCCTAACTGACGAGGCCCTGCGTTGGTTCCTTAATCTTCCTCCCAACTCCATCGATAGCTTCCAAGAGCTCGGGGATAAATTTCTCCACAGATTCATCTTGTGCTGAAGCGGGTATCGCACGACACCTGACCTATTCAGGCTTAAACAGCGGCCAAAAGAGCGATTACGAGACTTTGTCTGCAGTTGGCAGAAGCAGGCTACGCAGTGCCGTTCCCTTGACCCGGCCCTAGCAGCATCAGCATTCAAGCAAGCAATCTAGCCAGGTTACTTCCTACTGCAGATAAACACCAATCCCCCCGCCACATATGATGACATTCTCGATACCGCTACCGCCTTTGCACAGGCCGAATAAGATACATTTGGCCGCGATACCAACTCCAACGCACATCCTGTCAGCGCCCCCCAAGTCAACAACCCCATCGGGACCACAAAGGGTAGAGGCAATGATTCTGTCAAGGACAAGCCTATCCAGCATGACAGATCCCAGCGGGAGCGGCAAGGCTACAAAGACAAAAGGGATAAGTAGTACGGGAAGAGCCAGAGAAGCCAAAATACAACTCTTCAAGCAGTCGATATCACAATGCACCATACAACGGCACTGAACACATGGATGGTGATTACACGCATTTCTATGCATGTAATTGTATCTAGATCACTAAAAATAAGTTAATCCTCAAGTCAATTTTTATGTAATTAATATATTTTTATTTATTTTGTAGAAAATAAGCGGAATTGCGGAAACGAAAGAAAATTGTGCGAGATTGGAGCAAATTAGAGTTTCCGACAAAATGACGAAATAGTCAACGCAGGTCAACCGTAGTAAACATTATCAAGGGAGCGGAATCTAATCACCTTCGACAATATGTTGTGGAAGTGCATAGAGAAGAGAGAAGGAAGAGGAAAGAAGAAAAAAATAAATTGAGGAAAAGAAAGAAAAAGAAAAAAATCTGCACTATGCTGACGTCATCATGACGTTAGCAATACCATCATCATCTCCTTCTCTTTTTCTTTCCCACGTGCTCTTCTTCTTTCCTTTTTCTTTTATTTTAATTTTTTTTTCTCTCCTTGTCCTCTCACATGCTGCCACATGGCAGTTCACCCCTATCTCTCTCTCTCTTCTTCCCCTCACGGGCAGACCACACAATTAATATCAATTATCCCCATTCTTTCTCTCTTACACAACATCACGACCCATATCCCAATTTCATTCTCTCTCACCTCTGAACCCCAATTCCGCCGCACACCAAAATCCCATCAGACCCTTTCACCTCTCAACCCCATTTTCATCCGTAATTTCCATTTTTTTTTCTTCCTCTTCTCTTCCTCTTCACCAAAACCTCACCTCACCATAATTCCTTCCTTCTCATCTTTTCTTCCCACCTCACCAAGATTCACTTCACCTCACCAAGATCTACCTCACTAAGATTTCATCTTCTCATCAATTCACAAATTTCAAAGGGGAAGCCCAAACATCAAGAACTTCATCCTATTAAATTTGGGTAAAAGTGGGGAGCCATAAATCAAGGCTAGCCATAATTGCTTTATAGCAATTTGTGGCTTGTTCTTGTTACTCCTACTTCTCTTCACTTTTTTCCTCTTTAAATTATGTATATTGATGTTTGTTTAATGATGGGTAGTGAGTATATTTGTTGTTGGGGGCTAGGGTTGTGAGCCCTAGCCCAAATTTTATGTAAAGGATGTCTATTTTAATGGATTGATGCAATTTATTTTATTGGATGCTTATATCAATTTTCATTGGGTTGAAATACATGTCTAGGAGCCTAGTCAACTCTAGGGTATGTATTTTGAGCATGTGTTGGACGGAATTAGAGGCTTTGACCCCCTCTAATTCCTAAGCTTGAAACTTTCAATTTCGTATTCGAGGGGTTATAAGCATGGTGATTTACACCCAGGGTTCTAAAAATCGGCCCAGGCGGCCGCCTAGGCGCTAGGTGCTACTCCACCGTTCCGATTCTTGCCTAATCGATTGATCTAGGCGTCTGGCTGAAGTCGGCCGCCTAGGCGGTCCTGGGCGGTCCTAGGCGTAGCTGGGCTGTCCTGGCTGGGCGCCGATTAGGCGTTCAGGCTGCATTTTTTTTCTTTTCTTTTGGTCAAATACCCAAATTGGTGAGTCGCTGTCTCGAAGATTTCCGCCGCTCGCCATCGCCATCGCCTCTCTTCAGTCTGGGTTCAAATTTCAAAACGCCGAAGTTGCCATCGCCATCACCATCGCCTATCTTCAGTCTGGGTTCAAATTTCAAAACGACGAAGTCACCATCGCCATTGTCCTCTCTGGCTCTCTCCCTCTCCAGGCTCCAGCACGGTCACACATCGACTGAGCAAGTGAGTCGAATTTCTCATAAATCTCAGTTTCTCTTTCTCACGAATTTCTGGGTTTTCACTTTTCACTCTTGGTTTGCAGTTTGCTCTGTTCGACTCTTCGGTCTCTTCCTGAAGCCGTCAAGCAACAAAGTAGATTCTGGGTTCGACTCTTCAAGCTCAGTTAGTCGCTGATTCTTCAAGGCTCAAGCTCGGTGAGTCGCTGACTTGCTGACTCGCCTAGTCCCCGCCTTCCGCCCGACTAGCGCCTAGCGTTTTTTAGAACCTTGTTTACACCCGTTGCGTGAATGCTCGGGCGGGTCGCTTAGTAGTCTAATTCCTCGATCCTTAGGCCTCTTGATGTGAATTAGAGACCCTTGAACCAGCTCTAATTTATGTCAAGTGAGTTCCTACGACCCTTGAACCGGAGTAGGAATACCATGAAAGGGAATTTCGGTCCTTGAGCCTTGAACCGCTTTGGATACGACTACCGCCAAAGTAGAAAATTTGCATCTACATTAGATTAGCTTCCGACACATGAGATTTGGGTGAAGGAACCTCCCTAGCACCTGACGTTCTCATTATATTGTTCACACTTTTCTAGTTTAATTTCCTTGCATTTTTATTTATTGCTTTGCATTTTATTACTTTTTGTTAAGTTCAAATCAACTCTCAAACATTAAATCAATCGACTCATTTGTGTATACCCATCTTGAGGCTACAAGTTAGTGGCTTTGAATAGGCTTGGTGTGAGCTAAGCCGAGCATTGCCAAGGCTTGGTGCCTTGATTGTTTATAGTTTTTATTTTACTTTTATTTTTTTTCTTGTGTGCTTTTAGTATCCTACCGCCAATTATCTTGGTTAGGTCCAACACCTAATCCCCGAGGTACGATAAACTAAGGTCCAAATACTTCCTTTACTTGATACGATTCGTACGCTTGCGAGAGCATATGCATCAAGTCAGATGACCAGCATTTCGAGGCACCCCGATACAAGATTTACACCACACTCACCACTTCTTATGAGGATATCTGGAATAACCAGAAGGACATCATCCCACGCCCACCACGGCGCAAACCTGGCTAGGCAAAACCGCGAGATAACTGTAAATACTGTACATATCATGAGGAGTCCGGCCACCCTACCAATATCTGCTAGGCACTAAAAAAAGCTATTGAGCACCTCATTCAAAGCGGCCAGCTCTCGCAATACCTCACTCCCGCCACGGGCGCTAACGCCATCGAAGTCTACGGCCAAATCCTAACAATACATGGTGACGCTCCAAGGACACCCAAGACCCACCATGCACAAAAACGCCAATGCCCTAGGGGCCAGGAGATATTGGGACTCAGCCATGGCTGGCACACCCCGCAAGTATAATGGAACTCAATAGCCTTTAATCGCAGCAAGGGCACCATCAAGAAGCACCATAACGACCTACTCATAATCACCATGATCATCGACCACTATCGATGCCACAGGGTCTTGGTCGATAGCGGCGCATCAGTCAAAGTCATGTTAGACAGTTGCTATGAAGGCCTCAACCGAGATAGGAAGAAACTCACCCAAGACCATGAACCCCTAATCAGCTTTGCAGGAGAAATCACACAGCCCTTGGGAGCCGATGATTTGAGGATCACACTGGGCGGCGGCGGCTGCAGCACTATCTCCGCCATAACAGCACATTTCATCATTGTCGACTACCCCTCCTCTTACAATGTCATCTTGGGACGCGACGCCATTTGGGGACTCCAGTGCTTTGTGGCAGGGCACATGCTAATGATGAAGATACCGACCCCGAGCGACATCCTCATCGTCGATGGGGATCAAGAGATCGCGAGACAATGCAACTCCTTGACTGTCGCTAGGGGACATGACTGACTAGAGGTACTCCTAACTTCAGACCTACCCTCTCCCTCCGACAAGCCCGATGATCCAAGGGAAGCTCCCGAGATTCCAGACCACTGTGATACACGCTGCAAAAAGAAGGATGATAAGCGCAAGCTCAAGCACTCGAGACCAGATGCTTTGGAAGACCTAATATCGGTCTTCATTTTCGATACACATCCAGAAAGAAAAGTTAAGATCGGGTCCAAAACAGATCCATAGTTCCAAGCGGAGCTAATCGCCTTCCTCAAGAACCGAAAGGAGGTGTTTGCATGGTCGCACGCCGATATGCCAGGGATATCACCAGACCTGCTCACCCACAAACTCACCATCTCACCAGACGTTCCCCTAATCCGACAGAAAAGAAGAGCGTTCACAGAAAAAAAAAAAAATACAAAGTCATCCAGGCCGAGGTTAAGAAACTCCAAGACATCGGGTTTGTCATGGAAGTATCCTACCGGACATGGCTCTCCAATGTTGTAATGTTAAAGAAGCCCAACGGAAAATGGCGCATGTGTGTTGATTACACCAACTTGAACAAGGCTTGCCCAAATGACAATTTTCCCCTACCACGAATTGATCAGCTAGTTGACTCCACTGCAGGCCACAAGCTCCTCAGCTTTATGGGGGCCTTCTCAGGCTACAACCAAATAGCCATGGAACCCTCCAATCAGGAGCCCACATCTTTCACCACCAATAAAGGTTTGTACTGTTACAAGGTAATGCCATTTGGCCTAAAGAACGCCGGGGCCACGTACAAGAGATTGGTTAACGCCATGTTCGCAGATCATATTGGTAAGATCACGGAGGTATATGTGGACGACATGCTCGTCAAAAGTGTCACCATTGAAGATCACATTAAGAATTTGGGCATCGTTTTCGATATCCTACTCCAATACGGTATGCGACTCAACCTAGACAATTGCGTGTTTAGCGTACTGGGCGGAAAATTCTTGGGCTTTGTGGTCAGCGAGAGGGGCATCGAGGCCAACCCTAAGAAGGTGCAAGAAATTCTCGATATGGCACCACCAAAAACTAGGAATGAGGTCCAATCCCTCACTGGGAAGGTTGTCGCTCTCGCCCGATTCATATCGCGCTTAACCGATAAGTGTGCCCCATTCTTCAAGCTCCTCAAAACTCACCATGTGAGGTCCGCCTATCTGGGAGAGCTCCTCACCCCTTTGTTTTATTGTTATTGTTGAACTCCTTTCATTTCGGTTATGATGTAAGCCCTAAGGCGTCACAGTGCACTTGCCCACTTTATTTTTTTTTTAAAGCATTTTCAGACTTGTTAATTTGAGTGTTGGGTTGTTGATTCAAAGTCCTATCTTAAAAGTTTTCTTGGTCTCCTATTTTCTAAAATTTTCATTTTCAAAAGGCCTTGTAGTATTAAGTTGGTAGGTCTACGGTACGTATACGACGTATCGAGCTCCTATTGGCTACTCGGGTCCCCACACACCATACCGAGATGATCAATTAGGGTCCCGAGCATGATAAGGCTTTTTAGGGCCTCCGAGACTATCTAGCGTCAGTACCCACTCTTTCCAAACCTATCCCAGGAGAGGTCCTGTACATCTACCTCGCCGTATCAGTCACCGCGATCAGGGCTGCCCTGGTCAGACGAGAGGACAACAATGAACTGCCAATCTATTACACCGACAAGGGGTTCAACGATGCTGAATCCAGGTACTCCGATATCGAAAAATTCACCCTCGCACTCCTCATAGCCGCCCGGTAATTACGGCAGTATTTCCAAGCACATACCATACATGTTTTGACTAACCAGCCTTTGAAACAAGTCCTCCAGAAATCGGAATCTTCAGGAAGGCTAGTAAAATGGTCTATCGAACTCGGCAAGTTTGATATTCATTACACGCTGAGTACGGCCATCAAAGGGCAAGCCCCTGCCTATTTCATCGCTGAGTTCATACCCCGAGAAGATGCCGCATCCTTGGACGAGACTGTCTCGGAAACCCATACCACCCCCACGTGGACTCTTCACGTCGACGGATCCTCCAACAGTAAACTCAGTGGTGCTGGGGTAGTCTTAACTGACCCAGAAGGGAACACATACTAGTATGGGCTACAATTCAAGTTCAAAGCCTCAAACAACGCAGCCTAGTACGAAGCGTTGATCGCCGGCATCCAGTTGGCCAAGGAGTTAGGAGTCATGAAACTGAAATTTTTTAGTGATTCCCAACTCGTCGTCAACTAAGTCGACGACGATTTCCAAACCAAAAAGCCACATCTATCCCACTACCAATCCCGCGCCAAGGCTTTACTCCAGCGATGTGTCACCAACCATACAATCGCCCTGAACCCCCGGGCATAGAACAGCAAGGTAGATGCTGTCGCCAGGTTGGCAACATCCCCCCCAAACACCGATATGGGAGACTTCAAGCTGGAAACCCTAGACAAGCCGAGTATCGATAAGCCATTCTCGGAGATATTCTTGACCGAGAGCGAGCGTACACCTTCGTGGATAGACCCATTTATCTATTACCTCTCCAAGGGCATCGAGCCCCAGGACAAGACTATCTCCACCAGGCTCCACAGAAGAGCAACGCTGTACATGGTCCGAGAGGTCAAACTATATAAGAAGGGCAGGTCCTTCCCCCTGCTAAAGTGCATCTCCCTCGAAGAGGGACAGCGAGTCTTACTATAGCTGCATAGTAGAGTTTGCGGCAATCACACGGGTGTGAGGAACCTGGCGTTTAAGGCACTGCGTATAGGGTACTATTAGCCTACAATCGTACAAGACGTGAAACGTATCGCTAGTGCCTGCCTTAAGTGCCACCATTTCGCCAACTCCTCTCTTGCACCACTGGTACCACTCTTGATCATCATCGCCCCTTGGGCATACTGCCAATGAGGTCTGGACTTCATCGGCAAATTCCCAACAGCACCAGGATAGCTCAAATTTCCCATTGTCGCAGTGGACTACAACACCAAGTGGGTTGAAGATGAGGCTTTAGCCATGATCACAGTTGCCAAGGTCATTAACTTTATGTGGAAGAACATATACTGCCGATTCAGAATCCCTGATATAACCATCACCGATAATAGTGCCCAATTCGATAACGATATGCTCAGGGAATTAGTTGGCCAGTACGGCACGCAGATTCGATATGCCTCCCCTGAACACACACAAACAAATGGCCAAGTCGAGGCTGTCAATAAAATAATCAAGCAAAACTTGAAGAGGCGACTCGACGATGCTAAGGGCTTATGAGCTGAAAAGCTCCCCGAGGTGCTATGGGTGATCAGAACGACTCCAACCAAGGCCAATGGCGAGTCCCCTTTCTGCTTGTCATTCAGATTTGAGGCCGTGATCCCTGTCGAGCAGGAGGTTCACGGTGAGAGGGTCGCATGCTTCGACCCACTTACCAACTCAGAAGGGTTGAACCTTGACTCCGACCTCTTGGAAGAAAGCCACAAGCGAGCCCATCTCCGGAACATCAACAACAAGCAACGCGTCGCTCATTACTACAACGCCAGAGTCATGCCTCACCTTCTCTCTGTTGGGGACTGGGTGATGAAGGAGAAGATGCCAACCCCAACAGGGCTCAAGGCCACATAGGAAGGGTCGTACGAAATCATCGAGGCCATCGGACCCGCTACCTTCTACTTGAGGAGGGGGGGGGGGGGCAGATGGCATCACCCTCCCACACCCGTGGAATGCTCAGCACCTCTGCTACTACCCCAAGTAGAGCTAAGAATTCAACCTAGTCTCTGCAATGTTATCGCTTCCCCCCCCCCTTCCCCCATTGCTTGTAAGCATCAATCTTCTCCTTTCATCTTTTAGTCGAATGTATATTTTGCAGCTGCCTTCACACAGTATTGAATGACATGATCTTACCTATGCATCGAATGCTCTCGCAATGAATACAACACTCCTACTCGCCACACCCATCCACTGAATTAAACGTATGCTAAAGATTATCGACTCTCGACCTATGAACGGTCACATTTTTCTCCCGTCATTATCGCCACAGGCCTTACGATGGCCATCATAACACGCCACAAGCAAGGGCACGATGTATGGTAATCCCAACTTATTTCCTACGTGCTTTATAATGTCAATGCAATATCTCTCACAGTAGGTTCCACTGATACAGCACAATGCTGTCCCTTGCAAACCCTTGCGCTGCCAGTTGCGATCAAATGAACAAATGAATGAATGAATGTTATGCGATACGCCAACGAATGAATGAATGTTATGCGATACGTAAATGAATGAATGAATGAATGTTATGCGATACGCCAACAAATGAATGAATGAATGAATGAATGTTACGCAACGCGCCAATGAATGAATGATTAACGATATGCGATACTGCGCCACTAATAAAAGCTCCTACGTTGGAATTACATAAACGCTACGCAATACTTCACCACGAATCAACTGAACAAGTGGTGGACAATACATCACCACGAGAGCAGTTATCACCATGCGACACATCGCGATTCATATGGCCCCTCACATGTAAGGCAGCGACAGCTAATGCCTATGATATGCCACGCCAAACCAAATCGCTCAATGTCCAAAGTTTGCCACTCGCTATCGCCATAAATATCGATATCATGCTACATGCCCTAAAATGTGGCGCCCACACTCGTACTTCACCCCAATGACAAGCGATGCGCAATGAAAAGCTCACAGAAATAAAGGGTGATAGCCCAATGTAAGACAATACATACACCAAAAGGAATGTTTATTATTATAGGCTTTGCGGCCAATAGCGACACATCAATTGCTACTTCGCACAAATGCGATACACAATGATAGTTACATATTCATACAAAGGCGATACACATGCAACTATCCTAGCTTGTCCTCCCGAGTTCGATATAAGCTGGCTCCATTCAAGTCTGATTCTCTGGATTTTGAAGAGCTTAAGCAGAAGACTGAAGAGGATTGATAGGCTGGTTAGGCAATGGTGGGAAAGACTGGGGACAGTACTAGTTCACCACTCTCCGCTGTATCACCACCTGATCTCCATCATTGTAGCCCGCCGCACCTCCAACAATCTTGGTCCTTGGGTTTCTCAGTTGGATGGGTTTTTAGTTCTACAGGGACACAGATTGCACAATCCCCAAATGGGTGATGAAGCCGAGTCCTTGTGAGATTAGGCTATAAAGCCCATAACCCAAGATGAGATTAAGCTATAAAGCCTAGAAATCTGGAAACACACACGACCTAAAGGGAGGGAAAGATTTCAGAAGCAGAAGCACAATGATAAACAAGGAAAACGCCATTTTGAGAATATGATCAACCCATCTCCTTACCCCTGCCTATTTATAGGGGAGTGCCACCGCGACCAACACCAACAGTCTCTAGACGACCAATCATCGCGTCGCCTTGACGACCTGCATTAATGACAAGGCAAGTAATAGACAAAGCAATAAATATATGCAACGCACGGGGGACTATCGCCCAACAATATCTCTTCCCCATAAACTTTACGCATCCCAATACCAAGCAGACATTCCAAAAAGTCAGACCACTCAATCATTTGTCTCAACAAAATCCAAAGCATTTACAAGTAAAGGAAACACTATCACTAGCACAAAACGAAGAAATACAAAAGCTAAGTCTCGCCCTCGGAACTACGTGTCTGCTCCTCTACTCGATCTCGCTCCTCCACCCCGTCTCGCTCTCTGACATTCTAACCTCGCACCTCCTCGATATCCACGCATGCCTTCCTCTCGCTAGTAGCACCTTAAACCCTATGCTTGCTCCAGTAAGCCTGCTCCCGGATCACGATCCCAGCACCTCAACCACCACTTGCACCACTGGCTTGCGATGTCACTGCCTTCTTAGTCTACATATCCTAAACCATCTTCTCATCATCAATCCAACTGGCCGCGATGCCATCTCAAATCAAGCGCAAGGCCCCATCCGAGAAGGATTTGTTCATCTTCTCTTGAAAGTGGACTGACCAGAGATAGAGATTCACCGCCTTATCTGCACCATCCCGCCTAGCCTTGGTGAGCTTGTCCTGATGTGTCTCGGCAGCAGCGCGCAAGCGATTGCACTCCTAAGCAAAGCTACTCGACTGAGCCTGTTGCTCGGTTAACTCCTTCCAAAGCCGCTCCATCTCTGCCTCCCTCTCACCTGCTTCAAGCTCAACATCCCATAAACAGTCAACTTCCCTTTGCAGATTACCAACCTGCCCCTCCAAATCCACCACACAATCAGGATATGGAGCCAAACTCTCTAAGGCAGCAGCACGAAGCTCCAACTAGGTATCTAGTTCTCGGACTTGCCTTTCCAAGTCCTGCAGACACTCTTCAACCTCGCTAACCCGGGCCCTAACTTGATCCACCAACGTTAGGCAATCCTTCGCCCGTTGTAATTCCCAGTAAGATCCAGGTTCGCCTCCATCATCGGGGCAATGGCACCCTCGGCCTCTTGGTGACGCGCCTCATTCACTGTGAGTGATCGCTCTAACTCCATCCTTCTCATGATCCCGTCATCAATTGCTCGCCTCATATCCTCGCGTTCCACCTGGCCCTGGTCTAACGCAATCTGAAGATCACAGACCCGCTCCCTCTTGACATTCAACTCCCCCTGTAACCGGGCTATCTCCGGATCAAAGTGAGGTACCAACTCGCCAGAGGCATGGTAATTCATGTTCACAGCTTGCATCGCACACCAATGTCAATATACCTACATGAAAGTAATAAGGAACTAGCAAACCCATAACGATACATACCCTATCAACCTCTCCTGAGCCTCCTGATACCCCAGGCGCGGATCTTCGGTATTCACGCGACTGCGGTAGAGATGACAGTTCTGTGGGTCAGCAACCATATGTAGAATGGAGCCATCAGTGATTCCAATCTCACCCAGGGTGCGCGCAAGACCGCCGGCAACCTTATAACGAGAACCTCGAGAGCTCCCACTCTTAGATGTTGAGCGCGATACATTATTAACCTGAGACCTCTTGCTACCACGAGTATCGATGGCGACACCAACTAGGGGACTCCAGAGACGTAGCTACGAGGCGATCCTCTTCTTCTATCCAACCCCGTCCCTCAGGGTGCACGTGTCCGACACACAGACCCTATCCCCTTCGCCATCCTAGCCATGGGCTCCTGTCTCGGTAACCTGGGCACCCCCAACAACACCTTCTCTGGACCCGGGTTGCACCTCAGGAGCCTCAACTATCAGACCTGTCTCGCCAACGGCTTGCCTGGTCAACTCTGCCTCCCCACTGTCCACGGTAATGACCTCCCGCGAGATGGGATTGCCAATCTCATCACAAAAACTGTTTCTAGCTGTTCCAAAACTGCATCTTGCACCAAGCGAGCACGAGCACTGGTATCTCTCTGACGCTGCTCAACCTCCTCCATCAACTCCTCGACGGAGATCTCCACCTCCACTGTTGGCTCCGAGGTCCGAGCCGAGTCACCAAGATCCACCCTTCCTTCTGAGACCCAGGGGGAATGTCTAGCCACTTCCTATGTCTCAGGAGACTAACGCTCAGAAACATGCATTTGAAGACGCTCGCCCACTTCACCCACCTGCACTGGCTGCCCCGGGGATTTTACGCTTGTTCCCAAACGTCTAACGCCTCATGCCCCTCGACATCAACTTCTTCCTTAACTTGCTGGTTGAGATACTCGAGCACAGTATCGGGAAAACTCAGATACAGCTCGTTAGGAAGCAGTATGCTCACCCGATGATTAATTACACGTACATTATCCGGCAGGTCAACGTCCACTCACTTCGTTGTATCTGATTCTCGTAACAACCCCTCAATAATGATAGCGGCATCGACATCGGCGTACGGGGCGTTGCTCTTGCTCGGAGCCTCGTTCAGCATATCCGTTGCAAAACAAACATAAAATGTCAGCGAGGATACAACACAACATACGACTAAACACCAAACAAAAAGAGAACCCCTCACCCTGAAACCTCCCCAACTCAAACCTCTGGTATATCTGGAGCCTACACAGATGATAAAACCCCCTCGTCCTCTTGGGAAATGTACCCATCACCCTCGCCACAGCTTTTGCTCCAGCGTGGTCAAATCAGCCTCCTACCTCACTACGATGCAAAAACACACTATTAGTATACGCCAAAGGCAAAACCCCACCAAAAATACAATCACGATACTCATAGATGGGTTGGAAACAGGTCGGAGCCCGATGGGTTGGAAACGGGTCGGAGCCCGATGCACCATATCCGGATTCTGCCACCGACCTCCTACCAAGCAAGGCCTCCCCCGCCAGCGCTCATAAATGTTTGACGAAAAATCCTCGATGACAGCGCGGCTGCGGGCCCTAAAATTTACACATCCACTATCGCCGGCTTTGGTCGAGTACTGCATCTTGAACATAGAATTAAACCAGCTGATATTGGGACATAACAACCTGCTAAGCTTCCATAGCAGCAACACTCCCATTGTTTGCCTCAACACATTGGGCGATAACTGCCCTACCGATATATTCAGGTAGGACAACAGATACTGAAACTCCTTTGGTATCGGGAACATCAACCCACACCTGAGCTGATATTTGTAAAAGCACGCCCACCCCAGCTCGGGGTGGCTAAAGTTTCACCATCCCTCAAATTGTTTAACAAGATGTTGTCCGGAATCACCCAAGTGGTCCTCATCTCGACGATCTACTCCTCCGTCATACTCGGACCAGGTTGATCAATAGGTGTATCACCAAGCAGCAACCGCCCCCGTGGTGAACGCAGGATCTCCAATACTTCAACATCCTCCACATCAGGTACGTCAGACACCATGGGTTGCCTAACCCTACTCGGAACTCCACGAGACGAACCCTCGCCACTTCCTAGGGAAATACCCTCGCTGCCTCCTCGGCAATTCCCCGCTATACTCCCACGAAGTACTCCCCCACCACCTCCTCGGGAAGTGCCCTCGCCACATCCTCAGGAACCACCCGCGGTGCCCCCATGGGGAACACCTCCACTGCGACTACGAGAAGCACCAACGCCACCATGAGAGGATCCTTCCGCTCCACGAGAGGAACCCTATCACCTACCGCGACTGCGGTTCTCCCGCGCCATACTACGAGCAATACAGATAACCGGTCAGTCGTTTTTTATATCGCCTTCCACAAGACTCCCCCGCAAAATTTCAAATCTTCAAAACCTACCCGGAGCAACCACAAGAGGCTCGACTCAACCTGAAAATCAACCCCTCCAAACTTCGCCGAACCTAACTCAACCTAGAACCCGCCGGTAAATCTCACTCCCCGAATACGACCCTCCTAATACAAACCCACACACACCAACGCCCCCAGATGAACCCAGAATGGTCAAGATATGGTGTACCTATTCACTCCTCCGATCGACACACAGAGAGAACGACGACCATCTCACGAAAAGTTTCAAGCAATTAGCACACCGACGGCCCCAACTTCACCCAATTCTTGTCTCAACCTCCAACACGAACACAGGAACAATTACCATCTCCATATCTCTCCTCTGTCCTTATATAGGGACCTTGAGAACACCGGGACCGTTGGACGTGCAAGGACGATGACCCCAGATTTCCCCACGTGTCCAACATCCCTAAACGTTACAGAGGTCATGCGCCGTCGCCTCGGCTTCCCACCACTATGCCATTATTACACGTCCTGGCCTCTAGTACACAGGTCTTCCCGCACACGAAAACAAATAAGATCACCACATGTGTCACAAGGGCATAGCCTATACGCCAAAAGACGCATGCGACCCCACCACCGATTCGAGATAGAGACAGAACGACAAATGCCAACACGACCTACTTACCCCATCCAAGACTCCTCTTAAGTGGAGACTTGGGGGACTGGGGGTAATGGCTGTACGGAAGCCACGTGGCATAAACTATCCTTGAACTTCCGATACTTTTACCAACGACAAACTCCCCACCCAAGAGAACTCTTGACCGGGGACTTGGGGGACTTGTTAGTATGTACATACCTAAGTATTGGAAGCACATGACTCGTATCGCCAATATACCAGCGAGGTAAGCTCCCAGCCAAGGGTTCCGATACCCTTCAGGGTGATATCGGGATCCCGAGCGTCCCATACCGAAAGAAACGGAACCAAGCTCCCACAAAGCTGCTACATTAAAGTCATCTCCAACAACCTAAAGAGGTACTATTTACTATCACTTTCCATTATCATTATCTTACACGATACTGACTTAGGCATTGGAGCGTTGAACGCCGGCACACCGGATCTTCCCTCTGAGCTTCGTCTGTTTCGCAGATAAGCGAGACCGATAGTGGTAGTAGCAGACCGATACATCCCGTGTTGAGCTGGATCAAACTCCTCTCGAGACAACTAAAACACACTCAAAGAACATGCAAATAGAAATCATCAATGAGAAATTAAAAAACCAACTTTCATCCAAATAACATTTAAAAGTATCAAGTATCAAAAAGCTATTAACATCATGTTTAGGACTTCAAAAGTCCATAACTTAAATGTTTAGTTACACATAGTCTTGTGTGAAAGCACACTAAAATTCATCAAGAAAAGAACTAAGGAGAACCGAAATTGAGAAGTGGTTCAAGGTGGAATTCAACTAGTCAAAATGACTGGATCGACTGGTTGAACGACAGCATGTCTCCTTGTGTTCTTCCACATATCTCTTGCGTGATTTCTGTGTGTAAGAGTTTCTTCAGATATTTTTTTGCCATTTTATAGTTCGCCTTACTTTCATTCCATTTTGGATTGAGATTCCTTAAAGTAGAAGAGAAGCGAACTTCTTGATTCTCTATTTTATTTAGGATTCTCCACATCACTTGACCAATAAAGGCTCGCCACATCATTAATATGAATATCCTCAATATTTGCTATGCGATTTCCATCATGTATGTGGACTATTATATTCGACATGTCATTTTTTTTTTTTTCCATCATGTTAGTGCATTGAATTTTTTTTTTTTTTCTACAAATGGTGTTCCCAATAGATTAGCTCACCTTGCTAGATGTGGAATTTAGATGAGCTTTCCTTAGAGGAGACGTCTGCTATTATTAAGGACGTTTTCTATGAAGACTATTATTATATTTTTTATGTAGCTTATGATTCAAGTTATATGTCCCCTTGATGTAAAATTTTAATATAATAAATAGAACTCCGCATGAGGCTAAGTGTTCTAGCTAGATTGGGTTCTAAACTCTTTTTAAAAAAAATGGGTTAAACCTTAATGGTTAAATTGTCCTCATTGAGAGTTTGACAAAAGTTTTGGTGTTTGGCTTAGTAGAGTTTGACAATAAACTTGTGGATGAAGTCAATATCGAATAATGATGATAATAAATCAAGTGCAAGAGAAGATACTAAATAAAGCTAACCAGAGCATTGACAAGAATAAGTGCTGGGTTGACATTATGGTTGGAGCTAAGCACAGTCATGATTACCAATGGGTACCTTATTTCAACCCTATCTTGCATTTTCTAACCACATTTACCATTCCTATATTTTTGAAGTATTTTACAAAACCGACCCAGCTTATCACCAAATTCTTAAAAACTGATTTATTATAAAATTACCACTTTTCATATTAGTTCCTTGATCTTCAAAGAAATGGGTCAAAAAGAAGTAGGATTGACTAGTTAGTGGGATAAAAAGGAATTAAGCAGCAATGTAGGCCTTTAGATAGACTTTTTGTTAGAGGCTTAGAGCATCATTAAATTTTCCTCCCAATGTTGGTGCACTCAAACAAGTCGATATATACATTTATAATTAATAATCCGATTGCTAAGCAGCAAACTTAATGTGAGTCTCTCTCTCTCTCTCTCGGTTGAGAAAAAATGTAAAGACAACCATCAATATTGATGGTTGAATATTGTTGGGGTTGTGTCGGCATACAAAATTGCTTTCGAGTGGGAGACAACCATACCCAGCTCTTCTAATTAGGAAACGGAATGCGAAAACATCAACAGAAACATGTAATTGAGTAGTGTGGATTCGTCATCCTTTATCAACAAACATATTATAACACCATTCATTTACGTTTTGAGTTTGTTGAGATACGGAAGATTTTAGTCTTCTTTGCTTTATCTGTTTCCTTTTGCGTTCATTATGCAAGTGTTAATGTCATACGAACAATTATCACACCTGATAATAACCTAGGGATTTGGCAGCGGTTGATTCCTGAACTTCATAATTAGTTTCTCTTCTTCTTTTTTCTTTTGCTAAGCTGGGCGACCAAAAAGCCACAGTCAGTTAGAATTAACGACTACATCATGTATTTCTTTTGTTTTCGCTTGTAATAGTACTGTTTGGCTCCAAAATCAGTCGGCGTGCAAACTGTCTCTTTTGAGCGTATGCGCAGGCGTGCCAGCACCGTGGGGTGCAGTCGTCAGGGGAGTCCCTTGACTTGACTTCTTCTTCAAGCGTTGTGGACGAGGAGAGCACCAACCTCGTCACAAGGTTCTTCTCTAGCCTTCCGAGAAAGGACTTTATGCCTTACGGATAAGGACTTTGGATGTGATCTCTTCGCGTCACCGAATCGATACTCAACGTTGTGGGCTGAGCAGAGCAATCACTGGGAAGTTTGGAGAAAGCACGGGTTTTGCTAAAGTGTGACTTTAGCTTCGCTGGGTTGCGAGGGCGTTACCCTTGCTTCGCTGGTTGTATCGGTGGCAGTAGCACTGACAGTCAGCTCTCGGAGAGACTAGGACTGGAAGCACGGTCGCCGGGTTGATCTAGTGATGCTGACAATTCGCTCTTAGAGAGACTAGGACTGTCGCGCCGTCACCGGGTTTCAACAAGGTTGAAGGTTTGCTCTGGGGAAGCTTTGTAATCGCTAGGATTGATTGATTCGAGAGAGGTTTCTCTCTTTGTCCTTTAAACCTGGTATTTATACACCTAGGGTTTCGACTGTTCCTTGCTATAAAAAGATTATTAATTGAAGTTTCCTATTCAATTTCAACTACTTGATTCCAATAAGGTTTCGTTTTCCTTATGGATCACAGAATGGGCGAAGCTATACTCCAAACCTAAGTAGGCTTATTTTTTGGGCCGCAAGTATCGGCCCACTGGGCTAAATCCACTCAAGGATCTTGCCAAAAATACTTTTGGGCTCAAACATTGTCCCCAGGCCCCGAAATCAGGCCCGCGAAGATGTAACTGATTGAAGGGGACTAAAACGAAGCGCCGATTGCTTGAAATGATATCAATAATGAGGGTCGCGTCCTTTCGCTTGCGAAAACGCCTTTCTGTCATATCGTTTCCCTCACAAAATTTCTTATTTAAACCCGCAGCTGCTTCAGACCTGTCACATCAGAAACTCTTTTAGTCTCCTAAACCCATAAACCCTCTTATTTCCAACATCTTCCTCACAGAAACCCAGAAATGGCTCCCCCAAAGAAGATAGTCATCGATCAAGAAGAAGAACTGAACGAACAGGTTGCCCACTCTTGGGGAACCAGCATCGGTGCCCGCATTCATCTTCACACCTCTATCCATAGACCCTTACTCCTCCAATTCCCAAACCATCATGTCGGACTAGGCCCAGCGCCGCAAGACTCTATTCCGGCCGACGCCATCGTTTTCTACGGCCTGCCCCCTCGTCGGCTCATTCCATTCCTCCGAAGGACTCCTGGGGATTTCAACAGTTGGGGTGCCCAGAAACATCGAGCAAAAATAGGGCACTGGCCATCCTCCATCAGCGCAGCGGAGCTCTCTTGGTATCGGGAAGCACGAACGAGAGATCTGGCTCGCTGGAACGCGGCAGGTATCACACATACTATCGATCTCTGTTTTGGTCTTCTGCGCGGTGGCAATCGTTCACCGCTCGCGGCCTTTCTCTGTTTTTGGAACACCATACAAACACCTTTGATTTTCGATTTGGCCAAATGAGTATCACTTTGTTGGATATTCTCACCATCACTGGCCTACCCATTGATGGCGAGCCTTATCTGCATGGCCAATTTGACTCTGTCACTTTCACTTCGACCATGGCCCAACATGGTCGCAGCTCTCACAGCGGCTCCTATCCACAATGGCTGTCTTATTACAGTCGGGAGCACAATGCGACTGGCAGAAACGCTTTCTTGGAGTACTGGCTCTGTAAATTCATCTTCTGTACTTCCTCCTATAAGCCCACTGGTGCTTGGACTCTTCTGGCAACGGCCCTCTACAACGGCCGCAATGTCCAGCTTGGGCAACCTGTGTTAGGAGCCCTTTATCGCACTCTGTACCAGGCCACTATGCATCCTTTTGAGACTAGCATCTCTGGCCCTTTTTGGATCCTGGACTTCTGGATCCAAAATTACTTTCCATATTTTCGTCGCGATGACATCCCGCTGCTTCCACAGGCTGACCAACTCTTGGGTCAATGGCTCAGCCGCGAGGAAAGGTATTCATCTCCTCCTTACTCCGAATGCTTCACATATCTGTACCTTCTGGATGAGATGCTCTACTGCGATCTAGTACTGGGTAGAAGATTCCCGGCTCCGCTTGAAAATGAATTCCTTCCTGGCGCTCCTTGCTACAGTGATCGTACGCGTTTGGCTTTTCGCCAGGCGATCTCCTGTTCAGACATTAGGGTTGTTGCCGAACAACTTAGTTATGAGCTTTACGCTCCTAACCATTTTGCTCGCCAATTTGGCCTCATCCAATTAGTGCCATTCCCACTGTATGATGCCTGGAATTACAACACCTCTTGGGGTAGATTTGGGCCCCCTATGGGCCTTTGCTGGTACAAAGCATGCTCGCACTGGTTCATCTTCCCGAATGGGCTAAGGACATCGATGTCGTGGATGGGACTGAGGAAAGATACGAGGAATGGTGGGCAAAAGTTTCCGTCAATTACTGGAGTCAACGGAATGACGAACTCTTCGCGACCATCTTTGGGGAACTGAAATATCGCTATGCTGCTGACATCGAGCTGCTTGCTCGCTTTCCTGAAGATGCAGCATGATCTCTGCCTCCTCTTGAACGGGCAACGCAACCCGTGCGAGCCCCGCACCAGGCCCAGGCTGCTATCGTAATTCGCGAGCCCCTTCCAGAGGTAAGTATCTTGGTTTATATTTCATTCCTTCCTTCACTCTTCCCTTTTAACTCAATCTTTGCTGCATTAGGGAAATGTGCCACCTTCTGGCAGTCGCGCAGTTAATGCTTCTCCAGCCACTAGCCAGTCCGGAAAGTAGAAGGCTGCAATAACGAAGCCTGAAGTTGAAGATTCCTCTTCTGACGATGATAATCCGCAGACGGTAAGAACTTTCTTGTTTTAAAACAATGCTTTCTTCCCAAGTCAAGTCTAATCCTTTGACCCTGGTAGATTGCCTCTGTCTTGGCATACAAGCGCAGTCACTATGACCCTCAAACTGATCCGTGGGAGGAAGATAAACCAATCGCTGATCAACTGGTAAGAAACTAAAAGCGTATATTGGAGTCTAGTTCTCATTTCATGTAACCATATAACAATCCTCACTTTGTAGGTTCGTCATAGGCCCTCAAGACAAACTGGGGAAGGCTTCTCAGTCGCTGGTGAAGGCACATCTACTTCACAGGCCCAAGCGCTCACCGGTTCCAATAATCCTCCACCTCATGCCAGCGTCGTGAGCGATATGCAATTGGCCCCAATCTTAGTGCAGGTCATAGATGATAGCTCACCTGAAATGGAAGAGAGAATCCCTCCTTTGGATGGGCCTCATGAGGAACCAAGCACCGCACCTGTCCTGGCACAGATAGCGCCTGACCCAATTCCTGGCGAGGTGGTTCAAGAACCTGCGCCGATAGCAATCCTCCACGAGCCTCCGGCCGCAGAGGTACATTTTCTCAACAAGCATGATGTCCTGATTCTTGTCTTATTCTTTGGGCACTCTAATGATTCTTCCTTAAAACCAGAATCTCGATCCTGTCGAGGAAGTGGCCATTGCTGCGGAAGTACTTGGCGCCAATCCTGCTGACCCAGCCGGTGAAGATGTAGTTAACCAAGAGCCTGCCCCCCATGCTCCTGAAGCAGGATGAGGGATATTGTGGAAGCGGTTCCTATTGTGGAGCCTCTTAAAGCTCCTGTTGCTGCTGGCCCAATCCACTGCCTGGGCCTCCTTCCAGACTGGAAAGGCTAGCTCACATACTTAAGGTGACTCCTCCCGGAGTTATAGATGAAGCCAGGGACGGACTCCACCGTCTCTTGAGTCCCGATATCCTGCTGCCTAGCTCATCTGTCAAGGTTCTGGAGTACTTTAGGGTTCTTCGTCGCGAGCGAGCTTTCACTGAGAACTAGTTCACCGAGATAGACGAATTGCTACAAAATCTTCCCTAGTGGATTAATGAAAGAGCGGCGGCGACTGTGCAAGCCAGGCAAGCCCAGGCCCACTATCAGGGCCTCGCTCAACAAATGGACACCTCTCGCGACTTCCTAGGAGATAGGGCTACCTTTGTTAGAGACTTTCAGATTATGCAAAATCACCTTCGGTCCCAAATCCAAGAACTTCAGGCCCAATTAACTGCTGTGACGGCCCGGCTTGAGCATGAGGAACCATTGCTGGAGCAACCCCTGGCGGCCTCCGAAACATTATCCCAGAACCCAGCTCAAGCTCGCGAAGCAGCCCGACAGGCGGAGCGAGCTGCTGTTGATGCCAGTTTTCGCTTGGACGAACACTTCGTTTGACCTATGCAGGCCGAAAACTTTAGGCCTCTAGTGTTAGGCCCCTTTTGTATGAACAATATTATTATTAATAAGTTAAATATTTAGCCCACTTTGCTTGGCCCAAATATTACTCCAAATTTCAAGTACTTCATCATTTTAATTTACCTTTATTGATATTGAAACTGTTGAAAGGATAATCTCTAAATGGGGCGGTTACCTTTTTGAAGATTGCCCCGCTTCCCACGCTTTTTCAACTTCCTTCATTTCCGAGATCACAGCATTCAATTCCATTGATACTCTTATTGATGGCGTTGAAAATACTTCAACTGCCCATCGCACGGTTGAGGCTACTGCGATTGGAGCTATAAATACCTGTACTTTGGAGAAGTGATAACCACAAGCAAATATGGCTTTCCAGAGATAATTTCGCAAGCCTTACTTCTCTTCCTTCAGTTTCTAAAATCTTCTCCCCACGATCTTACCCTTAGCCTCAAATTCCTAGGCTTTATGACTTAATCTCAAAACCTGGGTAGGCCTCATGGCCTAATCTCAGGTCCAGTGGCATGTCTTTGGTCTCTGGAAGTCCGGATGGAATTCACCGGTTTCAGTTAGACCAAAGAACACGCGATGCTCCTAACGCGGCGGAACCAGATTCTGGGGGATCCGTCTCTTCCGATTGTCAGCGTGGAGCAGGAGGGAGAAAGGCGGAAGGCCACGTTGAGGCCGACCGTTCTTCTTCCGTGGTCTACCTCCGGGGTCTGACTATCAGGCTTCCGTTTTTCCCCTGGTCGTAGATGTGGTTGTGAGTCGCGCTCTCTCTGAAGACCATCTTCATCCCGGAGGATAATCACCTGGAAAGGTTATGATGGATTATTTCCTTCCCTCTTCCTCTAGTATAGACGATAGCAGCTGTGATTTAGATCAGAGGAGGATGTGGGTGAAGAGAGGAAGAGCATAAGTGGTCATACCACAGCCTCCTTGCCACAACAAGATCCAGAAACTCTTAGAAGATCTGCAATCCTTATTATTTTTTAAAGCCACATTTGGCCTTATAATTGCGAATGTAACCTTTTCGATCTGCACTTTGTACTGCCTTTGGCCGCAAAGCCACTTTATGAATGAATGTTTCTTCGAGCACAATGCAAAAATCTGTTATGAAATATGAAATAAAGCCTCATGTATAGGCCATCATGTATATTCTTAACACACATTGTCAAGGACAAATAAAAATGTAACAAAAACAGAAGTTGAAATTGAAATTGAATAAGGCCTCAACTAAGGCCTGGATGTATAGAGTGTTGCCCCCCTAGTGGTCATAGGTGAAGCAGATACAGGAGACGAAGGCCACAGAAAAAGGCCTGAATATAGACAGATGATGTGAGCCGATGAAGGCTATGGTTGCCCCCCTGTCTGGGAAGAAGGTTGATCAGGTGGATCTTCGAATTCCCAAACACTAGGGTAATATTTCTTTAGGAACCACCCATTGATGGGGTTGCGATGGACGTCGCCATCCAAGTCTCGGAGGTGAAAAGCCCCGCGTTCCATGATACGGTGGACAACAAAGGGTCCTTCCCATCGTGGAGTCCACTTACCGAGACCGGTCACTTTCTCGCCAAAAGGCAAAACAGCTTTCCAAACAAGGTCTCCCTCTTTGTAACTACGGCCACACATCCTCTGATCATAGGCGTGGGCGATACGCTGTTTTTCCTTCACTAAATTATCCAAAGCCGCCAAACGCTACTTGCTCAATTCTTCATGTTCTTGCCACATCGCCTGGACATAATTTTCACCGATCATGATGCTGATCTTGCACGCGTAAGGATTGAACGTTGATTTCCAAGGGTAAAACCGCATCATGGCCAAATATTAATGCAGAGGGTGTTGTAGCAGTGGGATTCCTCTTGGAGATGCAATAAGCCCAGAGTGTCTCATACAGCGTATCGTGCCGCTGGCGAGGGTTTTCCACCAACATTTTCTTTAGTAGGGTAATAATAATCTTATTACTGGCCTCCGCTTGACCGTTGGACTGAGCATAATATGGAGTGCTGTGGATGAACTGGATGCCTAAGTCGTTGACAAGTTGCTCGACCGCACCTCCCATGAATGTTGCCCCCCGGTCTGAAACGAGCACCTCAGGGATACCAAACCTGCAGATGATGTTATGAAAAATGAATTGGTGAATGGTGGCACCTGAAGCCTCTTTCAAAGGCTTGGCTTCGACCCACTTGGTGAAGAAATCAGTAGCTATAATAATGAACTTGTGTTGGAGAGAGGAGTGGGGGTGAATCATCCCAATCAAGTCCAATGCCCAGCCTCATGTAGGCCAAGGTTTAATAATCAGTTGCATGGGAATATTGGGGATATGCTGGACCGGACCATGCGCCTGACAGTCTTGGCATCTTTTGGCAAATGTGATACAGTCCTTCAAAATGCTGGGCCAATAATAACCTTGTCTCCTGATGAGCCAACGCATTTTAGGTCTCGCTTGATGGGCTCCGCATATTCCTGTGTGTACTTCTCGGATTAATCGCCTTGCTTCGCTGCCATAGACACACCGGAAGTCGATGCCATCTTCCCCACGTCGTCGCAGCTCGTCGCCCCTAAGGAAGTAATTCAAGGCAAGAAAGCGAATCTTCCTGTCTGCTGTAGGATCTGGTCGTTTGAGGTAATCAATCAACAGAATGCGCCAACCGACGTCAATAGGTTCTAGGACCGCGACAACCGGATCATCCGGAGGGTCAGGCCGCTCGAGCCATGAAGGCAGCGTGCGACGCTCGACTTTCAGAATGCGCTCGCGAACCTCATACTTCAATGTAATGCCTGTAGCCAGTTGAGCGAGTTCATTGGCAGCGAAATTGCGCTAGCTAGAGATGTACTCCAAATCCGCGTCATCAAATTGATCCAGAAGCTCAATGGTGCGATTCAAATATGGTACGAGCAACCAGCTTACACATCTGTATTTCTCTTGAAGTTGATTTATCACGAGCAGAGAGTCGCCGTGGATCTGAACATCTCTCACTCCCAATTCCAATAAGACCTCTAGGCCAATAATAAGGGCCTTATACTCCGCTTGGTTGTTCGTACACTTAAATTCCAATTGGAAAGAGTAAGAGAAAAGATCGCCGGCTGGGTTCTCCAGAACAATTCCTGCCCCTGCTAATGTTTTAGTTCTTAAGCCATCAAAAAATAATACCTAGGGCTGCAAGGAGACTGTGACTTGATACCATACTGCGTACTCTGGAATGCGCGCTAAATCTGGTCGAGTTGTAGTTGCGGTCGCTATCTCTAACTCCTTCACTGTGGGTATATCCAACATAGGATGATGCGCCAGAAAGTCTGCGATGGCCTGTCCCTTTACAGCTTTTTGAGGCATATATTGCAGCGAAAATTCAGACAGGGCCAGTACCCACTTGCCAATGCGGCCTCTCATCATAGGTCGCGACAATATGTACTTGAACAGGTCGGTTTGAGCAATGATGCAGGTAGTAAAGGATAACATGTGGTGTCGCAACTTGCACGTTGAGAAGTACAATGTAAGACACAGCTTTTCAATAGGAGTATACCTTGTCTCGCAATCTGTCAGTGTCCGGCTGAGGTAGAAAATGGCGTGCTCGACGCCTCCCCCATCATCCTGGGCGAGGAGACTGCCAATGGAAGCCGCAGCCGCTGAAATATATAGCTTCAATGGAAATCCAGCTCTCGGGGGAACAAGCACTGGCGAGCTCGCCAGGTAGGCCTTGATTCTGTCGAAAGCCTCTTGATGTTTAGGCTCCCATACAAACTCGTTCTGCCCCTGTAGCTTCAGCAATGGCGAGAAAGGTTGGATTTTACCTGCAGAGTTAGAGATGAAACGTCTAAGAAAGTTTATCTTACCCAGCAAACGCTACAATACATTTTTCATTCGCGGAGGGGATGCATTGATAATGGCACTCGCCTTGTCCTCAGGGACCTCAATCCCTCTCTGATGGACAATGAATCCCAGAAAATCTCCTGCTTGAACTCCAAAAATGCACTTAGCGGGATTCATTCTGAGCTTGTGTCGTCGCATGCGCTCGAATACCTTTCTGAGATCTGTGTTGTGGTCTCCTCTTTTCCGAGACTTCACAACTACGTCATCGATGTAAACCTCTAAAATCTTCCCCAGGATGTCATGGAAGATCAGGTTCATGGCTTTTTGATACGTTGCTCCAGCATTCTTCAGTCCAAAGGGCATGACCACATATTCAAAAACGCCCGCAAACCCGGGACACCGGAACGCGGTTTTATGTCTGTCTTCTTCTTCTGCGACTGGAATTTGGTGATACCCTGCAGTGCCGTCCATGAAGGACAACAATTCATGTCCTGCTACGGCGTCTACTAACATATCCGCGACCGGCATGGGGTAGACATCTTTAGTTGTAGCGAGATTAAGGTCTCTATAATCTACGCAGACCCTCATCTTGCCATTCTTCTTGCGAACAGGCACTATATTAGATAGCCACTGATTGTATTTGGCTACCTTGATAATGCCCGATTTATGCATCTTTTCGACTTCCTCCTTGACAAGGACTTGGGTTTCTGAATTCATTCTTCACGGTTCTTGTTTCACTAGCCTCTTGTCAGGGAGTGTTGGCAGTTGATGGCAAACCAAGTCCGGTGATAGGCCGGGCATGTCTTCATACTTCTCCGCAAAATAGTCTTTGAATTCCAGCAGTAAGTCAATGAGCCTCTGTTTCTCACTAGGCTCTAAGTAAGCGCTGATAGCCACTTCCATAGGCTCATTTGCTGTTCCAAGATTAACTTTCTCGGTAGGGTCTCTGACTTTAGGAGGTGTATCGTCCAGCGCCGCCGGGGCGAGCTGAATATCCACCTCATCCTCTTGTTCTTGATCAGAGAATTCTTCATTGACGGCCTCTAAGGTTGCGATTCGATCATAGGCCTCTTTTTCCACTAAATACGATGATAGTCTTTCGTACAACGAGTGGAAGGCCTCTATTCCTTCCTCTGGGAGGTCGTAATTGGTCACTAATTGGTCTCTATTCTCAGGCAGGATGACGTTCAGCTTGGCTTTCTGAATTTGGAAGCGCTGAAGATAGGCCACAGCGGACTCTGTAGGCTGCTGGGCCATCTGAGTGAGAGAGGCCAAGTCCACCTCAGGCTCAATGGCTCCGAAAGTTTCTCGGAAAAGCATTTCCATCGCGGACCAATCCGCCACTGTTCTTGGTCAAAGCTTGGAAAACCATCTGAAGGCAGCTCCAGAAAGAGAAGTACCGAAGATTCTGCATTTGAGGATATTATCATTCTGGTATTGGCCGCATTGCACCCTAAACCTGGCCAAATGGGTTGCCGCATCCTCGGTGTCTTCCCCTGAAAAAGTAGAAAATATGATATTTTTATAGCCCCTAGGAAAGGGCGCGAGCATGATATGCGGTGGGAAAGGTCCCTCATAAACCCCATCCAGTTGGGCCCTAGGATTAGCCAACCTGATCATCTCCTCTACCTCTTCACGTCTTACATATTCTGGACCCGGAGGAGGAGGTGGTGTCGCCACAGTCTGGCGAGTAGCCTGCAAAGGTATTGCTTGGTTTATAGTCGCCGGCCCCTCTCCTACATGTACAACGCGGGTTGTAGCTTGTTGCTGAAGAGTCACTGCTGTCACAGGCGTCTCTTTTGACAAGGCTGTTATCTTAATCTGGTTGCTGGTCTGGTCAATCTCGTAATAACTTCCTGGCAGTTCCTGGTATATGTTTTCTGCCCTATCGCTGTCGTACTGAACGAATGTAGCAGAGTTGGATGTAGTTTCAACAACTTTCGAGGCCTGATGCTTCTGTCTGGTGGTCTGTTGGCATGGCGAGGTGGCCTTTTCTTTGCTGTCGCCGATAACCAGAGCTTGCTCTTTATTTTTCAGTGGTGTAGCAGCAACGGTTGCGGAAGAAGTAGCGGTATTGCTGCTAACCTTCTCTTGCTGATTCGGCGGCACGTACTTGCCCGCACCAGATGGCTGGCCAAGAGAACCGAGGATAGCGTTAGGATCCCCTAAGGCTTTGTTCAACACTTCTCTTGCCTGGTTCAGTTCGGCTCTCTGCATGGCCACCTCGGTTGCGAGGTTAGCGCCATCCTTAATAAGACCTGCCATATCTGACGCAGTCTGCTTGGTTTGGTTGGTGATAGCCTCCATGATTTCTCTCTGGCACTGATTCTGCTCGCTAGCGATACCTGCGGCATAGGCCCTTACTGCATTCTCTGATTGTGCGATCTGTTGTTTAGTATCCTCTGCATGTCGGGTAATGCGCTGGTCTAGTTCGCGTATAAGCTGATCTGTTTTCGCGGTTTCCCTTTCAAAATCAGCGGCTATCTTCTTACGATGATTTTCAATATTCTCCATGATGATCGCGAACCTTACCTCGGAGGTCGCTCCCTCTAGAATAGGCTTCGCAACGAAAGCCTCTCTCTCTCCACTTCCCACTGTATTGGAGACAGCGGTAGTGACAATAGGCTCAGCGGCCTGATTAATAGCGACACTCTGACCCTCAGTAGTGGTCGGGTGATTCTCTTCCCGCTCAGTTGACATGTTGGGTGGTTGGGAATGACGAAAAAATCTTTGGGCCACTTGTTCTTCAGAAAGACCATGACAGTCCATGCGAGAATGCGGTCTGTAACTGAAGGTCTTATGCTTTGAGCAGTTAGCGTAAACCTTTTGGTAAGGGTTTTCGCTAGACTTCCCAATGGCTACGTTCACGAAAAGACACTATTGAGGTCCCACGGGGTGTGCCAAAATGTTTGGCTCCAAAACTAGTCGGCGTGCAAACTGTCTCTTTTGAGCGTGTGCCCAGACATGCCAGCACCGCGGGGTGCAGTCGTCGAGGGAGTCCCTTGACCTGACTTCTTCTTCAAGCTTTATGGACGAGGAGAGCTCTAACCTCATCACAAGGTTCTTCTCTAGCGTTCTGAGAAAGGACTTTCTGCCTTACGGATAAGGACTTTAGATGTGATCTCTTCGCGTCACCGAATCGATACTCAAAGTTGTGGGCTGAGCAGAGCAATCACTAGGAAGTTTGGAGAAAGCACGGGTTTTGCTAAAGCGTGACTTTAGCTTCGCTGGGTTGCGAGGGCATTACCCTTGCTTCGCTGGTTGTATCGGTGGCAGTAGCACTAACAGTCTGCTCTCAGAGAGACTAGGACTGGAAGCACGGTCGCCGGGTTGATCTAGTGACGCTGACAATCAGCTCTTAGAGAGACTAGGACTGTCGCGCGGTCACCGGGTTTCAACAAGATTAGAGGTTTGCTCCGGGGAAGCTTTGTAATCGCTAGGATTGATTGATTAGAGAGAGGTTTCTCTCTTTGTCCTTTAAACTAGGTATTTATACACCTAGGGTTTCGACTGTTCCTTGCTATAGAAGGATTATTGATTAAAGTTTCCTATTCAATTTCCACTACTTGATTCCAATAAGGTTTTGTTTTCCTTATGGATCACGGAATGGGCGAAGCTATACCCCAAACCCAAGTAGGCTTATTTTTTGGGCCGCAAGTATCAGCCCACTGGGCTAAATCCACTAAAGGATCTTGCCAAAAATACTTTTGGGCTCAAACAAGTACTAAAACGAGAAAAGAAAAAAAAAACTGAAAAATTTGATACCTGAGGATCATCGTTCAGGTTCCAAATATGCTGCTTATGCATTAAATTATGGCACTTACGGATTTGGGAGAGCCCTCCCCAATCTTTGACTTGTACAGAACGCCCAATACAACGAATGCTAACAGCATCATTTTAAGACCAAACTGAATAGGTTGATAACATTAGTTTGAATTTCAATGACATGTGAATAGGTGAGGTGAGGATAAAAAAAAAAAAATTTTAAAAATAATAATAATAATAATAATAATAATAATAAAAGACAAAGGCACCAAAGATAAAGAAGCTACAAAGAAAGGTTGAGAACATCGATCATGCATGAGAAAATGTAATTGCTCAATTTGAGGACACCTAAAAGAGTATAGAATGTAAAGGGAAGTCTAGTTTTCATTCCTCTTCATTTATATCCTAATTGTGACATCTGAAAATATATATTGCAATATTAATTTAAAATAAATTAAGCATTGAATTTTGAAGTTGTAGTAACTAGCTACATGGTTCATGTGATTCACTATATATACCAATTACACACACACACAGATCTTGTCCAGAGCGGAGCTCTGCTTTGAAAATTAACATGTGAAGTTCGAGTTTTGGGTCACTTTTCGGTCGCATATCCACATCTCGCTCGTTCAGTTTTTAGGTACTAGTGTATAGATCGTCTCTGCAAATTTTCAGCCAAAATGATGATCGTTAAGGCATTGATAATTGCCTTAAAACTAGTACGGTTCAGGTTGACAGATTTAGTCAGTCCATTGGTTTAAACGAGTTAGATACCTTAACGATTATCAATTTGGCTGAAAATTTGCAGAGATGATCTATACATTAGTACTTAAAAACTGAACAGTCGAGATGTGGATATGCGATTGAAAAGTGATTCAAAACTCGAACTTCACACGTTAATTTCAAAAGGGAGCTCCGCTCTGGATAAAATCTATATATATATATATATATATGTATATATATATATATATACAGCGCTTCTCCACTGCGGACGTCCGCAGTTTTTCTTAGGTACGGATTTTAGGTTTTGACCCACTTTTCGATCATATTTTCACATCTAACTATTCATTTTTTAGGTCCTAATGTATAGATCACCTCTGCAAAATTTCAGCCAAATTGGTGATTGTTAAGGCATCCAAAACTGCAATTTACAAGTTGCAGCCGTACCTTTTTTCTTAGGTGTGGATGCGGAAAGTTATATATATATATATATATATATGTGTTTAAGGACATTTGATTTATGTGTCTGGCCTAAACTCTGGTGACTTGTCTAAGTTGTAATATGATTAGTCTTACACATATCCTCGAAGATATCTCATTCATTGTATGATTCAGTTTCCATGTAAGACTCATATTCTTTTGTTATAATTTTCTATATAAAGAGGTCCTTTTTATCAATGAAAGCACAACTCCTAATTTCTGATTTCTCAAAACAATATATATATATATATATATATATATTTATTTATTTATACAGCCCATCTTGGCTGCGGATATCCGCACCTAAGCCAAAGGTGCGGATTTCTAGTTTTTCCCCACTTTCCGATCATATTTTCACATCGTAACCGTTCAGTTTTTAGATTCTAATGTATAGATCACTTCTGCAAATTTTCAGCCAATTTGATGATCGTTAAAGCATCCAAAACTACAATTTACCATTATAAACACGAATGGTTCCGGTTCGACAGATTCGGTTCGTTCGTGTAAATTGCAGTTTTAGATGCCTTAACGATCATCAAATTGGCTGAAATTTTGTAGAAATGATCTATCTATTAGGATCTAAAAACAGAACAGTTAAAATGTGAAATCCATACGTTTTGCTTAGGTGCGGATATCCGCACCTGTGTGTGTGTGTATATATATATATATTATCATGATATATATGTATTTGGATCCACATGAATCCTACGTAACCATGGATAACTACTTGCAATTCATGTGATAAGATGAGCTCATGACAACATGCAAAGAAGCAAGCTAGCTACATCCCTAGCAAGAGATAGATCGATTGATCGAGAAGATAAATTAAAGGCAAAACGAACGTCAATATGACAACCGCAAATTTAGAAGAAAAGGCGTACAAAAGCAAGTTTGAGAGGCTTTTTCTTGCCATAGGCGTTTCGTAGATAAAATTGGATAGATATATAATCAACAACTCCATCTCTTTCCTCATCCCTTCATGTATATCATTGAAAGCCATTTTATTTTGTTGTGAAGATCAAGCTATATACAAGATATATTTTGATGCATGCATGCATGGGTGGTAAGAAGATGGTAGCGATTTGTAATGACCGGCTGTGGTTAGCCAATTATACTATCGGAATGGTGTTTACAATTATCTTAATTAATAGTAGTATGGTGGCCGGCATGGGATTTGGGGAGTCAGCCGCCGCGGCGGCGGTGGCGCAGGTTCCGGCAATGTTTGCGTTTGGGGACTCACTCATTGATGCTGGCAACAACAACTTCATAAGCTCCATCGCAAAATCCAATTATTATCCTTACGGCATCGATTTCAGGGGAGGCCCCTCCGGCAGATTCACCAATGGAAGAACTTTCGTTGATATGCTTGGTGCGTCCGTTTAAAGCCCACAGCTACATCGATCCCTCGAGTCTGTCTAACCAAGCTAGTTGTGTGTGTGTGTGTGTGAATGTACCTAGACGTACATGTTTTCTTCAATTAATTAATTATTTGCTACTGTGCAGGAAATTTGCTGGGCCTTCCTTATGCTCCAGCCTTTGCAGATCCTAATACAAAAGGAAACAGAATACTCAGGGGAGTCAATTATGCTTCAGCAGCTGCTGGCATACTCGATGAGACAGGCCGGCACTATGTACGTCACTACTAGCTTAACTGCTTGCTTGTCTAAAATATTAACAAACAAACTTGCTTTAATTCCATTAATTAATGATGATGAACATGCATGAGTATGTTTTATATTCAGGGAGATCGGTATACCCTAAGCCAGCAAGTGTTGAATTTCGAGACCACCTTGAATCAGTTAAGAACGATGATGGGGGGAACTAACCTGACCCAGTACCTGGCTAAGTCGATTGCCGTTTTGGTATTTGGGAGCAATGACTACATCAACAACTACCTCATGCCTTCCTTCTATTCTTCCAGCTACACTTACACTCCTCCTGCCTTTGCCAACCTTCTCCTTAATCGCTATGCCACACAGATCCTGGCTTTGCACGGTCTTGGATTGAGGAAGTTTGTGCTAGTAGGAATTGGGCCTTTGGGTTGCATTCCTAACCAAAGAGCATCAGGTAAGGCCCAGCCTGGAAGGTGTGTTGACAATGTCAATGAGATCCTTGGCAGCTTCAATCAAGGGCTCAGATCGCTCGTCACCCAACTTAACAACAACCATCCTGGTGCCATCTTTGTGTACGGCAATGCTTATGGCGCTTTTGGTGACATTCTGAATAACCCTGCAGCCTATGGTAAGTATACATAAGATTTTTCTTTTGGTCAAAGAAGACAGAACCACCCTATTTTGAATTTAAGGTTGTGTACTTATATACTCTCACAGTCTCACGCATTCACGCTGGATAGCATGTTATGTTGACACATTATTAGTCTAAATTTGATTGGCATTGGCACCTGCGTGCAGGTTTCAGTGTGATTGATAGGGCTTGCTGTGGAATTGGGAGGAACCAAGGGCAGATAACTTGTCTTCCATTTGCAGTTCCATGCTCAAATAGAAATCAATACATGTTTTGGGATGCTTTCCACCCAACTGAAGCTGCAAACGCAGTCCTTGCTTGGCGAGCTTTTAATGGCCCGCCCTCTGATAGTTACCCCATCAATGTCCAACAAATGGCTCTCATATAATCTGATCAAGTATCTTACATCCATGTATCAAATGCAATATTAGGGTTTGAAGTATAGTCATGTAAACTTCAACATATCTATATACTATTTAAGCAAAAAGAAAAATATATTATATAAACTATCATAGGCAAGATACAAAACAAAATATATAACAAAAAATTTTATTATCAACCTCAAAAGCTACTCATAACTTTGTTGCTCTCATATCCCATGGACTATGGAGTGTGATTCATGATTCACAATTCTCAAAACAAAGAAAGTGTTTCTTTTGAATTTTATCGCAATTATACCTTTTTTTTTTTTTAAGTGAAAGTCAATCATTTATATAGAGTGAAGTTTATAAATAATGATTCATCCCTAAAGACACAATTAACAAACCTCACATACTCATTTCGATGATGGTACAGAAAATAGAGAGTAGGGACCCCAAAACCTATGAAAGAAACAGTCCCATAATCTAGCTGTTTGCTAATGCTAAAAATGAATGGAAGGGCGTCAGTTCTCCCTCATATTTAATTTAGTTACCGTAATTATATCACAATAAGAAGCAAGGCTGGCCATTTGAGCCGTTTGGACCAAATCGGGCCAACTTTAGATCGAGCCAAACCGATTCGAAGCGATCTAATTTCGCTTATCAATAAACGAGTTGGTATTATTTAAAAAAAAAAAAAAACTTTGCATATCCTTTAAATTCTTACTTAGAGAAAATATCAACATATCTAAATAGTCATAAAAAAATTTAATCTAATGTGAAAAGAACAGGTTGATATTTTTTAAGTTATGTCAATTGGAATACCATTTTGATAATCATGCTTTACCAACAGTGAGTTTATGGCATGAAATTTTTTGAATAGATATAGGGATTGATATGGTATGACATGTTTAGATGTTTCACAGGCTCGTTTTCTGTATTTCATGTGTCATTCAAAATTCACATATGCCATGAGCTTAATATTCGTAGAGAATGACTTTTAAAATATGCGTGAACTTGCAGAAACTAAAATGTTAAATGGATTTCTTTTATGTATTTTCTTGCTTTGCGACTTTTTGAAAAATTATTTAAAAATTACATAATTCTGTCAATTGGATCTAAAGTTCATGCTTTACCAACTATGAGATCGATTAAAAACATGACAATTTATATATATATATATATATATATATATATATATAAAGGGGCTTTGCATGGTTTGTCACTTTGAAAGATGCCATAGGCACACACGTGGAATGTAATGGCGTACCGAAACATGTTAAATTTGTTAACACTTTTTTTTTCTTAAACTTCTCCTCACCATAAGCTCGACATTCGTATAACATGATTTTAAGAATGATTAAATACTGCTTACTCCCTATACCTATAGAGTTTCGTCATTTCAGTCTCGACGTTCGAATTTCACCTAAAAGCTCCTCGAACTCTCAACTTCCTTACAATTGGTCCCTACTATCAAGCTCCGTCCAAATTGTCCGTTAAATTGCTGACGTGACATCCATTTCACACCAAAATGTCTATTTTACTCTCAATTACTTTTTTTTTTTTCTCTTTCTCTCTTTTTTTTTTACCTCTTCTTCTTCCAGGCTCTCTCTCCTTCTCTGTTTATCTCCATCTTCTTCTTCTTCCAAAAAAAAACCTAGCTTTCTCTCCATCTTCTTCTTTGGAGATGAGTACACCTAGCAAACTTAGCATAATCAGGAAGCAAGGGAATTATATCTACCCAAACCCTCTACAAATGGGTCATCTCCAACATCCTAAAGAGGTATATCGCTTTCCATTATCTTTATCTTATAACGATACTGACTTAGGCATTGGAGCGTTGAAGGCTGGCACACCCAGTCTTCCCTCTGACCTTTGTTTGTTTTACAGATAAATGAGACCGATAGTGATAGTGACAATGCTTTCCATGATTCTGCTGGACTAGACCACCCATTTATTCAACAGAAACATATTTACTACCAAAAATTTGGCGGAACTTCCTGTAAAAGTGGACTACCCAAAACCTGTAGAAAGACATTTACACTTCTAATATCAACACCATCCTTAACTCTTGGAGCTACCCTGCTCCCCAAATCACAAAAACTCCACAACATAACACAAATCTCAACTTAAGAACAATTAGCCCACAGTTTATCAGAGCAATGTAGTACACAAAATATATAAGAAAATAAAATAGAAAGGCAAAAGATCGATAAATCCTACAATGCGGAAGTAGTGACAACTATGTCTTGGTTTCATGTACGCTCGACCACAATAATCCAGCCTACAAACTGGGCATTTGATACCGTAGGGCCCAGGGGAAAGTAATTGAGAAATGCGTTAGTGTGAGTGGACAAAAATAAAAAAATAAGATAATTCAAATGACAACAACTTTACTACTTTCCCACAAATTTAAACTTATAAAATCTCGATGCATGCAACGTTTAGAAAACATATCTCTGTAAACTTGAAATCTCATGAAAACATACAAGCCCCGCTGGTTAAGTAAAATCGGAATAGCCCCGCTAGTCAAAAATAATAAAGTATATGTACGGAAAAACGATAGCCACACGAATGAGCCTCCCAAGTTAAAGCACTCCCATACTCCCATATATACCCTTATGCCACTGAGATGGATAGGATACTAGGCTTCAGGGTTACCGCTACAAAGGCGGCAACCCAGCACCACAAAGGCGGACAGGCTTCCGTGATCCAATCACGTCATCACAAAGGCGGACAACATGCTAGCAAGATAAAATAACCACCACTAGTATGGCATAAGAAAAACATTCTAAAACCAGTAAATCCATAAAACTCATAAGGCTTCCCTAAAATCTTGCAAATGAAATCATGAGTACGATTCCCAACCGTACTCGGAGAATCTCCTGATAATTCAATTAAATCAACGATGAGTCGCACACTTAAAAACTATTCAGAAATCAATAACAAATAAGTGAGATTAAACTATAAATTATAATTTATAAATAACAACCTAAAACCAAAATTATCGCTAAGGCATTCCCAAAAGTCAATAAATAAACAAGAAAATATAATTCCAACGAAAATCTCATTTCAAAAACTTTTCAGAAATCTCAAATCAACGAATAGATATATTTATTTCGGATCATCGGAGATTACAATTCATAAATTAAATAATGTTGTCATAAATCATAATTGATAATCATAAATCATAAATCATAAATCATAAATCAAATCCAAAACCGAGCATAGAAAACTTCACATCAATTAAATCACGGCAGAAATCCAATCAACATAGCAAATTAGAATCCAAAAAATAATAATGTCTGAAACTAATTAATATGCTTGATAAATAAAATGATAATTAAATAAATCATTGATTCAGAAAGTAAACGCATGCATAATTTAAAATCAAAAGTCCAGTCACAGTACGAATTAGGTGACCACGCATACGGTTTTCTTTGTCGAGCAGTATCTTGGTACATTGCCTGTACATAATTATAACTTGTAAACGACGATTTGAAAATAAGTACGATCCTAAAACAAAACTCGAAAACCCCTCGCACAATTAATTCATCGAACATCCGAAGTCAGATCGGAAACAATCCAAACTTCAATGATTTCGCCAACTTAATTATTCTAGCATCCTAATGCAAAATGAAGACGATCTAACGGTCAGATCCCCTCAAATCACAACTCCAAAATCTGAAACTTTAAAAATTCCGATTGACACCCAAACTTCTCTGAAATCTACCAAAATCATAACTACAACTCCTTAACAACAAGTTCAACCCAACAGACCAAAGTAGGCTGCCAGAAAAAGCCGGAAGCTCCCCTACCTGCCCACAATTCCAACCCCGAATTGGGTCACCAAATTTACATCGAAATCTTCCTCTCAACATCCCAAACAACTTCTTCAACTACCATAAAGTCAGATTTCAAAAGAGGAAGCCAGAAATTACCTCGAAAGCAAAGAGGCCAAAAATCCCCAAAATTGTTCCACTCTTCGATTCTCTCATCTCCCATCAAATCGAGCAATGACACTTGTACGAGGATGATCAGGGAAGCATGGGTTCAAAACGCATGTGGTGGCATCGCTGGAGGTGGCCGAAAAATAGTGATCGAACACAGCAACGAGCTGGGGTTTTTTGCTTCGAAACTCATCCTCCAATGCAAATCAGAGCTGATGGTGGCTAGAGGATGGGTCAACATGAAGAGCCGCGTCGAACACGACTGGTCTGGTTGTCTAGGTTGCCAGAATGACGGTAAACTCATCGGGTGTACCATTAAGTGACATATGAGGGTGTTAAGACCCCCTCCCACATGGCCCAATTCTTTGAAGAATCAAACCAACTCACAAGGGCCCAAAAGATGCCCCCAGAAAGCCCAACCCCAGATTTAGAGGCCCAAGCCCAAGTGCTCTGCAAGTCAGCACGCTGCGCCGCCTGAACTTGTTGCACCGTCGCGCTGTCTGGAGGTCGTTAGCCCCAAGTTGCCATCACCACCACCACTCAACCTTTGATTTAGGCTGCTGCACGTACCCAACGACACGGCCGAGCACCTAAACTGCAAGGTACCACAACGCAGCTAACCAAAATTCAAAGATCGAGTCCGATCACCGATCGATGCATCGCCAAACACACTGATGCTGATTGATTAGCACCCGAACCAAATTACACAATACCACTCCTCATGAAATCTGGCAAAAGAAATCCCGACCCAGTAGACCACGACAAAAGACTCTCGATGATTGATGTCACTAAGCCGCTACGGATTCCAGCTGGAAAGGCGGCGCCGCTCTAGACTCTAAACCTAGGGTTTCGCTTGTTTACTCTTCTGAATTTCTTGTTAATGATGTGTTTAGTTAGTTCAACTAATTCAAGTCAATGACTTATCCACCATAATTAATTAAGAAGATCTCTAAAGTTCTCTAAGTCTAGACAATTCCAAAGCATATTTTGGAGACTAGTCATATACGATCCGATTTTTATTAAGTTTGAGAATATATAAATAAATAATTTTCTTTATTTTACAGAAAAATTTCATTCAAATAACTGCAATATATAAATTGACGCAACACAGTACTCAGTAAAGGATTACAACCAACTACAAACATCAATAACTACGACTAAACACCCTCTCTCAAAAGAGGAGAGACTGACATGCCTATGAATCCAACGACGAGGACAAGATTAGACAATTGATTGAGACAAATTAACTAAAATAGTCAACAATAATTTAAACAAGTGAACACAATAGAGAGCTATTGGTTGAGCTATCCAAAGATCTCCTAATCACATCAACATAGGCTGGTAATGAAATGCACAACCTTTAGTCACCAGAAAACTAAGTCCTATGGCATTAGACCATCTACCCAAATTTAGGCACTCATCAGAATCTACGACCATCTAACTCAAAAAAGGATGCAATTATTTGAGATAAGATCATAGGTCCAGAATTTAAAGAGAACTAAAAGGCTCAAACAAACAATAAATATAAACTGTAAAGACGCCACCACCTTAATAGGAATTTGCCGTCATATTGGAAATCCCTGCCGATCAAGATTTGCAGCTTCGGCCATCATTGCCATGTTGATCTGTACCATTGTGATTGCGATTTGCACTTATTGATCCACCGATCACTACATATTTTTTGAACCTTGAGAATAAATAAATTGTTATATGTTTAATATAATAAATTACTAATTAGAGCTTAAGTAATAAATTAAAATTTTAAATGGATCACAGGTGTAGTAAGGTTAGTTGAGTTATTTAGCACGGAACCCCCATGTCTAGCATTCAAATCTCAACTCCCACTAGTTTGTGCCAGCATTGATCCGAATAATGACTTGGCAAGTGTGTTATTAACTCGCTCACGTAACCGATCGATGTGGCTTTCTATCTCATCCAAGATAAAAAAAAAAAAAATTTTAAATTAGAACTTTGATACCCCATGACTAAAATAATGTCAAGTACCTCTTTTTTTTTTTTTTTTTTTTTCTTCCCTTATGAAGTGAACAACGCCGCACGCGGGCGACTAGGGTTTCTTCAAGAATTCTTTCGCTCTCGTCCGATAGCCCTGCGCAGTGCCTGGCCGGCTGGCCTTGTTGGGTTGTGTGGTGTGTGTCGGACGAGGGATTTTTGAGGGGGCGGTTTTCTGTTCCCGATGGAGATGCTTGCTTTGAATTGGTCGGGGATATGTTTCCTGTGGACAGGGTCAGTCGAGGCAGTTCTGTCCAGGAGAGCAATCGACTGCTCCGATCACATTGTTTCTAGGTGGAGGGTCGATTGATTCGTCAGGTGAGCTGGCTCCTCCCAAATTCAGGTTCTGGTGGCGCTTGCTGACTTTCGTCTAGGTTGCAGTGCAGTTTTGGGGATCGGGTGTTGGGCTTCGTAGGTGACGGTGTGCGACAATTCTCTCGGGCTTTGGACAGCGTTGACTAGTGGTTAGCATCTGGTGGCTAAAGGCTGAGTGGTGTAGTAGTGGCGGATACACTAATTTATTGGTTGAACTTTGTTGCTTCATTTTGATTAAGGCGTAGTAGTCTAGGGACTCAAGGTTAGAGTCATTTCATATGTGTAGTCAGTGCACTACTTGAGCAGTGAATATAATGAGTGATTTTCGGTTCCTCTAAATTGATTTTATACAGTTGTTATGATCTTTCGGTCACTGGAACATAATCCATTCCCCTAAAAATAATAATAATAATAATGTCAAGTACGGTAAAGTATCCCGTAAAATTTTCGGCAATTCATAACGAATAAAATTGGAATTTAGGAAAATTGACGGTTCAAAAGAAAATCAAGTTGAAGTGTTGAGACTATTGAGCGCGGTGAAGACTGGAGAGTCGGAAAGGGTTCTGCGGCTTGGGTTTTGTCAAGTGAAATGGCGCATCCTTGTAGATCATGTTTATTGAGGTCGCTGCGTGTAGCTGCTGCGTTTCAAAGTTCAGCGTGGCGCCGTTCCTATGCCAAGTTGGCCTCTTCGTCTTGTGCGCAAGGGAGGAGGGAGAAACAGGTTGAAGTGGAAGCAGATGAAGATGTAGAAGATTTCGCTGTGAGCTCTGGAATCAGCAGACCCCTCTCTGAAATCCTCAAGCAAATCAACAAGAAAGTCCCTGATACCCTCGTCAAATCCCGCCATGAAAATGGGTTTACATCCAAATACATCCCCTGGTATTATTACGTTCATTCATTTCATTTCAAATTTTTTTTTTTAAATTTATTTTCTTCGTAAGTAAACCACCAAAATAGGTCTCCGATTCAGTGATTTTGGTGTGGTAATTACATTACAGGCACGTTGTTAATCGAATTATGAACTTGCATGCTCCAGGTAATGCTTTATTGTACTTTCACATTCCAGTTTTCCAATGTGATTGCCCCCAATCTTGCTTCTTCTTCTTCTTCTTTTTATCGTAAATTCCTTATTTTCGTAGAATGGTCTGGTGAGGTCCGAAGCATCACATACTCTGCTGATGCCAAGTCTGTTTCTGTTGTTTATCGTGTCACGCTCTATGGAACTGATGCTGAGGTATGTATCCTTTCGTTTATTTTCTTCCTCTTAATCTTTTTGTTCTGATGTTGATGGAACTTGTCATTTACATTGTCTAAAGAATTAGAATATTCCAATACATATGTTTTGTAATCTATGGTATTCGCATATGCATCTCCCTATGTGCTAGCTAGAAATGAATGAATAAAAATCACATCACTTGCTTTTGTGATTACTGTATTGAGCTGTAAGTACTCAGGAGTCTGGTCTCCATGAACTATTTTCGAGTGAATTTACAATTCAGTTGTATTTAAAAAAACCCTTTTTGGTAGTGTTGTGTTCTTCATCAGAAAGCATATTCAGTTGTAGCTTATTCTCTGATTTTGTTGTTCATAAAAAAGCAACACATGTATTTTGTACTTTACAAATGAAATGTCCTATATACAGATGAATAAATGGTATGCATGTTAATTCCTTCTGTGATTATGCCCCTTTGGTACCATTTTCACTGATATTTTTCATCATTAGAAAGCATAAATATCTTGCTGTTAGAACAATTATTGTCTATTTTTGATGTAAGATATTATGGTCAAAGTTGTTGACATTCCGTTGTTATCCTTAAGATTGATTAAGAAAACACTGAGGAACCTGTTTCGTAACCCAAAATCCTTTGGTTTTAGTTTTCATTTAACTTTAAGATAGGAGAAAGGAGTTGAAAAAAGGAAGAGAGATATAAGGACAATATAATGATCTATAGAACAAAAACTATATAAATTGTTTACTTTCCATTTTATGTGCCATTCTATCACTATGCTTTCTTTTCCCTCCTGTCTCCTCTCCCCATATAATTCTGCATACATCTATACCGGCAAAATAAGAACCCAAAACGAATAATAAAAGTGGTATCAAACAGTCCCTGGGATATATATCAACTTTGTTCTAGTAGTTGAAGTCAGAAGGCTCCCCAGTTCAATGAATTAAAAAGTTTGCGGAAGATTTGGTTGATGCTCCTTTAAAGGAAGGATCTGACACTATGGCACTGTTTGTTTCCTGTTTCTACCAGATTTTTAGGGAGTCTATAGGGACTGCTTCGGTAGATGACACAAGTTATGGGGATCCAGTACAGAAGGCTGAAGCAATGGCATTTCGTCGAGCTTGTGCGCGCTTTGGGCTTGGTCTTCATCTTTACCATGAAGATTTGTCTTAGTGAGACATAGTGCTTGTGCTTTGAAGATTATGGGCATCTTTGCAGTTTTTTGGTGGATGGATGATGCTTATGGCTTATTACCTTTTGTTGTTGAGGGTATATTTTAAACTGATGCGACCTGGTTTCTTGAAATGGAACTCTGGTGTTGTATGTAACTGCCATTCAAGCCTTCATCCATGTAAGCAAGCAATCATGTCAGAGTAGTTTCCGGTGAAATTGTTGTATTTTGGGTTTATGTTTAAGTTCTAGCTATACATGTAACAAATATAATCTTCTATCCACTTTTAAATTACGGATCCTTCTGTGTAGAAGTACCAAAATGTGGTAAAGTATCTAGCATCAAATTTTCTGCCTGGATTTGTTTGAGATCTTCTGCTAGTAATGCAGCCTCATAAGTTAGAATTTTGTCTGTATTTCATAGACTTTGTCAAAAGAAGGTAACTGTGTGTTATTCATGATGGGCATCCAAATGCGAGAGAAGCTGCTGTTTACCCGAGTTTGCTATACTATGCCTCCAGCATTATGAGGTGCAGGAGTTTTGCGCAATGCAGCTGGATTTCTTGAGACTTAACTCAGCAATTGATTTATCTTCTTTCTTCTATAACGATGAATCTAGTCTGCAGCAAGTGATCAATATGCTAATGAATAAGAGGTCTTGTCTCGTCTTTGAAGGCCTTCAGGTGACTGAAATACACATAACAGAAGCTAGGGAAGGTAATGGCCGTAATGCTCAAGCTCGGCGAGCTATTTGTGGTAGGAGGCTACCTAAATCAAAAGGCAGGCCCAATAGTTAGCATCCGAAGGCAGGAGACGAAGGCCCAAACAAGCTAACAAGTTCCAGAGCTACTAAGAACCAGCCATCATCAGCACTGATTGATGATGACGGTGTCGACGGCGACGACCATCATCATTTTTCCTTAACATGTCAGTCAATTCTATCCACATTGGGGCGGGGGCGGGGCCTAAGCTAGCCAGGGCAGCCTACTAGGGGGCGGCACAACCGCAAACCCTCCATATATTGCTACCACAGCGCGCGGGAAGGGAAGGGAAGGGAAAGGGGCTCGAAGTAGACCCCACACAAGTGTTTGGTGAGCTGGAAAGGTTGTGTGGGTGGTTGTGTGTATGTAGCCTTATAGGTGGGAATGTGGGATCTCTGAAAAGTAAAGCCGTGCCTGCGAGCTGAGACAGGCATGTGTCGTGAGTTGGTAACGCTGTCCGCACCGCACCACAATCACTGGTGTACTTTTGAGTAGGAAATTATTTACGTTGTAACCATCTGACCGAAAAATTAACTAATTGAATCGAAATACTTTCAACTTCATATAAAAACATATTTAGCGTTACTTAAGTTACACTAAATGATCAGATCAGATCGCTTACTCTGCCTCCGATACATAGATACCATATCAAATGAAAAAGAAAAACCCAAAGGCCTGGCAGCCAGATGGCATCAAAAATGGGAGTTAGGAAAAAGATCGAATGAATGGAATGAAATGACTTTGTTTGGTCAAAGCAAATTGGAATGGAAGACAGCTGCCCCAGTTGCAGGCCTGCAATTGCCAGCCTAGCATGGCTGGCACTGGCCAGATAATACTTGTTCCTTTTCCTCCATATACCACTCATCTCTAGTCTCTACCTCTACGTACGTACCCTGTTCACCAGCGCACTCTTCCATTCCTTGCTCACATTATTCTCAGCGATATCTTATTGCTTACCTGCCATGTCCTTCTACTTCTCTTCCGGCCATTTATCGTATATTCGTGTCCGTCGGCTACCGTCTACACATCATCCCACTTCACTATCCCGAATGATCAATGTGGTTACAGTTCACCAAAATTCAATGAATTCTAATGACTCCTAGATCCTTTGCTCCCCCAACCATACATGTCTATTTTCATCACTACGTTTATCTATCTATAGTTATATGCATAAGAAAAATTATCCACTCACATTTAACCCCCATTTATTTATAGCCACTCACAACAACCATAAGAAAAATTATAATGTATATACGGCATACATTGCTGATATTGGAGGATAAGGAATTGAAAAGCGTATGTGTGGTAAGGTAGATGAGCAGGGGTCAATCAGCTTGATAGTGATATTATACCTAACTACTAGCATGCAGCTGCTAGTTAGTTTTAATTTAATTCATTAAGCATCCATCTTATCCGACTACGACGTGATCAAATTATATAAGAATACTTGTTAATGATCGATCATGACATATAGTTTTCGATCAACTTGTAATTAACCATCCAAGTTGGTCTTGAAAGTCTATCTTTGAGGAAGACCGTAACTTGTGCTGATGCCAAAAACTAACAGTAATTAACTATGTACTAAACTTTACAGTAATTATACTTTTTTGAAGAAGGATTAAATTAAAGAGGTTAGACGTCTTTTTTTTTTTTTGGTGAATAAGAGGTTAGACGTCTAGCATGTGTTATAGGTGCGTGTGTCTGTGTGTATATATATAAATACTAATGAGTGCACAGAAAGAACAAGAGGCAGATAAGCAGCCTGATTCTGCAAAGCAGGCACAGGTGCAGCCGCATGCAGCTTCTATTTGGACTGGACTAGACTGGACTAGACGGCTGAGCTTTGACTAAATTCCCGCCTTATTTCCCTCCAACTCCAAGTGGTTAAGTTTCCCGTTCCGTTTCTGCCACTGGCTTTCGAGGCAGTTGCTTCTGGTAAGTTTCGTCATTTGCAGCAGCATTTTAGGGCTAAACAGTCACTCTGCATCCATCTCCCTCTTAAAATAATCAAAAAGACAACGGTGAGGGACATAATAATACAAACAGAAGCCATTCTGACTCTCATCATTACGCGTGGGCGACTCTCCCATTATAATAATGAATCAATGGAGTGTACGTGCACAACACGAGGGTAAATTGGCGCGTCAGTGAAGGGTGTCTTGCGCCACAATAATTCGAGCAGGTGGGGGCTGCTTTGTCTATATAATTCATGTCCGTATTATGAGAGGCCCTTTCCTTCCCTTTTTTCTCCAATTCCTGCTTTTGCTTTCTCTTCCTTCCCCCTATTCCCTATTATTTCTCTCTGACCTAATTGTCTCCTCCCTCACTCATCTTTCTCCTTTTCTCTTATCTACTCCATCTAAATCTCATACAAGATCCCTCCCTAAGTTTAGTGGGGCTTCTTCTTCTTCTTTCTTGTTCTAATACACTTGCACACACCGCCACCTAGATCTAGGCTCGCTCGCTCATATATTAATCAGTAGAAGATCGATCGACATATACATACTGACTTTGGTTCGGAGGAGGCGGCTAAGATACAACTAGTGGTAGCGAGCGAGCGGAGAAGCGATAGATCGGCTCAATTCTACAACTAGCTAGCTAGGGATTAAAAGATCGAAAAGATGAGCCCGGCAGTAGCAGCACCAACGGCAACAATAGCAGCAACTAATTTGGGAGGAGGAGCGGCAGGTCAGTTTGGGGACACGACGTACACCAAGGTGTTTGTTGGAGGACTGGCTTGGGAGACCCAGAAGGAGACCATGAAGAAATACTTTGAGCAGTTTGGTGACATCTTGGAGGCTGTTGTTATCACTGACAAGGCCACCGGCAGATCCAAGGGCTACGGATTTGTACGTATATACATCCTATCCTCCTCTTCCTTTCATCCTTTCTCTTCTTGAATTCTTTTATTTCGATCTTGTTATCACATGCATTTTTTCTTTTCTTTTTGGTAAATCAATATTCATGGCTTCCTAATTGTTTTCTGCTGGATCTTGGTGAAACAAGTACATGATTATATTCAATTAATTGTGATCTTAACTTAACAAGTTGTACTAGTAGCTGACTTAATGATGTTTATACATATGATGTGTAGGTAACCTTTCGTGAATCGGAAGCAGCGATGAGAGCTTGTGTCGATGCTGCCCCAGTGATAGATGGAAGGAGGGCCAACTGCAATCTTGCCTCTCTTGGTGTTCAGAGATCCAAGCCTTCTACTCCAAAGCATGGTACGTACGTATACAAGTACCAATGATTACATAATGGCTACCTTTTTCTACATATACACCCAGCTAATTTTCTCTTTTTTTTCTTTCTTTTTATTCTCTTATTTCTTTTCCCTAAGCGGGGTTAATTATATCAGATCTATCCAAGTTTCATGACATCGTGATTTCATGTTACTATACATATTTATAAATAAAAAAAGATGATCTGATCGATTTCCCTACTAATGTTACTTATTAATAACTGGTTTATGGAAAATTAATTATTCTTCCTCATTAAACGTTATTGTTTTTGCAAATATATTTTTTCTTTTGAAAGAGAGTAAAGTCACTTCCGCGTGTAAAAGACACTTTAACTAGGTTACATGCATGTATCAGTTATCACAATTTAAGGTCTCGGTAACTCGGTTACTTAAACAAGAACTACTTTATTCAATATAATGTTAAAGCACTTTGTTTATGTAATGACCACTTACTTTGATAATGTATGAGCTGCAAATTAATAAGGTGAAAATTGCATTAATATAATTAGAGAACAATTACATGAATAACAAATTGGAGTACTAATTAGTTGGATCAGTTATACTAGTAATGTTGATTTGGCAACGGTTGTTGCAATCATCTTCTTCCCAGAGTTTGGAGTTTGGAAATGTGATGCTCTCATCAATCTTACAAATTATTTAGTTAATGTAAGTAGGTAGTTGAGCCAACACCTATTACGTAGTATTATGGTTGTTGGAAATTAAATTAACAATGAAAAAATTATTTGGACAGGTGGAGGAGGAGGAGGTAGGAACTTTAGGGTAATGGCGGGATCAATATTCCAAGCTGCAGGTGGAGTTGGAGTTGGAGTGGGATCGGGCTTTGCAGGGGCTTCTGCAGCAACCGCATTCCCAGCTCATCATCATTATGCCGCCATTCAACAAGGGATTCCAGCTGCTGCTGCTGCTGCTTACAATCTTTATGCCACCGCGGGGTACGACTACTATACTAACTATATTATCGATCTTAATTCTTCATTCATCATCATCATCATCATCATGATATTGTGCAAGCTAGCTAATGGTTTTTGTACCCTCAACATCATATATATAAATATATGTGTGTGTGTGTGTATATATATTATATATATTTATCTCTGCTAGCTGTATTTATTTGTACCAAGCTGCACGTGTACTGGCTCACTCATTAAAGAAACCCTACCTCTCTCTCTCATGCAAATACAATATGGCCGGGCATTCCTTGCTTGACATACCTGCAGCTAATGAAGCTTTTAATTTTTCATTTCTTTGAACACGCTCTATTTCATTTTCAGGTACTCTCCATACTCGCCAGACTACACTTACCCTACGGTACGTAATTTGCACAAGCTTCTCTTTACCTTTCAATATGTTAATGATCTCTTTCTTCCACACACACACACACACATATATTTGAATATGTATATGGGAATCGATTCATTTATTCATGTGACGCCTTTATTTTGAACCTGTGCAGAAATTAAACTAGCTAGGATTTACGTATAATATATTAAGTGACACGCAATTTGTGTTGTGCAATTAGTTAATGTGAATTGTGTGGCATATTTGTATATATATTCAGAACTACTACGGTCTGTACGGAGGTGGAGCAACAAGCCAATATCCAGTGTATGGAACGGGCGGGATGCTGACGGGAGGAGCTGCGGCAGCAGCTTTTTACCCATATCTTCAATACGGAGAAGCAGCGAATGGAGGTGCCGCTGCCTATACTACTTCTGGGGCACAGAATGTTGGCTATGGTGGCATCCAATACCCACACCATCATCATAATCTCTATCAGTATTCAGCTGCTGGACTAGGAGGCTACCAGCACTATGCTCCTTCCATGTCTCTTGCACCCTCACCTGCCTTGCAATCACCAGGTATAATAATAATAATAACAATAATTTCTTGTTTGATTACTTTATATATGGCCGGAAGGGCTAGATACCGAGGCACATACTAATATCTTTGACAGTGTGTTTTGCTGTGCCACAGGCGTAAACATGGCCCTTCCTGCTGCACCATTAATTCCAATTCCAGCTCATCGCTAGTAGCACTACTACTACTCATGATCATCATATATTCCGAATGCATTTGGCTCCTCCTTCATCAACTTCAAACTTCAACTCATCTGATCCTCAATCGATCATCAGCTGCATGCTTCTCAATTTTCATCATCCTCGATCATCCCTTTGGCCTAACCATGGTTCATCATCACATCCCTTTCTCTCTCGCCGCCTAACACAAGTTAGCCCAAGCTGCTTTGGCATTTGGGCTATCTCATTGCATGCATGCACACATGATATATAGAAAGCCTCGCATAGCGGCTTTCTACAATCAAATCATTCATTGTCTGCTTGAAAGATGCATGAGTAGAATGCATGCATCTTCTTAAAGCAAGGGTACGTGGGTTCCCTTGATGGATCACGAGATCAAACAAAATCATACATGTTCCTAACCAACAACTCAAGGCTATATTTGGATTTAGCTTTTAAGTTGTAAGTAACATTTTTCTTTTTCTTTTTCTTCTTCTTTTAATTACTTCTCGGCCTTGGAGAGGCTGAGAGGCGACAAAAGAAAAAACTATGCACCCTCATCATGCATATAACTTTTTAGCCCAGGAAGGCTAAGCAAAGGCATAAAATGGTTTGCAAATATTGTAAATTCAACACAAATAGCAAACCCCTTCACTTTCAATCTCAGTTTTAAATTAGTTAGGAAAGAAAAAAAACACATGGGGATGCATGGAATTGCATGCCCCAATATTTTGGCTGTTAACATCTTGTCTTAGGATTTTGCAACTAGCTAGGTAGGAGCAGTCATGTCTCTTTGAAGCTTTACCAACTAATTAATTTCCTGGTTTTGGCAGCTTTTAAATGAAATGTGTCTAACCATCTTCCCTTTGGGTTAGGGGAGCAAAATCACTAACTCCTTTTTGTTAGTATCTTGTAAATTTATGAATGTGGCTAAACTATGGGAGTTTTAGCCCCATTTCACTAATTTAAGTAGGAGGGATAGTGTTTTCCTTAGTTAGCAGTTAGCTTTTAGCCAGCTAGTATATTCATCATCCTTTTGATAACTCCATTAATGGATGTGGAGCTCAAAAGCATCTGCATGTAACCCTTGGGAGATATTTTGGTTCCCTTGGGTTCTTCCCCACTAATGCACCAACCATGGTTAGGACTTAGGTCAATCTCATAATCATCAGAATCATCGATCATCATCTCTCTCTCTCTCCCTCCCTGCCCCTCTCTCTCTCTCTCTCTCTCTCTCTCTCTCTCTCTCTCTCTCTCTGTTCAACTCATCAGTACTGTTTAATATGTATAAGCCTACGGTTTGGATTGTAATTAGGGATCGTATTAAGTACAAGTAAGAATGTTCATTCTCCGGCGATGCTGCTTGAGAATTGATATGCTACTTAACTACCAAGTACTCTGCTGTTTATTTCAGTTTTTTATGCTTACTTCTGATGCTATTAATTTGAGACTGCTATTTCCTCTCTTATTCTCATAATATCATTTTTCTTCGAATTAATCGTTGTCCTGTTCAGGTAGTGATTTCATCACTTCCAACGTGAAAATTACCGTTAAGTGTGGAGTCATGCACGTATGCTAAAACCTAGTTCAGTTAATTTCGGGATATATCATATATGGAATTTGATGTGTGACAGATTCAGTTTTCATCGACTACGAACGAGTTAATCAGTAGCCATGTTTTGTTATCCTGAAATCGGGGATTAATGATTTGCTATATCAACCTTTTTCTCATTTTGGGGGAGATGTTATGACCGTAAGTAATAGCTAGAGGCAAGAAGTAATATATACATCAAGCAATTATGTCCAGCAATTAATATTGGTCTCTTGGCCTAGAAGCACATATTGGACAAGTAATTAATTTTGGTCTTTTCTTATATATCTTGTCAAATAAGATCAAGTCTAAACTCACTTCGTGCTATTCAGGCAAAAGAAAAAGAAAAAATAAGCTCACTTGATCTTGTTAATCAAGTTGATAAGCTTTACGTGAAATTCTGATTACTGGTCTAATTTCTGATTTAGGTGGATGATCGATCATGATATTTTACTCACAGAAAGTGAAGAACTTGAGCCTCACAAAACCTTTATTCACTAACATTTTCGTGTCAAAGAGCTGGGTAATCTAACATGCTTTCTTCACCTATTCCTCAGGGCACAAGCTTGCACTAGCGGTCACCATTTGATTATTTCTTCATGGGCATTATCTTGCTCGTTCTCTTGTATCATATATTGTTTGTGCTCCTTCTAGTTAGAAATGTTAAATCCATTACAGAATTGGATCACAAAATATATATATGAAATTGAAGAAAGAATTGAAGAGTTCAGTGGCGGAGCCAGGATTTAACTTTAAGTGGGGCACTTACAAAATATTAATACCTCATAAAAAAAATAAAAAAATTAAAACAAAGTAATTTGTTGTAAATTGTCTAAAGCAATAAGCTAATAATTATATTAAATTTTTATAACAGAAACAACTAGGCTAGGCCTACAGCTTGGTAATTATACAAATCAGCATCTATATGTACCTTGACTACATACTTCCAAATAAAAATAAATAAAAACTCAGTGGGTCACGGGACCCACTGGGCCCCAACGTGGCTCCGCCACTAGAAGAGTTGGTAGTCAAGATGGTGAGAGACACAAACTCAAAATACCCATTCTATTGAGTTTTGAATTTGAAGATTAGAACTACCACATTAACGAAACATCTTATCAAAATTAAGATAGTTGCTCACCAAAGTGACCACAAGGTATTATAAACCAATTATCAGGACCAAGGTTTATCGCATTTCATTCCCATGGTTTTAGGAGTTCTAAAATCTAAGTTTAGAATAAACTTTGAAATCAACATCAGATGACTTATTTAGTGAAGAAATTAAAGAGAAATAGAATGAGAAGAAAATTGATTTCTTAATTGATGCTATATCAGTTTACATGTTTTATACATCTGATTTACATACCCGATCCACAATTATGGCCTAGGATCAAGTTCTAATATATACACAATTGACTCATTGCTATTTTACAGAATCAGTTAACTGATATGGTGGGATTCCTTCCTTTGACAGCTTCTTTCCTTCAGCAATTCTTTCCTTTGATAACTTCTTTCCTTCAACACTAGTACGTACTCTGAAGGAAGGGATGGATTTCAAAACTTTTTAATTAGTGCGGAATTAGTTTAACCATTAAACTACTAACTAAACATAAAACCCATTCCTTTAACCCATGATCTTGGCTTATTGTGATATGTATATAAACAAAGCATGCTTAGTAAGGAAGAACAAAGAGGGAGTTTACGCTCTACTCACCCTTGGAGCGTGATCTCAATCCAATCCAAGTGAACCACCAAAGTTCCTCTCCTTGATCTCTCCTTGTTTGTGTCTCCTCCACCTTGAAGCACCTTGGATTGAGAACTCCTTCTCGTGCTTGTAGTCTCCTCCTTGATGTTGTAACTCGAGCCACAAAAGGATGTGACCTCTAAGGATCTTCACCAAGTGTATCAATTAAGAGATGAAGAAGATGAAAGAAAGGAAGAAGATATGCAAGTGTTCTTCCTTCCTTGTGATAACACCAACTTGTGCTTGGACAAAGGGAGAACTCTCTCTTTTCAACCAAAAGAAGATTGTGTGAAGATACACTCAAGCTTACAACCTCTTTTCTTTGTCCATGCTTTCCCCTTTTATAACTGGAAATAACTCCAACCACTAAAAGTGAAATATTGACTTTCACAAAGCCAAAATGTTGGCTGGTCTATATATGCTATTGGACACTAAAAATGTGTCTTGGGCTTTCATTCAAATCTCACTTAGTGAACCCCAAGTCCACACCAAAATCCGACAATCGTGTATGCTCAATAGATTTGGTTTTACCCGAAAGACCTAATTATGTCCAAATAATAAATCTAATTAATCATTTGGTCATAACCAACTCTTGCTTAATCTTCTTCATATACTATCTCAAGGATCCACTTATATGGTGTGCGATCTCTTAGGTTCTAATTAACAAAGCAGTGAAGTTTATAGAACCATTTTATTTCAATTACGAATCAAAACTCCTTTATGATTCTCCCTTGTTATTAGGATCATAAATGATTATCAATTGTCGGGGACTTCACAAGTCATGAGTGACGTCTTGCAACATATCATGACTACCCTAGTTAATGTAGAATAACCTATTCAATTGGAATTACAATACAATACGGTCATTCTCTAACACGATGCATGTTCTCAATCACATCATTGGGGTATGGAATTGATATGTCAACCCCCTAATGTGATTTCCTTTGTTATGTGATTCATAGAATGTGATTAGAAACTCCTTTCTAATCTCATTCAATGTTTTGGACAAAGACTTATTGAATCACATCTTTGAACATCCCCTTATTTACTTAAGGTTAGAGATTCCTTATTGTACACTCACATGTCTCTATGACCGAATTGATTACACCAATGAATGCATCAATCATATCCGTTAAGGGACATAATATTATTGCATCATCAAGTGTTAATCCACTCACTCATAAGACAACCATGGTGTCTCAGGTCAAAGGACTAATTTGTATTATTGCAATTTAGAGTTTAAGTTTGACATGTAAGTAAAACTCCATACAAGAACTCTAACGATCGCGTTCAGTGTACTCTTTTTAATAAGAGCACTCACATACTTGTATTAGTGTCTCCACACGAATGATAAGAGACATATCATCCTCCATATTGAGCATACATAGTATGTGCTAGTCTTTCCGGATTATCAATGTCCAAATGATAATCCTATGACTAGCTAGGAACCTTTTAGGATAAGAGTGTAAAAGAGTAAATGTCTCACACATCTAACTCTTTAGATTACTTTCTCTTTAACTCATATTCCTTGGACCTTGTTCATTCAAATATCAAATATAAGCAATGAACAATAAACTTGCCCTTTTGATTAATAATCATTACAATAATAATTACATCAAAATGATTGTTTTAGGACACAACTCCTTCACACCCCCCTCAAGTTGGAGTGTATATTAATTACACTCAATTTTCCAAGTAGTGCTTCAAACTGTGTTGGACTCCATGGCTTTGTAAATAAATCTGCAAGTTGATCCTTGGTCCGAACATGTGCTGTCTTAACCATTCCTCTTTGCACCTTTTCACGCACAACATGGCAGTCTATTTCTATGTGTTTTGTGCGCTCGTGAAATACTGGATTCAAGGCTATATGAATGGCAACTTGATTGTCACAGAACAACTTAGCTGGTTGTGTTTGATCCACATTTAAATCTCTCAATATATTCTGCAACCACGTTACCTCACTACAAGTTGTAGCCATAGACCGATACTCTGCTTCTGCACTTGAACGAGCAACTGTGCTTTGCTTCTTTTTTTTTCCAGGAAATAGGTGCATGACCAAGTAGAATGCAATATACAGTTACGGACCTTCTCGTGTCCTTGCAACGAACCCAATCAGCATCACAAAATGCCTTCAATTCCAATGATCTTGTGGCAGGTAAAAGAATTCCTTGGCCAGGTGCTTGCTTGATATATCGTAATATTTTGTGTGCCGCTTCAAGATGTGACTGTCTAGGCTTGTCCATAAATTGACTTAATACATGAACATCATAGATGAGATCTGGTCTTGTAATAGTCATATATATTAATCGTCTTACAAGCCTCCGATATTGAGATGGATCTTCTAACAATTCACCATTCATCTGTGTGAGTGATAAGTTTTGATCGACCGAAAATCGTGATGGCTTGGCACCTAGAAAGCCTGTATCTTCAAGGATTTCCAAAGCGTACTTCCTTTGGTAAAGTGTAATGCCCTGCTTTGACAGTGCAACTTATACTTAAGAAGTACTTAAGTTGCCCCATGTCTTTTTCAGTTTGAAATGACTCGAAAGGAATTGCTTAGTATTTGTGATGTCCTCCAAGCTATTTCCTGCCAAAATCACATCATCTACATACACCAACAATGCTGCGAATCTACCTGAACGAGTTCGGACGAACAATGAGTAATATGACCAAGATTGATGAAAACCAGCTGACTTGAGGGTTGTTGACAACTTGATAAACCATTGTCGGGATGCTTGTTTTAAGCCGTGAAGAGACTTGTGAAGCTTGCATACTCTGTTCTCCCCCTTTCGTCCGAACCTAGGAGGAATCTGCATGTAAACTTCTTCGGAAAGATCACCATTGAGGAATGCATTATTAACATCTAGTTGATGTAAATGACATCCTTGCAGAGCTGCAAGACTGAGGAGGACTTGCACGGTTGTCAACTTGGCTACTGGTGCGAAAGTCTCTCTATAATCAACTCCCTCAACTTGGCTATATCCCTTCGCCACTAACCGTGCCTTATATCGTTCAACCGTCCCATCCAGATTGAGTTTGATTTTATACACCCATTTACAACCAATGGGGTGCTTATGAGGTGGTAGAGGCACTAAACTCCAAGTTTGATTGGCTTGTAATGCTTGGATCTCGCTTTTCATGGCCGCACGTCACTCTGGTATCTGTACTGCCTGTGAAAAAGAAGTGGGTTCTTTCTGGATAGTGAGTTGAGTAGTGAAGGCTTTGTGTTTGGATGAGAGACGATCATATGATAAGACATTGGAAAGGGAATGAACAGTACCTGTGCTCGGTGAAGATGGTGGTGCAGGCCTTGAGGGGAGGGCTACCTCAACATGAAAATTCTTGCAAAAATGTTGGAGTTTTGGTAGGACGGGAAGACTGTCGTGGCGGTGATGGTGGCGGAGCCATCATGAAAGGTGGTTCAGTGATATCAGGTGGTGGTGAAGGAACCGGTTGTTCAGTTGAGGGATTAGATGTGGTTGATGGTGGAGAGAAATTTGGGATAGAGTTATGTGGTGAATGGGCAGCAGAATTAGTATCATTGGGTGGGACTCTAGAGTTGGAAGAGGATGAAACTGTAGGTTCAATGTCAAAGGATGCCAACTGTGGTTGTGGTTGAAATATGGGCACATGAAGTTGAGATTTTGTGGCTGGGTTGGACTTCCAGTGTCCTCAAAGAACAATACATCTTGTGAGACAAACATTTTATGCTCTATTAGATCATAGACTTGATAACCCTTTTGACCGTTACGATAACCTAGAAACAGACACTTAGGTGCACAAGGATCAAATTTGGTGGGTTTGGTAGGGTGAGTTGACGTAAAACTCAAGCAACCAAATACCCGTAAATGTGAATAATTTGGAACCTTGTTAAACAACTTTTCAAAGGGTGTTTTGCCTTGAAGAAGTGGTGTGGGAGTCCTATTGATAAGATAAGCTGAGGTGAGTATGGCATCCCCCCAAAAATGTTTAGGTATGTTGGCTTGGAAAAGCAATGCTCGAGCAACATTAAGTAAGTGCCTATGTTTACGTTCAACAACACCATTTTGTTGTGGTGTGTTGATGCAACTAGTTTGGTGAATTATTCCCTTTGATGAATAAAAGGCTTCAAGCTTAAACTTGGGACCATTGTCACTACGCACAACTTTAGCCCTTTTTGCAAATTAATTCTCAACTAATTGAATAAAATTAATTAGGAGATTTCGGACTTCTGACTTATGCTTCATCAAATACACCCAAGTGCTCCTAGTGTAATCATCAACTATTGTGAGAAAATATTGTGCACCAGAAAGTGTAGGAACATGGTACCCACCCCAAATATCAACATGGATTAAATCAAAAGGATACTCACTTGATATTGTACTTAACGGAAATGACATTCTGGTTTGTTCTGCCAAAGGGCAAATAGAACATTTGCTTGTATCACAAGCTTTATTTGCAGAAAATGGAAATAATAAAGAAACTTTGCTTGAGGGTGACCAAGACGTTGGTGCCAAAGGTTAGGTGTACGACTGTCAACGGAATTGCATGTTCCTTTCTGTGCTTGGTTGAGGCAGTAGAGTCCCCCTCTCTCAGTTCCCATCCCAATCATCTTCCCCGATCGTAGGTCCTGTATGACACAAAGTTTTCTGAGAAAGATGGTGACATAAAATGAATCAAGTGCTAACTTGCCAACAGAGATTAAATTTAGATAGAAGAGTGGCACACATAAGACATTATGGAGAATGAACTGAGGAGAGAAAACCACTTTGCCAATATGACTAACTTGAGCCGATGTACCATCCGGCAACTTAACAAAACAATTGTGAACAATTGTCAAAGAAGTGAGAAAAGTAGGAGTCCAGACTATATGATCACTAGCACCACTGTCCAATATACAAACACTTACTTTGCCATGTTGAGGAAAACAATAAGTTTTACCTGAAAGTTCCTCATAATTGGGGATATTACCGACTTGGTTGGCTGTGGCAACCTTGTTCTTACTCAACAACTCAACAAGCTGCTTGCAATCTTCTTGTGAAAACGGAAAGTTGATTCCATCAAATTTCTTGTCATCCATGGAAACAACATGATTTCCCTTTGAGCTTCCCTGTCCTCCTTCTGCAACATCCTTTCTCCTTCTACAATAATCATAAGTGTGGCCTTTCCACCTGCAGTAAGTACACTTGAGATGAGCGCGCTCTGCAATTTTTGGTTCTATGATTAGTCTTATGGCACTTTTCACATCTAGCTTCGCCGTCTCCCAAATTAAGGTATCGGCTTCCCTTTTTCATGGCAAAAACAGCCGCCTCTGGTTGAATAACTGCTTTCCTATTCGAAGCCTCTGCTTGCTTCTCATGCCGCAATGCCATCAAATATGCTTTGTTCACAGTTGGCAATGGATCAATTGCCACTATGTTGCTTCGAATTGCAGCATAGTTGTCGTTGAGTCCCATTAGAAACTTCACGGTCTTCTGGTTCTCCATGTATGACTTAAGCTCTTTTCTTGCCTCACAGCTACAAGGAAGAATCTCACAAATTGCATCCCTCTCATCCCAGAGGCTCTTGAGTCTAGTGAAGAAGGACGTCACTGATTCGGTTCCTTGCTCACATTCATGGATTGCATTTTCTATGTTGAATAGTTGGACAGTATTGGTATGAGAAAAACACTCCTGCAACTCAAGCCACATGTCTCTTGCATTCTTGCAATGAATCACGCTGCCAGAAATCTCTTTTGACATTGATCCTAGCAGCCATGTCTTGACTAAAGTGTTGCAGCGATCCCACTGCTGCTATTCTTCAATCCTTTTGGTTGGCCTCTAAATGGATCCATCAACGAACCCCTTCTTATTCTTGATTGTTAGAGCCATACTCATGGATTGAATCCATGTTGTATAATTGTCTTCCATCAAGGATTGTGATATAAGTACTGCACCAGGCTAATCCGAGTGATGGAGAAATAAAGGGTGGTTGGGATTCTCCCATGGTTCTGGTGTCCTTGTTGAGGCTGAGGCCTTCTCATGCTCCAGCTTTTGATTATCACCACCTGCCATAGATGGTTTGTTTGTTTTTCACATTATGCCTCAGAAAGAATGCTCTGATACCATAAAGAGAAATATAATGAGAATAAAAATTGATTTCTTAATTGATGCTATATCAGTTCACATGTTTTATACATCTCATTTACATACCCGATCCACAATTATGGCCTAGGATCAAGTTCTAATATATAAACAATTGACTCATTGTTATTTTACATAATCAGTTAACTGATATGATGGGATTCCTTCCTTTGACAGCTTCTTTCCTTCAGCAATTCTTTCCTTTGATAACTTCTTTCCTTCAACAAAAATAATATTTTAATTCAAATTTATAACTCATCTAAACATTGATTTAAAAGTTGAGACTCAACTAGAGAGAAAAAGGGTTTGGAAGGAAATCAAAAGCAAACCATTTTCATTCATAACCCAGAATAGGGAACTGTTTTACAAGATTTAAAGGAAAAATGGGAACAACCCCTTACACAAAAGAGTGACATGTGTCTCTAGGACCACTGTCTATGTCATCTATGCCGGTTGGCAATTGGGCTTCTAAGATACACATTAACTGGGATGGAGCACTGCTGGGCTTAAGGAATAGGGTTGGTTCTATCAAGTCCCACTCCCTTAAGATGCAGTTTTTCCTCATGTGCAGGATAATGGAAAAATGGCCTTGATCATGTGTGTTTCTTCCCAGGTAGAGTCTTCAACTGGGAGGCCAGCTCACTAAATGAGCCATTTGGTAATGTTGCGTTCTTTTTCTTACAAACTACCATGCTACCATATCCAACACTCGCAGGGGTTGGCAAACTAATTCACCATGACTGTCAATTTAAGGGGTTACCATCAACAATACGTTTTTTTCCAAGAGGGAAACATGAAAAATGGGATGGATTACCAATGCTAACTTAAGCTTAAAATGGCTAATTATGAATACTAGATTGCGGTCACTGACTATAGATTTCGGCATGCTATGTAAACGAAATATCTCTTCCATGAACACTTAGGCAATTTGGCTAGCCTTGTAAGGATGTGCGACCACCACGAAGTGACCATACTTGAATAGGCGATCCACCACTACTAAAACTACATTTTTTCCATGTAATGGAGGGTACGCTATCGATAAAGTTCATCGAACTGTCAAACCAAACATTTTTTGGGATAGGAAATGGTTGGAGTAACCCAGGTGGGTGTATGGTCTCATATGTTTGCCTCTAACATTGATCACAAGAGGCTATGAAGGCTTTGATCTCCTTATGCATACCTGACAAAGAAAAATTGCAGGCTAGGCGAATGTAAGTGCTCAAGCACCTTGGATGTCTTGCTGTGAGAGGAGAGTGAAATTCAAGTAGTAGCTTGGGGCACCATTTTGAAGTGACTACCACAAAGACCTTCCCTTTGTACCATAGCTGCTGGCCTTGGTAAGAAAAACCTTTCCCTGATGAAATTCTCTTTTGTAATTGAGGTATGATGATTTGAGCTTCTGGATCACAACTACGTGCATGAGCTGTTAGTGTGAGTCATCGTTCCCTATTAGGAATAGACTACAAGGGAATATGTTGTTGTAATTACTTACCTTGTATATGTTGTGTAGTACAGTAGTACACAATAGTTGTAGTGCGATTGTAATCTGTTTATATACACCACAGAATGGGTGTAATGAAATATCAGACAATTCATTCTCTCAACCTTGTTCTATTTGACTTGGTATCAGAGCAAAGATCCGAAAAGGACTTTGTCTCTTTCTTTCAGTTTTTTCTCAATCCGAGGAAAACAATTGGGTTAAAAGCCAATTTTTTTGTCAGGCTCTGAAACGACATCGTTCAGACGTCCTCTTCATCTTGTTCGCTCGTTCCTCCTGTTCGCTCGGCTTCGTCTTCAGCCAAAGACAGATAGGTCCGTCCCAGGTCGGTCCGTCTCAGATCGTCGGCGTTCTTCTCCCAGACCTTCAGTCTAGACCGACCTCATCTTGTGTCCAAGACCGCCTTCGTCTTCCTCTGACACCAGATCGATCTTCGTCTGCCTTCGTTTACCTTAGATCGCCGAATCTCTTCTGCCTTCGTTTGCCTCAGATCATCGAATCCCTTCAGTCGACGTCCACGATTGTGACCTCGACTCAGTCCGGCGTCGCCCCGCTTCCGGTCATCCCTCTCCCTCGGTCAGACTAGCTAAACTCGGTAACCCGGTCCACTCGGTAACTCGGTCAACTGAACCAACTCAGTCAATCCCAACAGTTTTCAAAAAAAAAAAAAATAATAATATCGCTGTAATTGTTGGAATATCCTCTTTTTTCCGCTGCATACTCGGTGATTTTTGCTACTGTATTGTTGTGATGGGTGGTGATAAAAGTGAAGGTCAGGGTTCTAAGGCCAATGAGGTTCAGAAAGTTGAGGTCTCTGTTAAGAGCTCAGAAGGTGGTTCTTTTGGAGGTACCAAACTCACTGGTACCAATTTCCGAACATGGAAGAAGATTATGTCCGTTTATCTTCGTGGGATACACAAGATGGGACATGTGACAGGAACAATCAAGGTTCCTAGTGAAGATGACATAGAGGCCTATGCTAAGTGGGAAGATGATGATGGGTTTGTAATGTCCATTTTATTTAGAGCCATGACTGATGATGTGCTACAGATGGTAGAGGAATGTGAAACTGCTGAGGCAATATGGAAGACTTTGGGAGGTCTCTATACAAATGAGTCTGATTTTATACAGGTTCATGAACTGATGTGCAAAGCTGCAGGAATGCAATAAAATGGGCAACCAGTGTCAGTGTTTTTTACCAAGCTGAAGAATGTATGGGCTGAGATTGATCAGAAGCGTCCTTGCAAGATCAAGAATCAAGAGGATATTACATGGTACCAGAAAGATAAGGAACTTGAGCGGGTTCATGCATTCTTGAGAGGACTTGATACGAAACATAATAGTGCCAAGGGAGAGTTGCTCAGAATGCCAGACCCTCCTAGCTTGACCACAACTTTTATGGAGAGGAGGAGGAATCAGAAGGAGAAGAAGAAGCCACACAGCCAGGAGGTATTTTGACGGATCCGGTTGAGACTATTAGCTCGCCGCCTCCAGCAGCAGAAGCACCAGTTTCCATCACTCAGAATGAGGTTGAAGACACACCTGCCCCCTCATGCCATCGCTTCTACCCCTGACCCACAGCTTCTTGGTACTAAAGATCACCCATTTGAGGTATGTCCATCCATTGATACTAGTAGTAGTGAGTCTAATGTTGAGCAATATGTGTTACCACATAGGACCACTCGGGGTCAATCAGCCAAAAGATATGAACCTACTCTTACTGCTAAATCAAAATACCCAATAGCCAACTATATGTCCACTAGGAGGTTGTCGAAGTTATATGAATCATTTGTGAGTCAAATATCCGCTGTATCAGTACCTAACAAAGTGCAGGATGCATTGGGGGATCCAAAGTGGAGGAAGGCTATGGATGAAGAGATGGAGGCGTTGCAGAAGAACAATACTTGGCAACTTGTGCCTCCACCACAAGGCAAGAAGGCTGTAGGTTGTCGTTTGGTGTTTACCGTGAAGCATAATGCAGATGGATCAGTGAATCGATACAAAGCACGTCTTGTTGCAAAGGGATTTACTCAGACATATGGTATAGACTGTGATGAAACTTTTGCTCATGTTGCCAAGAAGAATACTATTCGGGTTCTGCTCTTGTTCGCTGCTAGTTTAAACTGGCCACTCCGACAGTTTGATGTCAAGAATGCATTTCTTCATAGAGAGTTAGCCGAGGAAGTGTACATGAGCCTTCCACTAGGGTATGTAGCTGCTTCTCCTGGTGAGTTTGTATGCAAATTGAGAAAGTCTCTATATGGTCTCAAACAGTCACCTCGTGCTTGGTTTGGAAGATTTTCACAGTTCATGCGGAAGGTTGGTTATAGGCAGAGCAACTCAGACCATACCTTGTTTCTCAAGCATCAACAAGGTAAGGTAACAGCTCTAATTATTTATGTGGATGATATGGTAATCACTGGTAATGATACTGTTGAGATGGATAGACTGCAGAGATAGCTAGCCTCTGAGTTTGAGATGAAGGACTTGGGTGAGCTTAAGTACTTCTTAGGAATTGAGGTAGCCAGGGGGAGAGAGAGAATCTATCTGTGCCAGAGGAAGTATGTTCTTGACTTGTTGACAGAGACAGGTTTGTTAGATTGCAGACCTACTGACACTCCTATTGAGCAGAACCATTGCTTAGCTGAGTATCCAGATCAGGTACCTACTGATCGAGCTCACTATCAGAGGTTAGTTGGGCGCTTGATTTATTTGGCTCATACTAGACCAGACGTTGCATATGCAGTGAGTGTGGTGAGTCAGTTCATGCATAATCTGAGTGAGAGTCACATGGATGTTGTTATGCGAATTCTGAAGTACTTGAAGTCAGCTCTAGGAAGGGGAGTACTGTTTTATAAACACAACAACATTCTTGAAGTTTGTGGCTTCACAGATGCAGATTGGACTGGAAATATCACAGACAGGAGGTCAACATCGGGTTACTTTACCTTTGTGGGAGGTAATTTGGTTACATGGAAGAGTAAGAAACAGAAAGTTGTGGCATGTTCTAGTGCTGAGGCCGAATATAGAGGTATGGCTCACGGAGTGTGTGAATTGTTGTGGCTGAGAAATCTGTTACGTGATCTGGGTTTCAAACTCAAAAATTCCATGCAGTTATATTGTGACAACAAGGCAGCTATTGACATATCACATAATCCAGTACAACATGATCGTACTAAGCATGTGGAGGTTGATTGTCACTTTATGTTGATGCTCAGGTCCGGCGGTAGCCGATTCTTCGCTTAACGCGGGTCCGGTGGGCGGACCGCTACTCCGAGGATTAGATGATTTCCGTTTGCTGCAACACGAGAGACAGGGCGTCAGAGGGAGACCGCATTGGGCTGTCTTCACTTCTCTGATGCCTAAGTCAGTCATTGTATACAAGCAGCATTACAACAAATGAGTAGTAATTGCGTAATTAATTAGGAGAGATGAGAGAACCTTTTATAGGTGAGGAAGAGGTTGATCTTCCTCTTGTTTCCGATGTGGGACTGATGTGCTTCGATTTCCAGTGTCTGGAGCTTCTGATGCCATCTTGACGCGGCGCGTGGCAGCGCATCAGCGGTGATCTGGGGGAGGTCCAGGGTTCGAGCGGTAGCCCGCCTGGCCGTGCCTTCACAGGTTACCCCCTTGGTGGGAGTCGGTATCTCTGGCGGTACCACGAGCGTGGCTCATTATAGCTAATTATGCTCATTCTGGCACATGTAGGTACAAGTCCCCTAAGTCCCCAGTCAAGGAGGGAAATCTTGGTTGGGGAGTTGATCGGCGGTGTGAAGCGTTACTACCGCTAGACTTGCAACAGCATAATTAGCGTCAGTGCGTTGTCAACCATGGATTTACTGAGCGAACGCTTTATACCCTTTCGGCTGGGCCCCTGCTAGGCCCGCCAGGGAGTCCCCCACTCCCTAGCCAAGAAGGACCTCCGGATGGTCGGCAAATTGTTTGTTGAGGGGAAGCTGCGCGGAGCAGAGGGTATTGGGTAGCGAGCCTAATCTTAGTATCCAGGTGACGGGGGTCAACGTACCTGATCAGGGTCGTTGTAGACTGTTGACAAGTCCCCGTGTCCCGTAGGGACAATCTGACCGTAACGCCGCATGGCGGTCGTTGTCAGAGTGAGGCGTAGCCTAGGGATTCGCCGCTGGCTGATACCCCCGCTGGATGTAGCAGGAAACAGCGTCGCGTAGACGTGTTTGGTGGTAGTTAGTGAGCGGAGTTGTGCTCAGTAACGCACAGGGTTTGCAAGATGGAGGGGGCTCTGCCGGCAGTGCCACGTATAGCCGAGGCTGCCTCTTGCAAATTGACAAGTGGAAGTTTCCTGGCGGGGATCCACCCATAGGAGATTTCGACAGGTGTCAAGTGAGAAGTTCCACTGGCGGGGTTTCACTCAGCGGACTTCGACACTTGGAAGATGACAAGTGAGAAGTTCCGCTAGCGGGTTTTCGCTCAACAGACTTCGACACTTGGAAGATGACGAGTGAGAAGTTCCGCTAGCGGGGTTTCGCTCAACGGACTTTGACTCTTGGAAGATGACGAGTGAGAAGTTCCGCTAGCGAGGTTTCGCTCAGCGGACTTCGACACTTGGAAGATGACCAGTGAGAGGTTCCGCTAGCGGGGCTTCGCTCAGCAGACTTCGACACTTGGAAGATGACGAGTGAGTGACAAGTTCCGCTAGCGGGGTTTCACTCAACGGACTTCGACTCTTGGAAGATGACGAGTGAGAAGTTCCGCTAGCGGGTTTTCGCTTAACGGACTTCGACTCTTGGAAGATGACCAGTGGTTCCGCTAGCGGGGTTTCTTCCTCCCAAAAGTTGTGGCTTCTTCCAGACGCCTCGTCTGATGGTGGTTGACACGTGGCAAACCTGCGTGCGGATGCGTGCCTCCCCTGCCTAGCCGTCTCCTCGCCATTAATGTTAGTAATGATGGATTTCGTAACTGAGGCGACGCCTCAGTTAATCCGGAGAGTAACTGTAGTTGTGGGACACGTGTACGGCTGACAGTTGATGTCGTTTTTCAATGGATGGCGTAGGACTGTTTGACGTTGACATAAAAAGGGGGGAAGTTGGCATTTTTGATACTGCTCTAAACTTTGAACTGTGCTTCGTCGTCTTCAAGCTTTCTGCGTCTGAGATCGGAGAAGAGAGTTGAGGCGATATTGCCTAGTTTTCGTACGTGGAAGAACCGATGACCTCCGGCTCCGAAGACTAGTGCTCACACTGCTGTCAGAGACTCCATCGTTGAGGTAGGTATTCTGACTTATATCCCTGTTTCATTGGGTGTCTGCCATGGCGAATTTTTGGGTTTTGGGTGTTCCTGGGATATGTCCTTTGTTGACGTGCTGTGAGGGTGTGAGAGTGGGTTTGGGGATGCTGTATTTGACAGAATTGGGGTTTTTAGGGATTTTATAGGTGGTCGAATCTGGGTTTGAGTGCATTTGTTCTTGTTTTGGTATTTTTTGGGTTGAGTATTGTTGATGTTCTTGGGCACTGACTGATATAGGGATAAGTTAGATCTTGTGTGAGCTAACCGATTTGGGTTTTAGGGTTTTGGGATGGCCGACGTCATAGAGATTTCGAGCAGTGAGGATTCCGGATCTGAAGTGTCGTTCAGCGCGGCGGATAGAAATTTTATTGACTCGTTGTGTCCGTCTGCCCGTGCAAGAACCTCACTGCTAGAACCGCTAGAGGTCGAGCCGCTACAGACCATTCCTTGGGACACAGTTATGGGTCGTGCATCGCGTCCGAAGAGTTCTAGGGAGGGGGAGGCTTCCGCTGCCCACACTTTGCACGAAGAGCGCCTAGAAAGCAATAGTGCCGCCAGCGGTTCAGCTGGCGGGGGAGGTGTAGCGGGGGAGGATACCGAGTCAGCGTGGGTGTTCGAGGACGGCACCCCCGTTGACGAGGCGGGAGGTAGGATGACCGCTGTTGCCGTCAACCGGCTGAAAGGGGTGTTCCTGTTGCCCGGCGCGGTGAAGCTGCGTCGGCCGACGGTAGAGGAGAAGGCTTCAATCCTGCCAGTGGGTCAGGCCGCCGTGCACGAGGCTATATTCCGCGAGGGAGTGACCTTCCCGCTGGTGCCCAACCTACAGATCCTGGTGCGCGAGTTCGGCATCGCCTTTGGGCAAGTATGCCCCAACATGTGGCGGTTGCTGCTAGCGCTGAACTCATTGTGGCGGTTGTCTGGTTGAGAAGGACCGACCGTGGCGGAGGTATTACATTTCTACGAACTGGTGTACGTGAAGCGCCAGGGTTGTAGAGGGCAAGTAAACCTCAATCGTCACCAAGGAGCGTCGAAGCTGATCGAGAACCTGAGGGACTCGATGTCGTACTGGCAGGGTTCCTTCTATATTGCCACGGCGGGGTGGGAGTACCAAGTGGGGTACAACGAGGGGGAGCCGACGTTTAGAATTAAGTCAGAGTTTTAGCCCATCCGAGGTTCTTTTCCGCTTCCGCTGAACACGATTGGCGAGGTTCCTGTTTTTTTTTTTTTTTTTTTTTTAGCCTTGTACTCGGTACTGATAATGACTTTTTTTTCTGCAGCGGGGTTGCGGTATAACCTGACTCGTGAGGAAGAGTGCCGCGTGGCACGCATCAGAGGTTGCTGGCGGAATCGCAATTTGCTGGACTTCCGTCTCCTTACAGGCTGGGAGTTGCTGGTGGATCAGCGACTGACTCGTGCCATTGGTAAGTACCCTTCTCGCTAGATCACATCCTTGGTGATATTGTCCTGCTGATTAGTTTGTTACTTCTCTTTTTTTTTTAGAAACTCTGCCGGGGAACAAAGCGAGCCGTGACGCCTTCGCTAAAGCTATGGACCGTGCTGAAATCAACAACTTCCTGGAATCTATGTACGCGTCTGGGCTGGTGGCTCAGAAGACTCTGGTGAACCCAGAAACGCTGGCGCTGAGCCCGTCTGAGGTCCCGGTGGTGCTGCCAATGCCGCACCACTCCCACCTTGGTGGTGACGGGTTGCCCGCTGTTCAGGCGGGGACCGGCGTGGCGAGCGAGGCGACGGCGCGGAAAGAGAGAGCGTAGACGATACGGCGCGGGGTGCCGAAGAAAGCGGTGCGCAAAACGGAGGGTGTCACTATAGCGGGGTTGGAGCCGCCGACGGGGGGTGCGAGGCCTGCCGCTGCTGGAGGTACGTGGACCCTTCAGCGAAAACGCCGTCAACTCGACTCGGGTGGGGAAGAGAGGTCTTGTGTTCCTCTTGTATTTTGATGACCATTTGGATCATATATCTAATACATTTATCTTTCCCTGACCCAAAAAAAAAAATGAAAAAAAAAGCCTATTCCTTAAGCCCAACAATGCTCCATCCCAGTAAGAATAGTAATGTGTATCTTAGAAGCCCATTGCCAGCTAGCATAGATGACATAGACAGTGGTTTTAGAGACACGTCACTCTTTTGGTTGTTCCCTTTTAAATCTTGTAACAATTCCCTATTCTGGTTTTTTTTTCTTCCCTTCATTTAATTTCCTATTTTGGGTTAGGGAAAATTTCGCAAACAGTACACCAAGTAAAGGCCACTAATAATTCTTATACACAAAGTTTCAAACCAAACATTTCGGTACAGTATCGAAACGGGTTAGTAAGTATTTCTTCTTTCGAGAAGAAAAAACCCTAACGCGCTTGGTATTCTCCAGTGTGCCGTCTTGCCTTGTCCGACGGCACGCCCTCGTGCCGGCGTCGTCAGACGGGCTTTTCAAGGTGGATGGGTAGTTTGATGGTCCTCTAGTATGCCCAGTCTGTGTGGAGATCAGATGTTGCCGGGATCAGGTATTGGTTCACTGGGTTCCGGAGGCTATGGATGGGAAGGCCGGTGGGGATTCAGTGGTTTGCAGCGGCGGTCGTGGTCTTCAGGGTGCGATCTGGTAGGTCTCCGCCTCGGGGTCTTATCAGTGGGGATAGATCGAGCGGCCGGGTTGGCTGGGAAGCGGATTTGGATTCAACTCGCCGTTGGTTTGGCCTGGTTATAGGTCACGATGAAGTGCCGGTGCTGGGGTTGGTCTGTCTAGTGCTGGGTTGGTTGGAACAGGTCGTGGAATGTAGAGGTAGGGGTATGGATGGTGGAAGGCGGGCGACGGGATTCCGAGGGAGCAACCGGTGTGGTGGCTGCAGATCTAGACATGGGCTTGGGTTAAGAACTTTGTGGGCCTGGGCATATGCTTTGGGCCCAAAATATTTTACTTTATATTTATCTTCTTTGTTTTTTTAATTAGAATTGGCTTGGGCCGGGTTATATGTGTTGGGCCCGTGTTGGTGGGAAGTTATTATTAGTTTTCAGGACTGGGTTTTTTTGTTTTTGTTTTTCGGTTTTTAAGTTAGCTATTGGGTCGGTGCACTGCAACTTTTGGCATAGACAATCTTCTCTTCGGCGGTCTAGAGGGTCATTCCTGTTCTGGAGTTGGGTCAGCAGCGGTGGCGAACATGTCTGGCTGTGGTATACTAGCATAGACAATCATCCTTGGCCTTCTAGGGGGTCGTTCCTTTCTGGTTTCGGGTCGGAGGTGATGGCGATTTGGAGCATTTGTGGATTGCTGGTGTTGACATTATGGTAGCAATGGAGTTGGGTTTAGTTTAATCTCAGGTCTGATGGTCCAGCATTTCACTTTGGTCAGGTTCGAAGTCACAACGAGTGTAGACTTGGTCGATCAAAGGCAGGTCAGGAGGACTCTGGGTGGTGAGTTAGTGTTGACGAAGTTGTGAGTTTGGCATTCAATGCTCCTGCGCAAGTTGTCTCTGACTTTTAGTTGTTGTGTAAGTTTTAGTTTGTAGTTAAGTCAGTCAGTCAGTATGGATTTCTAGTGTGAATTCCAGTGGCCATTTATGTGCTAGAGATGTTTCCCAAACTCATTGTAATCAGTTCATTATTAATGAAGTCTCTTCTTGATAAAAAAAAAAAAAAAACATTTCGATACACGAAATCTAAAACTCGACCCACTATCAGTACACGACGTCAATTTTTGACACCAAAATGTCCATTAGGCCCTCAGTTTTTTTTTTTTTAATAATTTTTTTTTCTGTTATTTTTTTTTCCTTCGTTTTTATCTCTTTCTTCTTCCTTCTTCCGGGCTCACTCCCTTACTTGATCTTTTGCCGTCAGGGACGGCTCTGTTCCCTGCATGGTCTTTGGCTCAGGGACCTCAATCTGGCTGAGCGGGGCCCACGAGCTTCAATTCAACAACTGCGAGAGAGCCAAAGAGGCCCAAATCCACTGGATCGAGACCTTGATCTGCATCCCAACTTCCGACGGTGTTCTTGAAATGGGTTCCTCCGGTTTGATCAGAGAGAACTGGGGGTTGATCCAGTAAGCCAAGTCGTTGCTCGGGTCGGATCAGCCCGACTCGGAAACAAGACCGCTCGAGTTCATCAACCGGAACTTCTCCATTTTGACATCGGCATCATTGCCGGCGTGCAGGAAGAGGATCACAGCTCGTACAATGACGACAAGAAACATGTTTTTGGTTCTAGCAAGAAGAAGAACGGAGCTCCGAACCCAAACCCGAACTTCGCAGATTCCGACTGCCAGATGAAAAAAGCGCCGAAGTAACGGGGCTGGAAACCCGGGCTGGGCCGAGACACGCCACTCAACCAAGTGGAGGCGGAGCGGCAGCGGCAGGAGAAGCTCACCTTGCAAGGGCGGCGTTGGAAGCGAAGGAGTGAGTGTGGAGGTGAGGAAGGCTGCGTTGAAAGCGAGGGAGTGAGCCCAGAAGAAGGAAGAAGAAAGAGATAAAAACGAAGGAAAAAAAAATAACTGAAAAAAAATTATTAAAAAAAAAAGAATTGAGGGCATAATGGACATTTTGGTGTCAAAAATTGACGTCGTGTACTGATAGTGAGTCGAGTTTTAGATTTCGTGTACCGAAATGTTTGGTTTGAAACTTTGTGTATAAGAATTATTAGTGGCATTTACTTGGTGTACTGTTTGCGAAATTTTCCCTTTGGGTTATGAATGAAAATAGTTTGCTTTTGATTTCCTTTCAACTCTTTTTTCTCTCTAGTTGTGTCTATCAATTGGTATTAGAGCCCGCAAGGATGCGTGGCCCCAACATCTCAGCTCTCTGCTATCAACCCCCACCCTTCCTGCCCTCACTGCTTTTACAGATGTGGCCTTTGCCAGTGACACCGCATCTCAACCACTCCCTTCTTCCATTCATCTGCCACCATAACCTTATTTCAGGCCTCATCAACCAACTACAGACTCAACAAAATGCTCTGCACCATTCCCTCGACTCTTTTCAACATCAGATGTCCTCATAGTTTGCACAATTTCAATAATTCATATTAGATTCCATCATGCGCTTTCAGTCAGCCTCTTCCCCATTTAACTATTCTACTCCTTCACCCTTACACACACCCCTATATTTCAGCTCTATCACAGCCATGACCACCACTTGGATTGGCCTAGGACTTTATAACCCCCCGCCCCTCCTCATCCTCTCTCTAACTCTTTACCCACATCTTCTTCCCCTTCACCACAGTTCACAGTCTCGAACCATTTCATAGTTGTGTACTCCACCCATACCTCTGTTAGCCAAATAGTCACCCTCAAGTATAAGGGGTACAAGTAATAGTATAGAGATTTAAGAAAGGTTGTCAAACCCATGGGGATTGGATTCCTTTCACTAGCTAGAATGTGAACCTAAGGAGAGCTAGAATATGCAAATGTACAATCACAAACCTAAATTCACAAGAAAATCTAGGGTCATGGTAAGTATATGCATTGTGGTGGTAGTGAAATTGTTTGTTGGATAGAGTGGTGAATCAAATTAAAATAAATGCTCAAATGTAAACTAAACTTCTCTAAACTAAACTAGTAATATAATGGATGAAGTTAGGGGTTGGATGGTCTACCGCTAACCTCCCTTGCAAGTATTGAAGTTCAAATTCAAGTGATGATATTCTAATTTCCTAATTACCCTCTTTGCATCCGGATAAGACTACAAAAGCTTAAACTTCTTTAATGTTATCAATTCCAACCGGATAAGTCTAGAATTACCTATCTAAGAACAAATCCTATTACCAGTTAAGTCTAAATCATTGTTCCTAGATGCAAAAAGCTTTGAGTTTAGATAATCATGCAAGCAAACCAATCCTAGATCTAGATGGTTTTAACTCACAATATTCACATGCATATAGAAGATGCTATCATGCTATCAATGCTCAAGGCTAACAACACGATGAACAAAAGCCATCTTCGTCCTCCTCTTCTTTTACCTTCTCCAATTTTCCCTACAATTCATTCTAGCTTTTAATTCTTCCCACATCTTGCAGGTACCTTCCGTCAAGCAGAGGTGGGATTTGCAGAGCGTTAGGCTTTCCAGTTTGGATTCTGGCAAGTACGCTTCCGGAGTGCCCAGCTCTACGAATTCCAAATCGGATTCGGCAAGTCCCATGTGGTCATCTTGTTCTCCGACGACGTCGCTTCTTGGAGAAAGTTCCGCAAACCATGCAAGAACCCATTCCAGCTCTCTCTTCTTATTTGTGTCTATCTCTTAGAAGCCGACATTTTCTTCTTTCATCTCTCTCTCACCTGCAAACCGAAAAAGGAAGAAGCTCAAAAGTTTTGGTTCTAAGCAACGTCACCCTGAAGGTAATTCCATTTTCTCCTTCCCTAGATTTGGTCTCTTCGCCCCATTCTACCATGTTTGGATTTCCATATTCTGATTTTTGGGTTTTTTGTTTTTGTTTTTCAGATCGGGAAGAACTTTGGTGAAATACTATAGAAGAACTTTGGTGAGGAAAAGCTGGTTCCTCTTTCTTGATTTTCAATCTGTGAAAATCAATTTCTCTCAATTCCTCCTCTTTCAGCGCCAAGATTGAAGGCTCTACTGGGCTGAGCTTGCTCAACATGCAGCTGAGGAGAGAGCTCGATTTATACACGTTGCTGGTGGGTTGCTTCAATTTTCACTCATTTAATTATCTCCCTTCTGAACCTACACTTATTATTGTGTTCAATTGCTAAGTTTCATTACCTTACTGGACGTAAGTTGCTAGATTCGAAGTTTTATTTTCTTGGGTTTGTTTCAATTTTGCTGCTTTTAATTAAGGACAAAATATTGTTTACTCCTTATACTTATAGGGTCTCGACGTTTCAGTTCCTGACGTTTCAATTTCACCTAAAAAGTCCCTGAACTTTCCAATTTCATCTAAAAAGTCCTGCCATCAATTTTCCGTTAAAAAAATCTGTTATCTTGCTGACGTGACACTATGTCAACAGTAAAATGACTATTTTACCCTTATTGACCCCAAAAAAAAATTTACTCTCTTTTTTTCTCTATTTTTTTAATTTGTTCTTTTTTATTCCTACTTTTTTTTAACTCTTTTTTTTAAATTTGTTCTTTTTTATTCCTACTTTTTTTTTAACTCTTTTTTCTCTATTTTTTAAATTTGTTCTCTTTTTTTTTCCTACTCTTTTTTTTTTACTCTTTTTTCTCTCTTTTTTTTAACTCTCTTTTCTCTTTTTTTTTTTTTGTTTTTTTTTAACCCTCTTTTCTCTCTTTTTTTTCCTACTCTTTTTTCTTTTTTTTTTTTAAACTTTTTTCCTCTTTTTTTTTATTTGTTCTCCCTCTTTTGTTTTTTTTTTCTTTCTCTTTTCAGTTTACCTCTTCTTCCTCTTCCTCCTCTCTGCTCTTCGGCCTTCTTTTCCTCCTCCCTGATCGCAGCTCCAGTTTTCGGTGAGCATCACCACCTCTCCTAATCACCGTTGGCGTGGCCGCCGCTCCAAGCAAGTGCTGGCCATTCCACCATCCATCCATCATCCCCGTCATGCCAGCAAGCATCACCGCCTCTCCTAATCACCCCTCTCCATATAGTGGTTCCAAACCAAATCGGAGCACACCCAAATCAAATCAATTCACGTTCCACCTCCCTTTCTTCGATGCCAAAACTGTTCAAACATTTCTCTCTAAAGTTACGATCAGAAACAGCCAAATAGACCAAAACATGGAAACTCGCAGGAAAACTCAAATAACTTATCCTCTTCGAATCTCTTTTGGCTCATCATCTCAGAAAACCAACACCAAAGAAACGTTATTAACGTCGAGAGAAAGCTTCTGATATAGCTCTGACACCACGAAGGGGCCGGAATCTGAAGGGAAGAGAACCCGACCATTCTGGCTTCCAAGCGTGGCCGAAAACTAGAGCTGCGATCAGGGAGGAGGAAAATAAGGCCGAAGAGCAGAGAGGAGGAAGAGGTAAACAGAAAAGAGAAAGAAATATATATATATATATATATATATATATAAGAGAGAACAAATATAAAAAAAAGAGAGAAAAGAGAACTTTTTAAAAAAAAAAAGAAAGAAAAGAGAGAAAAAAGAGTAGGAAAAAAAAAGAGAACAAATTAAAAAAATAGAGAAAAAATAGTTAAAAAAAAAGTTGGAATAAAAAAGAACAAATAAAAAAATAGAGAAAAAAGAGTTAAAAGAAAAAAAGAGAAAAGAGAGTAAATTTTCTTTTTGGGTCAATAAGGGTAAAATAGTCATTTTACTATTGTAATAGTGCCACGTCAGCAAGATAACAGACTTTTTAACGGAAAATTGACGGCAGGGACTTTTTAGGTGAAATTGGAAAGTTCTGGGACTTTTTAGGTGAAATTGAAATATCAGAGACTAAAACGTCGAGACCCTATAAGTATAGGGAGTAAACAGTATTTTGTCCTTTAATTAATTAGACCAAGCCTTCACTATGCATTGTTCTGTGATTGCATAGCAATTGGATTATTTTTTCAATGATATATGGCTCGACTAAAGATCTCATTGTGAAATTATATCATGTTCCTTCCATCAGTTTAAGGATTATGACACCAAGAACTCAAGTATTGTTAACTTTGGATACTCTAGTATTTTGAAAGAATGTCCGAAGTATTTGTTTAAGTTTAACTAAGATTGGGAAATTTCAGGTTCAGGCTTTAAGATGGAGAATATCTTAGCAGTGTTTTACTTTAGTTTTCAAAGATTTGAGAAATGTGAAGAGATTTAACATGTTTATATGTTGCTAATTGATATATCGATCTAATTCTTTATGGACATGTAGTCTTACTTGCTAAAAATTAGGCAACTTCTAAGTTGGTTAATTGATATATTGATTCAGAGAGGAACAGTTCCGCGGTGAGAACTTTCCCCAAATGGAAGTGGATTTTAGGGTTCATCCACTTTGGGCTGGATGTTCATAATAGGAGGTCAATAGTACTGGCGAGGTAAGTAGTTTCAGTTTGACTTAAATATTAATCATTTTTCTAATTCTTACTATTATTCTAGTCTTGCATAGTTATATGAATTTGAATCAACTAGCAAGTAAGAGTGTAAGACGAGTGAGATATTTCATTGATTAAGTGCTTTTGTTTAGGTGTGAAACTTATCTTCTTCTGTAGTTATGTACCTTCTATAATGTCAGAGGAAGGAAAGGTGTATTAGTTGCTATTTCATGACTTTTAATGTCACATTGATATTAGAGAATGAGAGGTAACAAACGTGGAAAAAAAAAATTGTAAGAACTAAGCTAGAGTTGTAACCCCACATTCCATGATTCCATAAGATAATTTAGCTATTATAGAATGGTCTTCAAAAAGAGAAGCTATTGAAAAGCCTGGCTGCTTCTACCTGTATGTGACTGAAAAATCATAATCAAACTTAACCAAAGAATAAATTTGATCTAGATGAATCTGAGCTTCTATAAAAGCTACACCAGTCTAGCCTACAAGGTCATGTAAGAGATTCAATCAGTTCCAGTAGGGGCCATTTCATTAGTGGGCAGCCAACTCATGCATTACCAAATAGCTAGTGACAATTTTGTACAGCTCTTGGCTGCTTTTTCCTAACATTACTATCAAAGAGCTTGGTTACTACACATATATATTGATCAACAATAGACTCATTGTGTTATAAATTGACCATGCTGCTGAAAATTTTTGGTTACAATGAATACTTGGTGAATTTTTAAGTTGACCATGTTGCTGAGATTTTTTTTTATTTTTTTTATTTTATAAAACTTGACAGTTCAATCAGATTGTGTTCACTTGTTTAACTTAACCGGGTTAATGTTCTGAATGCATCATGGCTGAGGGTGTTCTGCATGGTTTTGTTTACAGTATCTTCATTGGGACTTTTAACCATCTTGTTGATGATCCTTTTAATGGCAAGCAATACCTATACTCATGGTAGTGCTTCTAAGCAGTCCTTCAATATCTTATTGTCATCTCTTGAAAAAGTAGGTCATTGCTTACAGCTTGTAAGAAATGATGATTTTGCTGGGCTTAAACTTGGCAATGATTATTACTGCTAACAATTGTTTACTTAGCATTATCATTACTTGCTTTTTGTGTTTTTAGTTGCTGCTATTGTCATTTAAGCTGATGTCTCACGTGAACATGTATATTCCACTGCTGTCACTACTACAAAAAGGTCATCAGACGACGGTGGATTTCTGTTGTCTGATGACCAAGCTCACCGTGGTCTAAGTGAGTGTTGTGTGATTGAAAAATCAGACAACGGTGATTTCACCGTTGTGTGATAATAGTTTGCTCAACAGAAATACTTATTTCCGTTGTGTGAGTTCTGCGCAGCATGTGCCTGGCATGGCATGCGCGGCGATGCCTCGGCACATTCAGACAACAGAAGAAAGAATTCACTGTTGTGTGAGATTCATAACACACAACAGATATAACTCATTCTTTGTTGTCTGAGATTCATAACACACGTACAACAGATATTTCTCATTCTTTGTTGTCTGAGATATGTAACACACAACAGATATTACTCATTCTTTGTTGTCTGAGATTAATAACACACAACTGAAGTGAAATTATATCCCTTGTCTGTTGATTACTCAGACAACGGAGATGATTTCATTTCTGTTGTGTGTTATGAATCTCACACAACAGAACTTTATTTTCTTTTGTTGTTGGTTGTTACTTCACACAACTACTCTATTTGGTTTCTGTTGTGTGTTATGAATCTCACACAACAGAACTTTGTTTCTTTTGTTGTTGGTTGTTTGTTCACACAACTATTCTATTTGGTTTCTGTTGTGTGTTATGAATCTCACACAACAGAACTTCGTTTCTTTTGTTGTTGGTTGTTAGTTCACACAACTACTCTATTTGGTTAGCTGTAGTGTGAATATTGTAATCAAATTGAGTAACAAACCAGTGACTATTGGACAGTAATTACCACATCAAAAGTACTCAAATCCATATCATTCCATTACCATTTTTCAAACATCCATACATTCAAGTGACTAGGTAATTACCAAACAAGAAAGCATTCCTAGCTAGCTACACATGAATCAAAAGCTGATATAATATCTTTTCGCATCAACAAAACCTTCTTGTGCCATTTGCAAATGTCTTTCTCCATCTATGTTACTTGATACCAATAGAAAACCTTCTATGTTCTGAACCAAAAACAAACAATCAATACTAGTAATGCAGTTCTTTTACAACTGACCTATTTCTGAGAATCCTATAAAACAAACAATCCAATCCAAACCAAATCTAACAACACAATGCAGCAGGGGAAGGACACAAAAAGCAGAAGCCCTTAGAGTCCAACCCAAACCAAGGAACAAAACCTGCGATCTAACAAAGTGTAGTCTCTCTCTGTCTCTGCGCTTTGAAACTGGAAAAAAGAGTGTGCATGCTCCAATCCTACGCACACACTTTCTGTATAGGGGGGTGATTCCGTTGCAGCTTTAAACTGTTTCGAACATACAAGTAGCAGGATCATAGTTTGGAAGACATTTCAAGGCCACTCCAACTCTGTCTTCTAGTTTTCCATCCTCATCCACAACAACCCCGGTTTCTGGTTCTGATTTCACATCACATTCAATCAGTCAATATGAATAAAAAACAAATTCCCTCTCAGACGAAAACAAATAACAATATTTCAAAAGCTTTCAACCTTGAGATTGACTTCAAAAGCTTGCATGTCTTCGAAATTGAAACCTGCATCCATTCAGGGGAATTTGTTAACATAGTTCATAACATATACAAAACGCAATCATCTCACCAATAATATGGCATTAGTAAATTCTTTTTCACAACAATCATCTCACCAATGCATCCTTTGCTTCTTCTCCAATTGCTTCCTTCATTAATACTGTCTTTCCCTCATCAAGGCTTTCTATGCTTTTATCTGTACAGTCATCTTTCAAAGAGCTCTGAAATAGGACAACCAGCACTAAATTATAAAAAAATTTGATCGGCTAAAGTTTGATATATAACCAAGTGTTGCACTCTTTGTCATTTGAACCTTCAGTATAGTTAACTTCAACAAACTTTGGGATGTAAGGTTCTCTCTCAACAGGAAAAGAAGAGAAACCAAACTTATCCGTAGAAGAGGATGAAACTGATGATGAATTCCACTCTGCATATCCTCCTGCCTCATTATGTAGATGAACCTCTGAATCAAATCTCACGGGGTCATTCCTGAATGCAGCTGCAAAGGAAAGAAGGCAAAGTTCATTGACATCATCAAGCAGTTCATTTGATATGGCAATTAGCATGTCCTTCATTTCTTGCAAGTGATTTGCAGCTTCTGGGCAAAGTCCTATCTGCATTAGATTCAAGGATTGTGTGCTTATCAAGTTGAGTACAGAATTAGATGGAGGCGCAAAACAGAAACTAAATCATATGGATACCTTAATAGCTCAAGACATTGTGAATCACATTCTAAAAACTATTAAATACTGGGAACAGATAGGAGAACATACATAAAACCCCACGCATCTAAAAATCTTCTACATCCTCATACATAAATACAAAGTTAACATAATACTGATAAGAAACAGAAGCAGCAAAATAATAAACAGTCAAGAATCGAGAAATTACCAAATATCTACTTACAACAAGCAGCCTCTGTCATTTTCTTCTCTTCCTACAACACACCCACAGGACCAGTAAGCTGATATGTAACATTCAATACTCAAATAAGTGAATGTTAAAGGATGGATAGCCCAACACTAGAAATCATATATACATCATAATTGAATGGACAGTTCTAATCATAGCAGTCACCATTGTTTCAACGACTTATACATATGACTTTCATAGACCACCACCACAGTCCATAAGGATGATCAGAAACAATATATAAAGCAAGAGGGAGAAATCAATTGTTTTGAATGTGGTGATCTGCTATGAGAGTCAAACTTTCAGTAAAATATAACACAAGCAAAAGAAAGATGCAAATAGTGCAAAAGAACCAATGCTATGAGAGTCAAACCTACAATCAAATGTTATATACCACTGAACCAATGCTTTTATCAAACCAGTAACCTAATTCATACCTACATTAACACATCACCAGGACATCAGAAAACATTCCAATTTATCACAATTGCTTTTATATCGATCCTTGTATAGTTTCAACATTGAGATGCTTTGATGGAGAAAATATATTTAAATTATGACCTCATTCATGGAAGTATTAATACCTGAAAAGCTAAATATGTACCTTTATGCCTTCAGAATCAGCCCATGCTTTCAACACATCTGGCTCAGTACTGATTCTCCAGGAATGAGATCATAATCTCCTAGTATATGTTCAAATTGGTAGTGTAGTGATCTCGGAAGAATGAATGGTACACAACTCAACTAATACCATATGGCATATCAACCAATTAAAACATCAACAATTATTGCATAGAGATGCAAATGAAGCACTTTCTTAATCAGAAACGAGTAGAAAGCCCAATCCATCTGAACCAAAATTGATTTCCATATATTGAGAAATATTTACACTATTAATCAGAAACGAGGAGAGGTGAGTCCTATATAAAATACTTGAGATTTACCTCTGGTCCAAAAGCATCAACTTTTTCCAACTCCTTCCAGATATGATGGTCATATATCTCTAAGAGTCTTTCGACTGGAGAATGACCTTCCATAAAACAAAGAGCTACATGCCACCAATTGTGTGTGAGCCTGATAGTTGTAACACTCTTTAGCATCTAAATCGCACTTGAAGAAATAAAATTTTAAATTGATTCATCCCAATACTCATACATAAATGACACACAAGAATCCCATGATGACGAGCATGATTCCATGAACTCTACTACTTCTTTAAAACGACACTCCATCTGAACCAAAATTGCATCATATTAAGGAACCAACCTTCGTGAATAGATACAAATCACAACACCCAGTATATATATGCTACAAATCACAATCCCTAAAACCCAGAACAAAATGATCTCAAATATTCATCAAAATTAAAGAAATTTGAAACTGAAATAGATAAAGAACTAACCTGAATCAAATTGCCAAGCAGCTTGCTTGATTGAGGCTTCGATTTCCAACCCGGAATCGTGATGAGAAGCTAGGTGATACGGCGTCAGAGGGAGAAGAGATTGATGCGGCGTCTCTGATGAGAGGTGAGGTGATGTGTCTACGTGATGATGCCATCTGATAGACACCAAAAATCAAAGTAGTTTCACGTAACATAGAGTCAGCAATAAAATCAAACAATACAAGACAGAGAATTTGCCCACCAACTTTGTGGTCATGTGAAATCATTCCCTTGGGGTACTAGCAAGATTTTGTCCACTGTGTTGTATCTCCCAACATCAAACGTGAACAAAGGCATATTATTCCTAAATCATAATCACTACTACAAAACATATTGCACCAATTAAATTCAATAACTATCTTACAGATTAAGAGTCAATAGCTTTTTTAGGAATAAAAAGCGAAAGAATTGAAACCTGGTTGACCCAGGAGGTGGCGACAAGGTGATTGGCTTTGGGGATGAAGCTGAGGCTCGAAATGGAGTCGTTTGGAGGTTCAGAGACCTATTGATTGAATCCAAATTACACAAAATTAACAAATATATATATATATATATATATTCATGAATCAAATCAAAGAAAATCAAAAAGTTGAATTGAATTTAGACCTCAAACTTGTTGGGATTCGTGTTCTGATCGATTGGCTGTTGGCATGAAACTCGACATCGGAGAAGCTAGCTGCTGCTTACTGCTCTGAAACAAAGATTATAGTGGCAATTGGTTAAAGGAGAAACACACAGACGAACAAAGACAGTAGCGATTTAAATCAATTTCAGGGTTGCTGTTTTATAGAGAAAGAGATAAGCAACTTACAGAAGCTGGTAGCGGAAGTGAAGAGCAAAACCTAGAGAAAGAGAGAGGGAGAACTAGTTTTGCTTTAGAGATGGCTATGCTTTCGTCACGAACCCAACGAACCCAGTCCTTGATGTCCTAGACCCAAAACACCAAACATCATGATTCACAAATCTGGACAACCCATTCCCAATTATCAAACATCATCAGCATGGGTACTGGGTAATCGATGTTTACCTAAGATTCAGGGATTGAAGCCTTGAAGGAGTCGCAGAGATCAGAGATATAGACTTGCAGTGAAGGTGACTCGGTGGCAGAGGAGGTGGCTCAGGCAGACTGAAAGGGGAGGTGGCTCGGTGGCTGGAGCTTGGAACTCTGGAAGGCGGAACCAAAATGGATCCGAACGGGGAGAGAAATCGCGACCGGTGGCAGATCGAGAGAGAGAAATCGCGAACGGTGGCAGATTCGGGACCGGCAGCAGCAAAGCACGATAGCAATAAGCCAGATTGAGAGAGAGAGCTAAGTGCAAGGGATATGCAGTCGAGAGAGAGAGAGAGAGAGAGCTGAGTGTCGATGTAGTCGAGAGAGAGCTGAGTGTTGAGAGAGAGAGAGAGCTGAGTGTCGAGAGAGAGAGAGAGAGCTGAGTGTCGATGTAGTCGAGAGAGAGCTAAGTTCTTTCTTTCTTTTAGACACGATGTGGGAATCAAAACCTAGCTAAAAATTTTCTTAAGTTATTCACACAACGGAAATATATCTCACTGTCGTCTGAATGTATAAAATGTGAAATCATGGAGGGAAACATGGCGCCTTCAACATTTTTGGTTAAAATGTTACCGCCAGTTGCATGTTCACACAACGGAAAACCTTAAATCTGTTGTATGATTATTGTAGCTTGCACTAGCCCTATCTTGGTGAAGACATTCAAGCAAGCATCCTTCAACTTTGGTGCTTAGTTTTTCAATCACACAACGGCAATAATAAAACCCGTTGTCCTAGTAGCCCAGATTTCAGCTTTTCAACATCCATCCGAAACTCCGAAGTGGAGGGAAATCTCCCGCTAAATTTTTAAGGCTCAGACGACGGACCATGCTTAATTTCCGTTGTGCAATGTAGTTCCTATAAAAAAGTTATCACTTTGTTGGCATTCACACAACAGAATTCAACCAGCACCGTTGTATGATTAAACTGACTTCAACACACAACAGATGATTTGTGTTCCGTTGTGTGATTAGTGTTGTGTGATTAACTTTTTGTACTAGTGTGTCATTCTTTCGGAAGTTGATAAAATGAATTGGATGCAGGTACAGTTGAAGCCTTTAATGGAACAAATTAATAGAGTTAAAGATTTACCTTTTCCTGAATTTGGAAGTCTCCGAGCTTGAGAAGCCAGAGCAAATGCTCCACAACTTGTAGAGAATGGTGAATCAAGTGCCATTGATGCCTCCATATCTTCTCATGGGGTGGGGTATGGTGGGACACCTATGCCTTTTGTTGGAGATACTAAGGTACTCCCCCTGCCCCTCCCTCTAGACTTTCAGCTTTATGTATCACTGTTCGGGTGAGATTGGATTCTAACTACAGTTGTTATGGTGTTGATGTAATGCAAAGTATTCAAATATCATTTGGTGGGCACCTTGGGTCTTTACTTGGTTTCATGGTTTGCCTTTCTACTTATGGTACTTGATGTGTCTGGTGTGTGTTGTATGGGAGTATTTTGGTTATGCAGCTTCTTACGATTAAATATAAATATAAATATAAATAAACCTCAAGTGTTGTCATAAACATACTGGATCTTGGCAGGTTGAAGTTGTTTGGGGACAACAGTAACGACATCAAATCCAAAGCTAATAATATAGACCTGAAAGTTGTACCACCATGGCTGATCAAGCAAGAGATGAATCTTACAAGGGAACAATGTGGAGAGGTCAGGCAAGTGGAAGCCTCACAAATGCCCGTCTCTAGTCATCAGGTTCATTAGGTTGGCATGAAGTTAGATAGAGATATGGGTTTAATTGATTGATGTAATGAGCTCTACAAATACATTTCCAATAGTTACTTTGTAAATGAAATTAATTATAATGAGGGTAATATGAGTATGATATTTGAGCAAAAAGATTTTTTTTTTTTTTTTTTGAACATACCTCATTTACAGCGCACAGTGTGTGTCTTAACTAGGAGTTTAGCCACTCTTTTACAGCGTGCTGTGTAAGCCTTTAATAGGAGGTCTTTTACGGCATGCAATGTGGGTAGTAAATGACATATGTGGAACCACTTTTATGGCGTGTTACTTATTCTTTTATGACGCTTTTTTTAGGGCCGTAAAAGACATGTGGTCTTTTACAGCGCGAGCTTTTACAGTGTATTTTTGTGCGCTGTAAATAGGATTTCACGACACACATGGTGAGCAGTAAAAGACCAATTTTGGTGTAGTGATCTATAAAGTACATCAAGGTAAATTAAAGAGTTAAGGAAAGAATGAACTAGTTAAAGCTTGACAAAATCAATAGGTAGCTTCTCCTTCGTTTTCCTCCTTCAATGCTCCTTGAATCCTACTTGATGGTGGAATATATGGATGGATGATGAACTTTTTGTTGATAGTGAATGGAATGGTGATGAAGATATGATGCTCCTTTGGCTAACTTTGAGTGATAGTGATGTAGTAGTGGTGGTGGTGATGTAGTTGTGGTGGTGGTGATGGAGTAGTGGTGGTGGTGATATAGTTGTAGTAGTGGTGATGGAGGTTGAGGAGCAGTAAAGGGAGTATGGGTATTATATATTTAGATTTTGGGAGGTGGAGATTGAGGTATTATGGTGGAGATAGAGAGAGAAAAGATGTAATGGGGTGGTATGGGTGATGGAAAACTTGTAGGAAGATGAAGTGATTATATAGGAAAATAAAGATGTGTAAAATGATGATGGAAAACAAAGAGAGCAGCTCACTTCTTGAATTGAGCAAAGAAGTGGAGTATGAAAATGGTAATAGATTCCAAAATCAAAGGGAAAAAAGTATGGAAGAGATGGAGTAAAAATAGGGAAGTAATGAGCTATTAATTAAAGAGAGTGGAGTAGAAAAATATAACTAAGGAGAAGTGAGGAGCAGCTAGCTCTCTTTATTGTGCATGGGAAACAAGAAAATGAAGAGTGGTTTTGGGTCACCAGAGTCAAGGTGACAAGCATGGAAGAGAAAGTGTGCAAGCGATGTCTATTATCTAAAAGATAATATAATGGATTAATCTTGCCATAATCTTATAGGATTCTTTTAGAACTCTCTATGATAATTACAGTATCATAAACCTTCCAAAAACGTACAGCAAAGCTATCCAAAAAAAGGATTCTCGGCCAAGTTACCCTTATTTAACTAAGAATATTCGTTTTCTACTTCTATAGCTTCTTTCTTGGACTAGGTTTGACTTTCTATTGCCCTGTTTCTGGATGGTTCTTGACTCCTACATACTCTATGACATCATGTCTTCTACGATGATCAACAACCCCACACTTCTTTTCTTCTCTTTACTCCAAGTAAGTGGCCGGAAAAGATCTCCCAAAAAGCTTCGTGAAAAGCTGATAGTTTATGTCTTCTCGGGAAGCCTAATTTGATCATTAATTCTCGCTGCCTTGATGACTTTTCTGACCAGATCTTGGGCTCATGTTGCATTAAAACATCATGTCTTGCTACCTTTTTGCTAGAGTTCGCTTAAAAGGTTGCAAGAAAAGCTCTGCAAAACAATTCCCGATAAGCAGATTCTAAAATGCAGTTTTCTGCTTTGCAGCAACTGTTTTGCACAACAATTTCTGTGGACTTCCCTTGTAATTTCCGGCCAAAGGAATGATCAAAGTGTATCCTTAGCATCTGTAATTTATGGTTAATGCCTTCGTTTCTCCATTTAAACTCTTATTTTTCTGGAATTTCTTTACGAAGTACTCGTGCCACCAAAAGTGGTGGTGCATGAAAAATTGGCCGGAATTTTACTTTTTGTTGAAGGATATCGACATAATGTGTGCCTCTACAAACTAGGGTTTAGAGTTGTAATATGAATGTGTTTTAGGTATTCAATTGTAATCGGATTCTATTACCTTTTGGGTACCTTGTAACTCCCTATTTAAAGGGCTCCTATTATCAATGATAACACACAATTCTATTCTCCTACAACACGTTATCAGCACGAGTTCTAACCTTAGCTTCAGAAAAAAAAAAAAAAAAAAAAAAAAAATTTTCTCTCTGCCGCCAACCCAAAACAAAACAAAAAAAAAAGAGGCCGACTAGCAGCAGCAGCCCAGGCCACCGAACTGCAGCAGCAGCAGAAGCCGCAAGCCGCAAGCCTGCAGCACCAGCCCACTCCAGCGCCTCCCACCTACACCTCCGCGCCTCCCCATCTGCCAGCGCCCTGCGACCTCACCTGCAAACCTCCCATCGCTGCACCCAGAAGAAGACCAGAAGAAAGGAAGACCAGAAGAAGAAAAGAGAAAGAAGAAACCGAAAAAAGAAGAGGGGAAGACGCGGCCAAAAAAAAAAGAAAGGAAAGGGGGGAAGGCGGGCTTGGGCCCGGAAAGAAAGAAAAAAAGAGGAAGAAGAAAAAAAAAAAAAAAGGAGAAGGGCTGGGCCCGAAAAAAAAAAGAAAGAAAAAAAAGGGGAGGAAGAAGAAAAAAAGGGAAGGGAGAAGGGCAGCCCACCAACTGCCAATTTTCCGACCAGATTCTAGCGATCTTAATTTAGCTACACGCCTGCATCAACACGCGCATGTCTTCAAGCTAAGAACAATCACGTAAGTTTTTATAATTAAGGTTGCTGCTTTCTTGTATTTAAATTCCTTTTATTTTCTGCATAATATTGGAATATATGTTGCCAAATGATTTTTGAGTATTTAACAAAGCGGAATTGTGGGGATTCACGCTTAACGAACTAAGAGTGTTCGTAATTAAACGTACTAAGAGTGTTCGTGTGAACTAAGAGCGTTCACAATGCTTGGACTAAGAGCGTCCGTAAGCATCAAATTGTGACCATATTAAAACATCATTGTTTGGTCTAATCCAAAAGAAATTCTTGGAAATTGATTTCTTGGTAACATAGCTCGGAAATCTTATTATTTTAGTTTTCGTGGAAGTTTAGCTCCGAAACTAATTTATCTTCTCTTCTTATTTTCAGGATGTCGAATGAACCTAGACTCGACTTTCCCATGCTTGACTCAACAGGCTCGGATTACCACAGTTGGGTAACCGATGTTGAGAACCATCTCACTTCAAAGGGAATATTACCCATAATCCAGGCACCTAACCCGGATATTGAGTTCAACCGAACATCTACAAAGCATGCTCAAGCAGTTATCTTGATGCGACGCCATATGGACAAGGCACTCAGATTGGAGTATATGTCGATCAAGGATGCAAGAGAGCTATGGGTAGCGCTAGAAGAGCGCTTTGGCAATGTCCAAGATTCCCTCCTCCCTGACTTGAAGGTTCAATGGAACAATCTGCGCTTTGCTGACTTCAAGTCTGTTGCTGAATATAATTCAGAAGCTCTTGGCATACAGTCCATGTTGAGATTTTGTGGACAACCTGTCACAGAGCAAGAGCTAATTGAGAAAACTCTCTCCACCTTCCCCGTTTAAGCCATTGTGGTATCAAAGCAATATCGTACTGAAGTCAATGCTGGACGGATCACGAGGTTCCATCAGCTTATTAATATTATATCTGTAGCTGAGAAACATGATAACATACTCGTGATGAATTATAATTCAAGGCCCATTGGAACTAAGAGCGTTCATGAGGCGAATTATAATGCACCCAAAGGAGGGCGTAAGGAGCGGTACCCTAAGAATGGGGGACAAGAGGGACGTATGGGCCCATATAACCGCCCTAACCAGGAAGGAAACTGCAAGTTTGGTGTGGATACACGTGGTGGTAATGCCACACGTGGGAGAGGGGGTCGTGGTATCCCTAGCCGTAATGGTGGCTCAATGGGTCGTGGTGGTGGCACGTACCAACCCTCCTAGGGAACGCCCGCAACATGCACAACGTGCACCTCAATTAAAGGGAGGCAACCGCAATTATGAGTGTCATCGATGTGGATCAATTGAGCATTGGTTCAAGCAATGCAAGGCAAGCGAGGAACTAGCTGCAAGCTACAGGGCATATAGAGACATGAGAGAGCAAGAAGTGTACCTTGCAGAAGAAGAAGAAGATGGTGGAGATGTCAATCTCACCATTGAGGACTTCAAAGCTGAAGATGAAGTGCACATGGATGCAACAGACTTTGATTAGATTAGTCCTTTTTATTTTTCCAAGAACTCTTGTAATGGCAATTTGCCTTAGTCAATAAATGACAATTGTATTAACTCTTTCTTATGTGGCAGACCCAATAAAATGTGATGTCTAGGAAAGTCAATTCTTTTACTTAATGTCTTGGACATACCTTAATTCGAACTTTATAGAGCCAATGGTTTTCATGTGGAAACACATTATGAGAATGGACAGAGTTCCTTTGCATCACCTCTAATGACTACGGACATAAACGAGTATTAGAGAAACTTATGTGTCGCTCTAGTGGGTTGTATGCAACCACTATTTGAGTTATTGAATCCAACTATGTCATGAGAGACGACTTATGGGATTTTGGCACATACAGGCTTTGACATGATGATCCGTGTATTAAAGACTTACACGGACATCCATTTTCAGAACGAAGAAAAGTAAGAACCAAGAATTGGTTCGAGGAGCTGCACATGTGCCTCATGGCGCCATGATTGTGCAAAGACAGGCCATACATGGCCAGTGCCGCCTACCCCCTGCGGTAAATACATGGCATTGACGCCATAAACTCCTCTCTCTACTTCTCAAGTCTATTGTGACACTATGGCTTCACCAAAACCTTTATTGGTTGATTATAAAGCCCATGTTTCGTTCTGTAAAGCCTGTTATTTAGGATTGAGACCATCCTATGCAAAGGAGATTGAGGAAATAATTCCATTCTCACAAAGAATCTAAGGGAATTCTATGGATTTGATCAACCAACTTGCGGACCATATAGATGTTTTATGGTGTTAGTTGATACGCAAACACGCTGGTCACGTGTTGTGCCATTATCCACTCGTAATGCTGCTTATACTACACTCCTAGCACATAACATATGGCTACGGGCTCACTACCCAGATCATCCCATTCAGTCAATTTGACTTGATAATGCTAGAGAGTTTACATCGACAGTTTTCGATGACTATTGCATATCATTGGGTATTGATATCAAGTATCATATTCCCATGTACACACCTAATTGGTCTCGCGGAAAAGCCACCATTAAACGACTACTATGGTAGCCCGGACATTGGTAATGCGCACCAATATTTCCGCTTGGGTTATACAGCTATGCTAATTCGTCTACGACTCATAGCAGCCACTCAACTTTTATTTGCGTTACAGCTAGTGACTGGGTTCGAGTTTAATATCTCGTATTTATGCATATTTGAGTGTGCGGTTCATGTGCCAATTGCGTCGCCACAGCACATCAACATGAGTCATTGCAACGAATGCATATATATATATATATATATATATATTTGTTGGACATGAGTCTCCAACTATAAGTTCGCTATGTAGAACCCTTGACAGGCGATCTCTATTTCGCTGGATTTGCGAATTGTCACTTTGTTGAGACAGTCTTCCCGTCGTTAGGGGGAGATTAGAACGTCAATGTTCAACAGAAACGACAGGAATTGTCTTGGTCTGTCCCCACTATGTCTCATCTTGATCCCCTAAAAGTGACGAGATCACATATACCTGCTGCAAACATGCCTGCAAGGATTGATGTCCCCACAAGAGGACATGGTGCCACCCAGAGAAGATGGGTACTGCACCACTACCATGGATGGTAGAATAGTGACGCCACAAAGGTGGCATAATGGCGTCATAGGCCATGGGTTCCGCTAGAGAGAGTAGGAGACCCATAGGTTCGATGGATTCTCGCCCTAAGAAGAGAGCGAGTTTGGCACAACTTGATCCATTGATCATTGATACTCATAATCCGTCTCATGAGAATATTTTGGATTGTGGTTATGTCCAAGAGACATCGTTGGGGGACGCCTCAATGTTAGAACCAATTCCTAAGAATATAGAGATCTCTACGAACTACACTAGTGTACATGAGGACGTGGAATTATTGAGACCAATCACATCGAACCTTACTCCGTTGAAGAATACCAACGTAGAGAAAATTGGCCTAAATGGAAAGATGCGATCCAGGTTGAATTGGATTCACTAACGAAGAGGAAGGATTTCGTGCCTGAGATGCCAACACCTCCTAACATAAAACCTATTGACATTAATAGGCCTTCGTTAGATAGCGTGATGAGAAAAAGAGATGGTAATCTCACCTTATGGCGCAAGGTTCCTCACAACGCCCTGGAATCGACTACGAGAAGACATATTCTCTCGTAATGGATGTCATTGCACTCCACTACCTTATCAGTTTGGTAGTTTCCAAATAACTGAACATGCAGCTTACGAATGTGGTCACTACGTATCTCTATGGGGATCTAGATACATAATATAATGAAGGTTCTTGTGGACTTTATTTACCCAAGTCAAGTGGCTCTAGACCACGGAGCGCATTTACAACGAGGTTGAAATGCTCACTAAAATGACTACTTGATTGGCAAGGGATATGATGAACTATGCCCACGCGTTTCCATGACAAGTTCCGGATTTGCAATTGTCGCGGTTTATGTTGACAAACATAATTGGAACCCTTGAGAGTTAAGGGAAACCGCTGAACACCTGAAATCCGAGTTTGAGAGGAATGACCTTGGGAGAACACGGTTTTGTCTAGATTCAGAACTTGTATACCTTGTCAATAGATGCTTAGGCATTTTGATAAAGTCAAAAATGCACTCCCATGGTCGTCCGTAGTCTTGGCCCTAAAAGGGATCCGTTTCGTCCCAGGGATGATGACGAAAACGTGTTAATAGCAGAAGTGCTTACTTATGTACAATAGGCGCATTATTGTACTTAGCACAATACAAGACCGGACACCTCAATTATTATGAACTTGTTGGCTAGATATAGCCCCGCACCAACGCAACACCATTAGATTGGTATAAAGACAATCTTTCGATATTTGAGAGGTACGATTGATATGGGCTTGTTCTATCCCTACAGAGAAAAGAGATGACGGAAGTGTAGGATCGGACCCCACAAGGCAAAATGCCACCTTCCGTGCTCCTCCTCCCCTCCATCGAAATGACAACAAGCATTTCTAAATATTGAAATGAACCAAATCCGATCAGAGGATAATGTAGCGGACTTATTTACTAAGTCGTTACCAAAATCCACTTTCGAGAAACATGTGAAGAGCATCGGATTGAGAAAGTTATCCGAACTCCCATGATTGTAGCAATCAGGGGGAGATATTGACATCAGGGGGAGGCATGATGTCTACATGTTCGATCTCGAAGAGTGAAGGACGTGTTGTGCTCTTTTTGTCCTTCGACCAGGGTTATTTTTGTCCCACAGGGTTTTTGTTACCTGGCAAGGTTTTTAACGAGGCAACAATTAAAGCGTCATCACCAAGTTTGAGCGGCACAAGGGGGAGTGTTGAAGGATATCGACATAATGTGTGCCTCTACAAACTAGGGTTTAGAGTTGTAATAGGAATGTGTTTTAGGTATTCAATTGTAATCGGATTCTATTACCTTTTGGGTACCTTGTAACTCCCTATTTAAAGGGCTCCTATTATCAATGATAACACACAATTCTATTCTCCTACAACACTTTTTTCTCCTCTTGTCAAGATTTTCTACAAAACATGAAATTAGATTAGTCAACACTAAATTGGACTTTTAGAACAAGTAATTTTCATGTTTTAGGGCACAAATATATATATATATATATATATGAATTATGATCCAACAACCTCCATTCCTCAACAAATATCACTTTCCTCTGACTCTTCATTTGCTCAATTTCCTACCTTGCAACCTCCCAATTTCCACCAACAACAATACCAACAACCATATTTTTTCTTTAAACCTCCCAAAATGGACTTACCCGATTTTAATGGTGATGATGTCGTAAGCTAGCTGGCCATGGCAGACCGCTTCCTCTACACATATCGCATTCCTCTGTTAGAGCAAGTGCCCACCATTGCATCTTGTTTCAATCCGTTTGCATCGATGTGGATGAACTCCTTCGAGCAGCGCCACCTTCTCATAACTTGGGAGCAATTTTTACTTGCATTTCTTGCTCATTTTGGCTTCGGCTCAATTTTGATTTCAAAGCACTGCTATCTCACCTCTAACAAATTACCACCGTGGATGCCTAATCTTTGTAATAAATTTTTGTTATTTAAAGTGTTTTATTTTCAAATGATTTCAGAAAATGTATTTGGTGTTATTAATTTCACTCTACATTTCTACGTTCACACCTCGGGTTTAGTGTTAGGTATCTAATATCACCTACACCGGGTTCAAGGCGTGACATTTCCGCACTCACGAGGGTCACTTTGAATACCTTTGGGTTAACTAATATTCCCTCTACTTTTCAAGTATTTATGAACCAAGTCTTTAAACCATAACTTCACAAATGTCTTTTGGTATTTTTCGATGATATATAAACCAAGTGATTTACGTACACATGTTCATGATTTATAGGAGGTACTCAATCTTTTATGAGCCAACCACTTGAAAGCCAAGCTTTCCAAATGCTCTTTTGCACAACCCACAGTCCACTACTTGGGCCATGTAATTTCTTCACAAGGTGTATTTGTTGATCCAGAGAAGGTGCAAGCTATCAAAGATTGGCCCAAGCCCAAAACCCTTAAAGCTATATGCGACTTCTTAGGGTTAACAAGGTATTATCGTTGCTTTATTCACCTGTACGACATTATAGCAAAGCCTCTCACTGATCTTCTTAAGAACGACAACTTCAGGTGGTCAATACTATCAAAATTGGCGTTCGAAGCTCTCAAATTGGCACTGATGTCTGCACCGGTGCTAGCGTTACCCGATTTCTTCCAACCCTAAAACCCTAATGGGTTTAGCCAAGTTACAACACAGAAGCCCAAAAATAAAAGATACAAACCCTAAAATTCCTAACAGCCACCATATCTTCATCAGCTGCAAAGAACTCCTTCTGCTATAATCAAGTCATCGCTTGATGTGAATCAGCTTCCGAAGCACCAAACCGTAATATTGTCCACCAGTTATGACACACGCTGGGCTCAAGAACACCAAAAAGAAACCGAGTAACTGATGAGGGAGTGATTGCCGAAGTAATCTAGACACCCTTTGTTAAGGTAACAACAAATTCGCCAACGGGCATATATTTGTTTACATGTGGGGGGAGAACGGAGTGCTCTGCAAGCTAAAGAGGTCAAACCCATCGAATAAGAACAAAAACAACGGAGGAAGTTATGTGCTAAAAGGTAGATGTGTTGATGTGAGATGGGATTTTGGTTGTGATGAGGAAGTGAAAAGATAGACAGATGATGGGGATGGTGAGACTTGAGAGCTTGTGCAGTCATGGCAAAGCTCATGATGGCAGCAAGGGACGGGTAGATGGAGCATTTGAAAGTAGAGGGAAGAGAGAGGAAGAAACTGAAGGAGAAGGGCAGATCTAGTCAACATAAAGGCTGGATGGAGATGGACGTATAAGCAGTGGTGGTGGTGGTGGTGTTGGAGACGGTGGTGATTATGAGACTCTCCATGTATGTCTGATTTGAGAAAATTTCTAGAGAAAAGGACCCTCTCTAGAAACCTTCCCGTGATTTAATAGGAATAGGGTAGGTCTATCAGAAGTCTTCAGAGACTAGAAGTACTCACTTGAGACTCCCTTCAAATTGGATTCTTCATACGCCGATCCTATTTTTCCAAACCTCTATTCTAAATTGTGTTACACAAGTCCTGAGTTTCTGATTCTCCAAAGTCCTGATTTCATTGTATTCTCTGCAAGCAAAAGTGATTTATATAATGTGGAATAGCATTTCTCATCTCATAAAAGGGCAATTTGAGCACCTTAAAATTTCATCTCCATACATCTCCTATGCTCAACTGCAAACCCAAGTTACCCATACCCAAACTTAGAAAGTCCTCGAGTATTTCTTAATTTCATACATGATTGAGGATATGGACACCAGATCCTTGTTAAGAGTAGACCCACCGACAATCCTCTTTATGCAATCGGAGAGCCTAGTATAATAAAGCAGTAGCTGAGTCAATGCAGCCCTCAAGATTTCCATACCACACAAGAAGTTGCTGAAAGAAGTTATGACATCCTTGTGCATCAGCTCAATTGCAGCTTTCCATCTACTTGCAAAGTCCTTCACAAGTGGCTCAACCTCCGTGCCAGTTACAGGATTCTCAACATTAGCACCCGGGTCCTCCGCTGATAACCCACAAGTAAATTGTAGATAAGTATATTTGATAAGCAGTTAAAAGAATATTATGATGTCATCCTTCATTTCAATTTCAATTTCAAAAAAAAAAAAATTGTCACAGATAACTAAACACTTACAAGCCCGGGTTTTGACAAACTTGATTAAATCACTAAAATGCTCTAGTAATAGTTCTTCCTGCAAGGGAAGAGGTAAAACATTAAATAAGCAGATCACAGCTAACATATACAAAAAGGAAGGTAAACTCCGATTGAATTTCTTATCCACTTCTCCCATTTAATTCTATTTATACTTGTTCATAATAAACCTACATCGGAATTATACTTGTTCATAATAAACCTACATCGGAATTCCCATTTAATTTCTTATCCACTTCTCCCATTTAAACCTACATCGGAATTCTACTTTTCATGTGGCCAATTCAACCTGTAAAACCCAATTCGGCCACAAGGAATCCATATGCTAGGCTAGTCCGACTACACTGGCGTATTATAAATTCCAAATTAGAAATATTAACCTCTGCAAATGTCCTAACATATAAAATATATAGGTTTGGCTCGGTCCAACCTAGGTTTTGACACCTATTTCCAATTCATTTTCAGTGGGATACTCAATTAAAAGCACTTGATAGTCCTCAACACCTTCTGTTTACTAGTAACAAACTTGCCCTATAGATTTCTGGCCGAATTATTCAAGGAAAGAGTTATTGCCACTGATGTAAAATACTGTCCTCCTCTATGGAAATAACACTTCTGTTATTATAAAAAATCTAGCACATGTTGAAAAATAACCATTAGTAAAACCTTTCTTCTTCTTCTTCTTCTTTTTTTTTGTTAGTTTTTTTTTTTTTAACCCTTTATACTTTCCCTCAAAGTTTGCAAACAAAAAGCACAAAAAATGTAAGACTGAACATTACGGGAAAAATGAATAGATAAAGGAAAAAAAAATATTGAACTGAAGCCACATCATATGGCATTTAAACACTGTCTAACATCATGTGATCTCCGTAGCATTGTCTAAGGTTTAAATGCTACATTGACTGCCACATCATGTAGACTAAAAGTCGAACAACAAAATGTGGTCTCTTCAGCATCTCTTGTAACTCAAAGTCCCTACTGCTTGCAATATTGCAATTTTCAGTTTGCACCAAAATATTTTCTACAAGATAGGTAGACCAGAAACTTACCACAAATAATGCTGTGTTGCTTTTCAGCAGTTCCTCAAAGTGGATTTGAATTTTACCACCTTCCGGACCAGCTTCCTAGCATTGAGATGAAAAACATTGTAAACAAACAACAGCCAAAGGCAGTACTGCAACTAATACGACTAAACAGTCTCAGAAATTTAGCCAAAACCCTTGAAGAATGACTGCTGATTTATTTTGGCTGTTTTTCAACAATAAAAAAAGGAAATAAGAAACAAGAAATTACCTTCAGCACTGCAATAGTCATATCGTAGTTGTTTATCAGAAACACAGTTTGCAGTTTTGGTCTTGGAAATGCTTTAGCAAGCTTGATAAGCAAGTCATCAACAGCCATTCTCAGTCTTTCCAAATTCAATTCAAGCTGCAGTCATAAAAGGATATTTAAGTAAATGAGGATAAGTAGATTACATGATCAAAACTCCTAATGAGCAACCACTTATTTGTAAGAATTCCTCTCTAAAGTTCATTTTCTATATCTAACCTGCCCATCTCCATATTCAACATTGAGGTGGATAAGTGAAGCTGTGAATTCAGCATATCGCCTCATGACGTAGTGAGGATGAACATCATCTTCCCACAATGTCTTCACATTCGCATTGCGCAGGCTGTTGAGATGCAGGTCAAACACCATCTTAAAACGAGGCCAAAGGGCGATATTGACCTGTAAATATATATATAAATAAATTATGATTTACATTTGTTAAAATATAAAAGTCCAACAAGCATACAAAAAAAATGAGCCAATGACACCATAAGAGGATATTTTATTTTTGTTTAAAAAAAAATCGCAAATAGAAATTACAAATTCAACTGAAAGCTCTTTCCCTTATTTTTAATTCAAGTAAATATTGCCAATATAGTATTGTTGCTAATTATAACCATATTTTCAAGAGCTCACGTTTACATCACCTAACATGCATCCAATATATATTTCAAGACTATTGCGCAGGCAAATTAAAAGGCCCCACCTTGTCTAAGTATGAATCCAAGCATGGGATACGCCGCCGAGACATGATGAGCTGCAAAGGAAAAACAACAAATTATCTTTCAGCTACAAAGTTTCAACATTATTGTAAGAGATGGCTATCTATTGTAAAAATTAAATGAAAAGACTAAGTTTGGATTGAAACTAATATTTCCAAGTTGTTGCAGTCAAAATCATTCTCTACCACCAACAATGAAAAGGTATATATGTATATAGAAAGATGGAGAGAGGAGAGAGTCGAATTCTTGGGCCGCACAGCTGACGTCCTTACCTCTGAAAGGCACCCTAACTTTCTCCAACACACTCTTTCTAAAGGCTTTCTGGTTTTGGGTTTTAGCCCATTTCCACAAAAAATAAACATAGGCCATTGGGAACATCGGCAAAAATTGTTGCCAATGTATCCTCGCATATACAGTTATACACGTGTGAAAATGTGGCTAACGTTGTCCGAAAAGGGACCTATATAGATATAAATATCTCAAAAACAAAGACTTATTTTTTTATCCAATGTTCAAATGGCAACCAAAGCTATTTTGAATAACTGGAGATCATTCAGATTTCCCACTAAGGGCATCCTTCATAGAATGGCCACACTTTTCAGAAAATTCCAAACCAAGGTCAGCAATATAATGATCAGAACCATCCACTGTTTAAGTCCTCCAGGGTATCATTCCCACTAAAAATTAGCCAAATAAAATACCACTCAGACCATCATCATCATTTCAGTTTATCCAATATATTCTATTCATCTACAAAGTCTGCATAGATACATAACCAAACTGGTTCAGATTCGGCTAATTTTATTATCCTTTAAACGACTCGAAGATGGGTGGTTCTTATCATTGAACTGCATTAGAGGTGGCCAGGGTGGGAAGGTCCTCATTTTACTCAGAAGGATGATATCACTTTATGAAGGGCTTCCTAGAGACTGAGCAACTATATAACAGAAAAGCTGTAAATATGCAATGGTATTATAAAGTTCTCAGTCAATATTTGGATGTGGTAGACTATGTCAACTACTGAGAAAACATCGTACCAAATACAACAGCACAAATCTGTTTCAGTACCAAATCTCAAGTCCCGATGGCATTTGAATGAAATTGCATTGACATGTCATAAGCATCCAATACTTGTGAATACGTTTTTAACTCACTTGGAATCGTCACTAAAAGTGGTCACTAAGAAGCAGGGTTTGCATGCCACAAAATAAGGAGGTCCAGAGACAGTTACTAGTTATGACTAATCATATATACTAAACTGCATAGCAGTGGTATGTCATGTGCATGCTAGGCCTCAATCTTGGTGCAATTATGATTGTTTTTAATACAATTTTGACTCAATCGGAATCGTTGGTATCATCACTACATAGCTGGTTGTGCATATCACACAATATTGAGTTTCAGAAACTGTTACCTAGATGATTAATTATACATGACAACTAGTTCAAAAAACAAGTTCCGAAGCAAGTAACTCAAATACATAAAGTACAAGTTTGGAAGGTTGGAACATTACCTGGTGCTGGTGTATAATGCGGATCATAAGCATTACACCAATAGCATCATAACAATTTGGAAGTATTGAATTGAAGTGTTCATCAATTACAGCAAATGGACCTGGTGTCAAAAGCATACAAAAGTCATCAAAGAGAGTCACCCTTTTTTTTTCCATAAAGCACGAGGAGAAAAGCAAAAGTAATAATCTTTATCCAATCAAGTCACCAGTAGATGAGCAGAAATACGCTGAAAACCACAAATGAGCTTTCTGCTCTTCGTATTGGAATCAGTACACAATTTGGAATAACCCAACCTTGGCATAAGAATCAAAGAAGATCAGTAATATTTACCTGCAAAAATTTCATAAAATATGGATTCTTCGCAAAAGAAATCATCGCAGAAATGGTACCTGCAGATAAAAGGGAATAGTTGTGCAACAAATATATCAGTATGGACAATTTTTCATTACCATGTAGATTCCATATCAACGAGTAGAGGAAAACATACTCAGAAGTAGCAGTGTCCATAAGCAGCTTGTGCAAACTCCTGAAGAGCACCTCATACGGATACTTGATAGAGCTGGCTTCAGCTATATGTGGAATTAATGCAGGTTCTTCAATTTCCTGATGAAAAACAAAAGTACAGACAATGACATGTGTTCTTTGCAAGATAAATAGACAAAACTCCACTGTTACAGAACTAACATTATCTGGTCTTTACAAAAGCTTCCATTTCTACATTTATACTGAATCAATGATTTAAAGCTAGAGTTTAGGACCAGGATACTTGGTGAAAACTTTTTCAACTATAGAGTTAATTTGTCATAATACCTATTTCCTTTACATTTCAAGGTTGCTACTAATTGAAATGTCTCTTTCAAAATATTCATATACGAGTAGAAAAACACCATATATTCCTATTGAATTTGAAAGTAGATGAAGGCCTATGTTTTTTTAGTGGCAGCCACAACATGATCTAAATATCGAACACATTTCCACTTCATTAGGACACTATGAATCTATGTATCAATAAAAGCTACAATATAGAAGAGAAGACAGAAAAACAAATAATACCAGTCCACAGATTCAAAAACTATGAAACATATCTCATTCTAAGCTCCTAGAAAGCTCCGATCTCTAGTCATTCAATATCAATACTACTTCAAGGCTCCTATACAAATCATTCTTTTTTATAGCCTCTTAGAGTCATAGGCATGAGCTTATCCCAACACCAGTGCACTACTTCTCCTCCCACATTGCTTTTTCCTTTTTTCTTATCTAAAAGAAAGGAGAACATAACAGAGGTTGTCCTAATATGTAAATCTCAACTTGATATTAAAGAGGCAAGATCATATGAAATGGTCCACATTATAAATATAACCTACATTAGTTAACCGAGGATTATAAACCTCCAGCATGTTTTTATTCTACTCTTACACAACTAAGCTTACATAAACCACGGATTACAACTTTTACTGGATATTACAATACATATTTTTCCCAAAAGTTTGAATTTAAATCCAATTATTGGTTCGTTGCAGTGAGAAAAAGTAAAAATAGTACCTTCAAAATTTTAATCCTCTCTCCAAGAGCAAAAACAGCCGACCGGTTCTTCAGTGGTTCCCTTCCTCTTGAAAATAGACTTGTATTTCTCGTCTCCACACCAATTAAGTCACTAGATGTGGCAATATCCAACTGCAGTTTCTCAAGTGCCTGAATATAAGCACGGAAATGTGCACTTAGAACCTGCAAAAGAAATCAATGAACTTAATAAGCTACATACATTATCCTTCCTATAATATTTATCGAATAAATTATAGTAGTGTGTAAGGCCACAAGCAATGTACCATGCACAATGAATGAGCTTCGAATACCGATGGTGTGAAACCAGCTTGTTTCTCTCTATCATAGGCATATTCCATACCAAAAAGCCTTTTTATAAAATCCTTAGAATGTTTAAAGGAATAGCCTAATTGCATATTGAGAATAATTATGGAACATGACACAAGTAAAGAAAAAACAACAAAACCATATGAAAACATGACATCAAGTATTAAGTCTGTGAAGGCACTAAAAGAACCACTTTGATGGATCTACATTACATGATGATCAAAATTGGATTTTTCACATGATACCCATGAACAATGAAACGTAGTTTGTCTTCACTACTTAAACAAAGATGTGGCCACAAAAAAAGAATTTAGTCTCTAGTAAGTATTGTAACTTGGATACAATTTCCTCAAACATCAAAACAAGAGAATTTTGAAACAGATTAAGCAATTACAACTGTCTGCTTCTGCTTCATAAGTTAATAAATTACACACAATTGAAAGAAGAACTAAACAAGTAATCATCCAGAAAAGGAGAACAAGAAATAGAGAAAATAAAAACAATGTTCCAGATCTTCTATATCATAATTCACAGATAGGACATAGATCATCAGTTCATAGTATTGACCTTGTTCATTGTGTCGATGTATGCTCCACGAACCTCAATGTATACCTCCTTTCCGTGTTCCTTGAGGAACAAAATAACATACCTGCATTAACACACTCGAATCAACAAAATGTAAAATTTGAAAAAAAGGAAAAAAAAAAGAAAAAAAAAAAAAAGAAGAAAAAGGAGCAAACTAACCAACAAAAAGAAAGGAGCCAAAACCCAAAATCACTCCAGATTATAAAGTCACAGTAGTAAGCATGGTTGTTATTGCCATGTAGTGTTTACTATTTAAAACTATAGACCTCGCATTGGCATGAAGAAGCCAAAACCAAAATCACTCCAGAATATAAAGTCACAGTAGTAAGCAAGGTTGTCATTGCCATGTAGCGTTTACTATTTAAAACTATAGACCTCGCATTGGCATAAAGAAAATACGGGAATTTTTTTGAACTAAAAAAAAGTTTGAATGGAACGTTTGTTTATCTTTTAGTCATTCATTACTGGTACAATACTGAACAAATTATAGATATACAGAGAAACAATGTGATCTTCAAGCACTTGCTTTTAACAGCTAAAGGTGACCACAATCATTAGCATTCCCCGACTCATGAGCAGGACATAAAAATTTGATACTAGAATAGATCTGATCCAGTTTCTTCTGCTCAAAAATGTATCAAACAATCAAATAGTTTCATTTAGGGTTCCAAATTAAATAAACATTTACACATACAAATTTCAAATGAATTGAACTCTGCATTTTAAAGGGTTCCAAACAGACTGTTAAATAATCATAATTACTGAACGAGTCTACACATGTTTATGTTTAAAGAGTTTGATGAAAATTATTCAGTCTTTGGTATATTGAAGACACATGTACCTTCATTATCTTTATCCTTCACTTGTCATTCTGCCATTTTTTAAAAATCAAATTTAAATCATATTAACCAAACTAAACAAAAAAAGCTCGATATATATTCCTCAAACATCTATCCCCATAATAGACATGTCGAATAGACTCAAAAAATCTGCAACCACAGCTGTCAATGGAATAGTTCAATGACCTGAGAAACCAACTATGATATTATGAAAACCAATTAGACTATCAACCATGACTGCTACAGGCTACTCATTTGAATGCTAAAGGAGCATTCTATTGAAGGATCTGGATGTTATGATATTAATGAAAACCAATTAGAATATTAATTGGGAATGCTAAAGAAGCTACTCACTTGTACTTTAAGAGAACATTCTGTTGAAGGATCTGGATATTGGTTTTTGGTTTTCTCAATGCATAAAGCTTCTGAACAATGAAGTCAAACACCTGCAAAAGATAGATATAGACAGATTAGAAGTTATAGAGTATTCAAGAAAGCAAAGCATATTAACTAAAACAGCAGAGCATGTTAACTAAAATGAGCTTCAAGACGTGGCCATTGAATATAATGCATAGCAAGTTACGGTGGCATTTAGTAATCCATAAGAGTTGAATGGAAATCATCCGCATCAAATGTCGCTGCCATTTACTCCGCATCTACCGGAGGCCTATCATGTATCAGGTATCCTGTGCATAAAGCTGCAGGGTCTAACATACAATATGGCCAAACATATTCTATCACTTCAGTCTTTGGTATTATGTATGGCTTCAATTCATCACTCAAAACAAGACATACTGAGAAAACTTGGGGTCTTGAGAGTACCAAGTCCCTCCACTAAATTTTTCCAAGTTACTAGACACACTCCTTATTGTAGATTCGTGTCCATATAGCAGTAGAAACTAACATGGATAAATGTTTAACTGACAGAATTTCCTATATTTGTCAACTTGACTGGTACATAGAACATGTTAAAAGGGCATTTATTTTATTGCTGGCACAGACCAGGTGTATATGATGTGTAATATACAATTACAGAGAGCAATTAAGTGATCAACATGAGCCAGTTTATTGCCAACCACTGATAACAACCTTGGAAACTGCTTTTTGTCTAAGTTTTTCAAGCTCAGGCTGAACATCTTTTAGAGCTTTGGCAGTTTTAACCATAAGATCCACTTCAACAAACTTCAGCTTCTTGCTAAGAATCTCTAGAGTTCTCATATATTCATCATTCACCTGGATAACAATTCCACATTGAGTGTGTCAACAGCAAAGAATAAAAGATAACATAATGAGATAAAAATTCAATAAGCAAAAAGGAGAGCAACATGTTACTGTCCATTAAGTTTCACTTCAGATATATAGCATGAAACATTCTTAATCTACAGAACTAGAATAGAACCTTTGATTATATATGGGCCAAAAAAGTTCAAAATAAAAAAATAACTGACAAAATTGATTTTATTTAGGAAATTAGAAGAATCAAGGAAAAACAATAAATTATACAGAATGGATATAGGAATGGATTAACATCTGCTTTTTCCAGCATGGTAAGTAAGAAAGATTTATCTCTGGAAAAGATTTCAACTTCAACATGCAAAATTAGAAAAGATTAATGCTAGTTCAATCAATAACTTCCAACCCCAGTATTTAAGGACAAGAAAAAAAACAATCAAGAAGAAGGCATACCTCGCCATCAACAATTATATCTACCATCCTTGGAGGGACTATAATGTCTTCAACAAATTTTGCCAATTTTGACTCTGCCACCTATTATCAATCATTCAAGGTGTATCAATATGTGCAACAACAACAAAAAATAAATAAATAAATAGAAGCGAAAAGAAGTGTAAAAAAAAGAAGAAGATGAGAACTTGTAGCAGAAAAAGCGAAAACATATTTAGAAACCTTTTGGACAAACAGACTATCAGCAGTCTAAAAGTTTTAAATGGTTTGAAAGAGAGTAATGTCTTGAATAAGGGGTGAAGGAGGAGATTTGGGAGAGTAAGGACCTGTCAGCTTTATGGCAATCTGTCTCAGTTGAATAAAAGATTACACTCTTTCTTCTATTATAGATCGGAAGGATTATAGATCAGAAGGCACCTCTAGGTTAAGCTTTCTGTCTTCTGTAGGTGCCTTGGTGGTTTGCTTGCAGTCTAATAGTTTTTGATGTTTTCTTATGTTTCTATTGTTTGTTTAACTTCTGTGGATCTCTCGTCCAAATCTATCTCATCCCATGTGATCAATTATAAAATTTTATTTAGACAGAAAAATAATAAAACAATACATGAATTAACCTTCCACCATTTTTGTTGCACAAACAAGAAAGGGGAAAGCCTAGTTAACACCTAAAAACTATTCTCAGCCTCAAGAATACCAATGAAATGGAATTTTATACAGAGTCTACAGACAAAAGATACCTTGCGATTCTTCAACTTTAAACCCATATCCATAGACTTCTCCTGGAGAACTTTGATGTCAGAACTTATTGAACCTATCTCTGCCTGGACAAGAAATACTCAAGTATTACTGGCAATTGATGATAGAGGTACAATGTCAAATAGGAACACTCCATTTGATGTGGGGAAAATGAGACAAATAATCAACTTAAATACAGTCATTTTGCAGGTGAAAGAGGTAATCATGGCAAAATAATGAAGCAAGGACCAAGGTACCTGAAATCCACTGAGAAGAGTTTCCATCTGTGACAATATGCTGTCACAATCACGAATTTGATCATGAAGAGATACTAGATTATCACTTTCTTTAATATAATCCTGCAGTATTGCACAAAGTAAGATCCTATAGTTCATTATAATGGTTCCCAGAACCCTTCCCACTAATAAAATAAGGACTGGTGTTGGGAACAAGTAATTAACAAAAGGAAATACAGACCGCATGTGAGTATGTTTCAATACATAAATGTCTCATAAAGTCAGAGATTCCTACACATGCAAAGTTACAAGAAATATTTATGTTGAAACAAACTAAAACTCAACATCATTTCACATTGACTACCACATGAGGTGTGAATCCAAAATCTGTATGCCTTAGAATTTGCACACCTCTAACCAAACTAATATTTTTGGATCAGAAAAGTTCAGAACCTGACCCAAGTACAGTAGATAAGCCAATTAATTTCATCCTACTTTTAAGTTGGTTATAGATCATCTTTCCAACCTCTCATCCTAAAACAAATAGCTTTAATCTAGATGGATATACGCAATACAGCATCCAAGAAAATTGTTCCAATCCAGCAAAACCATTTTGAAATTATAGACCCTCCTAACAAATGCATGATGAATTGAGAACCCAGAGAATAATAGTTCATCATGACTAAACATGCTTAGAAAGTCAATATTAAAATCCCTAGTTAAAGGTAACACATTTTGCAGCTGGAAGAGTAGGAACAATAGTCTAAAAGGAGACCCAAAGAAAGAAAAAAAGTAAAAGACGCCCACTCATGTCAATAACCAAAACCTGATTTCCATAAAACTAACAACTCAAAGATTATTCTTTTACAGGTATAAATCTTGCAATATGAAATAAGAATTATGGAATACCCAAAAAAGGTAAAGATATTTTGGAGGAACACAATACCTGGATCGAGTCTAGTTCAACTTGCCGTATGTTGTTCTCAACCCCCTTTGTATAGTCCCGTAGTTTCGTACCCTTAGACAATATATTTGCAACTACCTGCATTAGATGGTACGTAGTAGAGAGATTAAAGTAGTTGAGTGAAAGCCTATATACGGTATATTTGCAGCTGCCTTATGATGAATAGTAGCAAGATTAATGAAGTTGAGTGATTTCCCAAGGACAATTAAGAGATAGGAAATTAGGCAGAAATAACTGATGCATGAATTACAGGTAAGCATAGAAACAGAACCAGTGGTGTACGACATGTATGGTTGAGAAACTAACTAGAAATTTTTTTAAAATAAAAGTAGAAACCAATTTGTCTGTCCTCTCACTTCCAGGCATTCCATTTGGCATAAATGAACATGTCTTATCATTGGGGGATCTAATTTCACATCATGCTCGAAAATAATAACATGATACATGGGAATGCAGAAAAATGGATTTTCACATGCCTCCAGCCTTCCTCTTCCCATGACCACCCCAGAAAATTATAACTAGTCTAAAAGAAATACAACTAAACCAAGTATGGGAGCTTCAAAAGAAAGCATGGAAAGTAAGATATGTTACTTACGTCATCTTGTTTACATTCTTCTAATTCTTGTTGCAGTCCTTCCAACGATATGTCATCACTGAGGAGGAAAAGTTACAATTGAATCACTTGTGAGATGCTATATACAGATTATAAAACGCAATATTAGAGAACTATGTATTCCATCAACTTAATGTGCACAACATGTTGAATTGGACTAGCATTCTGCTTATGCAATCTAACTAACAACCATAGACCTCTCTTCTTAGTTTCGATACAAAAATGAAAAAAAAAAAAAAAAAAAAACCCACGTAAATGTTGCTGACGGTTTATTATCACAAAAAATGTAACACACTACCCCAAAGCATCCGTATCGTGTATAATTCTAATACGGTTAGTCAGTAGCCAAACTTTCAGGCAGTGATTTAATCATGTACAAAGACGAGAGACAACATACCTGCTAGCATCCTCCTCAAAAGTCAAGTCTCCAACAAATGCACCCAAATCAAATACAGTTTTCTGGGCATCATTATTCTCATCATAAGAGTGACCCTGCGCCCACACGGTATAGGGTCAGTAAAAGTACATGAAGCTGCCAAATTCTCCTCTTTCTTCTCTTCTTTCTTATTTGAATTCAGAAGCACACTCTTATGCTCTTGTTTCAAATTGACCAAATTCTAATTATTCAATTCTTTCAAGCATAGATAAACACACAATTACGAGAGATACCTGTGTGTTGTTGGTTGCAAGATGAGCCATGTGGATTAACAGGTGCAGGTGGTTAGCAGATCCAGCTCCGCCACCTACATTGAAATTTCAAATGAAATCCTTAGAATAGGCCGCATAATCAGAAAATTCAAAACTGAAATAAAAGGATCAGATCTATGGGTATCGAACAATTGCGCTTTTCTTTATCGATCACTCATTCACATTTTCCGTTAGCGATCAAATGCTATCCGTTCTTACAGAGAATCAGTGAATCGCAGAGTTACTTACCATCTAAAAATATGTGTGATTGCTCACTGCAGGCTCTCTCTGCTTCAATCGTTGCCTGAATCTGAATGGGCCTGCAACTTCTCCTTCTTCATTTCTCTCTTTAATTAATTACTTCTGCAAATTATATATGTTGTGCCTTGCTGTATCCCAAGTCTAACAAGTCTCGACAACAAGATGAGTTCTTACAACAACAAAAATAAAGCTCACAACCCAGGCCAAGGCCCAGGCCCGTACCTACATCATCGAACCCAAGCCCAATTACAGATGGGTCACACCAATGGCAGAAGACCAATTGATAGGGTGATGTCCCTCAATCGTTGCCGCTCCTCACCAGCTCACCTAGACAGCAGACACCGCATATCCAAGTTCGGCCCAACATCAAGCCACCGCGAAAATACCTACGCTCAACACCGTACTAGGGGTCATGATGGGCCGGGCTAGGGCCGGCCCTATCTAAATTTTAGAGTTTAGAGTCGGACCGGGCATGGCCTAATCAAAGTCAACAAAATTTAGGGCAAGGTAAGGTCGGGCCGGAGCTTAAATATGCTAACCCTTACCCGCCCTAAAAGCCTGATCTATTAGGGCTGAAATGGCCGACCTTCCAAAAAGGGCCGAAAAGGGCCTTATTTTGTTTAATAAAAAAAAACTTACATTATTTTTTTTTCCTCAAAATGTGGCTCAATGGTTATATAGGTAATATAAGACATTGGTTTTAGTTGATCATATTTAATATGTGTGTGTGTGTGTATAGAAATTAACTTATAACATTTATTAATATTAGTTAAAGTGTTATATTCAATTAACTATCTCTCTAAATCCCCTAATATTAATTGTTATGTAACAAAGAAAATAAAAACTAAAGAAAGCAAAGCTTAAGAAATCAATTACAAAGAAAGTGATAAATTGCATATTATAGAAAAAAGAGAAACATAATTAAAAAATAGAAAATTATTAGGACTTATTCGGACAGGGCTAAAGGGTCGGGCCGGGTTTCATTCTCATGGCCCATACCCTACCCTATTTTAAAAAGAGTCGGGCCGGCCCGCCCTTATGCAAGGGCCGGGTAGGGCTTCGGCCCTACGGGCCGGGAGGGTTCAAGGCCTAAGGGCCAAATGATGACCCCTACACCGTAAGGACTACGGAGAACACCATTTTTCTGCCCTTTGGGGTCTCACCCTCACATCCACCAGCTGCAATCTAAGACATTATGTAGGTGAACATGATTAAATAGGTGCACTAAATGCTTAATTAAGAACCCTTTCAGGATAACGTGTGATCTCAATAAATAAAATAAAATAAAAAACTTATTATACTTCTTGGCTATTGTCGAACCTTGTTCATTCTTACTTTTTCATGTAAACTAGTAGATTCCAAATCTAAAGATCATTAATAATACACCTCAGCAGATGACCAACAATTATCTAAAAATTTAGTTTTTGTAGAATAACTACGTTATCTCCTCTGCCATTTAATGGTGTAGAGTAACATCATTCTAACTTTGAAATTAATGAAATCTCTTTCTTCTGTCAGAAAGAAATTACACAGTTGAAGCTCACTTTCTAAAAATAGAAAAACAATGCAACTACAAGCTAATATATGTAAAATAAACCATATACATGCTCACAATCATATGCGTACAAGCTTGACAACAATCACATAAGAATCAAGACTTACTTTCAGCAATCACTGGCATGGATTCCATCTCTGCAACTGCACAACAACAATCACTAAAATAGCCTTCTGTTGCTTACTGTTAATTCTCAAAGTCCGGCGGTAGCCGATCTTTCTTTTAACGCGGGTCCGGTGGGCGGACCGCTGCTCTGAGGGTCTGATGCCTTCCGCTGGCTGTCACACGAGAGACAGGGCGTCAGAGGGAGACCGCGTTGGGCGGTCTTCACTTCTCCGATGCCTAAGTCAATCCATGCAGATAGGCAGCATAACAATAAATGAGTAGTAAATGCGTAATTAATGAGGAGAGAGGAGAGAACCTTTTATAGGTGAGGGGAAGGTTGATCCTCTTCTTGTTTTCGATGTGGGACTGATGTGCTTCGATTCCCAGTGTCTGGAGCTTCTGATGCTATCTTGACGCGGCGCGTGGCGGCGCGTCAGCGGTGATCTGGGGGCCATCCAGGGCTCGAGCGGTAGCCCGCCTGACCGTTCCTTCGCAGGTCACCCCTTTGGTGAGAGTCGGTACCTCTGGCGGTACAATGAGCGTGGCTCATTATAGCTAATTATGCTTGTTCTGGCACATGTAGGTACAAGTCCCCCAGTCCCCAGTCAAGGAGGGCAGTCTTGGTTGGGGAGTTGATCGGCGGTGTGAAGTGTTACTTCCGCTAGACTTGCAACAGCATAATTAGCGTCAGTGCGTTGTCAACCATGGATTTACTGAGCGAACGCTTTATACCCTTTCGGGTGGGCCCCTGCTAGGCCCGCCAGGGAGTCCCCCACTCCCTAGCCAAGACGGACCTCCGGACGGTCGGCTAATTGTTTGTTGAGGGGGAGCTGTACGGAGCAGAGGGTGTTGGGTAACGAGCCCAATCTTAGTACCCAAGTGACGGGGGTCAACGTACCTGATCAGGGTCGTCGTAGACTGTTGACAAGTCCCCTTGTCCGGTAGGGACTATCTGACCGTAACGCCGCTTGGCGGTCGTCGCTAAAGTGAGGCGTAGCCTCGGGATTCGCCGCTGGCGGATATCCCCCTGCTTTGTTGTAGCAGGAGCCAGTATCGCGTAGACGTGGCTGTCGGTATTTTATTGAGCGGTGTTGCGCTCAGCAAAGTACCAGGTTTGCAAGATTGAGGAGCTCTGCGGCAGTGTTGCATGTAGCAGAGGCTGCGTCTCTTGTAGGTTGATGAGTGGAAGCTCCGCTACCGGGGCTTCGTCCAGCGGAGACTTCGACACTCGGCGGGTGACAAGTAAGGTGTTTCGCTCAGCAGGGACTTCGACACTTGGAGGGTGACAAGTGAGGAGTTCCGGTAGCGGGGTTTCGCTCAGCGGGGACTTCAACACTTGGAAGGTGACAAGTGAGGAGTTCCGGTAGCGGGGTTTCGCTCAGCGGGGACTTCAACACTTGGCAGGTGATAAGTGAGGAGTTCCGCTAACGGGGTTTCGCTCAGCGGGGACTTCAACACTTGGCTTTCTCTTCCCGAGTGATGACTTCTATCAAACGCTTCGTCTGATGGTGGTTGACACGTGGCTAACCCATGGAGGGTTAGCGTGCGGAGGTGTGTCTCCTCCGCCTAGCCATCTCCTCAGCCATTAATGCTGATTAATGATGGATTTTGTAACCGAGGCGAATCTGGAGAGTAAGTGGAATCCTGGTATGTGATGACGTTTTTCAGCGGACAGCTTAGAACTGTTTGACGTTGACATAAAAGGGGGGGAAGTTAGCTAATTTTGACACTGCCAAATTCTCGAACTCTACTCTTAGTCTTCAAGCTCTGGTCACCTGAGATTCACGAAGAAAACTGCGGCGATTTCGTGGAATTACCGTACCCGGAGAGACGACGACCCCCTGTGTCGAGGAAAAGCCCTTATCATCTCACCGGAGGACTTCATTGAGGTTGGTACTCAGACTCTTATCCCTGTTTCATTGGATGTCTGCCATGGCGAGTTTTTGGGTTTTGGGTCTTTCTGTGTGATATGCTTTTCCCCAATGTGTGCTGAGGGTGTTCAATGAGTTTTGGGGGTGGGTTATGGTATTTGTCCGAGAGTTGAGGCTTAGTGATTTGGTAGATGGTCAAATCTGGGTTGGGTGTGTTTGTTCTTGTTTTGGCATTTTCTGGGTAACTGTTCTTGATGTTCTTGGGTACTAACTGATATAGGGATAGGTTAGATCTTGTGTGAGCTAACTGATTTGGGTTTTAGGGTTTTGGGTTGGCCAACATCATAGAGATTTCAAGCAGTGAGGATTCCGGATCGGAAGTGTCTTTCAGCGCGACGGATAAAATGTTTATTGACTCGTTGCGTCCGTCGGCCCGTGCAGGAACCTCACTGCCAGAACCACTAGAGGTTGAGCCGCTACAAACCATACCCTGGGACGTAGCTATGGGTCGTAATCCGGGTCCAGAAAGTTCTAGGGCCGGAGAGGCTGCCGCTGCCCAACATATGCTCGATGAGCGGTTAGCAAGCAATAGTGCCGCCAGTGGTTCTGCTGACGGGGGAGATGTAGCGGGGGAGGATACTGAGTCGGCGTGGGTCCTCCAGGATGGCACCCCCGTTGACGAGGAGGGGGGAGGATGACTGTTGCTGCCGTCAACCTGCTGAAGCGGGTGTTCCGGTTGCCCGGAGTGGTGAAACTGCGACCGCCGACGGTGGAGGAGAAGGCCTCTATTTTGCCCGCTAGTTCTGCTGCCGTGCACGAGGTGATATTTAGCGAGGGGGTGACATTCCTGTTGGTGCCGAACCTCCAAATTTTGGTGTGCGAGTTTGGCGTTGCCTTTGGGCAAATCTGCCCGAACATGTGGCGGTTGATGCTGGCGCTGAACTCGTTATGGCGGCTGTCGGGTTGCGAAGGACGAACCGTGGCGGAGATATTACACTTCTATGAACTGACGTATGTGAAGTGCCAGGGTTGCAGAGGGCAAGTAAACCTCAGTCGTCGCCAAGGAGCACCTAAGCTGATCAAGAACCTGACGGATTCAATGTCGTATTGGCGGGGAACCTTCTGTGTTGCCACGACGGGGTGGGAATACCAGGTGGGGTCCAACGAGGGGGAGCCGACGTTTAGGATTAAGTCCGAGTTTCAACCTATCCGAGGTCGTTTGTCGTCTCCGCTGAACACGACTGGCGGGGGTTTTTTTTTTTTTTTACACAGCCTTGTACTCTGCACTGACAATGACCTTTTTGTTCAGCGGGGTTGCGGTACAACCTGACTCGTGAAGAAGAGTGTCGCGTGGCACGCATCAGAGGTTGCTGGCGGAATCGCAACTTGCTGGACTTCCGTCTCCTTAAAGGGTGGGAGTTGTTGGTGGATCAACAACTGAGTCGTGCCGTTGGTAAGTACTCTCCACTGAATCGTACCTTCGTGAGGTTGTCTCATGCTGATTGGTTTGTTGTTTTTTTTTTTTTTTTTAAGAGACTCCGCCGGGAAACAAGGCGAGCCGTGATGCCTTTGCGAAAGCAATGGACCGCGCTGAAATCGACAACTTCCTGGAGTCCATGTAGGCTTCCGGGCTGGCGGCTCAGAAGACGGTGGTAAACCCAGAGATGCTGGCGTTAAGCCCGTCTGAGGTTCCAGTGGTGCTACCAATGCCGCACGACTCCCATCTTGGCGGAGACGGGCTGCCTGTTGTTCAGGTGGGGAGTGGCGCGGTAAGCGGGGCGGTGCAGCAGAAAGAGAGAGCGCTGGCCACCCGGCGAGGGGTGCAGAAGAAAGTAGTGCGCCCAGCGGAGGGTGTTACCACAGCGGTGCTGGAGCCGCCGACGAGGGGTTCGGGGCCTGCAGTCACTGGAGGCACGCGGGGGCTTCAGCGAAAACGCCGTTGTTTCTACTGAAGAATACGGTACGGGAACTAAGTGTGGATCATGATGGGGAGAGAGAAAAAAAGGGACACAAGCATGTATAGTGGTTCACCTTGCCCTTGAGGCAAGGCTACGTCCACTTAGAGATTCTACTATGAGTGAGGTCAAGTGACCTTTGTAGTGATACAAGTATAGGGATCATGGATCCATCCTTTCTAAGAAGGGGAGGACTTCCCTTTATAGCTAAGGGAAGTCCCACTCTATTTACATATCCTCGATGTGGGATAATAATACATATATTGCTTCTCTTGAAGCCTCTTGGAGAGCATGGGAGGGTGGCCTCCTAGCAAGGTACCAGCCGACCTCCACCATAGCGAGGTAGCTCGGGTGTCGGACTACCGGATGCATGTTGTAGGCGGGACTAGCCATGCCGCGGGGCCCACCTAAGAGGTCGTTACTTATGCTTGGCGGTATGTGATATAGGTTGTATGTACAAGTCCCCCAAGTCCCCGAGTAAGAGGCGCTTCTTGGTTGGGAAGTTTAAATGTGATGCCGCCAAGTATGAGTGACGATCTTGTTGAACGCCATACCCATACTAGTCCCCGAACTCCGCAAGTAAGAAGGGACTCTACGGGTAGGTTGGTGCCATGGGGCCCTCATCACGCTAGTACCTGCAAATAAGATAAGAGTGTACAAAATACATACTGATTGCGCTAGGGCAATCGAAGTGACATTTGAGTCAAATGCATCGAGGTGCATGAATGTTTATGTGAGATGCATGTTACACAATGTGTGTATGCACATATTATGTAATGTTTGACGTATGAGGTATAAGTCGAAAATGTATGTGGTTGTGATATCCTACAAAGTGCATATGATGCATAGATGTGTGATGAATACAATGATATGTACATAATGATATGTATACGTTGTATGCATATGATGAACACATGTTAGGACTGGGAGTGTTGTTACTCGCCGAGTCCCCCAAGTCACGTAGTAAAACAGGAATTTGGATTTAGGCTTCGGTAAACGAAGCCGGTAAGGCTAAGAATGAAGCTCCGGTATCGAAGTAACCATTGACAATACTAGCGAGACTATGGCGTGACCATGATAGTCCCCGAAGGATAGGTTAGAGGAAGGAACGCTAACTTACTTAACCCTAACGTATAAGCCATAACCCAGTTGTTTGGCTCATGTGTAACGGGAATGTAAGAGTTGAGCTCGCTCATGTTGAGCGGATGATAGGTTGTGAGAGTTTTGTCCTATGGTCTTATTAATGGGATGTAAAAGAAATTTAATTGTTGCGACCAACAATAGGGGAAAAATTTCAATATTTCCATTAATAGACCGTAGCACGAAAAGTATGAGCGTGAAGCCTGATGATAGTCCCAGTCGGGTACTATGTCCACTTGTGATAAGTGGTATGAATAAGTCCCCCAAGTGTACAGAAAGCTCGGGAGGTGAGATGACTCAGAAGCAAGGGATTGGACCTTGGCTTACCCCGCCTCCGGTACCAAGTGGGGTTTTCTAAGGGCTTGAGCCTATGGTACCCGATGGGGTAGAATGAGGAGTTGAGTCTCTGATACCCGGAAGGGTAGATTGAGGAGTTGAGCCTCTGATACCCGGAAGGATAGATTGAGGACTTGCTGCCTCTCGTACCCGATGGGGTAGCATGAGGGCTTGATGCCTCTAGTACCCGATAGGGTAGCATGATGACTTGATGCCTCTCGTACCCGATGGGGTAGCATGAGGGCTTGATGCCTCTAGTACCCGATAGGGTAGCATGAGGACTTGATGCCTCTCGTACCCGATGGGGTAGCATGAGGGCTTGATGCCTCTAGTACCCGATAGGGTAGCATGAGGACTTGATGCCTCTCGTACCCGATAGGGTAGCATGAGGGCTTGATGCCTCTGATACCCGATAGGGTAGCATGAGGGCTTGATGCCTCTCGCACCCGATGGGGTAGCATGAGGGCTTGGACAGCGTGGCCCGGTGGGGTCATGTGAGGACTTGAGCCTCCTTAACCCAATGGGGTTGAATGAGGGCCTGTAGGCCTCCTTTACCCGGTGGCGTGGCCCCGGATAGAATCAGAGATTGAGCCTTGTAACCCCGTTGGGGTATCCGGTGGCATGGCCCCGGGTAGAATGATGACTTGTGCCTCGTGACCCCGTTGGGGTACCTCGCTCGGGGCGGGGATTTTAAGTGCCGCATGTTACACTTGCCTAGTGTCATATGTATATATGTAGCAATTTAATTGATGAGCAATCAAATTAACATTTGACACTAATACATAGGCATAATATATATGATGTCGAAAATTAATGCATTTGGTAGGCATGCTTAGATTATAGAAACCGGTATTTGAAGCATGTAAATCATTACATTAGCTCAAATTTAAAAGTGTAAATGAGAACTTATCTTTTGGCGATTGGAGAAGTTGAAAATTAAGATTGACCCGAATACCAAATCATGTTGAAGTTGTCCAAGCATGACATTCCGTGTGATTGACGAATGATCGTCAATAATTTGCTTGGCCTTGTATGCACAAAGAAGATGTCCAGCTTAGAGTAATTTACTTCCTCCAAAAAGAGGACAAAAGAAGTGATTTAGAAATTTATATGATTTGATTTAATTGGGTAGCCATATTTGAATGGTTATTGCATGCCCAATTTTAAATGGCAAGAGTAGTATTATGATGAAGATAATGCATGTGTGGCCGGGTGTTGGCTACGTGCTGAGTCTATGCAAAATTAATGTATGTGCAGCCATTATAGCCTAGCCATCTCCACGTATGATAATGGTAGCATGACATTGAGCATGTATAATTGTGATAGATCACAAAAATAAAGTAAGTGTGCCATACATTATCAAGTTTGATCATGGATCATGGATTATGCAAGATAGTTCATATCTATATATGAATTGTGCAATAGTCTACGTGGGACAGGGGTGAAGTGGTTATAGAGCTTCTTACCATGCATGGCAGCAAGATTAAATGTAAGGTGATGTTAATAAGCGAGGCATGTGAATTCGATGATTTGAATAAGCAATCGAGCAAAGCACATGCCAATCTCGTGATATTGTAGTTTGTAATGTAATATGTGTGCAGCTATTTGCAATGTGCAGGGGTGCATGCACATAATGGTTCCTGAGAGAGAGTAAATGATCTGTAATAAAGAGTGTCAGTGGGCATATGGAATCAAAAGAACTGGGAGCATATCATGTTTAACATGCACAACGTTTTTGAATGGAACTAGATAGGCATGAGTGGTGTGCATGTGGTATGTGAATTAAGCGAGCCATGCCTGACATGTGTACCTCTAGATCAGAGTCATGCCTCAAATATAAAGCCATGAATCATAACTTTATGCAAGTATGCAATATTTGGATTTGATATTATAATATCGTGCCTGACACAAACTTGTTCCGAGTGAACCACATGCATATCTGTCCAAACATATAATTTTATATCCTTTAAGCCTGTGCATGTGCACCACATGGTGGTCTAGTTCATGAAAAAGAAAAGTTTATGAAAGGTGGACATTCGATTCTCAGGAGAGAAGACATATATGACAGCTATATTTGAACACGGGTACCCATTTTCTGAAAGCAGATTGATGCATATAGAGTAGGCGGTAATTGCACAAAGAGCAGCATCATGTACAGACATATGATAACTGATAGATTTGAGAAATGGTGAGTGCGAAGACTTAGCTTTGCATGGCAGACGTATACGGCCAGGAGCAACGCACAGTTCTGGGATTCTGGCAAATCTCAAAGTGGGGTACCCGGAGGAGGAAGATTCCAGGGTACGTAGATCGGTGGGTACCCGGATGGTTGGGGCATGGAGGTTGGCGTGTTATCAGGTCGAAAACCTGCTGGGGTGATCCCCAGTGGCCTGTGCTATCTAGGTTGGTCTCCAAACTAGCTTCTCGGATGTCCAGAGCAATTGTCTGGGTGTCCCAAGATTTTTTTTTTTTTTTTTTTGCATCCCGGATTGTCTCTCATGCCTAAGAGAGGAGTTGGTGAAGGAGGCCAGCGAGTGCGGTACTTATCTCCGGGTTTGGTAGTTAGTACCGATGATAGTTGACACGGTGGTCTGCTGTTACCGGTGATGGCAAGGGTACCGGTGAAGGCAGGGGGCTCTCGTTACCGGAAAGCTGGGGTTTTTCCTTTGTTTGAACCGAGGCAATGAAGTTCTAGCGATAGGTATCATTGTTGTGTCGGTAGAGTAGTGGTGCCAGGTATGAACTGAGAAAGCGAAGCGAGTATCGGAGGCCGCTTGACCAAGAAGTCGTCAAAGATTCTGCAAAGGTGTAAACCACCGGGTATCGAGAGCTGGATTAGCGAGTACCAGAAGGCGCTTGACAACCCGTAACAATGAGGATGACGATCCCGGTAGGGAAGAAGTCGAACGTCCCAGAAGTGTGTGCGAGTACTCAAAGTGCCGGAAAGATGGATCCTGGACCGGGGTCGTGTTCGGAGCTGCTCAGGGATTATATTGAGGATATCCGGTATCTTGGATTAGACTAATTACGGGTGGAGGTTGCTCACGGGGAGGGTCAATTGCAATACCTATAGGATCGCAATGGGTGGGACAAGACATAGCGGGTCTACGGTTGGAATCCTGGAGTTGCCCGTGTCAGAACAAAGATGGTTCTTGGGTGGGTCACCGGGATGCTAACGGTGTTTAGGGAACTTCTCAATGTACGTGGGTCACCGAGATCTTCTCAACAAGTCCCGGTCGGGAAACTTTGAAAGTGGACCTTGGTTGTAGAAATAAGGGTATGGGGTCCTGTGCGTACCCGCCTACTCATGAGAGTCCCGGAGAAGGGTAAGGCTTGGGAGTGGGGTTGAGGGTACGGGGATGTGCAAGTACCCGGGGACTCACGTACCCGCTGATCATAGTACCCTGTGGCTCCTAGGAGACTCATGTACCCGGAAGCTTTATAGTACCTGCTGGCTCGAAGGGTTGGGTGAGGTTGAGGGTGGGGTGTCCTGTATGTACCCCCATGTACTCGGAAGCTTATGTATCCGTACAGGACCCTTAAGGTCAGAGGTGTCTTGTGCCTACATGATTGGTGGTTCCCATACATGACCCTTGCTCAAGGTCGGAGGTTCGAACCCAAACATAGGGACCCTCCTTCTAGCGCCAATGTTTCTACTGAAGAATACGGTACAGGAACTAAGTGTGGATCATGATGGGGAGAGAGAGAGAAAGGGACACAAACATGTATAGTGGTTCACCTTGCCCTTGAGGCAAGGCTACGTCCACTTAGAGATTCTACTATGAGTGAGGTCAAGTGACCTTTGTAGTGATACAAGTATAGGGATCATGGATCCATCCTTTCTAAGAAGGGGAGGACTTCCCTTTATAGCTAAGGGAAGTCCCACTCTATTTACATATCCTCGATGTGGGATAATAATACATATATTGCTTCTCTTGAAGCCTCTTGGAGAGCAAGGGAGGGTGGCCTCCTAGCAAGGTACCGGCCGACCTCCACCATAGCGAGGTAGCTCGGGTGTCGGACTACCGGATGCATGTTGTAGGCGGGACTAGCCATGCCGCGGGGCCCACCTAAGAGGTCGTTGCTTATGCTTGGCGGTATGTGATATAGGTGGTATATATGTACAGCCGTCAACCTAACTTCAGCGGGGAAGAGGAGGATACTGTGGAGATTACTGGGGCTCGCGAGCCGAAGAAGTCAAGGCAGGCTCCGCCCGAGGCTCCGCCCGAGGCTCCTGCTGACGTGGCGAAAGCGGCGGCCACGAGCGACCTGGACTCATTCGCCGCGTACGCCGAGTTCCTAAATGACTGTGAGCGGGAGTTCCTCTATCACCTCTGCGAGAGGCTGGGGTTCGGCGGCTTGGAGGGGATTGTACGGTCGACCGCCGTTAACCAATCGCCCTTCAGCACAGCATTTCGGCATATCGCCGTTAGGCTGCATGAGATGTTCCAGGCGGAGTCAAAACAGCCCCTAGTTGAGCGGGAGCTCAGAGAGGAGGTGGCGGGCCTACAGAGGGACTTGGAGGAGGCCCAGGAAAGGTTGGCTGATATCGAGCGACGCTTGACAAAGGCCGACTGTGATGCGGCAGACGCCCGTGGCAAGTTGGTCGTTGCCATTGAGCGGGACCTGGAGCGAAACGAACAGTTCTCTAAGCTGGAGCAAGACATGTCCCTGTTGCGGGATCGGGTGGCCGCCAAGGATAAGAAGGTTGAAATCCTTCAGCGGGAGTCTGCCGCCAGACATGCCGATGTTAAACAGCTGGAGGGTGAAGTTGCCTGCCTGATTGTTGAGGGGAGCCGCGCTGCGGCCGACGCCGTGGAGTCATATAAGAAGTCGGCAGACTACGAGAAGGCACTAACCGAAGCGGCGAAGGCCGGTGCCCTGGCCAATGTGGAAATGTTGCAGCAAAAAGGCGCCATTGACTGGGCGAAGGCGTCCATGCCGGTCGTGCCGCCAGCCAAGGGTGCCCCACGGCAAAGGGTGTCGGCCCCTCTCAGGTTGATGGTGCCCGCTCGGGTAGCGGGGAAAGTGGTGCTTGTCCTGCGGATGACTCCCAGCGGACTTCTACCCAGTCGGAGGTGTCCCGTGCCGGGTTTTTGGCGGGCCATACCCGGGCGGATGGTACCATAGAGACCCCAAGTCCCACAGCCAGCGGATCTGACCAGACAAGCCGCCAACAACCGCCGCCGGACGCTGAAGGTGGAAATGCCGAAGGAAGCCAAGCCAACCCTGCTAACCCCTGAAGATGGAAGTGTCTATTTTTGTAGCCTCTAAGGCATATTTATCTGATGTAATGAACAACCCTAAAGTTAATGAAATTTCAGAATTTGGTTATTTTGTTTTCAATGTCTTGTACCGCTAGAGTTTTGACAATTTTGCTTTTGCCAACAAATGAAACATTAAAGGAATTAAAATTGGTCCAAGTGCACAGTGTATCGAACGTGGTCCGCTGACCGGCGTTGCCAGTTGCCCTTAGTGCTAGACTTGGTAACAATGGTCTGAATAATTCCTCGTTTCATTGATAGCCGACTGATCAGCGTTTTACAAAAGCGGGGTCGTACCCGTTGGGTAGCTTCCCTTAGCTAAATATTGAACAAAAATTTAGCTAAGTCAAGATGCTCTTGGGTAGCGGCATGATTATTTGTAGTAATACCGAAGGTGTTCGGTATTCCAAGGGTGGGTCGTTGTGACTCCATCCCTGTCCATTAAGTAGAAGGTGCCTGGGCTAGCGACTTCTACAATTTTGTATAGACCTTCCCAAGTTGGGTGGAGTTTTGTTGGTGGTGGTATGACTTCCTTCATTACCCAGTCCCCCAGTTGGAGGTTGTGGGCTTTGACCCTGGCGTTGTAGAAACGTGAGACCCGTTGCTTGTTCTGAAGGTTGTGCAAATGGGATGCGTCTCGTTTTTCCTCTATGAGATCCCTGTCAAGGTTAACGCCATCGCTGTTGGTCCCGGGGCAGTAGCCTTCGACCCTAGCGGTTGGTTGGGTTACCTCGATAGGCAGGACGGCCTCTGTTCGGAACATCATATAGAAGGGGGTTTCACCACTGGCGGAAGTTGGGGTTGTCCTGATGGCCCATAGAACTTCTGGGAGTTTCTCCACCCATAAACCCTTGGCCTTGTCGAGCTTTTTCTGTAACAGCTTCTTGATTATCTTGTTTGCCGCTTCGACCTGGGATGCAAAACGCATCTTGGTGCCCAGGTTCGTGGTGAAAGAGATGAGTTCCTTGTTATTGAACTGTGTGCCGTTGTCTGTGATGATTGTATGCGGGACACCGTAGCGGCAGTAGATATTCTTCCAGAGGAAGTGAATTACCTTGGCAGTAGTTATTGCCGTCAGGGGCTCCGCTTCTATCCATTTGCTGTTGTAGTCGATAGCAACGACGATGTATTTGAACTGGCCCTTTACAGTTTGGAATTTGCCCATCAAGTCCGGGCCCCATGTGGAGTGAATTCATGGACCGATGATGACCGACAATGGTTCCGCTGGGGCATGCGGGAGGTCAGCATATTGTTGGCACTTGTGACAAGATTTCGATATCTGCCGGGCTTCGTCACTGAGTGTAGGCCAGAAGTAGCCTTGTCGCATCGTGCGATTAGCCAAGGATCTGGTGCCCGAGTGGTTTCCACATTCTCCGCCGTGTATCGTTGCCAGCACGACCCTTCCTTCCTCTGGGGTTAGACAGCGGAGGTTGGGGTGAGTGAATCCCTGGCGGTAAAGTTTACCGTTTTGGATGTTGTAGCGGGTTTCTCTCCGCTGGAGCTGTCGCGCTTTGACCTTGTCCTCTGGCAATGTCCCGTGCCGCTTGTACTTAATAATTTCGTCCATCCAACTAGGGTTGGCCTCAATGTTGAAGATCTCCGCCAGGGTTTTTGTGATACTTGGCTTGTCAAGACACACTACTCTTGTGTCCGCTGGACTTTGGTGTGGTTGGGCGGTTGCTAGTTTTGCCAGTGAGTCAGCCTTGGCGTTCTTTTCCCTGGGGATCTGTGTGATGGTGTGAAATTTGAATTTTTTTAGCAGTGTCCTGACGTACCCTAAGTATGCTGCCAACTGCTGGTCCTTGGCCTGAAAGCTGTCGTTGACCTGGTTAACGACCAACTGAGAGTCGCTGAATATGTTGACACTGTCGGCCCCTGAATCGATGGCCAGGAGTAGGCCGGCAATGAGTGCTTCGTACTCCGCCATATTGTTGGAAGCTCTGAAGTTGAATTTCAGCGCGTACTCCGCATTCAGCCCCTTAGGACCTGTCAAGATGACTCCAGTGCCGCTGGCCTTGGCGCTGGAGGAGCCGTCCACATGCAGGTTCCAGTCTGACTGTTGGGGAGCTGGCTTTTCAGCGGTTATTATTGCCATTGAGGGTGGTGCATCGGTTTTGGATTGAATGTCGGTGAGCTCAGCAATGAAGTCTGCCACCGCTTGACCCTTCATGGCGGTTCTTGGTTTGTAATCGATGTCGAACTCGCTGAGCTCAATGGCCCACTTGCTGAGGCGCCCTGAATGCTCAGGATGCTGCATTACCTGTCTCAGCGGTTGATTGGTTAGTACATGGATTGTATGGGCTTGGAAATACTGGCGGAGGCGTCTGGTGGCAACGATGAGTGCGAGAGCAAGTTGCTCCAAGGGAGGATACCGTATTTCTGCTCCGTTCATGCCTCTGCCGGCATAGAACACTGGGAGCTCGTCCTGGTTTTCCCGTCGGACGATGGCGCTGCTTACAGCCGACCGAGATACGGCTAGGTATATGTATAGTAATTCACCTTGTACAGGAATGAAAAGGAGTGGTACTGCCGCTTGGTAATCCTTCAAGCCCTGGAACGCCGCCTGGCACTCTGGGTTCCAGTCGATGACTTTCTTGTGGGTTGTTTTAAGGACTTTGAAGAATGGGGTGCACCGGTCGGTCAATCTGGAGATGAATCGAGACAGGGCGGTTAGCTTGCCCTGGAGGTTTTGGACGTGCACCTTCCATTCTGGGTCCTTCAAGTCGAAGATGGCTTGCACCTTGTCGGGGTAAGCTTCGATGCCTCGTTCACTGACAATATAACCAAGAAATTTGCTGGCGGTGACGCCAAAGAAACATTTTTATGGGTTGAGGCGCATACCGTAGGCCAAGAGGATGGTTATTATGATTTTGAGGTTTGCCACATGTCCGCTGGCCTTTATACTTTTGACCAACATGTCGTCTACGTAGACCTCGATTATCTTGCCCAGATGTTCATCGAACATGGCGTTCATCAGTCGTTGATAAGTTGCTCCCCCGTTCTTCAGACTGAAAGGCATAACATTGTAACAGTACAGGCCTTTGTCAGTGGTGAAGGTGGTGCATTCCCTGTCGTCGGGATGCATCCTGATTTGATTATAGCCGGAGAACGCATCCATCATACTGAGGAGCTCGTGTCCAGCGGTTGCGTCGACCAGCTGATCAATGCGGAGTAGTGGGAAACTATCTTTTGGGCATGCCTTATTGAGATTTTTGAAGTCGACACACATCCGCCACTTGCCGCTAGCCTTTTTTACCATAACCAGGTTGGAAATCCACTGGGGATAGATGACTTGGCAGATGAACCCAATGTTCAGCAGCTTGGCAACCTCTTCTCCTATGGCACGGTATTTTTCTTCGTCGAAGGCTCGGCGCTTCTGCTTGATAGGGTAGAATGATGGCTTGACGCTTAACTTGTGTGTGATGATTTCAGGGGAGATACCCGGCATATCCGCATATGACCAGGAAAAGACTGTAGCGTTGTTGCGTAGGAATTGAGTGAGTTCCGCCGCCAGCTCTGGGTCTAACTGGGCGCCTATGAGAACTGTCCGCGCAGGGTGTTCGTCAGAGATGCTGACAACTTTTAATGATGTTTCTGGGTTGACCGACTCCTTCTTTACGTACTTCTTTTCGTCATCCCTAGGATCCTCAAAGATATTTGGTGGCGGTACTTGGCTCCCTACTACTAGGATCTCATGGCAGCGGGTTGATCGTGCTATAGTAGTTGAATAACATTCACGTGCCAACTGCTAACTTCCCCTAACGCAGCCTGTGCCGTTGGGTGTGGGGAATTTCATGAGCAGCATGTACCCGGCGATGATGCACTTGAGTTTGTTGAGTGTTGGCCGACCAATGATGGCGTTATATGAGCTGAAACAATCGACAATTATGAATTCTGTATGTATCTCCGCCATACATGGGCTGGTACCGATAACCAGCCGCATATAGTCAGAACCCAGCGGTTGTGTGACGTCACCGGAGAAGCTGAGTAGTGGTTCGTGATCTTGGAGCAGTTTTTTGTTTCGCTTGAGGTCGCTGTAACAACCGCTGAATATGACGTTGACAACGGATCCGCTATCTACCAGGATCCTTCCGACTGACATCTTGCCGAGAATGGCATCGATCAAAAATGGGTCGTCATAGGGCAAATGAACTCCGCGTTCCTCCTCCTCTGAGAAGGTAATGGGCTCCCAACCAGATTTTGGGAGTTTTGCGGATCTCTCGTAGCGGATGTTGCAGACTTCCTTTGGGTGATTAGCTCGTGCATAACGCTTTTTTTCCCTGTGAGACATGTTGGTGATTGGAGCACCTCCGTCGATGGTGTTGATGCGGCCTAAGGGCTCGATGTCGGCGATCACAGGTGGAGGTTGACGCACCTTGAATTGCTCCATTTTGCCATCACGGTACAGGGTCTCAATGGCTGTTTTGAGAGCGTTGCAGCTGTTGGTATTGTGGCCGTTGTCCTCATGGTATTTGCACCATCTGCAGGTGTTTCTTGGCTTTCCCGTCTTTGGGTATCTCCCCGGGGGCGGCGGTGGGATCTGATCCTTGCATTGGTTGTATATTTCCTCATACAAGGCCGTGAGGACAGTGAATACCGCATACCGCTGGGAGGACTCCGTCCGTGTGTTGCGATTGTCCCCATGGGATGGGCGGTTTCCCTTGTAGTGTTGGTCCTTCTGCCGCTTGTTCTAGTACTGGCCCTGCTGCCACTCCCTCTTTTTGTCAGTTGGCGGTGTGTTGGGGGTTTTGTTAGCGATCCCCTGCTGACTGGAGGAGGGTTATGCTGATTTTGCATGTGTTGCTGGCGGCGGTAGGGTTTCTCCATATGTGATGAATTCCGCTTGGGCATGAATGACCGCCTCACTCATGAGGTGGTCGTACACCGCATTTGGATTATTGTAGTTGAGGTGATAGAGGAATGGCCCCTTGAGGAGTCCCTGCTTAAAAGCCGCCGACGCCATTGTTTTATCAAGGTCACGGCATTGAGATGCCGCCGCTCGCCACCTTGTGACGAATGCCTTTAGTGTTTCCTCCGTACCTTGTTTGACGTTGAACAGTTGGCTTGTATTGTGGTGTCCAGCGGACAATAGGATGAATCGAGAAAGGAAAGCGTGCAACAATGCCTGGAATGAGTTAATGGATCCTGGCGGGCATTCGAAGAACCAATTCATTGCCTCATTGTCCAGCGTTTCGCTGAACAAGTGGCACAGGGTGGCATCATCGAATCCCTTGTTGTTGGTGACCTTCTTGAAACTGTCCATGTGGACAAAGGGGTCAGTCTTACCGCTGTAATGTGACATTTTTGGAGTCTTTGCGTACAACGGTCTGACAGCTTGCAGAATTGCAGCAGTGAATGGTCCTGGCCTGGACGCAAAAAGTGGATTTGAAATTGGCACTGGGGCGCCCGACTCCGCCTTGATTAACCTTTGCTCCAACTGCTGCATCCTTTCCAGTATTTGAGCGGTTTCATCTCCAGCGGGGCTGGGCCGGGCATTCTGCTGGACTGATCCTCGCCTGGGAGTGGGTGGGTTTCCCTCGGTTCTTGCCCTTGGTCTCGAGCGGTGGGGTTGCAGTGATGACTCTGCCTCCTGCTCTAACATCAATTGGGGTACGGGGGGTGGCCCCTTTCCCAATAGCTCCAGTGGGTCCAGCGGGACCTGCATATGCACGACTGGTGTTGGTATCAATGCACCGTTACTAGGTCGGCTGTGCCTGGTGCTCCGTGACTGTTCGCTTCGCGCCGGGTTGGCGGTTGCCTCCAGCGTTCTTCTTAGCTCATCGAAACGTGACACCAACGTGGCCACCTGCTTTTGGGCCTCGGCCTTTTCTTTGCGCTCTTGTTCACGTTCTCTGTTTGCCGTATGAAGATCCGCCAGTGCCAGCTCATAGAGAGAGGTGAGGTCTTGGCCTGGTGGGCGGCTGCTACTTGGGTTTGTCTCGCCGCCAGGGTTTACTGGGGTGCTGAATAGTGCGCGGTTGACGTTTATTGCTAGGTGGGTGGGTTGGGGAATGGCTGACTGGTCTGCCTGCTCTTCAACGTTTCCCTCGCTATCATTAGTCATGGTGATTGTGGCGGGATGACCTTTTGTTCAAGGATTCCCACAGACGGCGCCAATATTAATGTTCAAAGTCCGGCGGTAGCCGATCTTTCGTTTAACGGGGGTCCGGTGGGCGGACTGCTGCTCTGAGGGTCTGATGCCTTCCGCTGGCTGTCACACGAGAGACAGGGCGTCAGAGGGAGACCGCGTTGGGCGGTCTTCACTTCTTCGATGGCTAAGTCAGTCCATGCAGATAGGCAGCATAACAATAAATGAGTAGTAAATGCGTAATTAATGAGGAGAGAGGAGAGAACCTTTTATAGGTGAGGGGAAGGTTGATCCTCTTCTTGTTTTCGATGTGGGACTGATGTGCTTCGATTCCCAGTGTCTGGAGCTTCTGATGCTATCTTGACGCGGCGCGTGGTGACGCGTCAGCGGTGATCTGGGGGCTATCCAGGGCTCGAGCGGTAGCCCGCCTGGCCGTTCCTTCGCAGGTCACCCCTTTGGTGAGAGTCGGTACCTCTGGCGGTACAATGAGCGTGGCTCATTATAGCTAATTATGCTTGTTCTGGCACATGTAGGTACACTTACCAACCTTGCTTCTCAATGGACATAACTAATGCAAATAATCGTGGTAGCAACAGGGACTAATTCATCCATATAGGAGACTTAAACCTCAAGAAGCTTCCCATTAAAGCAATCCATATCAGTTTAGATTTCCTAGTTAGACTCTTAATATATCACATCATTGTAGTCTTTCTTGCAGACTAAGAATATGATTACTTACCTTAATGAATTGATACACTCTTTCATTAAGTTATAATATTGATTTACAGTTTGTGTCCATGTTGAACTAGTTTTGACATTAAGCTAATTATCAATTTACTATATGTTAATATGTGACAAGTCCATGTTGATTCTAACAATCCCCCTTGGACTGACACATATTAAGCTTGATAATTTGCTCCAGAAAATGTCAAAAACTACTTAACTTACTGTAGTGCGCGCTAGACAACAAAATCAAACCAAAAATCCATTCCAACATGGTCAGATCACAATTACTTATGCAGAGCAAGAAACAGTATACATTTTAACAAAAATGCAGAGTTTCAATACCACAAACACAAGCTCTTGCAACCTACATATGTCAATCAAGAAGTGATATGATATATGCTAATGTGTATCAACAAGAAGGCATATACCAGGTCCTACTTTATGTTTCTTAAACCAGAAACTCAAGCAATTTTTTATGAACACTGATGGCTTAAAAATATTGCTTGAACCTTAACATCATGCTATACATGGTTTAAGCCATCTGATAACAAGTATGATATTCAAAAAACAAGATGATAATTTCCAAAATATAACAATAAAGCTGCAACAAACCATATTTGGAAATACCTCAATTTTTTATTGTTAATAATAAACTGTCTTTACAATCAAGTTGTGATAAATAAACTGGAAATCCACAACTCAAAGAAATACAAGAACTCAGAAACCTTAGAAATTTAAATTACTCCAACTGGAATAACTCTCTACTGAACCTAAGCATCTAGATTAGCTAAAACTCTAATGCTTGCTGTATGCTTCTGGAATGCTGCTATTGACAAGGCCTTGGTGAATGGGTCTGCTAGCTATGAATTCATGTCAATGCTCAAAACAGCTATTTCACCATGTTTTACCCTTTCTCTAACACTGTAATACTTTAAATCAATATGGTTAGAATTGTTTGATCTTTTACTGTTCATGCTAAAGAAAATTGCAGCCTCATTGTCACAATAAATCACAAGTGTGCCAGCCACAATGTGACTCAATACTTTGGTCTGCATGAGAAAATTCCTAATCCAAAGTCCTTCACACACAGTTTCATATACTACAATAAATTCAGCTTGCATAGTAAAAGTTGAAACAAGAGTTTGCTTCATGGTTTTCCAAGCAATAACACCTCCTGCAAGCATGCATACATATCCACAAGTCGACTTCTTGGAGTCTGGATAATTCCCTGCAAAATCCGAGTATGAAAATCCAACAAGTTTCAGATCCTTCACTTGCCTATACACTAGCATGTAATTCTTGGTTCTCTATAGGCACCTCAACACTTTCTTCCTAGCCACCCAATGTTCATGACCTGGATTAGATTGAAATCTTGATAAAATCCCTACTGCAAAAGACAAGTCTGGCCTAGTGCAGACTTGTGCATACATGAGACTTCCTACAAGTCTGGCATAAGGCTTTGACTCCATATTTTCCTTTTCAACATCACTTTTGGAACTTTGCTTCTTGGTTAACTTATCTCCTTTGGACATGGGAACTTCTCCAGCTACACACTTCTCCATACCAAATCTCTTTAAAATTTTGATCGATAACATAATTCTGTTGAGGCAAACCAAGTAGTATATGTGCCCTATCTCTTTTAATCTCAATACCTAGTACATAGGATGCTTCTCCTAAGTCTTTCATGTCAAAATTCTTTGACAGAAAATTCTTAGTGTCTTTAAGCAGTTTAATGTTACTGCTAGCCAAAAGTTTATCATCCACATAGAGTACCAGAAAAATAAAATTGTTCCCAACTGTCTTCAAGTAAACACACTCATCAATAAGATTTTCTGTAAATCCAAAAGTAGAAATCACAGAATCAAATTTCTTGTACCACTGTCTAGAAGCTTGTTTTAGGCCATAAATTGATTTTCTTAACTTACACACTAAATTTTCACTTCCAAAAATCTTGGTGTTCCAAAAAGCAGCCTACCGTTGCTCGTTCTAGCGCCGAGTCTGAATACAGGGCTCTTTCTCATGCTAGTGCCGAGACCACTTGGTTAGCCTTCCTACTTTATGAACTGGGTGAACACATCCAATTTCCTATTCTACTGCATTGTGATAACCTTAGTGCAACATACATGGCTTCTAATCCAGTATTCCATGCCCGCACTAAGCATATTGAACTTGATTATCACTATGTTCATGAGAAGGTGGCTCTTGGTAGTCATCGTGTTTGCTTTATACCATCCATTGATCAGCCAGCGGATCTTCTTACCAAACCTCTTCACAAGCACCGTCATGCTCTTCTTACTCACAAACTTGTCCGTCCAGGACCGTCAAGTTTGAGGGGGGATGTTAGAGAGCATAAATCATTGGCTACAATCAAGCCATAACCTAGACTACCTTTTCTGCTTTGCTGTGTAATTACTGTGATAGCATCAGTTTAGGTTCTGTTTTATATTTGTTGTAAATGCACTTTATTCTCTGTATGTAACAGCAGCATATCTGCTGCTATATAAGCTGTATGGTTGTATAAACAAAGGCAATGAAAATCACTTTCTACAAGCTTGTACAAATCCTTCTAGCTGCCTCATATAAATCACTTCATCTAATTCACCATTCAAGAAGGTTGTTTTAAGATTCATCTGATGCAGCTCCATATCAAAATGAGCCACTAAAGCCATGATTATCCTAAACGAGTCTTTTGTAGAAACTGGAGAAAATGTCTCCGTAAAGTCAATGCCCTCCTTCTGTGTAAAACCTTTGGCAACTAACCTTGCCTTGTGTCTCTCTACATTGCTGTTTCTGTGTGAGAATACGGAACGAGAACTAAGTGTGGATCATGATGGGGGAGAGAGAGAGACAAGCATGTATAGTGGTTCACCTTGCCATTGAGGCAAAGCTACGTCCACTTAGAGATTCCACTAGTAGTGAGGCCAAGTAGCCTTTGTAGTGATACAAGTATAAAGATCATGGATCCATCCCTTTCCAAGAAGGGGAGGACTTCCTCTTATAGCTAAAGGAAGTCTCATTCTATTCTACATTTCCGATGTGGGACATAATACACATATTTACTTCTCTTGAAGGCTTTTGGAGAGCATGGGAGGGTGGCCTCCTAACAAGATACTGGCCGACCTCCACCATGGCATGGTAGCTCGGGTGTCGGTCTACCAGATGCATATCGTAGGCAAGACCTACCATGTCGTGGGGCCCACCTATGAGGTTGTTGCTTATACTTGGCGGTATGTGATATAGGCGGTATGTACAAGTCCCCCAAGTCCCCAAGTAAGAGGCACTTCTTGGTTGGAGAGTTTAAATATGATGTTGTCAAGTATGAGTGATGACCTCGTTGAACGCCATACCCATACTAGTCCTCCAACTCCGTGAGCAAGAAGGGACTCTTTCGGGTCTTGTGAAGCTTCCATGACAGGTTGGTGCCACGGGGCCCATCATTTAGCTAGTACCTGCAAATAAGATAAGAGTGTACAAAGAGCATATTGATTGAGCTAGGGCAATCTAGGTGACATTGGAGTCAAATGCATCAAGGTGCATGAATGTTTGTATGAGATGTATGTTATATATAGCATGTATGCACGTATTATGTAGTGTTAACATACAACGTATAAGTCTAGAATGTATGTGGTTGTGAAAGTATAACGAAGCTGGAAACCCCAAACTAAGCTTCAGCCTTGTCATATAAGCCATCTCTTAGACATATTATAGTACTCTGAAAATCCTTTGCTTCCGTTGGCATCCTGGTTACCAGCTTAACCCTGACTCCTTGGCATGACTTTGATTGGATGAATGAAGAGAAGGTGGAGAGAAAGGAACACAAAGCTCTCTCTATTAAACTAGGGGCAACAGACTAGGAGGAATGATGATACTCCTTTCATGAAATCAACTTGGACATTTGGTTAAAGGTGATTACAGTTGTGCCAGAATTCAAACATTCCACAAACCCAAAAATGATCATACCATATTAAAAACATGTGTATTCATATTTGCTGCAATTTCCATCCAAAATCTTTCACGCATGAATGTGTTCTTTTAAGACTTACCTGTGTATGGAAAAAGAGTAATTATGTAAATGCTGCTATAATTTTCTGCCCCCCAGATAATTGTTCCATACAAGACAGCACTTTATTGAGAGCATGGTACACTACTTGATGCCATGTAGAAATGCATCGATCTTCTGCACTTTTTAAATCTAAATATGCCGTCCCACCCAATGGATGTGTATTGCTCTTCATCAGTTTGTATTTCTTATCAATATTACTGAAATACAGTTGAAGGTGTTCATTAACAACTCTACCTGCATGACTAAAAGACACCTAACTGGATGACCAAAAATGCCAGTAATTGAATACACAACAGAAGATAAGTTTCGTGGATACATACTAGATGTAGGAATGATCAAGTAAAGTATGATTATTAATTTATTAGAAAATCTAGTAGCAATGTTCAAGAAATTAATACCTCTTCTGCTTAACTGAGTTAAACAGATCCGCTTATTCTGTTCCTTGTTGGCTGCTTCAACTCTTCAGTTATATCTCTTTTACTTTTTAGTGGAGATCCGTCAAACTGATGATCAGAAACTAGGCCTGGTGTGGATGATTCAGTGTCCATTGGGTCTGAGATAGTGGTAAGGGTTGTGTGCCCTACTTCACATTGCTCGACTATCTCCTGCTTCCAAGACATAGTTGCTCAATTTGTCTCGTGGTGTCACCTGTAAGGTGGAAAAAAAAAAAAAAAAAACCACACTAATGGATTTTTAAGTTCACCTAGAACTAACAAGGAGCAGAAGAGGTAGAAATAAAACTTGACTTCAAGCCACCTATAATTGAGTTGGGATACACTTACGTACTGTAGACTCCACTTGTTCCATTCTTATTACTTGGACTTCCACTATGAGATTGGCAAGAGGCAGATATACAAATCATAAAGCTAATAGAAGAATAAATTAATTTGCCAACCGGTTTGAATAACTTAAAATATAAGACAAAAAACAACCTACACAACTTATAAGAGAATATCAAACACTGGTTCAATACTATGTATTCAATCATAGATCCACAGAATTAATCTCAAGATGAATGCATTGAATTTTCAGAATCAGATTTCTCCCAAAATGATATGGTACCATGACAAACTAACCTTGTACTTGTTCCTTCCATCAAAGGGTCTTATCAGAAGGCTTTTTCTGCTGCTGATCGAAATGGCTTCAGCCTCGTCAGAACCTGATGAAAATCTTTTAGTAAATTACAAACAGAGGAAGGTTGTTCTTTAGTTCATTTTTCCATGTCCTGAACTGCAACATATGAAGTGTTGCCAGCAGCAAGTCTTAGCATTCGATACAAACAAAACTTAACATTAACAGTAGCAAACTCGGCAGTAATATTGAATCCATATGCAATTTACTCTTAATACTAGTGAATCAGCCAACAAATCTTAAGAATAGAAGCCAATCTCAGTTAAAGTACAAGTACTAATTAGGGTGCAAGAGCAGACAATGACCTACAATTAACTAGAACACATAATTCTCACTAAATGAACACTAATTATCAGCAATTGCTTTATGACGCCCAGGGATCAAGAAAAGAAAATTCATATTGAAGTAAAATTATAAACCATTACATTTAGAGAGCTTATAAATAACTTCAATCCGTGAAACTTGCCACACCTTCATTTACTAAAAGTACAGCACTCTTCAAAAGGAATTCAAACTACTATTTGTGTATAGTTCAAAGTAGCAATACTACAAAAACTAAAGACATTTCTTTTTTGTGGTTGAACTGAACTAAAGATTTCAAGCACATCCAAATTTGTACATATGAACATGGACAACATAGATGCTGCCCCGGAAATCAATAAGATGATCTTCCATCACCCTCAGTTATCACATCTTTAAAAGCACCACCACTCGGAATCATGGGCAAGACATGCTCTTGATGAGGTACTACTACATCCAACAAGTATGGACCAGGAGTGTCCAGCATTTTCTGAATTGCCTCTTTAAGATGTTCCTTCTTTGTCACACGGGCAGCTGGTATCCCACAAGCTTCTGCGAACTTGAGCATATTAGGGAATATCTCAGACTCATTTAATGGGTTCCCTAAATAAGTGTGAGCCCTATTCGCCTTATAGAAGCGATCCTCCCATTGAACAACCATACCCAAATGCTGATTATTCAACAGCATTATCTTAATGGGAAGATTTTCCACCCTGATAGTTGCTAATTCCTGAACATTCATCATGAAGCTTCCATCACCATCAATATCAACAACAATGGCATCTGGATTTGCCACAGCTGCCCCAATAGCAGCAGGCAATCCAAAACCCATAGCTCCTAAACCTCCTGATGTCAACCACTGTCTAGGCCTCTTATATTTGTAAAATTGAGCTGCCCACATTTGATGCTGCCCGACACCGGTGCTTATGATTGCATTCCCATCAGTTAATTCATCAAGAACCTGAATAGCACACTGAGGAGGAATGGCGTCACCAAATGTCTTATAATTTAATGGATAACTAATTTTCTGCTCTTTCAGCTCCTCCCTCCAGGCTGAGAAATCAAGTTTGAACTTGTATCCTTTTCCCTCCAATACCTGTTTATCCCTCCCAATGCCAATCTCACATCTGCACAAACAGATACATGAGGCTGCTTATTCTTTCCAATCTCTGCAGAATCAATATCAATGTGAACAATCTTAGCTCGGCTAGCAAAAGCTTCGAGCTTCCCTGTAACCCGGTCATCAAACCTAACCCCAAATGCAAGCAACAAGTCAGACTTATCCACTGCATAATTAGCATGCACTGTCCCATGCATTCCCAACATTTGGAGTGACAGCTCATCTGAGCTAGGATATGCCCCGAGACCCATCAAGGTAGTCGCGACAGGGATCCCAGTAAACTCCACAAATCGCCTCAATTCCTCACTCGAGTTCAAGCACCCTCCACCAACATACAACACAGGCTTCTTGGATTCGGAAACCAACCTTACAATCTGCTCCAAATGGGCCTCATTGGGAGGATTGGGCAGCCTAGACAGGTACCCCGCTAATCTAATGGGTTGATTCCAATCCGGAACAACAAGCTGTTGCTGTATGTCTTTTGGTATATCTATCAAAACTGGGCCGGGGCGGCCGGAGGTGGCCAAGAAAAATGCCTCACTAACAATTCTAGGAATTTCTTCAACATCAAGAACAAGATAGTTATGCTTTGTAATGGACCTGGTTACCTCTACAATTGGGGTCTCTTGAAAAGCGTCGGTACCGATCATCCGGCGGGGGACTTGTCCGGTGATAGCGACGACCGGAACGCTGTCAAGGAGTGCGTCAGCAAGGCCACTGACTAAGTTGGTAGCGCCAGGGCCCGAGGTTGCGATACAGACGCCGGGAAGGCCCGAGGCGCGCGCGTAGCCCTCAGCAGCGAAGATGCCACCTTGCTCGTGGCGGGGGAGAACATTGCGGATGGTGGAGGAGCGCGTGAGGGCCTGATGGATCTCCATGGATGCGCCTCCGGGGTAGGCGAATACGTCGGTGACGCCTTGGCGTTCGAGGGCCTCCACCAGGACATCGGAGCCTTTTCTGGGCTCGTCAGGGGCAAATCGGGAAGTGAAACTTTGTGAGTCCGAAGGGGCAGTCGCGGCTTTAGGAGGGAGGGAACTAGAAATGTGCAGAGGTCGGTGGGTAATGGGCGGGAAGGGGCGGAAAGTACATCTGGAAATGGCATTTGTTGAGAAGAAGAAGGGAAAGCCGAGGGTTTCGATTTCGACAAGGAGGAAGAGAGTGGAGCAATGGCCGCCATTTTCGATTTTTCATATGCTGCAGATGCTCAGGGTGGAATTTGTACCAACCGGCCAGCTGGGCCCGGCCCGTACTGATCGGCGGTAGTCAAGCACAATTCCTTTTGTGGGTCAAAAGGATCATGAGGCCCTCAATAATCTGGATGATTAAGAATGGGAGTGCAATTCACTCTAATTTTACAATCATTTTATGTTTTTCTTTTTTTAAGTATACTAAAACATCATATTTTACAAAATGTATGATACTCAAAAAGAAATATGCAATACATGGAGTGTAAATTTCATTCTCCTTAAAAATATTGTGTGCATAGGGTTCAGAAAATGAAGAAATAAAAGAGGCATTTGTCTCTCCTCTGGACCGTCCTCCATTGTTATTAGAGTTTGGCTGAATTGATGATGGTCATCATTTCTTTGTTTGATGGGTTTCTGAAGATGCCAAACTCTAAAAGGAAATTCAGAATCCATTATTGATCCAATCCGAATGACATGATTTCATCTTCCAAAGTTTCAGATAAACCGTACTGTACACAGATAAACCAACAGACTTCTAAAATAACATAAGCAACTTGTATGCGTAGACCATGTCAATCGCCATGCACACAAAAAAATCTATCCCTAATTTCCACATATACTTCAATCCCTAGATAATCTTAACAAGTCATAAACTCATAATCCATTCAAATGTACCCTAGAACTCAGCAAGCAAGCTGCTTTAATTCATTTTGTCCACTTGTCGATCTCCCTTGTAGTAGCTCTGACCAGTTTCCTAGTATTATCAACAAGCTCGTCAACAAGAGCGCCTATTTCATCCCTGATAACATTAAAGCACAAAAGATCAATACCCACATCCAATTACACAGGAAGAAATACAAAATAATCACCAGAAATTGATCTGCACTAACATAATGTTGTTCTTTAAAGTAATTGATTTACAGGCCTCCTAGCAGTGTCTCCTAATATCATCATATAGTCATATCTCATATGCATCGCAAAACAACAGCCTCCCGCAAAGTAAATGAGTAACAAGCATTTCACATTTCATTGCTGCATAGTCTGTTTATTTCCTATTTTGAACTCTTTCAGAAAATGAGTTGCCCAATGAATTTACGCATGAAAGCAAAAACACACAGACAGATAGATTATAACACTCACTGGGAAGTAGGATTTCCAGAACGACTGCCAACATTTTCACCATAAAAGAGATTGCCAACATTGGAGTACTTTCGGATGTCATCACGAACAACCCCCTTCCCAGCGCCATAGCCAAATCCGAAGCCAACTCCACATCCAGCACCAACACCAACACCAACTTGCATGCCAGGAATACCAGGACCAATTCCTACGCCTAAATTTCATTTCAGGAACCAGCCAATAACCATGTCAGATATAATTTCATTTGATTTTATGCATATAAGCTAGTGATAATCATATTAAAGAAGAGAGTGGCAACAGAAGGGCACTTAATGCTTGGCAAATAGCAGGGTCTGAATTCTGAGTCAATACACTAACTGCTTAACGAATTAAGTTTCAACCGACCATAAGATTGAATCAACTAAACAAATATTATTATTAAGATCATATAGAGTTGGGGTGGAAATAGAAGAGAGAATGAGAAAGGAAATCGTACCGCCGAGGAGGCCGATGCCGAATCCCACACCACAGCCGACGCCGAAGCCAAAGGCGGGACCCACCTTGCCGAGTTGCTGGGTTTTGATGACTGGAAGCTTCCACAACAAACCCTTGTGCTCTTCATCCCTCGCCATCTCTCGCCCACAGTGTTCCACTCTTTGCTGTGCGTCTCTCACAGCCAACCCTTTTGAGTTTTGACTTTTGACGTCTTCGGAAAGTGGGTTGGGCCACAAAACGAAGGACGGCCCAAAGGCTAAGAATGTTTACTCGGGTGTCTTTTTCTTTTCGTTTTTTGGGGCTTTTTGAAGAAGCAGTTATGTAAAGTGCAAATTTTAAAACTTAAAAAAAGCTTGGCGGAGGTTTTCTGGTCACGAAAACTTTTGTCTATCCGTTCGTTCGGGGATTTGGCCTGAAAGAGTGAGCGGGGGGGAGAATGAGTCACGGTCATACTAGTTTGTGGGCGAACGCAAACCTGGTGAGGGCGACAAGAGTGAGCCAATTCAAGAACTATAACAACGTACATGTCACTTCCACCGCTTGGCACTGCCGCTGCTTCGTTGCCCATCATCATCATCGTCCTCTTGATCTTGTGGTCCAGGACGATCTCCACTCCTTCTTGCAGGTCTCCCTTTGCTCCACATTCTCTTCATTCGCCTTCCTTCACTCTTTCTCAGATGCCAACTCTTGTTTCCCTTGCAGATTCTTCCGCATGATTTACATGACCATCTCCTCAATGAATCCAAGAGATCTCAACTCTTAGAGGTCTCCCATTTCTGCTCCATCAATTACTTTACTTTTCTCATTTTCATCTTCACTTCTTATATGATTTCTGAATCACTTGACAATGCCTTCACAACTGTTCAATCTACTTTTTATAAGCAAGCCACAGCTTACTTTTGTTTCTCTTGTCGACACTTGAATGCTTGATGATGAAACCAACTTTTCTTCAACTTCAACCAGTTTTTTTGCATATTCCTTCTGTATTTAGATAGCTTGCGCTTACTCTTCGTGCAATGATTATATCATGCTTACTGATGTATTTGATTTAGGTCATATTGGATTTAGGTCGTTTTCCGGAAGCACGATATCTTGGTGAACCTGGGGGTCAATATCTGAGGGGAACTGTGGTAAAGTAAAGGCATACTTTTGAGGTTACAATTTCTCTATCCGTTTTTATTTAAATTGACTTTCTAGACATCATTTAGTGATAAAATTAAAATGATATATGAAACAGGTAAATTTCATTAGGAAAATAACAATGTAGCGGGATTTACTGATGTATTCAAAGTGTCTCTTGCCTAGGTATCACTGCAAGAGTTGGAGCATGCTCAAAATGAAGTTGGAGATTTTGGAGGGGACAATAGAGCTGGCATTGAGGGTACGTTGCATAGAATATCCGCTATTAGGAGTAGGAATGGAATGATAGTTGGATTGACTTGCCGAGTCGGAAGGGCAATCAGTGGTCACATTGACATGGTTAATGATCTGCTTCAATATGGGAAGAGCATCTTGTTTGTTGGAAAGTATGTCATCTGATTGCTGTTAAAATGGTTTTTCCTAGTAACATGTCAAATATTAGCAATCCAGATGGCGCATATATATTATTATATTAAACCACTTCTTTGCCTCTTGCACGACACTGACTGTCTATGACTTGTTTATGATGAGTTTAGTTGAAAAAAATTTAAGAAGATAACTGTGACTGCATAGTTTCCCTCATTATTTACTGTTAGAAATCACATTATGTGATCTTATAATATCAATGTATTTCTTCGTCTATTGTTGCCCATGTCAAATTTGATGCCTCCCTTGGAATATTCTAACAATGGAAATTGTCATTATCTTGTCATTGCTACTCACTATAAAATAAGAACATAACATCTCTGAGCTAGTTGATATAATGTCTTAATGATGATGTCCTTCAATTTGTGAAGACCTGGGGTTGGCAAGACCACTGTTTTGCGAGAAATTGCTCGTGTTTTGTCAGATGAATTTCACAAAAGAGTGGTAAGTTGATTTATTTGTTTAATCTATCTCTCTCTCTCTCTCTCTCTCTCTCTCTCTCTCTCTCAGTATTTCAATACTTGTTTACCACTGGGACAGGTTATTGTGGATACAAGCAATGAAATAGCAGGGGATGGAAATATTCCACATGCATCAATAGGAGGTGCACGAAGAATGCAGGTAGCAGAACCATCCTTGCAACACAAAGTCATGATAGAGGCTGTGGAGAATCACATGCCTGAGGTCATCATTGTTGATGAGATTGGCACGGAAACTGAAGCTCTTGCATGTCGCTCAATTGCTCAGAGAGGTGTCATGCTTATTGCTACTGCTCATGGACAGCAGCTTGAGAATATAATGAAGAATCCTACTCTATCTGACCTGGTTTGTTCTGATCTTTATAAGAAACTAAATGTTGAATTATCCCCTTAAGTTCTCCTTAATCTTTACATCAGAGACATCATTTTGGTTTGCCTTCTGCTTGTAAATCTTAATTTTGTGTTGATGGCATATCATAGTTTCCAGATAATAGCTATGAATATCCTTATAGTAAATTAGAGTAATAAAGGAAACCGTTGATGAGCCAGTGGCCATGGTTAAGGGATTTGTACACTATTTTTCCAGATGATTTATAGGATCAGTACTTCAGCATGCTAATATCTTCTCCTTTTCTATTTCACTTTTGCTGTGAAGTTTTAATCTGGATTTTGCCAGTTTTGCACAAAGATGGAATCTTTGGATAAGTAGGAATATTAAATCTGCATCATCAATGTGCATTAGAAGATAATCTCTTTAGGCAGAGAAGGATGAAAGGAAGATAACATATGAAGCCAATCATGATTTACTAGAATTGTTAATTTACTTTGAGGGACTTGTGGTCTTATGCTCCCCTTCCTAATAGTATGTCCTGCAAGTTGATTAAATTGGTAGCAAAGAAATTATTAAGATGTCAACAGCGCTGATGAGAGAAACTTGTACTAGAAAACTCTATAGCTCTCAACACCGTTTTACCATTGTATGTTGATTCCCTGCTGGAAATGATTAGGTATTATTTATATCATATACGGCATAGGCTTCCAAGTCAAATGTGATATGATATCTAAGATGCAAATTTGAATAGAGTGAGAAAGATAGTCGATTCATTTTTCAATTTTCATGAGAGCACACGCCCAATATGATTTGATTGTTTCTGATCCTCTGTTACTGTTTGCCTTAAGATAATGCAAAAAAGAATATAGTTTAACACCGTGTTGAGTTTTGATGCAGGACAAGTAGCAAAAGAACTGTAGAACTAGGGTTTATTTGCAGCAGTCTTGATTGTTAGAAAGAAAGGGGATTTAGAATCAGAAACTTAAGAAGAAAAGGGATAGAACTACTAGCATCACACCAGTAGGGTTTCTAGGCATCACACCCAGAGAACTTAGGCATCACACCTAAGGTTAGGTTGCATCACACAAACCTGGAGAGAAGCAAAAGCTTTCAATTTTTATTAACTCAATTCTGAAAATAAAAGACTACAAAGGCCTCTATATATAGGGAGGCTCAGACAATTCTAGAATAACTGGGAATATCCTTATGCTTAAAAGAATCCTAAAGAAATAGTCCTAATAATAATAATAATAATAATAAGAATCCTAATAATAAAAGCCTAGGTTTATTTGAACTACTTTCCAAATCCTGATTTAAAATATTCTGCTCGTATTCTTCATCACGTTTCCTCTAGGGTATATGGCTTACTGTTTGGTCAAAAGTGCCTTTCCAATTCTTATCTTGTGTTTTCAGATTGGAGGAGTAGAAACTGTTACTTTGGGGGATGATGAAGCCAAAGCTAGAAAATGCCAGAAAACCATTCTTGAGAGGCAAGCGCCTCCAACGTTTGAATTCTTGATTGAGATGAGACACAGACACTATTGGGTTACCCATCAGGTGTGTCAATCTATTTCTCTGTTTTTTTTTTTTTTTTTTTCCAAAATTTTAGCCTTGACCTGATTTTCCTCTCCTCCCTCTCCCCATAAGTACGAAAGAAAAAGTAAAAGAAAACCCGGAAATGTTTATACTTGATAACTGGTTTACTCCCCTCTCACCATAGTACGGAAAGAGTAAAAATAAACCCGGAACTTATACTTGGTATCTGGACTGCTGAAACAGCTTACCCAAGTTCAATTGCAGAAGTCAACATAGTAGAAGAAAATTAGTTTTGTGCCTGTCTATCCTCTAGACATGTTATTCTTTTATATCTTTGTCTAATGAGATACTTTATATATAGAGGGTTAAGTAGTTACTGTACATGTCATCATATAAACCTATCTTCTGAACGTTATACCTTTTTTTCTAATTTATAACAACCATGCACAACATGCCTGCTCACGTAATATTCATACACCTACTGGTTAGTATCTTATATTCTTGTACGAAAGTTACAGCATATTAGGCAGAGGCTTAGAGTAATTGTCATACTCCAAGGTTTCACCTAATGGTCTTCCTGTCGGTTTTCTGATAGCACAACTGCTAAACATTTAGATGAAAAAGATTATTACTCTGTTGGATAAAGGCTTCAAGCTTGTTATTAAATGACATTATATTAACCCTTGAATTTTGGTCCAATGTCTTAGACGATTAAAATACTAACCGATAAGGTCCTTGTCTTTGTCTGTATGTGTGTCTGTCCGTCTCTCTCCATACATATGTAAGTATGTGTGTGTGTGTGTGTTTTTTTTTTCATTCTGCAGTAACTTATATATATATATGTTTTCTTTTTCTTCCATTCTTATCTACAGACAGAAAAGAGTGTAGATATATTGCTTCGTGGCAAAAGTCCACAGGTTGAGGTAAATTTCTCAGTAATTATATGTTTTGAAATCTTGTTGAGTTTTTTAAAAGCTGTTTTGTCTTGCATATTAAACTTAAATCTTTCCTCTTAGGTTTCAGATGATTGTAAGTTATCGCATGGCACATTAGTTATATATAAAATTCCAAATCAAGATGCATAATTGAATGTATAAATATCTCTTTGTTCGTAATTCTATCTGAATTTGCAGATCCCAGGACTTTTGAAGTTCGATATTTCTAATATTTGATCAATTCTTTGTTTTATGGTATATAAGTATATATCGCCAAAAATATAATAGTTGACAAAGCCAAGATATAGCCAAGCTACAGGACTTGTTGTTTGATTTATTTTTCTTGTCCCCTTTTTAATTAGAAAATTAGTCGGAGAATAGTTGGTAGGTCTTTCAATCCTATAACTTTCCATGTCTGCATATAAGTTAAACCAAAATTGTTCTTATTAATAACTTCTTTAGCATACCTTGATTTTCCTGGCTGGTTGTTCACCTGCTGCAAGCATGCCAGAGTAACCCTTTAGATCTATTATGACATTTCATTTTCTGTTGTTGACCCCAACCATTTCATAATGCAGATCAATATTATAGATTTCAACACTTCTAATGTATCCAGATGGTGATTTAATTCAGAATATTGCCCTGGTAAAACACCAGGACTATGTTAGCAGTAGTAGTAATTTAAATTCGTAAAGGTGTAGTTAGGAAAGGGATGCACATTGAACAGAATGAAGAAGTTTCCATTTTGTATTCTGGTGTCAGCCAAGAGTTATTCAGCTGTTTTTTCTTCCCATGCTTAATGTTAACTTTTTTTTGCCATCATTTCTTTTTGCTCTTTGTCTGTCTAGGATGTAGCAACTGGTAAAATTATTAACATTTTGGTTTGCAGGTCAGGACAAGGGATGATAATTTGAAGGTTGTAATTGAAAGATCAAAGGCATATCATAAATGTGATGCTTAATTTTCGTCAGCCCTTTATGGGCTTCATTTTCCTGAGGTTGATACAACAGCTCTTTAATTTGTTTTCTGTTTATTATTATGTGCTATGCATATAACACTTACAAAGTTGTCATTTTCTTACTCAGATTTAACAAAACTCAACTTGGGGAAACCCTTTGTATTGCTTTTCATAAGGCAATGATAGTTTGCATTAGCAAAAGAGAAGTATGGGAAGGAAAAGAACGAAGAAGCCACAAGGCAGATGGTGTGGTTTTATCGTGCAGTCAAGCTGCAACTGGAGGGCATTATTAATGGATAGGGAAGCTCTCGACGATACACATTTTCATATAGAAAATCATTTCTATTTATTGTCAAAGCCTAATTATAAACTTTTAGTTTAACCTACTTTACTGTTAGTAATATCATTGTATCTGTATGTGTAATATATTGTTTTGAATTCAAGAATGTGGCACTGTAGTAATTAACTGATTGGCGCATTTTATGTGAAGTTATTAATGATAATTCCTATTTTTATCTTTGTTGTGTTATTATATTTTTCTTTATTTATTAACTTTTGTATTTACTATTTTTTTGGAGCAATTATAAGAAAATGAGATAATATCGGAGAAAAGATGCACAAATAGGAAAATGGGCCGTGACCATTTATCCAATTTTAGTCTAAAAATTGTCCACTTACTCTACTAAGAATTTTTTACTTCCATTTATCCAATCTAACATCTATTGACAGTATTGTCCTCATTTTAATTAATAAATTACACTCATATATATATATATATATATATATATATATCTCTCTCTCTCTCTCTCTCTCTCTCCTCCCCTCTTCGATCTCTTCTCTCTCTCCTCCCCCTCACTGATTTCTTCTCTCACCGGAGATCGAAACAAGCAACGATTGCGCGCTTCGTCATCATATGCCACTTCGTCGCTGAATGTATATCGGACTGTCGGAGAAATTTGACCAGACTGAGTCGGCGAGGTTGGGTCTAACTGAATCGGCGATAAATCGGAGCTCCTCAAGCTTCGTATCAACAGTTCCGATATAGAAAACTCGGCTAGGCTGACGTTTGCCGGAATTGTGAGATTGGAGAGTTGACTGTCGACCTCGACTGCATCTCCAATTGCGAGCACCCCTGCCACGAGAAGAAAACCTCTGATGCTTCGTCACCACTCCAGGGTCGTCATCAGACCTCCGAAGCTCCACGCGCCTATCGGAGTTCGGGTCAGGGCTTTGCTTCGGGTTGGGGCTTTGACGTCGTCGTTCAGGCTTCTCTTCTTTTTCTTTTTCCGACCCCCCCCCCCCCCTCCCCCCTCTTTCTGATAAAATGCGTAGGAGGCCTCCAACGTCGTTCATGTTGTTGCGGTGGTTTGTTTCTCCAAAAAATTGACTGATTTCAATATGGAATGTTGCTAGAAGTTATTGTTTTGTTTATTATGATTTGGTTGGGCAATAATAAGATCATTAGTGGGCAATAAAACGATTATTGGAAGATAATAATAAGATTATTGGAGGGCAATAATAAGATTATTACAAGGCAATAATAAGATTATTGGGGGGAAATAATAAGATTATTTATTTGGATAAACCTACTAAATCTTTCAAAATTAAAAACATCTTCATTTTTCACTAATTATTGATCCTAATAAACTTGTTATTGGGGGGCAATAATATAATTACTGGGTATTATTAGGGGGCAATAAATTCAGAAGCTGGAATCCGGTAGCCGGATTCGGGATTAAGATGACCGGTCGCCGGAGTCCGTCGGAGTCCGCGGCCAGCCACTGGTCACGAGAGTCCGGCAAGGTCTCCGATGACTTCTCTCTATAAGTGACAAAGAAGGAGAGGGCAAAATTGTCCCAAAAATAAATAAAAAGGAATAAAAAATACTTAATTGGGTATTAGGGAAATGATCTCTTAGAGTGTTTGGGTAAGTGGGCTATCTCTTAGAGTGTTTGGGTAGGTGGGGTTAATTAACCCAAAAATTGGGTAAATGATCATTTTCCCTAAGGAAAAAGTTAGAAGTCCTAACCCGAGAAGAAATTCATGATGGATTGACGAAAGGCCAAGGATGAAAGTTGCACAGAAAATGTAAAAGATATTCAGTAATTGATGATGACATGGCGCATTTCCATTGGACAAGTGATGTGGAGAATCATAATTCAACAAGAGGAGCAAGAAGTTGGCTTCTCTTATAAGTCAAGGAATCTCAAACCCATAATAAGAAATGAAATATGACTCAATGAGCAATATAAAAGACTGGAAAAACATCTGAAGAAACTCTTACGTGCGAGAATCAATCAAGAAATCCGAACATAGAAGCAATTTAGACTCCTCGTCAACTAGGCGAAGTCTGTCTATTGACCAGTCCACTCTGACTTTGTTCACTCTTGATTTTAGGGTTTTCCTATTTTCTTCTGTGACTTCTTCTGTGCTTTCACTTCAAACCATGAGTAACTAATTTCTTAGTACTTGGGGGATGTTGAAGTCCCGATCATGATTGTATAGCTAGTTATGACCTTCAGTTAGTTTTAATTATCAAATGAATAATAACCTAATTTCTATTTTTACATCGATGAATTCTTTACGTATTTTCTTTGGTGGCCAACTTAGGATGCATATCTAGGGTTTAATTAATATGAATAATTGTTGCCTGCTCTTTGTTAAATAAGGTTCCTTGTGATTTCTAGAGTAGCAAGTGTATGACATGTGATTAGGTTTCTCGGCTAATTGAGACGCATTGATCAATCTTGTGGTGTGTCTTTTTTCCATATCTTGACGATTTCTTCTTGTTAGATTAGGTGTAGACCATCTCTCATCTAGCATACAAAGTAAGGAAAGATAAACTAATCTGAGTACCTTCATCAATAGATAAATAAGATTAAGTTGAACATGACTAGTTTACATGATTGGTTGGTGGTGGATGCAATCCCCTGACTCTGTTTCTGTATTGATTTTTCTAAGCTTAAGCAATAGTTTATTATGATTGTTTTCTTTAATTTCAATTCATCAAATCAAATCAACTTTTAAACTGGAGTTTAGCAATTAATTTTGTTTGTGAGTGTCTTCACCAGACAGCAAAGTGTCCTTTGGCAGCGTTGATGTAGCTTGAGTTGCAGGCATGCCAACACCTATTGGTGTAATTCATCAGGATGTGATGCTTCCTAGTGCTTCCTGACTTCTTCTCCATAGCGATTGTGTACCTGGAGTGAGATTAAAGCTAGATGAAGTTCACAGGTGTTGGAACTTTGTGATCAAAGACTGGGCCTTGGGTATCGGGCCCTAAGCACTTGAGCATCTTTCTTTTGTTTTTAAAGAATAGACGTCTTTCTTTTGTTTCGGATAAACATGACAGCAGTTACAAAGAACACATCTGTTAGTTTTCAAATTCAAATCAAACTGTTGTAACTCCTCATACAATGGTTCAATCTGAACTCTATAAAAGACGCATAAAGGCCAATTGCCAAACACATTAGTTATGAGATTCACATATCCTCCACGAAATCTTTTGAGAGAAAATACAGATTGATGTTCGCAATAAAATCCAAGGCAACACTACTAACCTTGGATTGAGAGTTGTATCTTGCAGGGCAGACGTCCACGAAGATCTACAACAAGTGTGTAGGGACGTATTTCTGTCTTAGGACATTGCACCAAAGCAAGCCTCTCTCAAAGATTCAAGTCAGTGAATTCGATTTCTCCTTTCTTGATATTCTTTCATTTGTTCTTTACATATTGTTATCTTTCTTTTCTTTTTAGGATTGCAACATCACTGCAGTCCTTTGTCGTATTTCAATATGCTTTAATTTAATTTATTTATTTTAGGATTGCTCACTGCTTGCAACTTGCAATACTAGTTGTAAATATGTGTGTGTGTGTGTGTGGATGCAAACAACATTCTGTTTTTTGAGAATTGATCTGTTACTTACATTACCTATTTCTAACAATCTAAGACAGAAATAGCAATGGATCGATCGCTGAACGTTTTTAAGAACAACTCTTATCACTAGGCCAATAATTCAATTAGACGACAGTTTTTCACTATCTTCTGATTATAGGGGCCGCTGTTGTCTATCTCAATGTCGTCTGATACATGAATCAGACAATACCATGAAACTTTCATCTGATAAAGTTTAGCACAACAGCAGCGGCTTACATGGCTGTTGTCTGAACACCAAAAAGAACAACATCAACTAGTATCTTAACTCTTGTACAAATTAATTTCAGACAACAGCTGCTAGAGGAGAGAAACTTGTGAAGAGAACAGTCAGAAAACATTGGCTTGTAGATAAACTGTTGTCTGAATGAAGCTTATATCATCTGACTAGCTATTTACTATTGATTGAAAACAAACGAGACGACAAAAATTTGAAGATAGAATTGTCTGTTTGTATTTGATAGTACAAGTTTCTTAAAAAACTGTTATTTGAGTTTTTAACAGACAATGGTTTTGATCTAGAGTCTTGTTGTGCTGAAATGGCTCCAACAATAAGTTTTGCTATCCATTTAGTTGTGTTTAACTCCCTTGGACAATTGTTTTTACTTAGTTGAGAGTGGTATGAAAGTGACTCTTATATTTTTTTACTGAAAGCAACTTTGATACATATAATAAACTCCAATAGATACAAAGAAAACAATTTCATAAAGCATTAATCCATTTCATTAGCATAAAGAATAATGCAACTTTCTGGGTGTTCCAAGCTTGATCTCCCAATGACTGCACATTGCCTTTCATTTCCACCATCTCAGTTCAAAGCCTTGGAGCAATTTAATACAAACTTCTCGAAGTGGTTAATCTGCAAACAATAGCAAAGATGTTGCGATTAAGGAGTAACAATAAAGGAGAATGCATATACCAACTGCAACAATATTCTAGGCAAGTATTTCCAACATTTTGTCAGCAATCAAAGAGAAGGCATATACCAAAATTGGACATCAACACCAACTTTTAATAAAGTTATCTATAGTTTCTATCCTTTACATTCAATTAGAGTTTAGGATTTTAAAATTTAACCTTTCATATTTGGTCCATTATTTTTCCATGATGGCTTGTCTATGATTTCCTTGGGGCTCGTTTTTATATGTTTTCAGACCACCAACACTCTAAAACTAACACAAAATGATCAGAACATAAGAAATATTAAACAATCAAAACTACGTACACTCAAATGAGAACTGAAGTGGCATTCAAAGACATAAGTATCAATTTAGCTTCTGAGAACTAAATTTTCCAATTCTGGAACTTGCAGAAGATAAAGAAAAGAAAATATATGCAAGATACACGTGATAGGTTTATTTTCTTGCATACTAAAAAGTAAAGATAGAAAAAGAAATGCAAGTTTGATATAATGGAAAAGTAATTAAATCTCGATATAATGTCTGTTAGACCATACATAAACTGATAGACCATTGCTGAATGCAATGAAGGCTTTTATTTATGGTAGCAGGTCCATTCACTTGAACTTCAAGGAATAGATACCAAAGAGTTATTCAATTTATAGCACATGACAATGAGGAAAAGTGTATATACTTACCCCAGAAAGAAAACATATTGCCCTATCAAGTTGTCCACATTGCCACTTCGTTGTAGCAAAACTAATTGTGGAATAATTGCAACTGCCTCCAAGTATATTGAAAATGCCCAGAAGACCTGAAATAGTTCTACTTCAGCATCAGAAGTATACTATGTTGCAGTGCACCATTATGGCTTAGGGAAGTTGGTGCAGGGACATATGCGAGAACAATTAAATTCTTACAAAATATATCCGGGACCAAGAATCAAACTTCCAAACATCAATTCTTGCCAGAATATAATTATTGATACTATAACTATACAAAATTAAAGTAAGAAGTCTCAGTCAATTTCCAGTCATAGCAATGTATAATAACCACTACCACAAAGCCAAAATTATCCCCCAGGCTTTAACTGGTATATCAATCGTAAAATGAAAAATATCCTGATCATGTCTCAATAGGTAATACATTAGAACTTGTATCAAGGCTTTCAAGTTTCAAACCTAATAGCAGTTGGAAAGCTAAAATGTGGGAGAACTTTTAAAGCTCCAGAGCCCAAAATGCAGCACAAAGCCAAGACAGAGAATAGTTAAATACTGAACAACAGTTCTAAACATACCGTGAGTTCCACTAGCTAGATCAATGACTATTCTCGAGCTTCTGCCAATTCAGTGAAGTTCAGGGTTCCAATTATAAGAAGGAAATAATACCTTTTCCAGGAACAATTATATGGATGAGAGACAAATTGACATAAACAAATAACAAAGGAGTGAGTCACAGAGAAAAGATTATACCTTACAAGTTCCTTACCTGGATCTCCTTCCACAATTCGAGCATATATTATCCCTCACCTACTTTCAAAAGGATCATACAAAAATTAAACATAAAGAATACCCTACAAAAGAAATTAAGCATGTTATTTGTCTACTTCACTAGCAGCAAATCTGTACTTTTTTCTAGTAGGACAGTACTCACCAAGCAATCTAATTAATGACCAATAGAGAGAGGCCCGTTCAGATAAAATGCAATGTAGTAGAATGAACTACCAACTTCCTGCAAGCAAATAATAAAGGTATTCAGAAAAACACATTCTAAGGAACATTACAGTACGTACCCACCAGTAAAAGAATTTCACTTATATGGTCATTGAAGGCAATAGAATATAATTCACATTCACACAAACAATTAGCCATCAACTTCGCAATCAGGTAAGTTATGAAGTGACTAATTTCCAGTGTACATAAGATTTCTTATTTTCATATTCACATGACATATAATCAAATATATTTTGTCACACAAATAACCATAGCTGATTGTGAATAAGAGTTATGATTTTCAGATAAACAGCACATTTGATAGTGCAAATAAAAAATAGTAAACAAATTAAACCCAGTCATTTTCCAATTCCAGGTATCAATAGAGAAAAACCTGAAGGTTCATGAACCCTTGAAACTTCTCTACAAACAAACAAAACCTCTTGTATGAGCGGGAGCTGCACAAAACCTACAGACTTTATTTTTCATTCCAGCAACTAAGACAAGAACATAAACCAAAATGGCTTGTTTCAATTGAATCACAATTCATGTGAAACAACAATATCCCAAAATGGCTTCGATTCAAACACAATATCCCAAACAGTCAATTTCATAAACATAATAAAAAAGAAACAACAATTTCAAAAGACCCAGTCTAGAAACCCAAACAATTTCAACATGCATGTATCAATCAATTTAGAAACCCAACAAACAAAGAAGAAAAAAAAGAAGAAGGAAGAACTTAATTTGAGATTGTACCTTTGAAGATAGGTGGAACTGCAGTGGAAGTATGCTCGTCAGGACTAGCGGTCACTGCGGTGGTGTTCGATGGCAGTGGGAGAGAGAGCTGAGAGTACGATCTATTAGAGAGAGAGAGAGAGAAAAAAAAAAAGAGGTTATCTTTGTTTGAAGATAGGTGGAACTGCGGTGGTTGTATGCTCCTCAGGACTGGAGGTAACTGCGGTGGGTGAGAGAGCTGAGAGTACGATTTATTAGACTGAGAGAGAGAGAGAGAGAGAGAGAGAGAGAGAGTTCTCAGAGAGAGAAAGAGGTTGTCTTAAGGATGAAGGTTGAGGCTAGGGCAGGCTGAGGACTGAGGGCCGATGAGATTGAAAGTGATTTTGAGAGAGAGGCGGGAGCTCTGGTGTTTTGGTCGAATGGAGAGGGAAAAAGTTTAAACTGAGAGAGAGGGGGGGGGGGGGGGGGGGAGAGAGAGAGAGGAGGGGGGGTCTGAGTGTTAAAAGTCTAACCCTAGGTAAAACTCAGCTTGTATCAGGAGAGAGGAAAAAAAACACCTAAATTTAGACAACATCAGTTAGGGTGCATTGTTCAAAGATAATGTGACAACAGACAAATAAAAACAGTTGTGTGAAACAAGCAAATCAGACAACATCTTTTCACAAGCATTGACTTAAAGGTTATTACACAACAGACAACTAATAACAGTTGTGTGATTGAACAATCAGACAACATCAAAAATCAACCATTGTCTGAATAAACGTTAGACAACATTGAAATAATAACTGTTGTCTGAATTGATCCATTAAGACAACATCATAATATCAACCATTGTCTAAAAAGTAATTGCACAAGAGCCAAGTAATAACTATATATCGTTGGATTCAAAATTTCAGACGACATAAATATTTTTGCTGTCGTCTGATTATTTCAGACGACAGTTAAAATGTTTGCTGTCGTCTAATATGTGTTGTCTGATTGAATTTTTGGCCTAGTGTATGCTGAGAAACCAAAGCAATTCAAGGGAGTTGATTTCAAGCACTAGCAACAGAAAATGTTGTTTTACCTCACAACATTAATTGAACTTGGCCCATGTGATTTCTCAAGAGAAACTTGTGCAGAAGAACTTCCAATCTCGAAGGAAACTTTGATTGCAATAGATGCTTGGACATACAGTGAGTTCCTATGCAGGAACTATATCCTCAATGGATTGGATAACACCCTCTATGACATTTATATGACGTGCAAGACTACAAAGGAACTATATAGGAGTCATTAGAGAAGAAGTATCTGTCACAAGCTGCAAGTACGTCAGTTCTCAGCCAAGTTGACGAATTGCATATCATAATTCATGAATTTCACACTGAAAGCATGAACCTTGATGAAAAATTTCAAGTGGGTGCATTCATAGAAAAGCTTCCTTCATCCTGGAAAGATTTTAAGCAAACCTTGAAGAACTTGACTGAGGAATTGTCTGTGGAAAAACTGGTTTTGAAGCTTCGAGTTGAAGAAGAAAATATAATGAATGAGAAGAATGAAGTCTCATCCTTTGAAGCCAAAGCAAACATTGTTAAAGGAGACTTATCCAAATCTAAGCCCACTTTGTAGAAGAAGAACAAAGGCAAAGCCTCAACAAAAAGTTCATCCTTTGCTCCAAAAGGGAAAAATTTCAAAGCCAAAGGAGGCTGTTGGGTCTATGAGAAACCAGGCCATAGAACATAGATTTGTCGCCATAGAATAGACTAAAACACCGTTGGAAACTAAGGTAACAACAATCAAGCACATGTGGCTATTGATACTGATTTTGTTGTTGTGGTTTCTGAGGTTAATATGGTTGGAGACACCAAGGATTGGTGGGTTGACACCGGTGCAACAAGGCACATGCTCATATAGAAGTTTGTTCCCTACCTATCAAGAAATTGAAGGTGAAAATCTGTACATGGGAAATGTGTCAACATCTGTTGTGAGAAGGAAGGGAAAAGTGACATGAAAATAGGAGTTTGTTCACTACCTCAAGAAATTGAAGGTGAAAATCCGTATATGGGAAATGCATCAGCATTTGCTGTGAAAGGGAAGGGAAAGGTGATACTAAACTTGGCAAACAATTGGCCCTCCTTGATGTGCTGTATGTCCCTGATATCAGAAAGAATTTGGTTTCTGGTCCCATTTTAAGTGACAAAAGCTTTAAGCTTGTATTTGAATATGATAAGTTTGTACTCACCAAAGGTGGAATATTTGTAGGAAAGGGCTATCTTGCAGATGATCTCTTTAAATTCAATGCATTGCCAACTAATGTGTGTAATAATAATATAAATAAGGCTTCTACCTACTTGCTTGATTCTATTGATTTACGGCATGCTAGATTAGGCCATGTGAATTATCGTTATTTAACCAGAATGGTAAACTTAGGATTGCTACCAAAGGGAAATCCTGAAAAAGCTTCTGCACACAAATGTGAAATTTGCACAGAGTCTAAGCTTAAGAGGCAACCTTTCAAATCGGTGGAAAGGTCCAATGAAGTATTAGGTCTGGTACATACTAACCTTTGTGACTTCAAAGCAACACCATCTTGTGGGGGGAAATTATTACATTTTCTTTATAGATGATTGCAGCAAACACTGCTATTTGTATTTAATACATAACAAAGATGAAGCCTTGAAAATGTTTAAATTATACAAGGTAGAAGTAGAGAATCAACTTGACAAAAAAATTAAGATCATAAGATCAGATAGAGGTGGAGAATATGAATATAATGAATTTTCATATTTTTGTTCTTCCCATGGAATTGTTCATCAAATGACTGCACTTTACACTCCACAACATAATGCAGTTGCAGAGTGTAAAAATAGAACGTTTAAAGAAATGGTAAATTCCATGCGCAATAGTTATGGAGTTCCACAAATTCGTGGGGTGATGCTCTCTTTGTTGCAAATACTATCTTAAATAGAGTCCCTCATAAAAAGACTATTAAGTCTCCTTATAGAAAGCTAGCTTAAATTGTGGGGTTGTCTTGCTAATGTTCGAGTTTCTCTCCCAAAAAGAACAAATTTTGGACCAAAAACTATAGATATTGTATATTTATCCGATATGAAAAGAATAGTGCAGCTTATAGATTTTTGGTGTTCAAATCTGAAATTGCTGACATACATGTGAATACAATAGAAAGTGATGATGCTAAGTTCTTTGAACATATTTTTCCATAGAAGGAAGTAAGAATCAACACCACAAACAAAAGAGTACGTGATTTTAGTAATATAGATCAAATATCATTGTCTAGTGTTCAAGAAAATGAAAAACTCTTATTTTCTATTCAAATGTGGGGTATTGTTGATGTTTGAATAGAAAATGTGGGGTATTGTTGGAACTTTGTGATCAAAGACTGGGCCTTGGGTCTCGCACCCTAAGCACATAAGCATCTTTGTTTTGAAAGAACAGACGTCTTTATTTTCTTTCAAATAAATATAACAGCAGTTACAAAGTGACATCTCTTCGTTTTGAAATTCAAATCAAACATTTATAACTTCTCATACAATGGTTTAATCTGAACTCTATAAAAGACTCACAAAGGCCAATTCCCAAACACATCAGTTCTAAGACTCACATATCTTCAATAAAATCTTTTGAGAGAAAACATAGATTGACGTTCACGATAGAATCCAAGGCAACACTGCTAACCTTGGATTGAGAGTTGTATCCTGCAGGGCAGATATCCACTAAGATCTATAGCAAGTGTTGTAGGGACGTATTTCAGTCTTAAGACATTGCACCAAAGCAAGCCTCTCTCAAAGATTCAATTCAGTGAATTTGATTTCTCCTTTCTTGATAATCTTTCATTTGTTCTTTACTTATTTTATCTTTCTTTTGTTTTTAGGATTGCAACATCACTGCAGTCCTTTGTCGTATTTCAATATGCTTTTATTTTTTATTTTTTAGGATTGCTAACTACTTGCAATCCTAATCGTAAGTATATATATATATATATATATATATATATGGATACAAACAACGTTCTGTTTCTTGAAAATTGATTTGTTACTTACAGTACCTATTTCTAACAACAGGTTGCCTTGAGAAAGGACTTCTGCTTCCAACAACGGGCGCCGAAAGCCACTAATTGGTGGCTAAACCTACCGATCAACACCAAATAGTCGATCAAATCGATACTACACCCGAGAAGTATAGCAGAGCTGTAAACACAAGGCAGCATGACTCTTTGATCCGAGTGTCCAGGATGTGGTGGTGGTGCACTCCTTGTTCCGAGTGTTCTGAAATGGTGACTCCTTGATATGAGGTTCCAGGATGCAAAGTTGTTGCCCAAGCTTTGAGGGGGAACAATGTAGCTGCTCTAGACGCTGAACTTTTTGTCGCAAGTTAGGGCGAGGTTAGACTCCACACAGTACTCCATGAGATGTTTGGTAGTGTTGCGCTAGTTTGTGTTGATTGTAGAATATCTGTTTTCATTTTGGCCTAACCTTCTTTATATAGAAGCTGATCTCATAGTCTCCAAGCAAGTAATCCCAATTTGCCAGGATTCTTCTACTAAGATATCCATCAGGATTCCATTTCCTTGAAGAAACTCATCATTATCCCTTACATGGATCTTCATCATTAAATTTTTCGTATTAGCGTTGATATATATCCTTCATAAATAAGGATTCCTAGAGTTATCAATCCATAGATTTTTATCTCATTAGGCCTTTAACAACACAAAGCCTTCAAATTTGGACCACAGGCGCTGGCCCGCTTACATATTCCTAAAACACTATCAGTCATGGGACAATTATTTTGGGCTCAAACAAGTTTGATACGTCCTCTATAGGAAATTCTACTTCTTTTAACTACAATTGATATTCCCTTAATTGGAAAAATATCCATTTACCCAAATTTGAGCTACACTAACTCCATTTACCCAACCATCTTATAAGATTGCCCACTTACCCAACAAATAACATATTTTTTGCCCTAATACCCAATTAAATTATTTATATTTATTTTTGGGACAATTTTGTCATCTCTCCTTTGTCACTTAGAGAGAGAGAGAGAGAGAGAGAGAGAGACTTCACGGGACTCCGATCACCGGTGCCAAAATCCGAACACCGGCCATGGGACTCTGGTCACCGGTAGCCAGAATTCGGTCACCGGCCGTCGGAATCCAATGACCGGCCTCCGGAGTCCCGTGACCGGTCGTTGGAATCCAGCGATCGGTGTCCTGTTTTATTGCCCCCCAATAAACTGTTATCACCCCCAATAATACCCAATAAACTTTTTATTGCCTCCCAATAAACTTTTTTGCCCCCTAATAAACTTTTTATTGGCCCCCAATAAAAATTTATCGGGTGTTAGTAAAAGTCTTTGGCAACCTCTTTGCAAACTTCCTGCAAACTCTGGACCGGTAACCGGAGTCCCGCGTCCTATTTTATTGCCCCCCAATAAACTTTTTATTGCCGTCGACCAATAACTTTATTGCCCTCCAATAAACTTTATTGGGGGGGGGGGGGGATAATAAAAGTCTCCGGCGACCGGTGATAGGATTTCGGCGGCGGGTGACTGATGACCTGATTTCGGTGGCTGGTGACCGGATTCTGGTGGCCAGCGACCGGTGGCAGGATTACGGCGAGGTTTTCAATAATTTTTTAATTATTTAAAGGGCAAACTTGTCTTTTTACATTCAAATTGGGTAATTAGGCACACAAATCTTTTGGTGGAGTAAGTGGACAATTATTGAGCCCAAATTGAGTAAATGGTCAAGAGCCCTTCTTAATTTAGTAGTAGGAAAATTATTGACTATTAAATAGGGTCGATGATTAACATACGAATCTAATCCGCCACAATAACATCTAAGCATGATATTAATTCCCTTGATGTTTCTTGCTACCCGCATCTTAACCATGGCTGCACTTACCTTGTTGTAGTGTGCTAGAGTTGGGTCAGAAACTGATCGAGTTTCACAACACAGGCAGGCTATTAATTGGTCATGACTTAGGTTCTTGGACGTAGTATGAGATTGGATTAATATTAGTTTTGTCCTGCATGATTGGATGCCAGTAGCACCCTACAAGCTTTAATGGACAACTGGACAAGGCAACGCCTAATCGATTCAGAGTTTTGACTTTTGAAAAGCCAATGCCCATAATGAGCTTCCAATCCTTCCATGCAATAGAATTTCATTTTTCAGATAAAAACACATGAGCCAACGTGGGCAGGCTTGATTTGGACCCTTTGGTTGGCCGGCATGCATATATTCACATTTTGTAACTTTTCAATTATTCATGCTTTTGTGCAATATATGTATCTTTCTGTGTCTTCTTCGCTCTCTCCAACCTAACCTCTTTAGTATTTAATCTCATGCAAACTAATTTTGTCGCCTTTCATTTCGATGGCATTTTGAACCATTAAATATGTGGGGGAGTTTAAATTTGCTCAACTTCCAATTTTCTAATCAATTGCCGGCCACAATATATCACCCTTACATTGATCTCTTCATCCGTTTGTCCTCAATGTACCACATTATTCTCAACTTAATTTGCTCCATTAAAATCCACTACTATTGTTTCTTTAATTAGCTCCATAGCAGCTTTCAAAACCAAGAAGCCAAGCTAATGGCAATGTCCCCGAGAAACCAATTCACTCAGTTCTGTACCTTTATGTGCATCCTTTTGCCTTCTTTAGCTGAACCTACAGACGAAATCACTTCTTGTTTGACTCTCCACAACATCAACAACTTTACTACATTCCCCAACACAGAAAATGACTCTGCTTCTTACTTCAAGTTGCTCAACTTTTCTATTCAGAATCTACGTTTTGCTGAGCCCACAGTTCCTAAGCCAATAGCCATTATACTCCCTGAGAGTGTTGAGCAGATAATAAACTCTGTATTCTGCTCTAGAGAAGTGTTCTTGGCAATCAGAGTGAGGTGTGGTGGACACAGCTATGAAGGGACATCATCTGTTGCTGCTGATGGAGCTCCATTTGTGATCATTGACATGATGAATTTGAACAGGGTTTCTGTGGATTTGGAAACCGAAATGGCATGGGTGGAAGGAGGTGCAACACTAGGTGAGACGTACCATGCAATTGCCAAAGCAAGCAGTGTTCACGGTTTCTCAGCTGGGTCATGCCCAACTGTTGGTGCCAGTGGCCATATTGCTGGCGGTGGGTTTGGACTACTTTCAAGGAAATATGGACTTGCAGCTGATAATGTGGCGGATGCACTTCTTGTTGATGCTGACGGACGGTTGTTAGACCGACAAGGCATGGGAGAGGATGTGTTTTGGGCTATTAGAGGAGGTGGTGGGGGTGTTTGGGGGATTGTCTATGCATGGAAAATCCAACTGTCCAAAGTGCCACAAAAAGTAACAGTTTTTCTGGCGTCTAGAGCAGGAAACAAAAGCCATATAGCAAATCTAGTAGACAAGTGGCAACATGTTGCACCTTTCTTAGAAGATGACTTCTATATTTCCTGTTTTGTTGGTGCTGGGTTGCCAGAAGCCAAGACCAGTGGTATTACTGGGATGTCAGCGACATTTAAAGGGTTTTATCTGGGTCCAAGAAGCAGTGCTATGTCCACCCTAGATCAGGTTTTCCCTGACTTGGGTATTGTAAAAGAAGATTGCAAGGAAATGAGTTGGATCGAGTCGATTGTATTCTTCTCCGGCCTAGGTAATGGAAGTGCCATCTCCGACTTGAGAAATCGGTACTTAAAAGAGAAAGGTTTTTTCAAAGCGAAATCAGACTATGTCCGGACCGCAATTTCTTACACGGGCATAATGGCTGCAGTGGAAATACTTGAGGAGGAGCCAAAAGGGTACGTCATCTTAGACCCTTACGGTGGTATTATGCATCGTATAAGCAGTGAATCCATTGCTTTTCCCCACAGAAAGGGTAATCTCTTTACAATTCAGTACCTGGTGGAGTGGAAGGAAGAAGAAAATTACAAAAGAAATGAGTACATAGGTTGGATAAGAAGATTATATAATTCAATGACACAATATGTGTCATGGGGTCCAAGGACTGCTTATATTAACTACATTGACCTTGACCTCGGAGTGATGCGTTTGGTTGACACTAGAGTTCCAACGAAGGATAAGGGTGCTGTGGAGATTGCCAGGGTTTGGGGTGAGAAGTACTTCTTGAACAACTATGACAGATTGGTGAGAGCGAAAACAATTATTGATCCAAGTAACATTTTTAGTAATCAACAAGGGATTCCTCCACTGTCGTATCTGAGTCAGCCTAGTAGTACCGCTGAGAGTATGTGATCGTGTGCGAAACTAGTTTCAAATCATCCTTGTTTTGTCGTTAATATTTGAATCTAATCTATTCTCGTTTCAGGTCCGGGAAAAAAAAACAGGTCCTATCATACTTTCATGTTTTTTTTTTTTACCATGGTTAAACATCTCGAGGGTGAATTGCAACGGTGTCCCTTTAACTTGGCATATATACACTTCGACCTCGAGTGTCCATTCCTAGTAGCAGTCGGCTATTAAGTCTATTACTAGTTGCCATTAGCCAAGTGCAATAACTTTAAAGTGTGTTTGTAGTGCAATAATTTTAAAGTGTGTTTGTAGTGCAATAACTTTAAAGCGTGTTTGTAGTGCAATAACTTTAAAGTGTGTTTGTAGTGCAATAATTGTAAAGTGTGTTTGTAGTGCAATAACTTTAAAGTGTGTGATCGTGTGCGAAACTAGTTTCAAATCGTCCTTGTTTTGTCGTTAATATTTGAATCTAATCTATTCTCGTTTCAGGTCCGGAAAAAAAAAACAGGTCCTATCATACTTTCATGTTTTTTTTTTACCGTGGTTAAACATCTCGAGGGTGAATTGCAACGGTGTCCCTTTAACTTGGCATATATACACTTCGACCTCGAGTGTCCATTCCTAGTAGCAGTCGGCTATTAAGTCTATTACTAGTTGCCATTAGCCAAGTGCAATAACTTTAAAGTGTGTTTGTAGTGCAATAATTTTAAAGTGTGTTTGTAGTGCAATAACTTTAAAGTGTTTTGTAGTGCAATAACTTTAAAGTGTGTGATCGTGTGCGAAACTAGTTTCAAATCGTCCTTGTTTTGTCGTTAATATTTGAATCTAATCTATTCTCGTTTCAGGTCCGGGAAAAAAAAACAGGTCCTATCATACTTTCATGTTTTTTTTTTACCATGGTTAAACATCTCGAGGGTGAATTGCAACGGTGTCCCTTTAACTTGGCATATATACACTTCGACCTCGAGTGTCCATTCCTAGTAGCAGTCGGCTATTAAGTCTATTACTAATTGCCATTAGCCAAGTGCAATAACTTTAAAGTGTGTTTGTAGTGCAATAATTTTAAAGTGTGTTTGTGTCAAATAAAAAAATGATGGAATATAATTGAAAGTGAGGATTGCTAACGTGTTTGTCTGTTACTATTGTTATTTGCCAAGTGCAATTACTCCAATCAATGATTGCTAACGTACGTATAATAATTTTTTTTATAATTTATTCTCAAATTAATCTGAAAAAAAGTGCACTTCTATTTCTTATAAAGAAAAACTTAATGAGTGTGGTTATTGCTGCCCTACCAATTACTTTGTTCATCCTACATTCTCTTCTCACTTTGCATACATGTTTTTAATATCAAGTTTACTTAGTTCACCCATTACAATACCCAAAATACTATTTTCCAAAGTACAGTTTAACTCGAATTATTTTTCTGTTTGGCTTTCTCTGCTTCACGAATTCATTTTTTTACTGAAAGGGGGCTAATGCGGTTGCCTTCAAGCATTGATCAATAAACTACAGAATACAGGGGGGGGGGGACATAGAGCCTGAACCCCAAATTACAATTAGTTTCGAGATAACATCCTGAAATAATACCACAAGTCTCCACAAAAACTATGCATTCTAGCAAGCACCAATTAGCAAAGAGTGCACGATTGGCTACTCCATTTGTTTTAATAAAGCAGTGACATACTAGAAATGTAACTCTATCTCGAAGAAGCATCATTACAAATATTATAGCTTTCCCACTATATTGCCGCACGGAAACAAATCTGCAACACTTCATTTCATCCTGCCATTAAGAGGTTGCGACCATTTGATTAAGCAAATAGCTCGTCACCTCGCTAGGTCAGACAAGGCACACTGAGTCTGCATACTGAGACAAAACTCATGTCGCCCTAACCAAAAGTGTTAGGAACTTATTGCCGGCATAGAGCCATGTCTTACTAAAATTATATAAACATAAAACTAATAAAAGTAAAATGGGTCAAGGGTCAAAGCCCAAGCCCAACCTTCACCAAGCCAATCCAGTAATGAAGGCTGTTGGTGCAACACGATGACCAGCTACGCTGCGTTCTTGTCCTCCCCCACTGGCCGCATAACCGCCACCATAGTTTGTAAGAATCGCTGTAAATCTCTTTCTTTGACCACCATCCCCAAACCACTGGCGAGGAGTGCCGTCTCTCCCAGCCACCCTCTTCCACAGATCAGCTCCAAAAAATCCCAACCAGGTCGGAAAAATCCAACCCGATCTTCGAATCTCTAGACCTGATCTCACCTCAAACCCTTCGTTCCCACTAAACGGCCAAGTCTCCCACCGACCGCACTCGGATCTTAGATGGATCGACACCAAGTCTATCAAAAATCCACCGAACCACCGATTCCCGTCCCCGACAAGGTTTTCCACACAACCTCGGCCTCGAACACCACGCCGCCTCACTCCGCCTAGGCTGGCTACCAAATCAACATCCTTCGAACACTAGGTCCACTCTGGCCCGTCCGATCGATGACGCCACAGCAAGGGCGTGTTATCTGACAGGGCTTACACTTTTGACCAAAAAGTTTTAAAAGAAAAGTTTCTTCGGGTTTTGCTGTATCCCCTGCGATGAATGAAGGCAATAAAAATGAAGTTTATATATGTGTTCTATAGAGTGCAATTAACATAAACAAACGTAATTTCTAATAAGATATTGTCCTTTATTGTAATTTTATATTAGTGTATTTTAGTCTTTCAATAAATTAAAAACTTGTAGAGTGAAGAAAATAGTTAGTAGTGTTGGTATATATACCTCCCGAGCACAAGTATCGAAAAAACAAAGCTCGTCTAGCCACCAAAGAACAGCAAAGCACCTTCGAGCAGAGTTCCTGATACCCCTCCGGTCGGTATCGGGAACTCAATCGTCCCACATTAGGTGCAAAGAAACCGCATCTCCCCAAATCCTCTATAAATGTATCATCTCCAACACCCCGAAAAGGTAACTGTTTACTATTGCTTTCCATTATCTTTATCTTACAATGATACTGATTTAGGCATCGGAGAGTCGAAGGCCGGCACACTTGGTCTTCCCTCTTACCTATGTTTGTTTTACAGATAAACGAGACAGATAGCGATAGTGACACAACGAGACATCCCGTGATTCCATTGGACTAGACCCCCATCTGTGCAGCTGAAATATTTGGCGCTAGAAGGAGTCCCCTCGGACCCTTGCTGGCAGGATAACACACTTTACCAATGGCTACCAGCACCCCCGATACATACGATGACGATCAATCTCGTGAAGGAGCAGCTCGCGAGTACTGCACACTCTCGAATTCCTTAGCCCCAAAAATGAAACACCCTCGGTCATGACGACTGACGCCACCACTGTACTCGAGATCGCCATATGCGACCTCATAGAATCGAGCGCCCAAGCGGAGGCTGAGTGTTCAGCAGCTACAGTAGCCCATAGGGAGGTCGAAAACATGAGGGCCAACCAGAACCGCATTCTTCGCGATGTATTCTAACAAAGAGTTGCAAATGATGAAGCACTCGATAAGGCCCGTCAACAGGCGACTCCGATACCTACCATCGGCGGTGTCAACACCTGGGGCCTTCCTAACCACAGACCAAAATTAGGAAGGCCCTAGGTGTGTTCGTGGGCCAGTATGGCACCAACATCTTATATGCCTCACCAGCCCACCCTCAGACAAATGGTCACGTGCAAGCAATCAACAAGATCATCAAGTAGAATCTAAAGAAGCGACTCGAGGATGCCAAGGGCTTTTGGGCAAAAAAGTTACCAAAAGTCCTCTGGGCCATCTCGATAACTCATACCGAAGCCAATGGCGAGTCGTCCTTCTGCATGTTGTTTGGCACATAAGCGGTCATCCCTGTGGAACAAGAAGTCCAAAGCGATAGGGTGGTGTGCTTTGACAAGGCAACCAACTTTAAGGGCCTCAACCTTTATCTCGATCTTCTAGAAGAGCACCAAGAGCAAGCGCACCTGCGCAACATAAACAACAAGCAGCATATTGCCCGATACTACAATGGCAGGATCATGCCTTGCCTACTCGCTAGTGGGGATTGGGTAATGAAGGAAACAGTGCCAACCTCAACAGGACTAAAGGCCTGCTTGGAAGGACCCTATGAAACTGTTGAAGCTGTTGGGCCAGCCACTTTCTACCTGAGGGGAGGAGATGGCAACATACTGCCACACCCATGGAATGCCCAGCACCTCTGTTATTGCCCCAAGTAAGGAGGAGCACACCCAAGCTACAAAATCTCCATCTCGCCCCCGCCTACATCCACCACATCACCATCAAGGCTAACTATTCAATGTATTTTGTACCTGCCTTTAGAGCAGTATTCAATGAACCTCCATTATCATCACTACATATTGCAAATCTCATCTGTACTTAAATCCTACGATCGCGAACCGTCTATCACCACAACAATTGCTCGCAAACCAAGCATCGCCTATTGTGATCAAGCCACAACATGGCCCAAGTATAAAATGAAATACACCATGGGCAGGAGCATGATGTATTGCAATCCCAACTCGCTGCCCACGCGTCCCCAACAATACAAAAGGAATATCGCTAATGCTCGGTTCTGCTGATATAACTAATGCTATCCCTCGCAAACCCTTGTGTTGCTTATCGCGATCAATTAATAAATCTTAACGATGATTATTAAATCTCAATGATAATGCAAATTAACGATCAACGACAATGATTCACGATTAAACATAAAGGCAAATAATGTAAATGACCAATGTCAACAATATCACCTAGAAAAGCGACACTCACTAATCACGTCCGATACGTTATCGTCAACGTTGATGCTTCCAAATATTTTCTCGCCAAACGCACAGCAATCACCAATGATACTAAAAATGCGCCATTAGCAATGCCAACATCCTGAATGAGTATATTGCAAACCTACGATGGCAATCGTCACTTCAAAGATCGTTGATACCCCAAAGTACGCTATCGCCAAGTCAAAAATCGCCAATCTAAACACATAATCACCAGCAAGCTAACAAAATGCAAGGTTCACAAGGAATACGCTATCGCCAACTCAAAAGCAAAAGGAAAAAATGCAAACAACCGATACTCGATAACTAAAGATGTTGAAAATCAAAGATTTCATTTACTACCAAGGCTTTGCGGCCAATAGCAATACACCAAAGTCCAATCGTTACAAAATATGATACATAAGTCTATTCTAGATAAGGTAATATCATTCCTCCGACAAACCTGATTCTTTGAAATTTAAGAAGCCCCGAAAGAAGATCACTGACGCTGAAGGTGCTTGCTTGACAGGTTGGTCCAATTCTAGAAGGAAAGACTAGGGGACAGACTCACTATCTACCCTATCATCGCCCGAGCTCCATCCTTGTAGCCACGTCGCACTGCTAGCAATCTGTGCCTCGGGTTTCTTACTTGAATGGAGATTCTGTTCCCCAGGAGTACTAATCGTTCAACCCTTCAAGTGACGAAGGGGCTGAGCCTGCCTGAGATTAGACTATAAAGCCTATAACCCAAGCCTGAGATTAAGCTATAAAGCCCAAAAACTTGAATGGGAAAACTAATGGTTGGAAAGAGTGATTTCATAAGCAGAAGCAAATTGAAGAACAAGGGAAGAGCCATGTTGTGGGTTTGCTCCACCCCAAACTCACCTCACCTATTTATAGGGACGAAACCGTTACCAAAACCGCCCTAGAATGCCCAAAGGCCACATCACCTTAATGACCTGCAATAATGATAGTATCGAAAATAGACAAAGCAATTAATTCATTCAACGCATGGGGGACTATCGCTCATCGAGGTAACCATTCCCAACATACGACTTTCCATATTTCCAAGGGAGGTCAAAATTCAAAAATATGCCAAACGACTAATATCCCAACAAAATCCAAAGTATTTACATGTCAGCCAACCTATCACCAACCAAAACAAGCAATGAAAATAAACTAAGTCTCTCCCTCTGCACTACGGGCTCGCTCGCTTGCCCCATCTCGCCCCTCAATGTTCTCACCTTTTGGTGTCACCTCGGTATCTACCACCTTTGCTTCACCATGCTCGTCAACATGAACATCCCCAGCTTCTCAACTCCCGCCCTGGCTAGTGCTATGCTCCGGAGCAACTGGTGGTTCCCGAATCACAATGCTCCCTCGACGGCCACCACTCCCCACACTGGCTTACGACATGGCCACTTTCTTCGCCTGCATATCGTGAACCATCTTGTCATGGTAAATCCAACCCTTAGCCATACCTTCATGAATCAAATGCAAGGCTCTATATGAGAATGCCTAATTCATCTTCTCCTGAAAGTTAGGAGACAAAAGAAAATTGTCCACAGCACAAAATGCACCATCCCTTTGGCCTTCTTAAGCTTAGGCATATGGGTCTTCCCCTTAGCGTGTAGACGAATGCAATCCTCGACAAAAGGACTAGCTCGAGAACACTCTTCATCAACCAACTTCCTCAGTCGTTCTAGCTCCACATCCTTCTCGCCAACCTGACTCTCGAATACACCTAAATGATTAACCTCCCCCTGCAACTGCTCGAGTCGCCTCTCCAACTAGATCACGAGATTCGAATAAAGGGCCAAACTCCCCAAGGTCGCCTGACGAGGCTCCAACTCGGCATCCTTATCTCGGACTTACCTCTCCAACTCTTGCAGGCTTTCCTCAACAGTGCGGAATTTCACCCTAACCTTGTCTAGGGCTTTTAACCCCACTTCGGCTCAGTACAATTTCCCAGTGAGGTCCAGGTTCAAATCCCACAAAGAGGAAACAACTTCTCGGTCTCCCACCATCGAGTCTCTTTCATCGCCAGTTATCGCTCCAACTCCATTCTCTTCGCAATGCCCTCATCAATCGCTCACCCCTTTCCTCATGGTTAGCCTTGCCACGATCTAACAAACCCTGGAGCTTTTGAGCCCTCTACCTTTCCTCCTCCAGCTCACCCCGGAGCCAAGCGATATCTCTGTCAAAATGCTTGAGCAACTCAGCTAACGCTTGGTAGTTCATATTCACAGCCTGCACAGAACACCACGTAAGTAATGCATAAAAAACAACAAACAAAACAAGGAAAATCGAAGACTTACCCGTATCAACCTCTCTTGGGCATCTCGATACCCTAATCCGGGCCTCGATCAGATTGAAAATTGCGCAAGTCAGCTACCATGTGCAAGATTGCACTATTAGTAATTCCAATCTCACCAAGGGTGCGGGCATGGCCCCTAGCCACCTCATCAAGCGAATACCAGGATTCCTCGCTCGTGGACCGCGATCACATTACCTCATCAACCAGAGACCTCTTTCCCCCATAAGGATCAATTAGTCACCCCTACTGGAGGATTCCAGAGAAGAAGTTAGGAAGCAGTCCTTTTCCTTAGCCCAGCGCCATCAGTACAAGTGCATGTACCAATTTCTAGGGCTCCTTCCCCCTCGCTTGGCTGCTCGCAGGCCACCACCTCGGCCATTCGAATATCCTCACCATCCCTACCCTCTCCAGTGACTCGTTGGGCGTCACTAGCTTTAGTCACCACAACCGCCACACCAACAACCTGGCTAGTCACCTCAACCTCCCCACTATCGACGGTGATCACCTCTTGCAACCTCGACCCTTCAACATCGGCCCCTAGGACACCATCCAGCTGCTTTGAAACAGCATCCTCCACCAAGTAAGCCCTAGCACTAGTATCGCTCTGATGCCGCTCAACTTCTTCAAACAACTCCTCTATAGAGATCTCTACCTCAAAAGGTGGAACTTGCTGCTCTACTCCAATGGCCCGAGGGCCCTGCTCGATATCGTAAATCCGTTCCTTCACTTGCGCATTGGGGGGATGCCTTTCCTTAACTTGAACCTGAGCAGGCGCCCCTCCCTCCACTTAGACTCGGGGGGACAGCCTCACCTCCTTCGAACTTGGGAGGACTGCCACTCCTGCTTCACTTGGGCCCGAGGGCATTGCCTCTCCCCACCCGTTGGGTCTCGCAAACGCGGCCTCGCCTTGCCCATCGAGTCCTGTTGACCTAGTATCGCGCCTTCCTTAGCTCCCACTTGTACCTCAGCGTCAATCACTCGATTATTGAGGAACTCCAAAACCCTATCTGGAAACCTGTCGTAGACATCCTGAGGTAAATGCAGATTCACATGGTGCTCAGTATTGTACACCTCCTTGGTCTGATTAACGTCGCACCTGTAATACACCAGAAATTAGTTATTATTTTTCGAGGATTTTTCAGAATTAATTTAGTGATTGTTGGTATGAGTATGTGGTTCGTGGATAGAGCGGAAGTATTTCAGACGAATTTTGTTTTCGGAAAGTATGATTTTAGGGGGACAAAGGTTGACTTTTTATATGTTGGGTTTCTCTGAAAACTTCCTTCATAAAAGTCATTGAGCTCGTCGATAAGAGTTTCTGGACATGTGGCACGCGAAAATCAAAGTTTGTATGAGAAAGTTATGAGCGATTGAAAATTGAGAAATTCTATAAATAGAAGAAAATTCTGGATTTTGTTCATAAATCCTAAATTTCTCCCCTAGAATTCTCTCAGTTCTCTCTCCTCTGACCACCTCCGACGATGGGAGAAGCCAAGGATCACTCAGACAGGCCTTGCGCGCTCCTCCCTATGCTGGTGGCTTGTGACGGAAAGCACAGTACACGGCGGATTGAAGCCATACAGCTAGGAGCTTCAAGACCCGGTCGGATTTTGCCGATTCTAGCGTCACATAGACCGATCCTTCCCGGTTCTGGAATCTCTTTCTCCACTATATAATCTCCATAACCACCTTGACGGACGATTTTACGTGTGGAGTGAAAGAACAAGGTTGGAAGAACAACGGTACACAACGAATCTGGAGCTTGATCATACGGCAGAGATTGATCGATCTTGCAAGCTTGATCTAGGATGATCTAAACCGATCTAGACTTAGCTCTAGGTATGAAAGTTGCTCAACTCTTCATGATGATCATGTTTGATGGCCTTGATTTTCTGGTTGTCGAGTTTGGCCCCGCGGCGGCGCCACTACCTGTGGTGGCGTTCTGGCCATGTAAGGGACAGTTTCTAATTTTATATATCATCTACTTATCGATATGAGTATTTCGATATACAATACATAATTTTTGGAGATCGTATGAGCATGTTAGGGTTTTTATGATTTTGAACCGTTAGGTTTTCGATCCGTGTGGATTCGATTGTCCGATCAACTTGTGGTTTTGATATAGCGATAATAAAAGTGTTCTGGAGACTTTGGGGTGGTCTCGAATGAAGTTTCACCTCGATTGGCGTTACTTATGGGGATTTTAAGTCAAAACAGGGGTTTCAGACTTTAATCGCTTCTGATTTGTGTACTAAGTTGAGACCGTATGTGATTAGGTACTTAATGAAATATTATTGGACGGATTTTGTGGTTGTCCTACTCTGTTCTGTAAGAAGACCAGCAGGATTCAGAAGTGAGTAATCTCACAATGTTCATTTACAAACAGGTTTACCTTATCGTGTTGAGAGTTATTTAGTTAACTGCAAACTATAGTTGATATTAGTAGCATTCCTGAGTGAATGTCTACATGTATAATATATAGGCCCGTTCCAAAGCGGACGTCCGCACTTCCCTAAAGTGTAGACAGCGACGCAGCGGAGGCGATCCAGGCAGCGATGGCGGCGTTCGGCTTGCAAGAGAGAGGCCGGAGGCATCTCGGACTGTTCTGGGCAGCATTTGAGGTTGGAAGAGGTCTGGCTTGCAGGTTCTGGGCAGCAACCCGACCTGCAACTGCAGGTTTTCTAGGCAGCTCTGCAACGACGTCGCCAGCTACTCCGCCGATTGCAGACCTCTCCGCGTCCTCCCCCTATCGTTCTTCTGACAACCCTCGCAGCTCCATTGAGCCTCGAGCTGAGCTGCACCGTCGCCGTCCACACTTTAGAAAAAGTGCAAACTTCCTCTTTGGAACAGCTCCATATATATACACAGTCTGACTATGGTGTGGATGTTCGTATCGTGCAGACGGTACGGATTTTCCGTTTTCCCCCACTTTTCGATCATATTTTCACATCTTAACCGTTCAGTTTTTAGGTCCTAATATATAGATCACGTCTATAAAGTTTCAGCCAATTTGGTTATCGTTAAGGCATCCAAAACTACAAATTACAACCATGTACACGAATGGTTCATGTTCGACAGATTCGGTTCGTTCGTGTAAATTGCAGTTTTGGATGCCTTAACGATCACCAAATTGGCTGAAATTTTGAAGAGATGATCTATACATTAGGACCTAAAAAGTGAATGGTTAAGATCCAAATATGTGATCGGAAAGTGGGTGAAAACCGGAAATCAGTACCGAAATTTCGGTAAAGACGTCCGCACCTGAGAAAAATCCTATATATATATATTTACATGAAATATATATGTGTTGGTGGATTTGTTGTGATAAAACAATATTTGTGGGTGCGTTCATTTTATTGTTTTGGGGTGTGGCTTTTCGTGAAATAATATATTGTGAAAGGATTGTTTTCCATTATTTTGAAAAGTGTTGTGTATTGTAGAACATTTTTAGGTTACGGGTGACTTTTTTAAATGTGGGTCTTGTACCCGAAGTAATTGATAGGGATCAATTATGGGGAATCTTTTATTTTAGATTCGTGTAACATTTTGGGTCCATTGTGACTTGCTTAATGTTTTGGTCTTTGTACCGAGAGGTCACTAATTGTGATAGGGATTGTGTAACATTTTGGGTCCAATGCGACTCCTTTAAATGTTTTGGTATTTATACCGTGGATCCAAAGACTTGAGAGTTGAGGATTGTGGATCACAGAATGTGATCGAGGGTCGTGAATGTGATCGAGGGTGGGTTATCAGAACCATGCCCTTGGCGGGGGTATAGTTGTTATAAGTTAGAGCTTTAGTCTGCCCGTCGTGGTATCTCATGGGGGTAACAGTGAGGTGTGACTCATGAGTACGAGTTTTTAAAAGAGAGTCTTGAGTATATTCTTTCTTTTACTGTCCATGATGGACGGGTGTTATTTCTTAATTGGAACGTGTGGGTGTTTCCCGTGATTTGTGTAAGTTGTTTCCTTAATTAGAACGTGTGGGTTTTTCTCGTGATTTGTGTGAGTTGTTTCCTTAATTGGAACGTGTGGTTTTTTCCCGTGATTTGTGTGAGTTGTTTGGGTTGTTGTATTTGACTTTACTCATACGAGCTTTCATAAGCTTATCGGGTTTGTTGTGTGGCAACCTGCAGGTCAGGATAATCGTGGCTGAAACTGAGGTAGTGTGCTAGCAGCTTTACAGTAGGAAGCCAATTTTGTGACTTTACTATTATTAAGACTTCTGCTTGTAGTAAGCTCTGTGGAGCATTTACCTATTATTTTGTTGTGGCAATTTAATTCGTAAACTTGTGTAATATTTGACTATGCGGAGCGAGTCTATATTGACATGGTGGGTTTAGGGCATTAGTATGTACTTGGTTTAAAAAGAAAAAGTTTTCAGGTATTTTGTATTTGATCACTGAACCATCACGCATGTATAATTATGGGATTATATATTGATTTTTAAGTGTGTTTAAAAATCAGGGCGTGACATCACCGCCTAACCACCTACGAGTCTTGCAACAACTCTGCTAAGATGGCATTAGTGTCAACCTCACCATAGGGAGCATCGCTTTTGCTAGCTGTCTCGCTAGGCATGTCAGCTGCAAAATGAAAAGAATCTTATTAGCAGAGCAAAAAAGAGAAGTCTGAAACGCAATACCAACGTGATGCCTAGAAAATAAAGCAAAAACAACCCCTCACCACGGCGCCTCCCTAATTCCCATCTTTCATATATCGCTAGACTACACAGGTGATATGAGCTCCTTCTTCCCCAATGGGAACTTGCCCAGAACCCTCATAATGCACTTCTATTCCAAAGGGATAAGATTAGTGTCCTGACTCACTATAATACAAACAAGCGTTGTTAGGACACACCCATAACACAAGTACACTAAATACATGATCACAATTCTCACCAATGGGCTGGAACGGAGTAGGGACCCAATGCGCCATATTGGGGTTCTGCCAAAGACTACCAACGAGACAAGGCCTATCCCTCCACCAAGAGTAAATATTAGAGGGCAGATTCTCGATAATTGCGCCCTTACGTTCCCTAAAGTTCACACATGCACTATCGCCAGTCTTCGTCGAGTATTGCATCTTGAACATAGAGCTAAACTTATTTATACCAGGGCAGTGTTGCATACTAACTTTCCACAACAACAAAACCGCCATCAGCTGCCTCAACACATTAGGCAATAGTTGCCCCAAAGAAATATTAAGGCAGGATAGCAAATACTGCATCTCCTGCGGTATCGAAAACGACAACCCACACCTTAATTGATACTAGTAAAAGCATGCCCATCCAACTCGGGATGGCTGAAGAATTCCCCATCCCTCAAAGGTCGCAGCAATATATTATCCTGGATATCCCAAGCCGCTCTCGTATCACCAATATGCTCCTCCGCCATACTCAGCCCTAGTTGATCAATCGGCATATAGTCAGGCGCCAACAGCAATCGCCGACGCGGTGATTGAAGAACCTCTAACAACTCATATTCCTTAGCATCAGAATCCTCATGATCCACAACCTCCTCGGGAGGCCCAGCCCCACCCGAACCACCGGGAGAGGACTCACCCCACCCCTATCTTGAGAGAAGCCCTTACCGCTACCTCCTGCACGGGAACGTTGCTCGCGTGCCATATTTCGAACGACACACCTCTAGTCTGTCAATACTACCTATCGTCCTACCCAACCCAACTTACAATAAAATTTCAAATTCCGCAAACGCCGATGTGAAGCCATAATTCAGACACAAACCAAAACCCAAAACCCACCAAAAAAAAAAAACCTTGAACCCCACCACAACAACGCCAAGACTCAAACTTCCCCAATAAAACTCAACCCAAGGTAACAAAAATATTACCAAACCCACATTCACCCAACTCAGACAACCAAAACAAAACCCAGAAAGTAAAAACAAACCATAAGTGTTCGAGCAAATAGACGAAAGCCGCCTAAACAAACGATGACCAAATACACAGGAAAACCTCCTTCTGAACCCAAAAAACCCCAACAAAGAGAAAATATTCAATCTCGGCAAATAGTAAAGGGCCCAACTTTACTCGGTTTCTTTTCTCAGAATTGGGTAAAAACACGGGGAACAATAGCCGTCCCATCTCTCTCCTCCATCTATATATAGGGTCCACGAGAGTACAGGGACGTTGGACGTGCAAGGGCTACAACATTAGATTTCGCCACGTGTTAGACATGTCTAATTGCAACAGTGGTCGTGCGCTGTCGCGTCAGTTCCCTCCTTACTACTCCATTATTACCTGTTACAGAATCCAATACGTCAAACTTCCTGCACACTAAACATGAATAACAACAAGACACTGTCACCAGGGCATTGCAAATACTCTAAAAGACACATGAAACCCTAACCCAAACACCCGATACCGATACAACATCAAAGAAAAGATACCAGGGAACACGGAAAAGAAAAGCACTCCACCCCAGTCAACACTCCTCTTAGCTAGGGACTTGGGGGAGTAGGGGTAATGGTTCTACGGAAGCCACTTGACAAGGAGACTCGCTTTAAACTTCGATACTTCTACCAAAGGACAAACTCCCCACCCAAGAGAACTCTTGACCGGGGACTTAGGAGACTTGTTGGTATATATGCCTCCTGGGCACAAGTATCGAAGCACAAAGCTCGTCTAACCACCAAAGAATGGCAAAGTACCTTCGAGTAAGGTTCCCGATACACCTCTAATCGGTATTGGGAACTCAATCATCCCACATTGGGCGCAAAGAAACCGCATCTCCCCAAATCCTCTACAAATGGATCATCTTCAACACCCCGATAAGGTAACTGTTTACTATCGCTGGTAGCCATCAATGTGTTGTCCTGTCAGCAAGGAGCGAGGGGATTCCTTCTAGCGCCAAATGTTTCAGTTGTCTCGAGAGGAGTCTAATCCAGCTGAACACTGGTTGTATCGGTCCGTTACTATCTCTATCAGTCTCGCTTATCTGCAAAACAGAAGAAGGTCAAAGGGAAGACCGGGTGTGCCGACCTTTAATGCTCCGATGCCTAAGTCAGTATCGGATAAGATAATGATAATGAAAAGCGGTAGTAAACAATTACCTCTTTAGGTTGTTGGAGATGACCTTAATGTAGGAGGTTTCTGGGAGCTTGGTTCTGTTTCTTTTGGTGTGGGACACTCGGGATCCCGATATCTCCCGAGGGTTATCGGAACCCTCGGCTGGGAGCTTATCTCACTGGTATATTGGCGATACGAGTCTTGCTCTTCCAATACTTGTGCCTAGGAAGTATGTGTATACCAACAAGTCCCCCAAGTCTCCGGTCAAGAGTTCTCTTAGGTAGGGAGTTTTTCATTGGTGAAAGTATCGAATGTACAAGGCCAGTTTATGTCACGTGGCTTCCGTACAACCATTACCCCCAGTCCCCCAAGTCCCCACTGAAGAGAAGTCTTGGCTGGGGTGAGTAGGTCTTGTTGGCATTCGACGTTGTGTTGCTGTCACGAATCGGTGGTGGGGTTGCATGAGTCTTTTGGCGAATAGGCAATGCCCTTGTGACACGTGTGGTGATCGCATTTGTTTTCGTGTGCGGGAAGACCGGTGTATTGGAGTCCGTAACGTGTAAAAATGGCATAGTGGTGAGGAGCTGAGGCGACGACACATGACTTCTGTAATGCTCAGGGATGTCAGACAAGTGGTGAGATCTGGGGTCTTCGTCCTTGCACGTCCAATTGTCACGGTGTTCTTGATGTCCTTATATAAGGACAGAGGAGAGAAATGGAGATGGTTGCTGTTCCTGTGTTGGTGTTGGAGATTGAGAAAAGAACTGGGTGAATTTGGGACCGTTGGTGGGCGGAGAGCTTGGAGTTTTTCTTGAGGCTGTCGAAATTGTCGTATTGTGGGCGCCGTTGTCTCTGTGTTTCAATCGGATGAGTGAACAGGTACGCCTTCTCTTGACCTTTCTGATTTTATCTGAGTGCATTGGTGTGTGTGGGTCTTGGTGAGGGGTCGTATTCCGGGAGTGAAATTTACAGTCTGGTTCTGGGTTGGGTTAGGTCCGGCGAGATTTTGGAGGGGTTGAACATCGAGTTGAGTTGGGCTTATTACTGTTGCTCCGGGTGGGTTGTGAAGATTTGAAATTTTTTTGGGGGAGCGTCGAGGGAGGCGATATAGAATCGACCGAGCAACTATCTGTATCTCTCATGGTATGGCGCGGGAGAACAGTAGTCGCGGTAGGCGAGAGGGCTCTTCTCATGGAGGGGAAATGACCTCTCGTGGTGGGGGAGAGGGTGCTTCTCGCGGTCGGAGTGGAGGTGGTCCCCGCGAGAGTGTCGCTGGTGTTTCCCTAGTAGGTGGGGCGGGTGCTTCCCGAGCAGGTGGTAGGGGAGCTCCTCGTAGGAGTATCGAGGGGAGTTCCAGAGGAAGCGGAGAGGGTTCATCTCGCGGAGTTCCGGGTATGGTTGGGCGACCAGTGGTGGCGGATGTGCCTGAAGCGGAAGGTGTTGGAGTATCTAGGATTCCGCTTTCGCCATGGGGGTGGTTGCTCCTAGGCGATACACTTATTGATCAACCTGTTCTGAGTATGACGGAGGAGTAGATTGCCGAGATGGGGACCACTTGGGCGATCTCGGACAACGTTTTGTTGCGCCCCTTGAGGGATGGTGAAACTTTCAGCCACCCCGAGTTGCGGTGGGCGTGCTTTTACGAATATCAGCTCAGGTGCGGGTTGAGCTTCCCGATACCGGAGGAGTTGCAGTATCTGTTGTCTTGCCTGAACATAAAGGTGGGGTAGCTATCGCCCAATGTGTTGAGGCAGATGATAGGAGTGTTGCTGTTATGGAAGCTTAGCAAGTTGTTATGTCCCAGTATCGGCGAGTTTAACTCCATGTTCAAGATGCAATACTCAAATAAAGCTGGCGATAGTGGGTGTGTCAACTTTAGGGCGCACGGCCGCGTCGTTATCGAGGATTTGCCATCAAACATCTATGCGTGCTGGAGAGGCAGGCCTTGCTTGGTAGGAGGCCGGTGGCAGAATCCGGATATGGTGCATCGGGCTCCGACCAATTTCCAACCCATCTGTGAGTATCGTGATTGCATTTTTGGTGGGTTTTTGCCTGTGGTGTGTATTAATAGCTTGTTTTTGCATCGTAGTGAGCCAGGAGGTTGACATGACCATGCTAGAGCGAAAGCGTGTGGCGAGGGTGATGGGTGCATTTCCCAAGGGGGCGAGAGGGTTCTATCATCTGTGTAGACTCCTAAAATTTGAGAGGTTTGAGCTGGGGAGGTTTTCGGGTGAGGGGTTGTCTGTTAGATTGGTGTTTGGTTATGGCCTGTGTTGTGGCGATGCTAACGTTGTATGTTTGTTTTGCAGCTGATATGTTGAATGAGGCCTCTAGCAAAAGTGACGCCCCATATGTTGATGTCAATCCTTATACCATTATTCAAGGGCTGTTGCGAGAATCATAAACGGCTAGGCGAGTAGACATTGACCTGCCCGATAAGGTGCGTGTGACTGATCATCGGGTGAGTACATCACTGCCCAATGAGATGTATCTGAGATTTCCCGATGCCATGTTGGAGTATCTCAATCAGCAAGCCGAGGAAGAAACTGGTGCCGAGGGGCGTGAGGTTCGGGATGCTCGAAGCTTACTCAAGTTCCCCAGGAGTCACCCATGTAGGTTGGTGAGGCGAGTGAGCGTCCACAAGTGTGTGGTGGTGAGCATCAGTCTCCCGAGACTCGGGAAGTGACAAGGGAGTCCCCCTAGGTCTCGGCAGGAGGGGAGGATCTTGGTGATGTGGCTCGGGCCTCGGAGCCCCGGTGGAGGTGGAGATCTCCGTCGAGGATCTGCTGGAGGAGGTGGAGCGGCATCAGAGCGATTTTAGTGCTCGTGCTCGCCTGGTGCAAGATGTTGTTCTGGAACAGCTGAAAACGTTTTTCGGGGATGAGATTGGCGATCCTGTCTTGCGAGAGGTGATTACAGTGGACAGTGGAGAGGCAGAGGTGACCAGCCAAGCCGTTGGCAAGACAGGTCCGACAGCTGAGGCCCTTGAGGTGCAATATGGGTCCGTGGCCAAGATGGCGAGGGGAATGGGATCTGAGTGTCAGATACATGCGCTCGTACTGATGGGGTTGGGGCGAAGAAAAGGACCGCCTCGCAGCTAAGCCTCGGGAGTCCCCGAGTTGGGGTTAGTGTCAATACTCGTGGTAGCAAGAGATCTCGGGTGGATAATGTCTCACTCTCAAGGTCCACGAGTGGGGGTTCCCGAGGTTCTCGCGATGAGGTAGCTGGGGGTCTCGGGCCCACCGTGGGAGAGATCGAAATTACTGATGGCGCCATCCTTCATATGGTTGCCGACTTGCTGAACTGTCATCGCGATCGCAGTCACGTAAGTGCGGAAGGATCCACGCCTAGGGTATCGGGAGGCTTAGGAGAGGCTGATCAGGGTATGTATCGTTGTTGGTTTGCCTCTATTCCTCATTGTTGTCACGTAAGTATACTGACATTGGTGTGTAATGCAAGTTGTGAACATGAATTACCATGCCTCGGGCGAGTTGGTGGCTCATTTTGATCAGGAGATAGCCTGGCTGCAGGGGGAGTTGAATGCCGAGAGGGAGCGGGCCCGTGGGCTACAGAGTCCGTTAGACCAAGGTCAGGTGAAATGCTAGGATATGAGGCGAGTAATCAATGATAGGATTGCTAGAATAATGGAGTTGGAGTAAGCGCTCGTGGTGGAGGAGGCTCGCCGCTAAGAGGCTGAGGATGTTATCTCTCCATTGAGGGAGGCAAACCTGGATCTTACTGGAAGTTGCAACGGGCTGAGGATGGTCTGAGATTTGTAGATCAAGCCAGGGCGTGAGTGAGTAAGGCTGAAGAGCGTCTGCAGGACTTGAAAAGGCAGGTCCGAGAAAGCGTTGTCGAGTTGGAGCTTCGGGCGGTTACCTTGGAGAGTTTGGCTCCTTATCCCGATCATGTGGTGGATTTAGAGGGGCAGGTTGGTAATCTGCAAAGGGAGGTTGACCATCTACAGGATGTTGAGCTGGAAGCAGGTGAGAGGAAGGCAGAGAAGGAGCAGCTCAGGAAGGAGTTAGCCGAGCAACAGGCTCGGTCGAGTACCTTTGTCGAGGAATGCATTCGCCTGCTCATTGCTGCCGAGACACATTGGGATAAGCTCCGCAAGGCTAGTTGGGATGGGGTGGACAAGGCGGTGGACCTTTATCTTCGGTAAAGCCATTTTCAAGAGAGGATGAACAAAGCCTTCTCCGATGGGGTCTTGCACTTGATTCGAGATGGTATCGCTGCTGGGTGGATTGACCAGAAGAAGATGGTGCGTGACATGCAGGCCAAGAAAGTAGTGAGATCGTAAGCCAGTACAGCGAGTGGTGGTCGAAGTTCTGGGATCGTGATCCGGGAGCAGGCTGTGTCGGAGCGTGCATCGGGACAAGCGGACGAACTCGAGGCCGAAGGTGCTGTTGACGAGCGGGAGGCCCACGCAGATATCTAGGGCGAGGTACAAGATAAGAATGCTGGAGAGAGAAACAAAGTGGATGGGCGTGATCAGGTAGAGGAGTAGACACGTAGTGCCGAGGGCGAGACCTAGCTTTTTTTTTTTTTTTTTTTGCTAGCGATAGGTGTTTATTTCCTTTTAAATGCTTTGGATTTTGTTGGGATATTTGACCGAGTGGTCTGATTTTTGGAATACCCCCTTGGTATTGGGGACACGTAAGGTTTATGAGGAATTGATAGTGTTGGGCGATAGTCCCCCGTGCGTTGAATATATTTATTGCTTTGTCGATTGGTTGCCTTGTCATTATTGCAGATCATTAAGGCGACGCGACGATTGGTCGTTTGAAGTCGGTTGGTGGTGATGGCATTCCCTTATAAATAGGCAGGTAAGGAGATGGGTTGATCATATTTTCAACATGGCATTTTCCCTGTTCATCATTGTGCTTCTGCTTCTGAAATCTTCTCTTCTCTTTAGGCAATATGCGTTTCCAGATTTCTGGGCTTTATAGCTTAATCTCACCTTGGGTTATGGTCTTTATAGCCTAATCTCACAAGGATTCGGCTTCATCACCTGTTTGGGGATTGAGCAATATGTGCCCCCGTGGAACTTAAAACCGAACCAAGTGAGAAACCCAAGGACTACGATCACTGAAGGGGTGGTGGGATACAACGATGGAGATTGGGTGGCGATATGACGGAGAGTGGTGCGGTGCAACAGCCCCCCAGTCTTTCGCACCGGAACCCGGCCAGCCTATCAATCCTCTAATTTAGTGATCTTCATTCTTTTGCTGAAGCTCCTCAAATTCCAGAGGATCAGACGTGATCAGAGCTAGCCTGTACTGGACTCGGGAGGACAAGCGATGATAGTTGCATGTGTATCACATTTGTTTGAATATGTAATATGTTGTCGTTGTGTATCGCATTTGTATGTTGTATCAATTGGTGTATCGCTGTTGGCCGCAAAGCCTTTTATAATAAACATCCCTTTTGGAGTATGTATCGCCTTTCATTGTTCTATTGCCTTTTATTTCTATATAAGCTTTTCATTGTGTATCACTTATCGCCGAGGAGAAAAGCGAGTATAGGCGCCATATTTCAAGGCAGTATAATATCAGTGATAGAGGCGAGAGGAGTGGCGAGGCGTTGACATTAGGTAATTCCGTTTGGCATGGTATCACGTTGGTGCCTTATATCGCGTATTGTAGCAGTGTTTAAGGGACTCATGAATTGCGATGTGTCATGTGGTAATAACTTTGTTCGTGGCGATGTATCGTCCACCATTCATTCAATTACTCCATGGCGAAGTATAGCGTAGCATTCATGCATTCATTCATGGAGACGTATCGCTTATCGTTTATTTATTTATGCTTGGAGACTCACGTAGCAGTCATTCATTGATGGCAGAGTATCGCATATCATTAACATTCATTGATACGAGTATTCATTGATGGCGGAGTGTCGCGTATCGTTAACATTCATTCATTCATTCGTTGGCGTATCGTGTAGCATTCATTCATTCATTCATTTGATCGCAACTAGTAGCGCAAGGGTTCGCGAGGAACAACATTGTATTGTATCAGCGGAACCGGCCGTGAGCGATATCGCATTATTATGCATTCAATCATTGGTCGGCGTATCGCGTAGTATTCATTCATTCATTGGCGTATCGCATAACATTCATTCGATCATTGGCGTATCGCATAACATTCATTCATTTGATCACAACTGGCAGTGCAAGGGTTCGCGAGGGACAACATTGTGTTGTATCAGCGTAACCGGCTGTGAGCGATATCGCATTGTTATGCATTCAATCATTGGTCAGCATATCGTGTAGCATTCATTCATTCATTCATTCATTGGCGTATCTCGTAACATTCATTCATTTGATCGCAACTGGCAGCGCAAGGGTTCGCGAAGGACAGCATTGTGCTGTATCAGCGGAACCGGCCATGAGCGATATTATTTATTATTATTAGGTGTGTAGGCAATAAGTTGGGATTGCTATATAGCGTGCCCTTGCATGTTGTGTTATATGGGCCATCGTGAGGCCTGTGGCAATGATGACGGAAAAGTGACCGATCATTGGTCGGAGGCAATAATCGTTAGTATTAGTTTAATTCAGTGGGTGGGCGTGGCGAGTAGGAGTGTTGTATTCATTGCGACAGCATTTGATGCATAGTTAAGATCATGACATTCAATACTGCGTGAAGGCAGTTGCAAAGTACGTTTGATTAAAGAAGGTAAAAGGAGTGCTGATACTTACAAGCATTTGGGGGAAGGGGGGTGATAGCGTTGAGGGGACGAGTTTGGATTCCTTGACCTATTTAGGGTAGTATTGGAGATGTTGGGCGTTCCACTGATGTGGGAGGGTGATACCATCCGCTCTGCTCAAGTAGAAAGTTACAGGTCCTATAGCCTCGATGATTTCATATGGCCATTCCCATGTGGCCTTGAGACTGGTTGGGGTTGGCATCTTCTCCTTCATCACCCAGTCCCCGATAGAGAGGAGGCGGGGCATGACCCTATCATTGGAGTAGTGAGCAATGCCCTACTTGTTGTTGATGTTCCGCAGATAGTCTCGCTCGCATCACTCTTCCAAGAGGTCCGAGTCAAGGTTCAACCCGTCCGAGTTAGTGAGCGGTCGAAGCATACGACTCTCTCACTATGCACCTCCTATTCGATAGGAATCATGGCCTCGATGCCAAATGATAAGCAGAAAGGGGATTCTTCATTGGCCTCCGTTGGGGTCGTTCTTATTGCCCATAGTACCTCGGGGAGTTTTTCGGCCCATAAGCTCTTGGCATCGTCGAGCCTCTTTTTCAAGTTCTTCTTGATTATCTTATTGACAGCTTCGACTTGGCCCTTTTTCTTAGGGTGTGCAGGGGAGGCATATCGAATTTGCGTGTCGTACTGGCCAACGAAGTCCCTGAGAGTATCGTTATTGAACTGGGCACCGTTATCGGTGATGATTGTCTCGGGGATTCTGAATCGGCAGTATATGTTCTTCCACAGGAAGTTGACGACCTTGGCAACCGTGATTGTGGCTAAAGCCTCGGCCTCAACCCACTTGGTATTATAGTCCACTGCGACGATGGCGAATTTGAGCTGTCTCGGTGCTGTTGGGAACTTGCCTATGAAGTCCAGATCCCACTAGCAGTATGCCCAAGGAGCGATGATGATCAAGAGCGGTACCGTTGGTGCCAGAGGGGAGTTGGCGAACTGGTGGCACTTAAGGCAGGAGCTAGCGATACGCTTCGCATTGTGCTTGATTGTGGGCCAATAGTATCCTCTACATAGTTCCTTGAATGCCAGGTTTCTGGCACTCATGTGGTTGTTGCAAACTCCGCTATGTAGCGATAGCAGGACTCGCTATCCCTCCTCGAGGGAGATACACTTTAGCAGGGGGAAGGACATGCCCTTCCTGTATAGCTTGCCCTCTCGGACCGTGTACAGCGTTGCCCTTCGAAGGAGCCTGGTGGTGATAGTCTTGTCCTGGGGCTCGATACCCTTGGAGAGGTAGTCGATGAATGGGTCTATCCATGAAGGCGGTAGCTCGCTCTCGGTTAAGAATATCTCCTAGAATGGCTTATCGATGCTTGGCTTGTCTAGGATTTCCAGCTTGAGGTATCCCATATCGGTGTTTAGGGGCGATGTGGCCAACCTCGCGACAGCTTATGCTTTGTTGTTCTGTGCCAGAGGGATTAGGGTGATTGTATGGTCGGTGAGACATCACTGGAGTAAAGTCTTGGCGAGGGATTGGTAGTGGGATAGATATGGCTCCTTGGCTTGGAATTCGCCGTCGACCTAGTTGACGATAGGTTAGGAGTCGCTAAAGATTATCAGTCTCGTGACTCCTAACTCTTTGGCCAGTTGGATGCCAGCGATCAGTGTTTTGTATTTTGTTGCGTTGTTTGAGGCCTTGAACTTGAATTGTAGTGCATATTAATATGTGTGCCCCTCTGGGTCAGTTAAGACTACCCCAGCACCGTTGAAGTGAAGAGTCCAGGTGGGGGTGACCTTGGGTCCCAAGGTCGTCTCATCCGAGGACGCGGCACCTTCTAGGGGTATGGCTTGTAATGAATGTCAAACTCACCTAGTTCGATAGACCATTTGACTATCCTTCCCGAGGATTCTGGTTTCTAGAGGACTTGCTTTAGGGGTTGGTTGGTCAAGACATGTATTGTGTGCACTTGGAAATATTACCGTAATCGCCGGGCGGCTATGAGGAGTGCGAGGGAGAATTTCTCGATGTCGGAGTACCTGGACTGGGTATCGTTGAACCCCTTGTCGATGTAATAGACTGGCAGCTGATTGTTATCTTCTCTCCTGACCAGGGCGGCGCTGATCGCGGTGACTGATACAGTGAGGTAGATGCCAGATAGTCTCGGAGGCCCTGGAAAGCCCTGTCGTGTTCGTGTCTCCAATTTATCTTCTCGGTAAGGTGAGCTTTGAGGAGCTTGAAGAATGGGACGCACTTGTCGGTTAAGCGCGATATGAATCGGGCGAGAGCGACAACCTTCCTAGTGAGGGACTGGACCTCATTCCTGGTTTTTGGTGGTGCCATGTCGAGGATTGCCTGTACCTTCTTAGGGTTAGCCTCGATGCCCCTCTCACTGACTACAAAACCCAAGAACTTGCCTCCCAGTACGCAAGACACGCATTTGTCTGGGTTGAGTCGCATGCCATATTGGAGAAGGATGTTGAAGACAATGCCTAGGTTCTTAATGTGATCTTCAATGGTGACGCTTTTGACAAGCATGTCATCCACATATACCTCCATGATCTTACCGATATGATCTACGAACATGGCGTTAACCAGTCTCTGTTATGTGGCCCAGGTATTCTTTAGACCAAACGACATTACCTTGTAATAGTACAAACCCTTATCGGTGGTAAAGGATGTGTGCTCCTGATCGGAGGTTTCCATGGAGATTTGGTTGTAGCCTGAGAAGGCGTCCATAAAGCTGAGGAGCTTGTGGCCTGCAGTGGAGTCGACTAACTGATCGATTCGTGGTAGGGGAAAATTGTCCTTTGGGCAAGCCTTGTTCAAGTTGGTGTAATCGACACACATGCGCAATTTTCCGTTGGGATTTTTTACCATTACAACATTGGAGAGCCATGTCGGGTAGGAGACTTCCCAGACAAACTCAATGTCTTGGAGTTTCTTGACCTCGGCTTGGATCGCTTTGTATTTTTCTTCCGTGAAGGCCCTTCTTTTTTGGCGAATTAGGGGAACGTCTGTTGAGATGGTGAGTTTGTGGGTCAATAGCTCTGGCGAGATTCCCTGCATATAGGCGTACAACCATGCGAACACTTCTTGTCGGGTCTTGAGGAAGGCAATTAGCTCTACTTGGAACTGTGGATCTGTTTTGGACCAGATCTTAACTTTTCTTTCTTGGTGTGCATCAGAAATGGAGACGGATATCAAGTGTTCCAAAGCATCTGGTCTCGGGTGCTTGAGTCTGTGCTTATCGTCCTTCTTTTTGCTACGTGTGTCGATATCGTCTGGAGTTTCAGGATTTTCCCATGGATCATCGGGCTTGTCGGATGGAGAGGGTAGGTCTGAAGTTAGAAGTACCTCTCGTCTGCCGTGTCCCCTCGCTACAGTCAAGGAGTTACATTGTCTCGCGAGCTCTTGATTGCCTCTGATGGTGAGGATGCCACTCGGGGTAGGTATCTTCATCATTAGCATGTGTCCTGCCACAAAGCATTGGAGTCCCTATATGGCGTCGCGTCCCAGGATAATGTTGTAGGAGGAAGGGCAGTCGACGATGATGAAGTGTGCTGTCACGGTGGCGATAGTGCTGCTGCCGCCCAGAGTGATTCTCAAATTATCGGATCCCAAGGGCTGTGTGATTTCTCCTGCGCAAGGGATACAAAAGGCAACAAGGAACAGTCAAACAACAGAACTAATTAACCTTAAGGCTATGTTTGGTTGGTGGAAAGGAAATGAATCATTTTCCTTTCCATTGGGAAAGTGAATCCTGAGGGGAGGGGGAGGAACCAATTTCCCTCACTTTTTCCTTTCCTTTGGGAACCAATTTCCCTTCCTTGGCTGTCCTAAACGCAGGAAAGGAAACACTTTCCTTTCCCAATGCCCAGATTCTGGGAAACAAACATGGCCTAAGAGGGAGATACCTTAATGTTTGTCAAAATCATAGACAAATCATAACATACACGTCAATTATGTACCTAAATCATAGACAAAGTTTTCCTCAATTCCATTGCTAAATTAAGGAGTTCTAAAGTACAAGTAGAGGAAACATAATGAAGCACATGCATCACCCTTACCTCTCTTGCGGCTAAATCCCTCACTTCTAGGTTTTCCTTCTCCAAAACTGTATTTCCTTTGTTTCCTGCAATTACAACGTCAAAACTATTTCAGTCAAGAATAACTTACTTTATTTCTTTTTCCCCTAATTAAGTTAAGACTTAAATAAATATATATTATATTTATGTTTACACATAAATAACTAACAAGTGCTACCTAGATGCCTCTGACGAACTAACCAAAAGGAAAAACAAATAATTAAAGAAAACAACCAAATACTAAGTTGCAAGAAAACATAACCCAACACCAGATATTAGATTTACTGATAGAAAACACCAGGAAGAGAAGAATTAAGGCTAATTTATGATGTCAAGTGAAGGAGATGACGTGAATGGGTGGGTGGAAAATGTGGTTTGTTCATTGTCTCCACTTCCATTTCATTCCATGTGGACAAAATTATGGGTGGGTCAGTGGGTCTGAAGCCTCTACATGGGCGTGTGGCTATGTCAGGACTCACAAGGTAGAAGCAAGGAAGAAGAATTAATGACTAAGTGGATATATGGACTGGAAAACCAACAAGAGTAATCGATTGATTCAATTCAAAGCCCATCAAAAGTACAAAACAGAATAACACTCCCTGCCTGGCTTCTGTAATAACATCACTTCCCTTTCAGAATAACAGATCAACAAAATAACATCACTTGTCATAATTCATATAATCATATATATTTATAAATAGAACAATAGAATAAGCCAAGAACTGGGTTTATTCAGTTCCAGATTCAGAGCAATCAATAAAAACCAATCCTAGTAATCAAAACCCACCTAGTAAACTTATCAAAATCTTGAATTAAAGACTGAGATATTGAGTGATGTGGAGTAAGAGATCAAGACAGTTGTTCGAGGAGAGACCGAGAGAAGTGATGTGTCGCTGCCCGTCATGCAACTGCCGTCGATCATCGATTCGTCGAGGAGATTAGGAGAGAAATCTGGGTGAGAGAGGACTGGGTTTCAAAGAGGATTCTGAGAGGTCGGATTTTTAGTTTTGAATCAAGGGGATTGAGAGAGGACTGGGTTTCAGACTTTCCGGTTTAAAGAATGAGAGATGAAGTCTCTTTATTCGTCGTTTTGAATGTTGACCGTAAACTAAATGAAGCAAAATCGAAACTCAATCGAAGACAGACCTAACAACTACATCGAATTTGCAATGAAAAACCACAAATCAATTTCCAGAAAAACCCTAAAATGGAACACTGAACCCAATCGAAACCCCTAAACTAAATGAAGCAAAATGCTTACCAATAACTCAATCGAAAATAGAATAGTCCAGCTTCCTCTAATATCTTCTGTCGCTGGTGGAGAACTCCTTTAAGCCGGACTCGAATGCAAACAGCAAGGATGTCAGGGTTGAAGGAGAGATTAATTTTGGGTAAGGATTCTTAGATTTGAGAGATGGCCGATTTTTGAGAGATATAGATTGCTGAGTTTTCCTCAAGATGCTGTAAGCTTAGAGTTTCTGGTCGCTGGAGAGTTTTAGACAAAGGTAATGTTTGTGGGAATGAAAAACACGAAGGTTTTGTGTTATGTCAAAAGAGACTTCAAATAAAAAAAGTCAAACTCACCTTATTCAAACTACATAATTTCTTGGCTCTGTTGTCTGAATATCACCCCATTCACTAGTCACTGATAGGTTTGCCCATTTGGGAGGGAAAAGACTCAATCTTGTTGGAGGGAAATCTAAACTACGACATTTATGTGTCGTCTGAATCTGACCAAATCTTCAAAATGAAACAAGCATGGTTTCTCATTATATTCAGACAACACATTTAATTTATGTGTCGTCTGAAAAACTCAGACTACAGAAAATGACCATTCTGTTGTCTGAACTCTGTTGTCTGATAGCTTTTTTGGCATAGTGTACGCAGCTGATTAGGGGTTCGTGGTCTGTGGTGAGTTTCTTCCTATCTCGGTTGAGGCCTTCGTAGTAGCTGCCAAACATGACGCTAACCGCTACACCGCTATCGACCAAGACCTTGTGGCATCGATAGTGGTCGATGACCATGGTGATTAGGAGTGGGCCCTTGTGGTGCTTCTGGATGGTGTACTCGCTGCAATTAAAGGCTATCGAATTCCATTTGACCTAGGGGGTGTGGTAGCCATGGCTGAGTCCCAATATCTCCTGGCCCCGAGGGCATTGTCGCTTTTGTGCATGGTGGGCCTCGAATGTCCGTGGGGCGCCACCGTGTATAGTTAGGATCTGGCCATAGACTTCGATGGCGTTAGTGCCAGTGGCGGGAGTACGCTATTGCGAGAGCTGGCCACTCTGAATGAGGTGCTCTATGGCATTTTTCAATGCCCAACTGATTTTGATGGGGTGGCCGGACTCCTCATGATATGTGCAATATTTACCGTTATCTCGTGGTTTTGCCTGGCCAGGTTTGCGCCATGGTTGGCGTGGGATGATGTCCTTGTGGTTATTCCAGATATCCTCATAAGAGGCAGTGAAGGTGGTGTAAATCCCGTATCTGGGTGCCGCTAAACCCTGGTCATCCCTGTGCCGGGTGCTACTGTATGGTGCATCGCAATGTCGACTACTTGAGGATTTGTATTTTGGCTTCTCGGGGCTCTTGCCGTATTGCTTATCCCTCCTATCGTTATAGCCTTGTCGCTCTCGTGGGGCTCTGTTGTTCGGCTGGGCAGGTTTGTCTCAGTTGGTGTCTTTGTTCCTGGTATCGGGGTTGTTTACTTGAGGTACGGTGACCGGGAGCATTGGCATTGGTATCGCGGCCAAAGGTATCATACTCGGCCTGTGCGAAGGCGGTAGCGACATCGAGGAGGTCATCATATGTTGCAGGGGGATTGGTATTGATCTGCAGCAAGAAGTATCCAGGCTAGAGTGCTTGCTTGAATGTCGATGCTGCTAGGACCAGGTCGAGGGACCGACACTAAGTGGCCTGCTTCTGCCAGCGGCGAACAAAGTCTCGCAATCGCTCGTTTGGCCGTTGCTTGAGCCGAAATAGGTCAGGTGTTGTGCGATACCCGTTGCCGCACAAGATGAATCGTTACAGGAACTTGTCCCCGAGTTCTTGGAAACTATCAATGGATTGGTGGGTAGGTTAAGGAACCAGCGTTAAGGCCTCGTCTGTTAAAGTCTCCTCGAAGGCGTGGCAGGCCATGGCTTCTGTGTATCGGGTTCCGTGGAGTATGGATTGGAAGACTTCTAGATGGTAGTGTGGGTCTCGAGTACCATTATACTTTTTTATCTTGAGGGGCTTGGCCTCTTGTGAGCCCTTCTAGGCCCATATGCGGGGGCTGAATGGTCCCGTCTTTCCCTGGAAACCAGCCGTAATTAGCTTTCAGCCAGCTATGCTTTCGGCGCTTTCCACTTGGGCCTATAAGGAGGCGATGGCCTCGCTCATTTGGAGCAACAGCTGAGTATTTGGCTTAGGTGGGTGTACGTTGGCAGTCGCAGCAGTGTTTGCACCCGAGATTCCGCCGTGCCGGCATCAGATTGGGGAGGCAGTGCGGCGCCAAGTTGGCTGGGAAAGAGGGGGGAGTTCAGGTAGACCATCGGAGGGTCTGTGCTGGTGCTGTCATGCGTAGGGCCAGCGGGGCTTCCCGACGTGGGGTTATGGGCATGAAGGCGCCGGCAAGGCCGGTGGCAGGGTCGTCAGTCAGGATTGGTCCCTGTATGGGGACACCTTAGATGGTCGGTATCGGGGTTTCCTGCTGGTGGGCCCTTTCTGAGGTGTCGTCCTACGCGACTCGCCACTGGAGTGCTTCTCGCAGGGTACGGTTCTGGTTGGTCATATTTTCGATCTCCCAGCGGGTCGCCATGGCAGCGGCGCGCTTGGCCTCAACCTGTGCGCTCCTCTTCATGAGGTCTCGCATCGCTATCTGTAGCGCCGTGGTGGGATCGGTGGTCATGACTAATTGAGTCTCGGTGTTAGGGCTCTGAAACTCGAGAGTGCGCTGGACCTTACGGGTCGCTGCCTCACAAGGCGGATCGTCGTTGCTGGTATCAGGATTGCTGGTAGCCATCAATACGTTGTCCTGTCAGCAAGGAGCGAGGGGAGTCCTTCTAGCGCCAAATGTTTCAGTTGTCTCGAGAGGAGTCTGATCCAGCTGAACACAGGTTGTATCAGTCCGCTACTATCTCTATCGGTCTCGCTTATCTGCAAAACAGACGAAGGTCAGAGGGAAGACCAGGTGTGCCGGCCTTCAACGCTCCGATGCCTAAGTCAGTAGCGGATAAGATAATGATAATGGAAAGCGGTAGTAAACAATTACCTCTTTAGGTTGTTGGAGATGACCTTAGTGTAGGAGGTTTGTGGGAGTTTGGTTCAGTTTTTTTTCGGTGTGGGACGCTCAGGATCCCGATATCGCCCAAGAGGTATCGGAACCCTCGGCTGGGAGCTTATCTCGCTGGTATATTGGCGATACGAGTCTTGCGCTTCCGATACTTGTGCCTAGGAGGTATGTGTATACCAACACTTTCCATTATCTTTATCTTACAACGCACTACTAGAATAAGTTAATCACACGACACCATCACACAACACATGAGTTTTTGCTGTCGTCTGAGTTAGTCAGACGACAGATTTTTTAAACCAGTCATCTCATCTCTACTCAGCCAACACATCGTCATTTGGTAAATTTGAGAAATTTCAGACAACACTAACAAGAGCATCTGTTGTCTGAAAGCCAAAAAAAACAAACAAAATTTAATTTGCATTTATTTTTTTCACTCAAAACACTCAAATTTTCAAAACCTAGCCTATCTGAAAAACCGTGTTCCCTCCCTTAGCTAAAAAAATTAGGTCACTCTCCCTCCCAGATCGCTTTCTCTCACTCACCAACGCTCTCACCCATCGCCCTCACCTTCTCAGCCTCGCTTTCTGCCTTTCTCTCACCCTCAGCCTCGCTCTCACTCAGACCTCTCCATCGCGCGCCCCTTCAGTCTCTCCACCACAGGTTTTCTCTCCGTTAGTCCCTCGGTCTTTTCAAAACCTAGCCTATCTGAAAAACCGTGTTCCCTCCCTTAGCTAAAAAAATTAGGTCACTCTCCCTCCCAGATCGCTTTCTCTCACTCACCAACGCTCTCACCCATCCCCCTCACCTTCTCAGCCTCGCTTTCTCTCACCCTTAGCCTCGCTCTCACTCAGACCTCTCCATCGCGCGCCCCTTCAGTCTCTCCACCTCTTTTCTCTCTCTCTCTCTCTCTCTCTCTCTCTCTCTCTCTCTCTCTCTCTCTCTCTCTCTCTCTCTCTCTCTCTCTCTCTCTCTCTCTCTCTCTCTCTCCCTCCCTCCTCCCTCCCTCCCTCCCTCCCTCCCTCCCTCCCTTGAGGATTCACGAGTTCACTCTTTAGCCTCCATCTCTCTCTCCTTGTAACGTCTTCTCTTATAGATTCAGTTTAGTTCTTTGTTTTTTTTTTTTATTGGGTTTACTGATATGATTGGGTTTATTGCAAAAATCTCAACTCTTTCCCGTGTTCTTCTCTTGGGCTGTCGGATTTCGTGACACGGGTTGGGTGCACCGGTGTTGTGTGTTTGGTTGAGGACAAAGATAAGCGACTCAGATTGTAATTTTTAATCATAAAATTTAGGTATGACCATATGACATTGTGGATTCATATGGATTTTGGTAAATTTGTTTAGGTTTTTAATCAAAAGTGAACCGGGCCTGTCTAGGATTTATAGCTAGCTATTTGATAATCTAAGATGGTGTCTGTTTGATTTTTAAGATTTGGTTCAATTGAGTGTGTTGAATTAGTTTCTGGGTTCACTTGGTTGGAATAGGATTTGTAGGAATTGGAATTGAGTGTATTGAACTGGTTTCTGAGTGTATATATAGGTGCTCATTATTGTTGCAAACTGTGCTGGACTGAATGTGTTCCCTGATTTAAATTGTATCATTCAGTAGGCAACAAATCCAGGCTCCAGCTAATTTAAATATTTCTTTCAAAGGGCACACACCTAATGCTTTCACAAGCATTACAGTGCTTTTAACAGATCACACAGTTCTGCTTTTCTAGGTAAGCTTGAATTCCACTACCATCATATTTAGATCTGAACATGGTAGAATAAGGGACAATTCTAGTGGACATGCTGGAATAAGGAACAATTATAATGGTGATTCCACGTCAATATGGAATCTAAAGTGTGACCTCTGTTAGTTGATTCTGTTACAGGAATCTTTGTGTGGCTGTATAGTTAAGGTGTGGCTGGAATCGCAATTTATAGTTATATTGTTGGCCTATGGCATTGTTTCTAAGTGTTCCTAGTTCGTTTTTCTCCTGCAGATTTCAGGTAATTTGAAGCTTGCATATTCCTGGTTTTTGCTGCTATATATTTTTAAGCTTGTAGACTAAAATTTTCAATCTATTTAGGGCAGTGCATCGACCTATCCATATATGTGTGTGTGTGTGTGTGTGTGTTTCTGTGATAAATGTTGATTTCCTAGTCTTCCTCTTATAAGTTGTTTACAAGTTAGACTTGAATGTCTGGTTTTTAACTTCAATGGACGTTTTCTATTATAGGTTAATAGATATGATCAGAACTCAGTGCCAAGCTCAGAAAATGTTGTAAGGTAAGTTCTTGGCTGCTGTTGATTTACTAGGCCTGCCCTGGTATAATATGGTGGACCTAGAGAAGGTATATCTATATATAAATTTTATGCAAACAAATTTCTTTGCATTGTGCATATATAATCCAGCTTTTAGGTCTATGAGATAGAACAATTCTAATATATTGACTTTCCAATGATTTTCCGGCACAACTTCTTTGATTCATTGTGAGATTTTCCTTGTTCATAATTTTTTTTTTTCACTAAAAAATTGATTCCATATATGTAATTGAAGCATAGTAACTACCCCCAAGCCATTAAGCAAGTTACTGATAATAACTATAATGCCAAGAGTAGTTTCATTGGTCAAAGAAGCCCAAGATCATTGGTAAACATTTATAGTACAGCTCACCATCACAAACTTTTAAATCCAAGCATTAGAGAGTTCAAATTATATCTTTAAGTACCTGATCATGGAAAGAACTAGTGCCTTCCTTGATTGGATCAAACTGTCATGTACATGCATCATTCAAATGCTGGAAGTTTCTTGTACAATATGCACCGAGCCATCAAATTATTATATGTTGTATATTGTATTGATCTTTTATATGGTGTAAATTTATGATGCTTAAGCTGCCCTTCTGCATAGTGCTTTACAAAATTATAAGGCATGATGTGAGCATCTTTACCTATAAATTTGGTATTTATTCTTATTAGTGCAACGTTATATGATTAACAGATAAAAGAGAGTGGCTTTTGGCATGGGCACAAGCTTGCGTCACTTCTCTACAGCAGTATTCTGGATACTATGGGCCCAAACAATTGTGGTATGGTTTCTTTGATTCTAATTGAAGTAAAGGTTAGGTTGCTTAATATGTTAATGGCTATATCTTAACTGAGGATTGCCTAGTATATGCATTCATTGTACTGGGGCTAGTAAATTATCATTTGACCATCACGTAGAATGATAGATTTGTTGTTGAATGCATGTGTCTTTCATCATTTCTGCAGAATTTACTTTACAGTTTTTGATACTTTGGTAAAGAAATAAGTTTGTTGGTGATTTGACATTTTCCTCCATCATTTCTGCTGTTTTTCTTACGTATTCATAGTTTTTGTCTTTTAGTGGAAACGCATGATCACCGAGTAAAATTGACAATGTAAAGATAGTGATGGAATCATGAGAGGAGATGAGCTTTACTGCAAACATTTAGTGCAATAAACTTGTAGTTACTTCTTTCTACAGATTAAAATGCAAACTGCACAGATTTTACTTTAAAGGAGACTATGGATGTCGAATATGTTAGTTATAGAAGTATTGTTTCCATTATAATCTATGAGAAGGAAAGTTGACTATATGGAATGATGGAATTCCATATCGACTATCTAATTTCTGTTCATTCTTATAATGTCAATGCTGCCCACCCATCCCCCTCCTCCTCCCCATCTTTTTTGGTTCTTAGGTAATTAGTATTTTCCTTGAGTAATTTGGCAGCTGTGGTTTTTGAAGGTTGCTGAAATTAGCAGAGTACTACGACCTGGTGGGGTGTTTGTTGCAACAACTTATATACTTGACGGTACTTTTTCTTTTGTCCCATTTTTTAGGGAAGGTACCAAGGTATATCCTTTAAACTCAGAACCTGCACCATTCCAGTGTTTGGGATTCTTCTCAGTGTGCCTCATGGTTTGGGGTTATATTTAGGGAAAATCGTCCGTACGGTACCTGATGTTTGGCCAATTCTAAACTTCAGTACCTCACGTTCAAAAAATATCAAAACGGTACCTGACGTTTTAACCCCAACCGAAGATCGGTACCTGGAGCCGTTAGATCCGTTACAAAAAATGACAGATGGCATGTTTTGATCATTAAATGACCAATTTACCCTTTATTTTTCTGTTTTTCTTAGTTTTCTTCATATAATAATATATAAAGCAAAAGCAATTTTTTTTTGGCATTTCCACACTCAAATCCGAACTCCAAAAGGTACCTAATTCATGAGAAGCATGCTGAAGAGGTGGAGAGTGTGAAGGAGAAAATTGAAGCTTTTCTAGGGGAGAAGAGAGCCAGGATATGGAGAATTGGAGATTGAGGATATGTGGATTTGGTTTCGGTGAAGCAAGAGTCGAAAGTGGAGATTGATTTGAATGGCAATGATGAGGAAAATTGCTGTTCGAGGATTGGAAAATTGCTGATGATGAAGTTGGAGGGGCCCTGGTTTGGGTTTGGAAAGAGAAATTTGAGTAGTTCTTGTGCTCCTCTTTAACACTCCGGTTGTTGTTATTGTTGTTGGTACCAGAACCAGAATTGGTCCTCCAATTAAAGGCTTGAGCTGCAAAACTCCCAGTAGTTGGAGATGGAAGAATCTGCCCATAATAACAAGACCACAACCACAAAAATGGAAAATCTCATTAGTACAAATCATGAAGAAACAAAATTTCATAAACATATATGGTAAGATTCAATCCCAGACAAAATTAGCCCCCAACAATAAAGCAGCTAAATCAGCCTAACCTCCTTTCTTTAGCAAACTCAAAAACAGGTAAACTTTGACTTTACTATGAACCAAAACCCCATATATGATATGTTGTTCCCCCATCATTTGTTCCAAAACCAAATACGTTGTCATTGACAACAACCAACTCTTATTACGAAAATGGAACAACAACAGTTTCCGAGAATTCTACTCACGTTGGAAGAGCTGAGAAGCACAGGAGAGTCGAGAAGCTCGGCGGGGCTCATCCCAGGTGGGATTGCAAAGTAGGAAGAGAGAGACACAACAGAGGGAGGCGAAATGGGGAGCTGGGGAGGCGGGAGGGACTTGAACTTGGGGACACCCGACCCCGTTCGCTCCGCAATACGATCCGATAATCCGTACCCGGAGTTTCGGTTGCGGTGGCTATTGGGTTTGTGGTGTCGGCGCCCGAGGATAAGAGGTCGGAGAAGGAGGTGGTCATGAATGGGTGGGTGGAGAAGGTGAAGTTGCTCGGGTGAGAATTTGCGGAGGTGTCTAAGCTCTCGGAAGAGGAGGCCATGAAAGAGAGAAAAGAGAGAGGTGGGTTTAGTAAAGAGAGAGCTTGGGTCTGAAACTATGAATAAATATGAGAGCCTCCCAACCTTGACAACACCCAGTTCATTCTTCAAGCTGTTGTCTCTCTCTCTCTCTCTCTCTCTCTCTCTCTCACAAACCCATAAACCTCCCAACCTCGACAACACCCAGTTCATTCTTCAAGCTGTTGTCTTTCATTGGCGGTAAGGATTCTGGGTGCATGTTGATGATGCAAGAATTTTCTTTTCGATGAAATTATCCTATGTCTACATTTGAACCGGAAATTTTATTGATTTGATGCTAGCTAAACCAATCAAGATTGTATAATTTTTTTTTTCTTTTTGATCAGTTATGGGTGTTTGTATTTGAATATGATTAGAATGTGTAGCAATTTTGGGTGATGATTCAGATGTGTTATTATGTGTAGGTAAATATCAAGCATCATGGTAAAGCTGGAAACCATGGTGTTTCTGGGTTTTAATGGGGACGAGAATTAGATAAAAAAAAAAAAATAAGGAAATGGACCAGGATAGGGTTAAGGGTCAGGGGTTCAGTTTAGGTGAATAGACCAGACTACCCTTCAAAATTTGAATTTAGGAACGCTCCGTTACGGAGCTAAGTCAGCTAACGGCCCCAGGTACCCATCTTCGGTCGGGGTCAAAATGTCAGGTACCGTTTTGATATTTTCTGAATGTGAGGTACTGAAGTTTAGAATGGGTCAAACGTCAGGTACCGTACGGACGATTTTCCCTCATATTTATACTTGAAATTAGTTTTTCTTTTCTTTTTTTCCTCACAAAATCATTGTTCATTTATTGTGTATTCATCTTTGATGTAGGTTCTTAGGTCATCCAACTGAAACATGATTTATGAACTATAGATAAGTTCTGTCCTATATGATTTTTTTCTTTGAACTTGTAGTGGGCTTTCTATGGAGGAGTCCTTGAGGAATCAATTAGAGCCTACAAAATTTGGTGAAGTTCAGAGGTACTGCATGATCATTTATACCTTACAAAGTTTTTTACTCTAGATCAGAGCTCTATGATTTTTTTTACTCTTTTATCTTTTATCTTGGGTCGAAATAAGATGGGCCAAGGAGATCAGGTAAATTTTGTCTAGTGTATCTATTGGCACTTGTAGAAGTTTATGATTACCAATATTAGTTGGTTCTTTTGTCTAAATTTCTATGATAAAAATTGAAACACCTATATGCCCTGGTACAACTCTTAAGTTTTAAGTTTTATACCAGTTTTCTATTGCAATCATTAAGTAGCTTATTATCTTAACTCTTTCCACATTCAGGTCTTGACACTTGCATGCTACTCAAAGACGACTTGGTAATTTTAGATGAGGCTAGCAATCGAGACTGCAAATAATGTTGTTTTGTAATAACTGCTGTCTAACACTCGTAAGTTTACTTCTTCCAAATTTGGCTCTTTAAGTTAGCTGTATTTTTGTGAGTTGGTTATTGATGGTGCACTGATAGTATATATCCATGTATTGTTATCAGCTTTTAGTTTACAATGTAAGACAACACCATTTGTTGGATTATATTATTTCATAAGGTAATTAAAGAGTACCTACAGATGCTGGTGCATATAAGCCTAGTTTACATTAGTTGTTGCTCAAGTATCACTTAATTATTCTACAATATAGTTACTATTGAACAAGTGTTTTGTTTTTGCAGGAAGTCCTTTCTCTTTAACAAAATATACGAAGATATGCATTGATGCTGCACTGGGTGGTCAGAACTGAGTGGGCAAAGTTTGTGGTTAAAACATATATGTAAGATTTGTGTTGGTACTTCTTGGAGACCTATTTTGTATTTCAGTTCAAAGTTTGTGGTTACGTTTTGGTTGGACATGAATAGCTAGTACTTTGAATTGATATGTAAGAAATAACTAGTACTTTGAATTGATATGTAAGAAATACTTCATACAATTGGGTACCCTATTTGTAGTTTCGGTGTGTTTTGGCAATGTATGACAATGATGTGCTAGTAAATGACATTTGAACTAATTTGTATTTCATATTTGCCTATTTCCAGAAATCAGCTGTGCTTATTAATTCAAACAACATATATAAGGCTACTAACTGTGGTAGTGCAATATCATCAGACAACACATAAATTTACAAACACATAATATCTATTGTCTGAGGAACATTCAGACAACAGTTTTAATAAAGGAGACATTGTGTGCAATTCCTTGCAACGACATAACCAAACTATCACTGTTGTCTGAGTTTCATTCAAGACAACACATGCATCCAACACATTGTTATCTTAATGGGATTTCAGACAACATTATCATCCAGCAACATGTTATCTTAAATGAACTTCAGACAACAGAAACAAAAATTACATGTTGTCTAAGGTTCATTCAAGACAACAGATGCATCTAGCACATTGTTATCTTAAATGCTTTCAGACAACATTTACATCTAGCAACCTGTTATCTTAAATACATTTCAGACAACAGAAAAAAAGTATGTGTAGTCTGAGGTTCATTTCAGACAACAACATTCACATATTGTTGTTGTTGGAGATTCATCAGACACAACACAACATTCAGAAAATAGTTGTCCTAAAGTAATTTCACTCAACACCAAAATAACAAGCTGTTGTCTAAGTCAACACACATTAGATTTTGGATAAGTTCAGACAACAAATATTTACTTATATGTGTTGTGTGACTGAGAAACAGACAACTGTTATCGACAGTTGTCTGAATGAAGTCAATCAGACATCAGGCTACTAGACAACAGCAGGTTTTTCATTCAGACAACAGTCGTTTGACAGTTGTCTGATTAACTTTGTGGTATAGTGACGATATTGACTTAGGCATCGGAGCGTTAAAGGCCGGCACACCCGGTCTTCCCTCTGACCTCTGTTTGTTTTACATATAAACGAGACCAATAGCAATAGTGACAGAGCGAGATATCCCGTGATTCCGCTAGACTAGACCCCTATCTGTGCAGCTGAAACAAGAAGTAAGGTGGAAACAGCCACACCCAAACTTAATTTACTGTTTTACGAAATAGTTTCTGAAAAAATTCTTCCGTAAAATATTACAAGGCAGCTTAATATTTTTCTTCTCTGAATGTTGTATAATCGATAAATAAAGATGTGGTATATATGGATAAATAAAGATGTGGTATATATGGATGAAAGTGCACCGAAGAAAACTACAAAATTGTGGAGTCCTGGACACCAGGAAATGGTTAAAAAGAAGAACAGATAAAGATACGGAACCAGATGGTAGTGCCGCACTGCCACGACTCACTTCGAGAGAGAAAGAGATAAGGATTTGTAAGATCAGATGGCATCACTGTGCGTTAATAATAGCTTTATATTAAACACCCAAACCCTACACAAACGCTCCTTTCTGGCTGCAACAACCAACAAAAGAAGAAGATCAGTGACGATAGCAGCAGAGTCATCTTCTTCAATGGCTACTGAAAAATTGGGTATCAAGATTGAAAAGAATCCTCCCGAGTCCACGCTCACCCAGCTCGGCGTCAGGAATTGGCCCAAGTATCTTTCTGTCTCTCAATTCTTTTTTTTTTTTTTTTGTTCTTTCTTTTATCCAGTAATATATATGCGCGCGTTTTGTTGTGTATATCGTTCTCGGATGAGATATGAGTAAAGATCACTACATCGTTCGTCTCTGTTCCTCTGTTGCATTTCTTTTTCTTTCTACAAATTTCTGTAAAGGAGAAAAATTTTGATCCTACTTGCTGGCCGGCTTTTAGTAACGTTAATTGCATAGATTTTAAAACGTATTGATCGACAAATAGGGGATGCATTCTCATTACTAATACCACATAAATAGATCAGTCTTTAGGGGACTTGCGAATGAATTCCAAATCTATTGTTCATTCAATAGAATTAATGTTGGAATGTATATTGTAATTGCAACTTCTCTTTCTAATCCCTACTAAATGAAACTTTACATGCATAGGCAGAACAAAGCAGTTGAGCTCTATGAGTTTGTTTTTTGCATAATTGCCTTTGTTTCTTAAGTTGGTGCATGAAATTTATTTGATAGCAGTTAGTTATTATTAGTATTGTTCATGTCTTTTATGCCCATGGTGCTTCAGTAAGTATATATGGTATTTAACTGTAGGCATTGCATTCTTTTTCTTAGAACATTTTAAGCGGACTCTCTATCTTTGCTCTTTAGCAATTTTAGAGAGTACATTTAACTTTTTATCAATTTTAACAACTGCATCAAACTCCTTAATGGTTTTCCATTTTAAATTTTAGTTATGTCGCTCCTAAATATAAAGAGTTAGACGAGACTCTATACTACTTTTGTTAATTTAAAACATTTATTTTAAGTTATTATATATAATTTATAAATACATTTAAACTATTTTTCTTCATTTAATAAATAATATAAATATAAAACTTCTTTATTTATTATTATTATTATTATTATTATTATTATTATTGGAAACAAGAGGTGTTAATCACTTAATCCATTAAAAATGTAGAGAGGCACTTTATACAATAACCCACCCACATAATCAAGTTATTGCCCAGAGACAACCACGTGGCCGGTGTGGTGTGTTGGTCGAGCGGCCTAGTCTGGAACTCCCAGGTCTAGCGTTCGAATTCCAGCTCCACCCTGTGGCCAGCAGATTTGAGGGACCTAGGTTGATTAAACACCAAGGTTCGTGCGTCTGCGATGCAGTGATTAGTCTGGCTACGCTGGGATACACTGCATGAGGGTGTGTGTGTGGTTACTATTGTCATCCAAACCTCAAAAAAAAAAAAAAAATTATTGCCCATAGACCTAGAAAACTAGAACCCTAAGTAAGGATGCCTTTGATAGCCATACAGAACCATAGAACCTAGAAACCTTGACACTACCGGGAAAATAACCGAACTATGCCAAATTCTAATCTCAATCTATTCTTACTCCTATAGGACCTCTCTATGCAGAAGGAGCCTCCCCAGAGGTCTCAACAGACTTATCAGAAACCACACCCATCTACCTAAACCTCAGCTTCTTCTTCCTGCTTCTCTTGAGACGCTTCAAACTCTTTGCCAATGAGCAATCATGAGAAAGTTGATCCTTAGATTTGTTATTACTCCCACGCGGTCTCCAAGCCTACGTTTCTTAGCATGGGAGACAATAATGCCACCAGATTGTGAAGCCAACATCAAAGAAGGATTGAAGTCACTCTAAAATGTTGAAAGGGCCGGAGCAACCTGGTTAGTCCTCTTAGCATAGGTGATTAGTTCCGAACCTATATTCTGCTTATGCCCTGCAATGGAAGCATTGTCGTGTTGCATTTCACCCAATTCTCTACCAGCAAAGCTACCAACATTGGAGTTAGCTAGCTTTGCAGACCTCGAGCCGCAACTAGACTGGAACCGGGTAGCGTTCATGGCCAAGGCTTGAGCCATGGTACCAGGAAGCGTGAAGAAAGAAGGCGTCTTGAAAGGATTCACCGTCGCCTCTGGGAAGATCAACTTGGTCCATGCCGCCGGATTTCCTCCATCACCATCTCCACCAGAGAGTAGCAATGTCCCAATCAAGCCATAATTGGGCAGCCCAGTCACCACACCACTTGAATCAACTGTCTTTTGGAACGGCGACCCACTGCAACCCTTCTCAAAGTGCTCATGTAAACCACAGCTCCGACAAAAACCCACAAAAAGCTTGTATTTGAAGCATAGCGTTCCTCCACAGCAGGCTTGAACTCAAAGTTCATCTCTGGGAAAGCATGTCTCAGTGAAGACGAAATCAAATGGCGGAGCCTCACTCGCTCCTTAGAGCAAGTTCACCTGTTGGGTCACCAGGTCACCTACTATTCACTACTTTTTAGTGTATATTTTCATTCTCTGAGTCACAAAATACACTGTGCCCGTGACCCAGGGCACGAAATACACTGTGCCCGTGACCCAGAGGGTGAAATTAACACTAAAAAGTAGTGAATCGTGGGTGACCTGGTGACATAACGGGTGAACTTGCTCTTAGTGCCTCGCCAGATCCCAACCTTGTTCAGAAACAGAACCTCCCCAAGCGAACCCCTTACCATGAGTGCCGCTTTGTTTGTCATGAGAGCCAGAGGAAGGCCTAGCACCTCTATCTAGACTGAGATGGAGAGGATCGAAACCTTCCCAGGGTCCGACAAATAGTTGAACACTGCAAGAGCAAACAATGATTTGCTGTAAAATCAAGACTTGTCATTGACACATGATCTCGCTCAAGCTCCACCATGAATTTGAGGACAAAATAATCCCCTTGATTTCTAACAGACATCCTATTTTTCAGATTCCACACCGAAGACAGTGTCCCCATGAGAGCTTTGACGTCCACTTTACCTTTGGCAGAGAGAAGACTTCCAATTGCATAGGGGTGATTGGAGAGAGCGGCGCCGTGACCGAAAGGTACCTTCCCCTTCTTGGAGATGGCAAAGACATGCAGCCGTAAGCTTTCCAGAGACCTCGTCTACCATGACGAAAGCTAAACGATAGGGAAAAAAAAACACTAGGTTGAAACCCTAGAGAACTTTTCAATAGAGGTTACTATAAAGTGTCAGTATAAAACTAGTAGTTAAAATAGAGTCAACTGATGCAGACGTATTCTAAAGTGGCCAGCCAAAATGAGTTTTTAGTTACTTTGGCTAAAATTTGACTAAAAGATGACTAGCATAGCTAAAGATGCTTACATGAGTTGGAGAAATATTTATTTTGTTACTTTTTCTTTTTCTTTTTTGGATAAGTCTTTGATAATTTTAGGTCCCTTACGAAAATTTTTAATGAGATAATTTATGAAGAACTATTTTGCGTAACAACAAACCTTGTGATCCCAACAGCACTTCGGCGTCGAACACTCGAACCTGGTGCTTTTCCTAGAGCCCTTTGTCGTTCAGCCTTTTGGTTATGTTTTTTACAACAGCAGTAGGTGAAAAATCATAGAGCAAAACATCCTCAAGCACGCAATGATAGGACCCGCCCAAAATTTTACCTTGAAATCCGAGATGACCCTGTGGACCCACCTTAAGAGAAATTCTATTGAAAATTTGGCATAATCACTTCAAAAAATGGACTACCAAAAACCAGTTGAAACTGAAATTCACACTTCTAAGTCAGTAACTAACATCAACATCGGGAGCCTGCATGCTCCCAACATACACAACGATGTCCAAACAATTCAATAACAATCCAACACTTCCACAATATATAGTCCCACTAACTATTTGAGACTAAACATCTCCACAAATACAGTCTCTCAAAGTTAAAACAAATATCTCAATAGGTAATCAGAGAAATCTAAACGATGTAAACCCAATTATATTACAAGTAGGTTAAGCAGAGCAGAAGTATGTTATGCCTAGCTCTTACAATGCGAATCAACTGATTTACAAACTGGGCATTTAAAATAGAAAGGCAAGGATAATAACCTCTCAACTAATCAAGGTACTCCCAATACTAACGTACCACCAAACCAACAAGTCAGAGTAGATACTGGATTTGAGTGATCCGACCACTAAGGTAGCGATCACATCACCACAAAGGTGGAACACAGGGCAAAGGCAAGCATACTAGTATAATATAATTCGATAACCATATTATAACTGATGTGTGGTGGTATTAAAGAAAAATCCATGAAATTATCCGAAACATACTTCCCCAAAATCTCGCATAATAAATCAATGAAACCATAATCATAATTGTCAACATTTACACAACATAATAACAATTCTGTATTCTCACAAAATCAACTAATGCAATTATCTGAAAACATGCTCAAATTCTTATTCCTGTTGTAGAGAAACTGAATTTGAGAGGAATTTGCTGTGTATTCTCATTGATAATAGGGGCCTCTTTATATAGAGGATTACAATGCATAGAATCTCAATCATACAAGGAAAGGAATTCTACATTGATTAGGATTCTAGATCCTTCTAATTAAATCCTATTACCACTAGGTCAAGTAACCTAGAGTTTGGGCTAAACACAAATTAGATTTTCCTTCAACACTCCCCCTTGTGTTGCCCAAACGCGGTGCTTCTCTCGTTGCCTCATTAAAAACCTTGCCGAGTAACAAAAACCCAGTGGGACAAAAATAACCTCGGTCGAAGGGGAAAAAGAGCACAACACACCCTTCACGATTCGAGACGAACATGTAGACATCTCCCCCTGATGTCTGCACCTCCCCCTGATGACTACGATCATGGGAGTTCAGATAATTTCCGCAAGTCAATTCTTGCCACATGTTTCTCGAACGTGGTATTGGGCAATGACTTAGTAAACAAGTCTGCCTCACTGTCCTCAGATCGAACCTAGTTCACTTTGATCTCGAGGAGTGTCTGTTGTTGCTGATTATGCTTGGTGTTGTCGCTTTTGATGTAGCCTTGCCTCATTTGTTCAAAACAAGTAGCATTATCCTAAATGCTCGTAGGCTCATCTGTGGTAACTTCAAACCACAGTTCGAACATGCGTAATTATGGATCCAATCCATATACATTCACGAACCACTTCGTGAAGAGCAATGATCTCTGCATTGTTCGAAGATATAGCGACTAGGGTCTAATATGTAGACCTCCAAGATGTCACGGTCTTTTCCCATGGTGAACACTTAACCGGATTGGGAATGACCATTGTGTGGGTCAGACAGATACCCAACATCAGCAAAACCTTCCAAAACACATGTCGTTTTGGATGGGGATAGAGAACGCAGGCCAGCGTTGGCGGCGTTTCTGGTGTGTGATGGGTCCGAATCCATCATCTCTTCGTAGGGATAGAACAAGCCCATATCAATCGTACATCTCAAATATCGAAAGATATCTTTTACACCAATCCAATGGCGTCGCGTTGGCGCAGAGCTATATCTAGCTAACAAGTTACAACATATGAGATGTCCGGTCTTGTGCATTGAGATAAGTACAATAATGCGCCTATTGTACTAAGTAAGGCACTTTTGCCTCTAGCACATCTTCGTCATCATCCTTTGACGAAGAGGATCCTTTTCAGGATCAAGACTACGGACGATCATGGGGGTGCTTGAAGGCTTGACCTTGTCAAAATGCCTAAGCATCTATCGACACGATGCTCAAGTTCCAAACCGAGACATAATCGTGTTCTCCCAAAATCCTTCATCTCAAACTCGGATTTCAAGTGTTCAGCGGTTTCCCTTAACTCTTTAAGGGCTTCTAATGAAGATCATGTCCAACATGAACCGCGATAGAATCCGAAACTTGTTATAGAAACGCGTGGGCATATCCCTTCCCAATCAAGTAGTCACTTTAGTGAGCGTTTCAACCTCTTTGTAAACGCGCTCCATGGTCTAGAGCCACTTGACTTGGGTAAATGAAGTTCACCATGAACCTTCATGTATATTCCGTATCTAGATCCCTATAGAGATACGTAGTGACCATATTTGTAAGCTGCATGTTCAGTTATTCGGAAACTACCAAACTGACAGGGTAGTGGAGTGCAATGACATCCATTACGAGAGAATATGTCTCATCGTAGTCGATTCCAGGGCGTTTTGTGAGAAGCCTTGCGCCATAAGGCGAGATTACCATCTCTTTTTCTCATCACGCTTTCTAACGAAGACCCATTAGTCAACAGGTTTTATGTTAGGAGGTGTTGGCATCTCTAGCTCGAAAACCTTCCTCTTCGTTAGAGAATCCATCTTAACCTGGATCGCATCTTTCCATTTAGGCCAAAAACTCTCTACGTTGGCATTCATTCATCAACGGAGCGTGGTTCGATATCATCGGACTCAGCAAACTCATGCACAACAAAATGCGTAACTACATCATCAATTATGATGGAGTTTCTATCCCACGTCTCATGTACACTAGTGTAAGTTTCATAGAGCTCTATATTCTCAGGAATAGGGTTTGACGTTGAGGCGTCCCCCAACGATAACCATAACCCGGAAGATACTCATGAGACGGATTTTGAGTCATGATGATTAAAGGATTGGAATGTGCCAAAGTATCCTTCGAACCCACGGGCCTCCCACGCATCCTAGCTGGGGCCATGGCCTGTAACGCCAGAGTGCCACTCTCTTTGGCATTGGCGCCATGCCTACCTCCGTGTAGGGTGGCGCTACGTCCTCTCGTAGGGACGTCCTTCCTTGCAGGCATGTTTGCAGCATATTTGTGTGATCTCGTCACTTTAACAGGGATCAAGATGAGACATAGTGGGGACAGACTACGACAATTCCTGTCGTTCCTGTTGAACATTCGTGTTCTTATCTCCCCCTAACGACGGGAAGACTGTCTCATCAAAGTGACATCCGCAAATCTAGCGGTAAGGAGATCGCCTAGCAAGGGCATTTAAGTGGCGGACGATTGTTGGAAGCGCAAATCCAACGTAGTTGCCCATTCGTCTGTAAGGACCCATCATAGAGCGCTGTGGCGGCGCAATTGGCACATAAATGGCTCACTCAAATGTGCGTAAGTACAAATACGTGTACCCAGTCACTAGCTGTAACGCATAGGTACATTGAGTGGCGGTAGGTCGTAGACGAATTAGCATGGCTGCATGCGATATCGCATCACCCCAAGCGGATGTAAGAAGATTGGTGCGCATTACCAATGTTCGGACTACCATCGTAGTCGTTTCCACGAGACCAATTGGGTGTGTACAGGGGAATGTGATGTCCAACATCAAACCCATTGCAATATCCATCGAAAGTCTTCGATGTAAACTCTCTAGCATAATCAAATCCAATTGACTGAATAGGATGATTCGGGGAGTGAGCCCGTTGTCACATGATATGTGCTAGGAGTGTAGCATAAGTAGCATTATAGGTGGACAATGGCACAACACGTGACCGGCGTGTTTGCGTGTCAACCAACATCATGAAATATTTAAGCGTCCGCAAGTTGGTTGAATCAATCCACAAATCCCTACGGATTCTTTGTAAGAACAGAATGAGTATTGTCATATCCTTTGCATAGGACGGTCTCAGTCCTAATTTCCCTAAGGAATGGGCTTTGTAAAACGAGCGAGAGGCCTTAGAAGCAACCAATGAGGAGTTTGGTTAGGCCTAAGCGTCTGTAGCGCTATTAGAAGCAAAATATGTGACTACATCTCCCATCATGGCGTGGGGGCCATGGAAATTAGCATGTATGGCGTCATGGCCACAAGGAGGAACAACCATGGCGTTATGCCCATGGTTGGCGCCTTTTATGGCGGCATCTTGCTTCATTTTGCTCAAAAGAAATGATGTCCATGTGAAGTCTTTTGTAGACGGATCATCATATCATGACTAGGATGATCTATCCTGTCGTGACAAAGCCAATATGTGTCTAAATCCAAGAGATCTTCTCTCAAAACTTTATTGGATTTAATAGCTCGAATAGTGACATAAAATCCACTAGAGAGACACATAAACGTCTCTAAGATGCGTCTTTGTTCGCAATCATTAGAGGTAATGCAAAGGAACTCATTTCCGTTCTCTACATGCATTTTCGCATGGAATTCGTTGGCTATTCATAGGGTACTATTTACCCTAAGAGCGTAGAGAGTTTCTGTGACAACAGTAATCAAGGTGCCATTTGGCAAATGGAACTTGGGCTATTCCATGTCCTTAAATTAATACTGATGGTCTAGCCATCGTAGTCACAAAGTCATATGCTCAGAATCAAAATTGAGTCATAATGAAAAGAACTCGAAATTGTATTCATAAGCCAACGGAATACATCATTGTTTCTTATGATTAAAGAAAATCTAATCCAATAAAAAGGAATATGGCAATCGCCTACATCTCTTGAAAATAAAGACTTAAACAGAATTGGCGATCTATTGATCCCAGCCAGATTTGTAGTCTTCAACCCTTCACTCTAGATCATCTTCTTGATCTTCTTGTTCCACATAGTGAGCTTCTCTTGCTTCACAATATGCTTTGTAGGCTGTGACCAGTTCTTCACGAGCTCTACAAATGTGTGCCCAATGTTCAGACACTCCACATCGAGAACATACATCTCTTTGCTCGAACTCCATTGATTGAGGCGCTTTGAAAGCGTCATTTAGATGGCTCTTAGTGTTGGTGGCGCCACCAACATGGCCAGAGGCATTGCCTCCCTCTCTCTTTCCACGTTTACCTCTTCGGTTCCGTGTTCGCCTATTTTGGCGGTTACCTTCCCAAGTAGAGCAATTATATGGATCAGAATGTCCAGAAGTATACCTAAGATTAGGGTTTTGCTCTTGGCGCCCTCTCTAAGGTGCGACTATAATTGGATTCCGGAATATGCTCTGTTTCCACGGATCTCGAATTATAGTTCTTCACAAGGATATTGTCATGCTTTTCAGCGACATTTATAGCTCCAATGAGCTCATGAAACCTTGTGATCCGTCTTGCATTTACATCGATTCGATAGTTCTTAGCAACCATCAATGCAGAGACGGGGAAGGTAGAGAGAGTCTTCTCAATCAACATCGCATCTGTGATCTCTTTACCACAGAATTCCATTAAGGATTTAATGCGAAGTGCTTCCGAGTTATAGTCAAGAACTGACTTGAAATCACAGAAGCGGAGGCTATGCCATCTCACTTCTAGGTCAGGAAGCAAGGAGTCACGGACGTTGCCAAATCTTTCTTCGAGTGAGACCCACAGCCTTCTGGGGTCTTCTTCATTCATATACTCGTACTGGAGTGAATCATCCATATGACGAGTCATTAGGATGATGGCTTTCGCCTTATTTGCCTCTAAGGCTGCTCTATTTGCTTCCAAAGCTTGAGCTTGCTCAACAGTTAGCACGTCCTGGCTAGGCTCGAGAATCATATCCAGGATTCTATTAGCCTTGAGATGCTGGCGGATATCACGAACCCACCTGTGATATCCAGAGCCAGTTGTTCCCAATGGAGCAAAGTCCAATTTGTTCAGGTTACTCATCCTGAAAGAGAACAAGAAATTAGGGTTAGTTTCGGAGCGAAATAGGCTACCACGAAAACATATGAAATTTCTGAGCGTAATCGCTTCCAAGAAATTAGATTCCAAGAGATATTGGATTAGATCGAAACAATGATGTGTTTGTGGTCGATCATAACTTCTCAACAAACTCTAAGTTTGGAGGACTCTACAAGCTCCAAGCTTGGAGTGAGCGCGAATCCCCACAGTTCGGCTTTTGGTCTCCCCTATGTAGAGAAAAGGGGGGTAGAAGAAGGGATTTTGGAAGTCCCCGAGAAAAGAAGAAGAAATTAAAGGAAAAACTTCAAAAACGGGAACTTTTAGAAAAGTTTACCTTAAAAGATGGGCGGGGAAAAATGTCACAGAAAAATACTGTAGCAGCCGGAGTACTGTAGCAACCGAAGCACTGTAGCATAGGTACTGTAGCTGCCGGAATTACTGTAGCTGACCGAAAAGTTGTCCAGAAAAGTCAGCCGGAAAGTTGTCGGAAGTCGGCCGAAAAGTTGTCCAGAAAAGCCGCGGAAGTACTGTAGCAGAGGCTGTAGCAGTCGGAAAGTACTGTAGCGCCGGAAGTACTGTAGCACGGGAGTACTGTAGCATGTTACTGTAGCTGCGGAGGTTTCTGGGATTTGAAGGCTACGATTATAGGGTTTCAGGGTTAGGGCTCGTGCTGATAACGTGTTGTAGAGAAACTGAATTTGAGAGGAATTTGCTGTGTATTCTCATTGATAATAGGGGCCTCTTTATATAGAGGATTACAATGCATAGAATCTCAATCATACAAGGAAAGGAATTCTACATTGATTAGGATTCTAGATCCTTCTAATTAAATCCTATTACCACTAGGTCAAGTAACCTAGAGTTTGGGCTAAACACAAATTAGATTTTCCTTCAACAATTCCAAAATATTCATCATAAATCAATTTATAGTTGCGGAAAATATAAACTCAGCAATATGCAAAATCCAAAAGAGTTTCAACCAATATTCGTTATTTAAAAATGCCAATGAAAAACATAATACGAATATTTAAGGAAAAAAGAATTGCATGTATTTAATTTAAACAAAAGTCCACTCACATACGGCAAAGTTAGCCGTGTGTAGTAATCCTCGTTGAGCGATGGCTATACACGTCGTCTTGAACATAACGACAACTCATAAATGGCAATTCGAAAGATCGAAAACTAATTTCGAATTCTAGAATGGAACCTGGAAACCCCTCTTTAAGAAACTCGTCAGAGATCCGAATTCACATCGGAATCGGCTCAAACTTCAAATGTTTTACCAATTCAATAATTCTAGTAACTTAAGAAAAAATGATGAAGATCCGACGGTCAGATTTTCACGAATCAAAACCTGAAAATTAGAAGCTACATAATTTCTGATTGATTACCAAACGTCCACCAATGTCAACAAAAATCATATGGACTTGTTCATAATATTGAGCTTTTCCTAATGGAGCAAACCAGAAGAACGTAAATGGCAGGCGACCCAAACACTGAATTGGCTCACAACACCTATGCCAAAATGTTCACTACAAAAGCCCAATATCTCTTTCAACTATGTTGATGCCCAGAAACAAACAAGGAAGCCGGAAATTATCTCAATATTAGATTCCCGAAACTTAAATTCGCCGATCTTCTTTCTTTAATCGATTCAGCGACGATGGCTTTGTAGGTCCGAAACTCGATGGGGAGGCTTTAAAACCTGGGTGGTGGTTTGAGGAGGCCGAAAAAAAGAGCTCTGATTAGGTCGTGTCTGGCGAATTGTCGAAGCCTTCACGGTGTCGAAACTCCAACTGTGATGGGATTCTGGCATAAAGGAGGCTTTGGATCGAAAGAGAAAGAGGTGGCGGTCAATTTTCGGCCAATGGCGACATTGGTGATAGCTGGATAAGGGAGGAAAAGCAGGGTCAAGTTACTGATCATCGTGTGGTTCGGGTCAAACCCGAGTCATGTAGAGAGAATCTCAAATTACGTTTCCGTACCAAAATTGGGAAGTTACCATGGTAACTTGCTGTTTAGACTAGGATTTCTTGGAACAATAACTTCGGTTTTTGGATAGTAACTTTTTGATACGAACTCTGATTTTAGCGTGCCCCCATGTCCATGAAATTGGTTTAACGTGTTTTACAAATTTTTGTGAAGTAAAATTTCTCAAAAAGTGAGCCGAAGAAAAAGTCAACATTTAGAACCCCTAAATATTAGAAACAAAAGTAAAAAGTAAATATTTTTGTTCGTTTACCGTCCAAATGATCAATAAATAGATAAGAGTATTTCTATTGAGACCTCCAAATCTGCTCACTTGACCTCATTCATAATCGAATTATTAAATTACATATATAACCTACTATAAAATGACTATTAAGGACAATAATTATATCAAAAAAATATTATTTTTATTTCTCTAGACTTTCCAATTCAATAATAATCAGATTGCACTCTTTATTATTTTCCTTATGTATTTTCATTTTCCAATTTCACTACATACTCATTAAAGCATTCATATATATTTAATAAAAACTAAAACTATGATTAAGATCATGTGACATAAAAATATATGATATACATGTTGAACACATATTGTGAGGGAGCAAGATAAATCTAAGTCTATCTATTATATTTGTAAAAAAAAAAAAAAAAAAAAGAGTTAGCATTTATAGAAAAACTAAAAAAAAATTAAATAATTAATCATGAGGTGCAGAAAATAGAGAAAAAAAAATGATTACTTTTTTTTTTTGCACATCTAAAAGAAAAAAAAGTTTTTTTTTTTAAAATCACACAATAGTTCATGTTATTTTATTTTTGATTTTTTTTATTAGATAAGAGATTTATGTTGTCTGATTAAGGAATAAACCTGTAATTAAGATTATAGAGTAATTAATTATTGAAATGACTAAGTTTTATTTTATTTTAAAGATAATAGTTTGTTTGCAAATTATATAAGTGGGGTTATTTAAGGAACTTTAGTGAGGTGCAGTGAGTAAATTTAGTATTTGAAAATTTGATAAGAGGTGCAAAAAGCATAGAGGTCAAGTGAGCAAATTTGGAGGTTCCAATAGAAAAACTCAATAGATAAATCTAGTGCGGGGCACGAGTACCGAGATTCAGTGGGATTGCTAATTGTTTGGTGTGGCGAAGAATCTTCTGGTAGCAATCATTAGTCTGCATGGCATGGTTAGGTTGGATCGATATCACTTGATCTGGTGGTGAAGCCCACGATTTTGGGCTTGGGAATGAGCCATGCTGGGTCTAGAACTAGGCTTGTGGGTTGTGGGGCTTTAGGAGGCTATTTCTTGGAACTACTGGGATTGGGACCGCAGTGGCAGTTGTGTTTTCACTGCCTTAGCTCACCTTTTAATGCCATTGTTGAAGATCGATCTAGAGTTGGACATCCTAGATCAGAGTTTTCAAGGAGGAGTCTATAACATTTTCAACTATAGATCATGATATACATGTGATATATATCCTTTAAATGTAAATGTTTTTCTCGTATCACAATTGCATGCTTAGGCGGGTTGGTGAGCAGTTGAGTTTCCTCTGAAGGCAATATGTTTCTCTAGTAGATTTAGTAAATGATTACTTTAGGTACACTCAGGGAGAGGGGTATGTCAGAAAGGAAAGATCTCGCATTAGAATAGTGACAAAAAACAATATAACTTATAAGTAGGTGGCTCACACCTAATTGTACCGATGCTTTAGTGATAAAACTCAAGATTTAACGGGTGGTTAAGTTGGGACAAAATAGATACAATGGGGGATCGCAGACTACACTTGTTGCTGTATAACATGTGTCAGAATGGGTCTTTTTCTAATCACGTTTCCAATTGTCATGGACTTTATTTAGGGTCAGAAATATTTATATTGGATTGTTACTTAATTAACCAAGTCTCCGATGTGGGGCTTGTGTTCCAATATTTTCGATGTGGAATCTGGATTTGTTAATTGATTGCACATTTAGACCTAGAGGTAGATTGCACGTGAGGAGCGTGTTAGAGAGAGAGTATCTCATATTAGAAAAGTGACAAAAATAATACAACTTATAAGTGAATGGATCACACCCGATTGTACTGATATCTTTTGTGTTAAAATCCAACACCTAACGAGTAATTAAGTTGATACAATTGTAAACCATAGGCCACACTTGTCGTTGTTTAATATGACATACTTGTTGGGTGTCAATACTCTTGTGATGAGTGTGATCTTTGTATTATTCTGACCTTTGATTGTATCATTACTAGACAATGAACTTTCTTGAAAAAAAAATTGAGAATACGTCTAAGTAACTCATGTTTCAGAACAGTTTTGGTGGTGATTTTTGGCCCTAATGCACCAACCACCAACCCAATCTTCTCCGGGCCGATACGGACAATTTCAGTGGCGGTTTGGTTGTCGATTGTAGCTTCTCAAACCGGCAGTGTAACCGAGTAACAGATATAGACTTCTCTTTCTCTACCTCAGTCTCTTTATTTCTCTTCATTCTCCCCTTTAATTTGTGCAAGTCCGAGGAGAGATTTGGAATGATGGTGGTGGCCCTGGTGGGTTCGGTGGTTGTGCGTTAGGTGGCTCGATTTAGTGTCATGGGATTGTGGGTTGCAAACCTTTGCTATTGTTCAGTTTCAATAGGGTAAGCAAGGCCTATGTTCGGTCAGTGGGGTAGTCAGTTTGGGGCAAGGGTCGCCATTTGGTCGGTGGGGTGGTGGTCTGCTGAGTGTGCTTGTTCGTCGGCCATTGTGATACTCAGAGTTCCAATAGGGTTGTTGCCTCGTTGGTTTACTGGTGGAGTTGTTGATTGACTAATTGGACCGCTGGTTGCTCGTGTAGTTGCCGGTGTGGTCCTTTATGAGGAAAGGGGAGGAGGCTCATGGTGAGGTGATATACCCTTTGTTTATTTTATTTTATGTTATCCGGGTCTATATGGATCTTATTCTTTCAAAAGATGTAACTTGTAAGTTCTACAAAATGTAGGCTTAGAATTGTATCAAGTGGTTTTCATTTTCTTTAGTCTATTTTTTAGAATGCACCACTAAATACATTTTGCATGTATTTGAACTGTAAAACAAAAAGCTTAAGCTTATGGTCCTGTTCACATGAACGGCTGAAGTTACTCTAATCTTTGATTTGAAATTTACATATTTTCAATTCTACATAGTGATGATATTGGGGTTAAGTTGACAGGTGGAGTTGCCCTCCAAGCAAGTTTCCATGGACGTACAGTGACAAAGAGACCTGCTATCTGTTGGAAGGAAAGGTGAAGGTTACTCCTGCTGGATCAAATGAGTCGGTTGAGATTGGTGGTGGTGACTTGGTGGAATTTCCTAAAGGCATGAGCTGCACGTGGGATGTGTCAGTGGGGGTAGACAAGCACTATAACTTCGGCTAGATCGAGTGAGGTTAGATCGACCTATACAGACCCACCATGACATTAACTGTGTATTTCACTCCAACATAGCTATAGATAATACTTAGTAATGTTTGTAACGTTTGTTATCTATCGAAAAATGTTTGTAATGTTTGTTGATGAATCTGTTTTTTCTTTTGTTCAACTCTGGAACTCAACCGGAAGGCTCGATTCCAAATTTGAACATATAATATTTTTATTTATATAAGAAACTTGCCTAGACCCCAAGCTACAGATACTACTTGGCGGTGCTTGTTTACGAATATAGCTGGGGGAAGTGTGTGTGCACAGATGAATTATTACCTTATCATTGCAAATATTTCTCGTTTTCTTTTTTAAACATAGGAGGAGATGAAATTTCGGAATTAGGCTTAATTCTAACTCAACTCACTCGTCTCATTTGAACTCTAATCCCAAAAGCTTAAAAACAATTATTGATTGTCTCACGGCAATAAAATTGACATTTATTAAGTAGTGCTCACGTGACTATTTTGAGATTCAATCATAAACCTCTTAAATTTTTTTAAATCATAAAATCTTCATTTTTCACTGATTGTTGACCCTTAATAAAACTTTTACTAGAGGGCAATAACAGGTTTTATTGGAGGTCAATAAACTTTTGTTGGGTTCAATAAACCTCTTAAAACTTTTACGAGATCTTTGATGACCTCCCTGTGGACCTTCCACGACCTCACTGGTGACTTCTGATGATCAGAAAGCTCGGACGAGATCTCCGGTGAGGATCCGGCGACCCTCAGCATTCTGACCAAGTCCAACAACCCTCGGCATTCTTGCAACTGGAAACCCAACATGACTTAATAAAAATTTTATTGCCCTCAATAAAACTTTATTGCCCCCTAACAAAACCTTCTATTGGCCCAAAATAAAATCTAAATAGTTTATTGGCCCCCAATAAAACTTCTAGCGAGGGTCCGACAAAGTCCAGCGATGTTCTAGTGAGATTCCAACGACATCCGTCAGGATTTCGGCAAAGTCTGGCGAGATTCTGGCAAAGTCCGCAACTGATACCCGATTCTGATGACCAAATGTCTGCGACCGGCAAAGTCTCCGATGACTTCTCTCTCTTCAACTCTCTCTCTCTCTCTCTCTCTCTCTCTCTCTCTCTCTCTCTCTCTCTCTCTCTCTCTCTCTCTCTCTCTCTCTCTATGTAATAAATGGAGAGAGGGAAAAATATCTCCAAAAATAAATAAATAAAAAACTTAATTGGGTATTAGGACAAAAAATATGTAATTTGTTGGATAAGTGGGCAATTTTATAGGATGTTGGGGTAAATGGAATTAAAGTAGTTAAAATTTGGATAAATGGACATTTTCCCCTTAATCTTTTGTAGGTCCTAAATAGATATGGTATGGTAGTATGGAAATTATTAATCTAATCCTCCCTCTTAATCTAATCGAAAATGGATTACTGTTAGGATACAATCCCAAAAGAATTAGAATATGTGTGTGAAATATTGGACACTCAGACTAGAATGTAGCTCCGTACATCTATGTCTATACAATATATAAGCAAATATGGATCAATCTCCAATGAGTTTCTTACCATAATCGGACAGTAAATTATGCTCCCACTTTGAATAGTTTGTTTCGGAAAATCCCTAATAAATTGCACGGAGAATTGAATCCGACAATCCCTCATAAATTGCAAAGAGACCTGAAAATCTGACGTTGAAATTTGAACGGGCAACAACCCAATTGAGAGTGCATCATCTGTATATCCCTTACCCTGAAGGTGCAGATTGTCTTAGTGTTAACCTTTTGAAAAAAAAAAAAATATGAACAAACTTGTATTTCAAGAAGCAAGAAAAAGGATAATAATCCATGTAAGATAAGTCTTTATCTTATAATGAAATTATGAAACCTAAGAGTAATAATCTCATTGAGAAGCTATATCCTTGAGTAAAGGAATAATGACTTAAAGAGAAGTTGAAACTCACAAAAGACAACTAGTGGTCCACCAATTAATATATTTAAGATAGGTTAAAATATAGTAAAAAGATCCGAAGGTCAATAATGACTATAAATGGTAATCAACCATCTTAATTATCTTTGATTATAAGAGATGAGCCGTTAGATATTAGTTTTAGCGGAAGTAGGACACAAAAGCTAGGGTATTCTTGCGGTACAAAATACTCGAGATCCTCGATCTGTTTCAGTTGGGATAGGTATACGGTACAACCAATTTGAGGTGAAATCAATCATATCGAAATATAGATAGTAAGTAGCCCATCTTATCCTAATTTTACGTGATGTATACCAGTTCGTTATCTTGCTGCCAAAGTATGAAACAGCTCTATATAAAGGCCCTTGTTGTTGATTAAACTTGTTTACCAGCCAGCCTACATTTAGATCTCGATCAGAAGAAGAAGGTTTTAGATCTCGAGCAGATCAGAAGAAAAAGAATCGAAGATGGCGGATTCACTGATTGTTGCTTTCGGGGAGATGTTGATCGACTTTGTCCCCGACACCGCTGGTGTGTCGTTGGCAGAGTCCACCGGCTTTCTCAAAGCCCCCGGTGGTGCACCTGCCAATGTGGCTTGTGCTATCAGTAAGCTTGGTGGAAAAGCGGCATTCGTCGGAAAGGTTCCTTTCGGATCCCTTATATGATATGATGGATCTCTGTCTTTGTTCTACATGATTGTATATGCGTAACTAATTCATTGATATGATATGATATTTGACATGAATGTATAGGTGGGAGATGACGAGTTTGGACACATGCTGATCAACATACTGAAGAAGAATGGAGTGAACACTGAGGGAGTGTGCGTGGATGCGCATGCTCGAACCGCACTGGCGTTTGTGACCTTGAGAAAGGACGGTGAGAGGGAGTTCATGTTCTACAGGAACCCTAGTGCTGACATGTTGCTCAAGGATTCAGAGCTGAACATGGGTCTGATTAAGCAGGCCAAGATATTCCATTATGGATCCATAAGCCTAATATCTGAGCCATGCAAATCGGCTCATATGGCGGCCATGAAAGCCGCCAAGGATGCCGGTATACTGCTTTCTTATGATCCCAACGTCAGGTTGCCCCTCTGGCCTTCTGCTGATGCTGCTAGAGATGGCATCAAGAGCATCTGGAATCAGGCTGATTTCATTAAGGTACCTACCTTTGCATAAATTACCTACATGTATGCATTCGTAATGGATCAGATATATATTATCATCAAAATATTCTCAATATTGTGACTTAACTCCCTAGATATGTACATGTGTGTGCATTTGTAGATGAATCAATCTATATGGACCATATATATTGTCATCAAAATATACTCAATTTTACGACTTAATTCCCTGGATATATAATTGTATACAAGATTATTATTGATATTGCAAATTAGATTTTTATTTTTATTTTTAAAATATTTCTACCGAACAAATTAATCATAAACTACGTGCTTAATAGTTTGTTATTTTATCATATCATATCGTGAGTGAGTGATTTGTAAGCAATCTAGTACTAATTTATAGGTGAGCGATGATGAGGTGCAATTCCTAACTCAAGGAGATCCTGACAAAGAAGAAGTGGTTCTCTCCCTCTGGCACGATAATCTCAAACTGCTTGTTGTCACTGATGGTGAGAAGGGTTGCAGATATTTTACTAAGGTATATAGACGTACTTTTACTTACCTAAACCTTTGGAACTTGCTACCTACTTCTATGTACACGTACTAATCTAATGATCTCAAATTAATATAACATATACAGAAATTCAAAGGAAATGTGACTGGTTTCTCGGTTAAAGCTGTTGACACAACTGGTGCGGGTGATGCTTTTGTTGGTTCATTTCTTCTTTCCATGGCTAAAGATATGTCCATCTTTGAGGTAAGATTTCAGTTAAACTTTCATTTTCTGATTTTTGATAATTAGTAATCTTAATAACTATGTTCAATTATTTTTGACCATATAGGATGAAGCAAAATTGAAGGAGGCTCTGTCTTTTGCAAATGCTTGTGGAGCTATCTGTACTACTCAGAAGGGTGCAATTCCTGCTCTTCCAGCCGTATCCGATGCTCTCGAACTCATTAAGTCAAAAGCCAAATAGATTTTATTTTTCTCTTTCGGCATAGGTTTATAAGCGTGAGACTATATATGTATCTGCTTATTCCGTTTTTTCTTTTTTTCTTTCTTATCCCTTTGGCCATCTAGTTGGTGTTCGGTTTTTGGATAATAAAGAAATTATTCTAATTTTTTTTATTTTGATTTCTGATTCTTTCTTTTCTTTTAATTATGGAGCATGTTTACGTATATACATAAAGGGGAAAAAATGACATTTGGCCCATTAGTAACTTTAGTACCTGATAAAAAAAAAAATCACTTTGGTACCTGAAGTTCAGACCCCGACCCAACATTAGTACCTAGAACACTGTTGGCCATTACGGTGTTAGTCGGGTAGCAAACTTTGAAGGGTGTTCTCGTCTCTTCACTCAATCTCTTCTTCTTCCTCTTGCTTTCTTCGTCTTCTTCTTCCTCCCAACTCTCCATGTGTCTCTCAATCTCTTCTTCTTCCTCAAGCTCAGATTTCCAATCCATAGGTGGCAAACTCTCATCTACAACGGGTACATAGCTGGAATATTTCCCTGCTTCTCCTTCCTCGACGAGTACATAGCAGCTCGACTCCCGAGAGTTTTTGAATATCGAAACCCAGAGTATAAGTATGGGATATTACCAAGAAAATGGGGATCAAATAGAAGGAACATACATCATAGTCTAGCTGGTCTTCAGGCTCTTGGATATGAAGAAGACGTGCCAACTCCCCTCTCTCTTTCTCTTGCTTTAACCCCTAATCCTCTCTCCATATTCCCCCCCCCCCCCCCCCCCCCCCCCCCCCCGGTCATCTTCACCGCCATGAGAAGAAGACGAAAATGAACCAAACCTCAGACTTTCTTCTCTGCCAATCTTCCAGAGTCCCTTTGATACGTTTGTTCAACCCAGAAAAGAAAAAAAAAAAAACTCAAAAATGTGTTGTGTGGGAAAGCAACAAAGATCTTCATCTTCGTGGTGACAGTGCTTATGGTTGTTGGCCTCGTCTTAGGTTCGGGATTCTCCGCCATGGCTTCCACCATCAAACAACAAATTTGAATTCTTCACTGTAGCTCTTAACCCCAAAACAGAAAAAACCAAAATCAAATTCAGGCAACAGAGACAACCTAACCAAAATTTTAACCACAAACACAATACCCAAATGGGAAAACTCCCAACCCAACCACAATAATCCTCTTCGGGTTCAAAATAGAAAGAAAAGTCTTCTTCTTCCTCCTCAACCCAACCACAATAATCCTCTTCGGGTTCAAAACTCCCAACCCAACCTCAAATTCGTCATATGTTTCTGGCAAAGAACTGCAAATTGCAATGGGAGAAAGATTGGGTCTTTAAGAAAGCTCTAAGAAATCAAAAGATGAAGAGAGCGTGAGGAAGAAGAAGAAATCAGAAGCTCAGATCGGAAAAGAAAGCATCAGCCTCTCTTCCGATTTCAACCCATAATCTCCGCCCCGCTGTCGTCGCACCCTTCATCTTGCCCTTCTTCCTCCTCCTCCGCCGCGTCAACCGCCTCCGCCACTTCTTCTTACTCCTCCCTCTTCCCTTCTTCTACTTCGACATCTCTCACCCAAGTCAACAGGTGAAGAGACAATTTTGTTGTGGACCACATAGTGGAGGAAAATAAAAAAACAAATAACATTAGAGACTCAAATTACCCATTTACCCTTTATTATATGTCACCTGGCTAACGCCGTAACGACCAACAGTGTTCTAGGTACTAATGTTGGGTCGGGGTCCGAACTTCAGGTACCAAAGTGATTTTTTTTTTTGTCAGGTACTAAAGTTACTAATGGGCCAAAGGTCGGGTACTGTTTGATTCAGGGTGCGGGGTGCCAATCTCCCATTATTCTCGGCCCCTACTAGTGTTGCAGATTGGCTTATCTTGGCCTCTTCATCAAGTCCTCAGACCTTTGCCTCTTTCTTGATGATTTTGTGGGCTACTTGGAGAAATAGAAATGCTAAGGTTTGGGAGGGTGAATTTAAGCAAGCTTCACAGATTGTCCCAATGACTTTGGGTTGGCTGGAAGAATATAATGCTGCTCATTCTTCTACCCAGTCGGGTCCGGTTGCTAGGCCGGTTCCCAGGTGGACGAAACCTCCATTGGTCTTCGTAAAACTGAATGTTGATGTTGCCTTTGATCAAGCTTCGGGTCGCTCGGGTTAGGTGGGGGTGTTTAGGGACCATGACGGGGCTTTTCATCATGGGTTTCAGCATTTCATCACAATGGTTCAATCAGCTCGCCATGCGAAGCTGCTAGAACAGGTTATAGGGGTGTAGCTGGCTATTGAGAATCATCTTACTCCATTGATTGTGGAGACGGACTACTTGAATTTGGTGTCAGCTTTATCTTCTGCTGCACTGGATTGTTCGGACCTCGATTTTTTGCTAGATGACTTGCGAGCTTTGTTGCCTGAAGCCTTGGAAGCTCTTTGTTAATGTTTAAAGTTCAGCGGTAGCTAAACCTTTACTAACGCTAGTCCAATGGGTTGACCGCTATCTCTGATACTCTATAGAGCTCTTACTACCTGTCAAGTGAAATACAGAAGGCGTCAGAGGGAGACCACGCTGGGCGGTCTTCTCTTCTCCGATGTCTAAGTTAATCAATGTATTTGTGTTGACAAAGTGACAGTAGGTAAGTATTAAATGCGTAATTAATGAGGAGAGAGGAGAGGACCTTTTATAGGTGAGGAGAGAGCTGATCTTCTCCATGTTTTTGATGTGGGACTGATATGCTTCAGTCCCCAGCTTCTGGAGCTTCTGATGTTGTCTTGGCGCGGCATGTGGCGGCGCGTCAGCGGTGATCTGGGGGCAAACCGGGGCTCAGGCGGTAGCTTGCTTGGCTGTGTTCCCTTAGGTCACTCCTTGGGCGGGAGTCAGTACCGCTGGTGGTAGCATGAGCGTGGCTCATTATAGCTAATTATGCTTGCAAATGCCTATGTAAGTACAAGTCCCCCAAGTCCTCAGTCAAGGAGGGCAATCTTGGTTGGGGAGTTGCCTAGCGGTTCGAAGCATTGCTTCCACCAGTCTTGCAAAAGCATAATTAGCGTCAGTGCGTTGTCAACCATGGACTTACTGAGTAAACGCTTTATACCCTTCCGGGTGGGCCCCTGCTAGGCCCCCTAGGGAGTCCCCCACTCCCCAGCTAAGATAGACCTCCATTTGGCCGGTGTATTGTTTGTTGAGGGGAGCTGTGCTGAGCAGAGGGTGTTGGGTAGCGAACCCAATCTTTGATACCCAAGTAGCGGGGGTTAACATGGCTGATCAGGGCTATCGAAGACTGTTAACGCCTCCCCCTACCTGTCCCGGAGGACCATGTTTTGACTGCAACGCCGCGTTGCGGTCGTTGTCAAAGTGAGGCGTTACCTCGGGAATCGCCGCTGGTGGAAGTCCCTCCGCTGATGATAAGTGACCGGCAATGTCGCGAGGACCTGCCTGGCTGCAACCTGGTGCATGGCGTTGCTGTTAGCAGTGACGGTCTTCCCCGGTGTTGAGGGAGTTGTCCTTATTGGAGGCTAGCTTGCATGGAAGAGGCTAGCTTGCATGGAAGATGATAAGTGAGAAGTTCTGCTAGCGAAGTTGTGCTTAGCGGAGACTATCTCGCTTGCAAGATGATTGATGATTTTCCTTTTCGATGGTTACCTTGGACAGACGCTTCGTGTGATGGTGCCCGACACGTGGCCTACATGTATTGGATTAGCGTGTGCGAAAACGTCTCTTCAGCATGGCCGTCATCTCGTCATTAATGCGAGTAATTATTGATTTTGTAACCGAGGCGTCGCCTCGGTTAATCCGGAGAGTAAGTGCGTTTGTGGGGCACGTGTAGAGTTGTGGTGCGGTGTCATTATTCGGCGGACAGCCTAGATTAGTTTGATGTAGACATAAAAGAGAGGGAAACCTTGTGTTTTGGAACTTCGTACTTTTTACCTTGTGTCGTCGTCTTCAAGCTTCGCCCTGCGTTCCGAGAAGAGGATTGCTAAGATTCCGTGAAGGTATCCAGTTCTTGAAGCACGAAGATCTTCTGTAGTGAAGTGAAGCGCCTTTGACTGCACTCAAGTTCTCAGCTTTGAGGTTGGTACTCTAAATTGCACCCTTGTTTCATTGGATTTCCGCGTTTGCTTTTGTCGGTTTCTGGGTTTTTTTTTTTTTTTTTTCACTTTGGGGTACTATGTTCCTCTCCGGTGTGTTCTGAGGGTGTAAAGAGAGTTTTGGGGATGGGCTTTGGTGTTTGGTAGAGAGTTGGGGTTTAGGGATTTGCTGGATGGTTGAATTTGGGTTGAGTATATGGGAATTTTCTGTTCTTGTTTTGGTGTTTTCTGGGCAAGTGTTCTTGATGCTCCTGGATGTAACTGATAAAAGGATAGCTTAGATCTTGTGCGAACTAACTGGTTTGGGTTTTAGGGTTGTGGGATGGCTAGCGTCGTAGATATCTCGAGCGGTGAGGATTCTGGGTCTGATGAGTCGCTCAACTTGGCGGTGTTGAAACCAAAAAAATCACAAGTCCAAAAATTATATGGTGATGGTCTTTTAGATCAGAAAGGTGGGAGGCCATCGCACCAAATATTTGTGCACAATTATACGCTTGTACAAGCTGTTGCGAGACCGAGAAAAAGAAATACATTCATACATCTCTGATTGAAAAGCTTAAAGTTTGAATATCCAGCAAATGAAGATAATTGCTATTCAAAATTTTGGTCTTTGAGTTTTGATAAGTACAACTGACGTCAAGGATACATGTTCTGCTAGCTTTGACTATTCAAGTGTTGGTCAAGTGCTTGACCAATTCAAATGTGAAGATAACAGCTGGAGATAAACTTTTCATTCAAATTCAAATACAAAGTTGGAAAGGGTTATTAGCTACCCAGCTACACTTATCCAACTGCTGCTATATAGAGGTGGCAACGTGAAAAGAAATACACAGAGGGGCGAGGAAAAAATCAGCAAGCAAAAGCTATATTTCGGCCGAAACAGAGAGTGAATTTTAGAGGGATCCATCAACAAGTCAAGCTCCAAGACAGAAGCTCAGGTATACTTCACGTCCATGCTATACTTCTCTTCTTTCTCTTCTTTGACAGAGAAACATGTCGGTCCAGCATGCTTGTTTCAAACAAAAGGAAGGTTGTTCATGAACAACCTATATCCTTTTGTTGGCTACCGAAAACAACTATTGTCGTTCATGAACGGCCGAGCTTTTGAGCTTCATTGAGATCTCCTCCTGCATTAAGACATATGATCGTTCACAAACGGCTAAAGTCTTAATATAAATGGCTGCTGTAATTTTCAATATTGGAACATTAAGTCGTTCATGAATGGCTGGGTTCCAATGTCGAAACCTACACACAAGACGCTGCTGCAAAACTACATTCACTCTCTTTCAAAATTAGCAATACGGACCACCACCAAAGAGCCTCGCAACCCTCTGTTTTCCCATCCACCATGATATATATAAACCACCACTTCCAGAACAAAATGAAAATTGAAGTCATGCTCAGAGGAAAAGTGAAAGAATGATTAAACTTCTTTCCTTGTTTCTAGATTTGGTGATTTAATCAACAAGAAACAAAAAATGAACCAAGCTTAGTTGGTTAATTGCTGGTGCTTTGTCTTTTGAAACGGTGGAGACCAAACATAATGGATGCCATCTTAATTGTCTAAACAAGCATTGAAACTTGAACATGCATGCTGAACTAGAAGACAAATGATGACAAAGATTAATTAATAGATCTTTGAGGCCATGGTATGACCAGTATGAAGACAAAACAATGGTGGCAATTATATTAATTGAAACGGTGCTATACATGATCATCAAGAAGGTAAAAATTTCAATTGATCATTCAGAGTGGTGCGCCGTACCAAAAGTCAAAGAACGCGTCGCGCCAACTCTGCACACCGGTCGTTTGCCCAATCGCCACTCAACCTGCAGCGGCAGAGAATCAAATTTGGGAGTTTAGTCAGTGTTTTGATGGATCGTAATCCATTGAGAAGAAAGATAGAGGCCTTACCCAGTTCGTAACTACAGCATCACAGGCATGCAACCCGCTATTTGTGCAGAGGCAAGCTTCAAGTTTCCCTCTTCAAGACGAATTGTAAGAATTGGCTTCCATCTCCAACACGATCTCTGGTAGCTCGAGGAAATGACGAAGGATCCCACTTTTTCTTATGTAAGGATAGAGTTATCAGTTTAGTCTCATGGATGGAGTGGGCCTTACAATTGGGCTAACGCATATTAAAGCTGAAGGCTTGGAAAGGAAATTGGGTGTCCAAATCATTTGGGCCTGACCCAGCATGGAGCTAAAGGCCCAGAAATACAGATCATCTTTTAAGTCAGTTTATCCTGATGTTCGGGCCCGGCTAAATTTGTTTGTCGACAACAAAAGCCCATTTACATGGCCCAGTAAAATATTCAACACATCAAGGTGCCCAAATTAAATTCTGGCGTCTGCAAAGAAATACATTCGACGGATTCAAAATATGTACATCCGCCAACACAAAAATTCTCCTAACACCAGAGATACAAATTCCCCAAGAACTACAACGGTTTGATCCCTCCCCGAGGGTATGTAGGCAATCTAGCGTCCCCCTAGATGCAACCGCAATTCCAAATAAAATCTCTGACTCCCTGGTTCATCCAATCCGAATCCCTTACCTCATCACTCAAATTCTGCCAAACACCAGGAAACGTCACAGCCTTTCGAAATAAAATCTCTGACTCCCTGGTTCAACCAATCCGAATCCCTGACCGCATCAGTCAAATTCCGCCAAACACCAGAAACGTCATAGCCTCCCCAAACAAATCTAAAACAAATCGAATCCCTGGTTCACTCACACCAAATTCGTGCAAACACTATTCCTATTCCAAAAAGCAATACCCTCCAATGGGTCATTCACCCATTGGAAATCTTGAATTATGAATGGCTTGATCCCTCTCCAAGGGTACGTAGGCAACCCATTCAAAAATCCGGGTTCAGCCGCAAAAACAAATAGACAAACACACATCCACAATTGGTTTCTTCATAAATGGAATCAAAGGGTGTTTCCCTGTAACAAGGGAATATAATTAAGAGACACATTCTGTCTTGAATGGGTCGAACCCGAAATAATTAAAACTCTGTTCACTAAATGAATACGAGTGAAATTATGTTGGGTGACATTTACGCTCACTGTGTGCATATTTTTACTTAACAGGCGGATAGGGTGTTTATTGATTCATTGCGTTCGTCTGCCCCTGCAGGAACCTCCTGGTCTGAATCGCTAGACATTGAACCGCTACAGACCATACCCTGGGAAGTTGCCAGGGGTCGCGCTGGTCGTCCTGGGAGTTCTAGGGCAGGAGAGGATGTTGCTACTAGCAAGAGACGGGAGGATAGGCTGGCGAGTAATAGTGCCACTAGCGGCTCTGCTGATGGGGTGAGAGAGGCTAGCGGGGAAGAGGTTGAGTCAGCCTGGGTTCTCTGCGACAGTACACCTATTGACGAGGCGGGAGGGCCGATGACGGTGGCCGTCGTCAACCGTGTGAAGCGGGTGTTCAGCCTGCCAGGCGTTGTGAAGTTGCGACCTCCGCTGAAGGATGAGAGAGCGTCGGTCTTGCCAGCCGGTCATGCCACCGTGCACGAGGCGATCTTCCGCCAAGGAGTGACATTCTCACTACTGCCAAATCTCCAGATTTTAGTCTGTGAATTTGGCCTCGCTTTTGGGCAGATTTGCCCCAACATGTGGCGGTTACTAATGGCGCTCAACTCACTATGGCAGTTTTTTGGCTGTGAGGGTCCAACTGCGGCGGAAGTGCTACACTTCTACTAACTAATATATGTGCGGTGCCAAGGTTGCAGTGGGCAGGTGAACCTGAGTCGTCGTCAGGGGGCGCCCAAATTGGTTGAGAATTTGAAGGATTCTATGTCACCTTGGCGAGGGACCTTCTGCGTTGCCACCGATGGATGGGAGTACCAAGCAGGGTCGAATTCGGGGGAGCCGACATTAAAGATTAAGTCGGAATTCCAACCTATCCCAGGTTGTTGGTCCGCCGAAGTTTAGAGTTGATTTTTGTTGCGTAACAATTTCCTTTTCTAATAACCATTTTGTTGTTTTTTTTTTTTGTGTAGCGGGCCTGCGCTATAGCCTAACGCCCGAAGAAGAGTGCCGCTTGGCAAGGATCAGCGGCTGCTGGCAGAACCGCAATTTGCTAGATCTCCGCCTACTTACCGGCTGGGAACTGTTGGTCGATCAGCAGCTGACACGAGCCCTTGGTAAGTAGCATTCCCGGATGAGTGGTTTAGTTTGTCGTTGTCAAGCTAACTCTTTCTTTTGTATAGATTCTCCGCCTGGAAACAGAGCATGCCGCGAGGCGTTTGAAAAAGCCATGGACCGTGCCGAGATCACCAACTTCTTGGAGAGCATGTACATCTCTAGGCTAGAGGCCCAACAGACTATCGTCGACCCTCAGACATTGACGCTGAGCCCCTCTGAGGTTCCAGTGGTGTTGCCGATGTCGCACCACTCACACCTCGGCCCCAACAGCTCGCCCGTAGTGCAGATGGGAGCTGGCGAAAGCAATGTCCCTGCTGCGCCAATGAAGCAAAAAGAGATGGTGGCCTCCATTAGGCGTGGGCTGCAGAAGGAGAGGGTGGCTCCCTCAAAGGAGCCAGTGACTGTTGCTGGGCTGGAGCCGCAGATGGGAGCGCTCCCCGTCGCCGCTGGTGTGTCGCTGGTGGTACACCAAGGGAAGCGGCGACAAAACGACCCGGTCGTCGAGGATGATGCCGCCAACATGGAGATCATTGGGGTTCGCCAGTGGAAGAAGGCAAGGCAGACCGCCTCGAAGGCCACTGTGACCACTGGGCCGGAGGTTCAGGCGAGCGACCTCGACTCGTTTTCCGCATATGCCGAATTCCTGACAGAGCCTGAGCCGGAGTTTATTTTCACCTCTGCCAGCGGCTGGGTTTTGGCAGGTTGGAGGGAATCGTGCGCTCAACAGCCATTGATCAGTCTCCCTACAGTTCAGCCTTCGGACACTTGTCCGTTGGGCTACATGAGATGTTCCTGACAGCCTCAAAGCAGCCCTAGGTGGAGCGGCAGCTCAGGGAGGAGATCAAGGGTCTCTAGAGGGAGTTGGCGGAGACTAAGGACAGTTTGGCGGATGCGGAGAGGTGCCTGACCAAGGCAGAATGTGATGCCGCTGATGCCCGCGGCAAGTTGTCTATCGCCGTTGCGCGGGACGTGGAGCAAAATAACCATGTCTCCAGGCTAGAGCAAGATATAGCCCTGCTGAAGGATCAGGTGGCGGTAAAGGTAAAGAAAGTTGAGATCCTTCAACGGGATTCTGCCGCTAAGTCTGCTGAGGCGAAGAGACTGGAGGATGAGGTTGTTCGTATGGGAGCAGAGGGGAACTGTGCGGCGTCTGCCTCTGTGGAGGCGTTTAAGCAGTCGGCGGAGTACAAGAAAGCGTTGACTGAGGCGGAAAAGGTCTGTGCTATTGCCAACATGGAGCTGCTGAAGCAAAAGGGCGCTATTGACTGGGTCAAGGCGTCCCAGCCTGTTAGGTCGTCAAGTCAGAACACACCGCTCACGCAGGGTGTGGTTCGCACCGAGGCTGAGGATGCCCGTTCAGGTAGCAGGGAGAGTGGTGTGCGTCCGGAGGACAACTCTCAGCAGACCCCGCCTCCTACTCAGTCCGAGGTCTCCCGTGCTAGCTTTCTGGCCGCCCATACCCGAGCGAATGGTACCATTGTAACGCCAAGCCCTACCGCTCATGGGTCCAATCAGACAAGCCGTCAGTCCTAGCAACAACCGTCGCCGAAGGGCGAGACTCCCGCTGAGGCCCCTCATCAATAAAGATAGCTCCACAGTCTGGAGTAGTGCCGTTGAGGCCTTTGTCTTAGTTTTGTTTTTTTTTTTGTTTTTTTTTTTTTTTGCGCCACTGAGGCCTTTTGTAATTCATCAATACTCTTGGGCGGGGAGTCCCGACCCCTAAAATGAAATTGGTATTTTGCTTCAGAGATTTTTCCAAGTGTAGATGCGTTTGCTGATTATATTGTTTGCATATTTATGAACCGCTAGAGTTTTGACTGCTGTTTTGTGACTCAATGAAACATTAAAGCGATTAAAATTGTTCCCAAGTGCACGATGTAGCGGACATGGTCCGCCGAATATTGTTGGCGTTGCCAGTTGATTCTTGTGCTTGGACTTGGCGACAATGGTTTGAATAATTCCTCGTTTCATTGATAGCTGATATGTCAGCGTTTACAAAAAGCGGGGTTGTACCCGTTGGATAGCTTCCCTTAGCTAAATATTGAGTCAAAAATTTAGCTAAGCCAAGATGCTCTAGGGCAATGGTATGACTACTTGTAGTAATATTGAAAGTGTTCGGTATTCCAAAGGTGGCTCGTTGTGATGGCAACCATGTCATCAGGTAAAAGGTGTCGGGGCTAGCGACTTTCACAATTTTGTATGGACCCTCCCAAGTTGGGCGGAGTGCTGTTGGCGGTGGAATGACTTCCTTTATTACCCAGTCCCCCAGTTGGAGGTTTCGGGCTTTGACCCTGGCATTGTAGAAACGCGATACCCACTGCTTGTTTTGCAGATTGTGCAAATGGGCCTTGTGTCATTTTTCCTCTATGAGGTCTCTATCGAGGTTGACGCCCTCGCCGTTGGTCTCGGGGCAGTAGTCTTTGACTCTAGCGGTAGGTTGAGTTACCTCAATAGGTAGGACGGCCTCAGTTCCGAACATCATGCAGAATGGTGTTTCACCAGTGGCAGAAGTTGGGGTAGTTCTGATGGCCCAAAAAACTTCTGGAAGCTTCTCTGCCCATAAACCCTTGTCGTCATCGAGTTTCTTTTTTAGCATTTTCTTGATTATCTTGTTTGCTGCTTCGACCTGGTCGTTGGTTTGGGGGTGAGTGACAGATGCAAAACTCATCTTGGTCCCCAGGTTAGCGGTGAAAGATATGAGTTCCTTATTATTGAACTGTGTGCCATTGTCTGTGATGATGGTGTGGGGGACACCATAGCGGCAGTAGATGTTCTTCCAAAGGAAGTGAGTTACCTTAGCGGTGGTTATTGCCGTTAGTGGTTCTGCATCGATCCACTTGCTATTGTAGTCAATGGCGACAATGATGTACTTGAACTAGCCTTTGGCGGTTTAGAATTTTCCCATCAAGTCAAGGCCCCACGTTGAGTGAATCCATGGACCAATGATGATCGACAGTGGTTCCGCCGGGGCATGTGGGAGATCAGCATATTGTTGACATTTGTGGCAAGATCTTGATATCCTTCTGGCGTCGTCGACGAGCGTGGGCCAAAAGTAGCCTTGTCGCATTGTGCGATTGGCCAAGGACCTGCTGCCTGAGTGGTTGCCACATTCGCCGCCCTGTATCATTGTCAGTACGACATTTCCCTCTTCTAGGGTTAGGCACCGGAGGTTGGGGTGGGTTAACCCCTGTCGGTAAAGCTTGCCATTCTGGATGTTGTAGCGGGTTGCTCTCCGCTTGAGCTGTCGTGCTTCGACCTTATCCTCTGGCAATGTTCCGTTGTGCTTGTACTCGATGATCTTGTCCATCCAACTGGGATTTACCTCAATGTTGAAGATTTTCGCCAGGGTTTTTGTGATGCTAGGCTTGTAAAGACACTCCACCCTTGTGTCCGCTGGACTTTGGTGTGGTTGAGCAGTTGCTAGTCTTGCTAGGGAATCAGCCTTGGCGTTCTTTTCCCTGGGGATCTGTATGATGGTGTGATATTTGAATTTTTTTAGGAGTGTTTTGACGTACCCCAAGTACGCTGCTAACTGTTGGTCCTTGGCCTGGAAACTGTCGTTGACCTGGTTAACAACAAGCTGGGAGTCGCTGAATATGTTGACGCTGTCAGCTCCTGAGTCGATGGCAAGGAGTAAGCCGGCAATGAGAGCTTCATACTCCGCCATGTTGTTTGAGGCTTTGAAATTGAACTTTAACGCGTATTCCACGTTCAGTCCCCCAGGCCCTGTCAAGATGACTCCGGCGCCGCTGGCCCTGGCACAAGCGGAGCCGTCCATGTGTAGGTTCCAGTCAGACTGCTGGGGAGCAGGCTCTTCAGCGGTTGTTATTTCCATGTTGGGCTCTGTTTCTATGTTGGGTTCAACCTGACGCTTAGTGAGCTCAGCAATGAAGTCTGCCACCGCCTGGCCCTTCATGCCGGTTCTTGGTTTGTAGTCAATGTCGAACTCGCTAAGTTCGATGGCCTATTTGCTGAGACGCCCCGAGTACTCAGGGTTCTGCATTACCTGCCTCGGCGGTTGATTCGTTAAGACATGAATTGTGTGGGCCTGAAAGTACTGGCGGAGGCGCTTAGTGGCGACGATGAGTGTGAGAGCGAGCTGTTCCAGGGGTGGATATCTTGTTTCGGCCCCGTTCATGCCTCTGTCGGTGTAGAATACGGGGAGCTCGTCCTGGCCCTCCCGCCGGACAATGGTGCAGCTTACCGCTGTCTGTGATACCGCTAGGTATATGTATAATGTCTCCCCCTGCACAGGAATAGAGAGGAGTGGAACTGCCGCCAAGTGCTCTTTCAAGCTTTGGAACACTGCCTCACAATCTGGATTCCAGTCGATGACCTTGTGGGTTGTCTTCAGGACTTTGAAAAATGGGAGACACCTGGCAGTAAGTCTGGAAATAAACCGAGAAAGGGCGGTTAGTTTTCCCTGGAGACTCTGAACGTGCTTCTTCCATTCTGGAGCCTTTATGTTGAGGATGGCTTGTACCTTGTCAGGGTTGGCCTCTATGCCCCGTTCACTGACTATGTAACCTAGAAATTTGCTGGCGATGACGCCGAATAAGCATTTTTCTGGGTTAAGGCGCATACCGTAGGCCAAGAGAATGGCGAATATAATTCTGAGGTTTGCCACTTGTCCGCTGGGCTTTATGCTTTTTACCAACATATCGTCCATGTAGACCTTGATGATTTTGCCCAAATGTTCAGCAAACATAGCATTCATCAGTCGCTGGTAAGTTGCACCGGCATTCTTCAAACCGAAAGGCATGACATTGTAGCAGTATAAGCCCTTATAGGTGGTGAAGGAGGTGCACTATTGGTCACCAGGGTGAATCTTGATCTGATTGTAGCCGGAGAAGGCATCCATCATGCTGAGTAGCTCGTGCCCAGCGGTTGCATCGACCAGTTGGTCTATGCAAGGTAGCGGGAAACTGTCCTTGGGGCATGCCTTGTTGAGGCCCTTGAAGTCGACACACATTCGCCACTTTCCGCTGTGTTTTTTTACCATGACCAAGTTGGAAATCCACTGAGGGTAATTTACTTGGCGGATGAATCCAATGCTCTGGAGCTTGGCAACCTCCTCCTCTATAGCACGGTATATTTCCTCATCAAAGGCACTTCGCCGTTACTTGGTAGGGTAGGTGGATGGTTTGATACTCAATTTGTGTGTGATGATCTCGAGGGAGATGCCTGGCATGTCAGCGTAGGACCATTCAAAGACTGCGGCGTTGTCACGTAGAAACTGGGTGAGTTTAGCTGCTACCTCTGGGTCTAGCTGAGCGCCGATGCGGACTGTCCGCTTAGGGTGCTCGTCGGAGATGTTGATAACCCTTAAGGACGTTTCTGGGTTGACAAGCTCCTTTTTGACATATTTCTTCTCGTCATCCCTGGGGTCCTCAAAGATATCTGGTGCCGCTGCGTGATTTCCCACTGTTAGGATTTCATGGCGGCGTGCTGATCGTGCCACGGTTGTGGAGTAGCACTCTCGTGCCAGTTGTTGACTTCCCTTCGCACAGCCTGTCCTGTTGGGAGTAGGGAACTTCATGAGGAGCATGTACCTGGCGATAATGCATTTGAGTTTGTTTAGTGTCGGTCGACCAATTATGGCATTATATGAACTGAAGCAGTCCACAATGATGAACTCCGTATGGATTTCCGTCGTTCGTCGACTAGCACCGATAACCAGTCGCATGTAGTCAGAGCCTAATGGCTGTGTGACGTCACCGGAGAAGCTAAGCAATGGCTCATGATCCTGCAGTAGTTTTCTGTTCCCCAGGAGTTTGTCGTAGCACCTGTTGAAGATGACATTTATAGCGGACCCGCTGTCGACAAGGATCCTTCCTACTGACCATTTATCGAGTACGGCATCGATCAAGAATGGATCGTCGTGGGGCAGATGTACTCCGCACTCTCCTCCTCTGCGAAGGTAATGGGCTTCCAACTAGATTTGGGGAGCTTAGCGGACCTCTCATAGAGGATATTGCACACCTCCTTAGGGTGGTTAGCATGCGCGTAGCGCTTTTTTTCCCTGTGAGACATTTTGGTAATTGGAGCCCACTGTCAATGATGTTGATGCGACGCAAGGGCTCAATGTTTGCGATCACGGGTGGTGGTTCGTGTACCTTGAATTGTTCCATCTTACCGTCTCAGTACAAGGTCTCAATGGCCGTTTTGAGGGCGTTGCAATTGTTAGTGTTGTGGTCGCTGTCTTCGTGATATTTACACCACTTGCCAGTGTTTCTGGGCTTTCCTACCCTCGGGTATTTCCTTGGGGGTGGTGGCAGGATCTGGTCCTTGCACTGGTCGTATATTTCTTCGTATTAGGCCATGAGGACCGTAAACACTGCGTACCGCTGGGATGACTCCGTCTGTTTATTACGGTTATCCCCATGAAATGAGCGGCTGCACTTATTGTAATGCTGGTCCTTCTGCCGCTTGCTCTAGTGGTTGCTCTGTTGCCACTCTCTCTTCTTATCAGTTGGCGGAGCAGGAGAGGTTTTGTTAGCGGTTTCCTGATGGCTGGTGGAGGGTTAGGTGGACTTTACAAGTGTTGGTGGTGATGGGGGGGGGGTTTCTCTATTTGTGATGAATTCTGCCTGTGCATGGACGACAGTCTCGCTCATGACATGGTCGTAAGCAGCGTTGGGATGATTGTAATTAAGGTGATAGAGAAATGGCCCATTAAGAAGTCCCTGCTTGAAAGCTGCCAGCACTATTATCTTATCAAGATCGCGGCATTGGGACGTTGCCGCTCGCCACCTGGTAACGAACGCCTTCAATGTTTCCTCCGCCCCCTGCTTGAGGTTGAATAGCTGAGTTGTACGGCCGCCAACAGGATGAACCGAGAGAGGAAAGCATTTGATAGTGCATGGAATGAGTCAATGGACCCTAGCGGACACTCAAAAAACCAACTCATTGCCTCATTATCCAGCGTTTCGCTGAATAAGTGGCGAAGGGTGGCGTCATCGAAGCACTTGTTATGGTGACTTTTTTTAAGGTGTCCATATAGACAAAGGGGTCGATCATGCCGCTATAATGTGACATCTTTGGTGTCTTTGCGTGCGCCGGGCGGATGGCATGCAGGATTCTGGCGGTGAATGGTCCGGGACTAGATGCAAAGAGTGGATTTGGTATTGGCGCTGGGGCGCCTGCCTCGGCCCGGATTAGCCTTTGCTCTAGTTGTTGCATCTGCTCCAGTATTAGGGTGGTTGTGTCTCCCTCGGGTCCTATCTGGATGTTCCGCTGGACCAGCTCTCGCCTAGGGATAGGTATGTTACCCTCGGTTCTGGCCCTGATTGTTGAGCGGCTGGTATGTGGCTGTGACTCCGCCTCCTGCTCCAACATTAGTCGGGGCTCAAGAGATGACCGCATTCTTTGTAGCTCTGGTGCGTTCAACGGTACCTACATCGTATGATTGGTCTGGGTACCAGTCCGCCGGTGTTGGGCTAACTGCGCCTAGTGCTCTGCGACTGCACGCTTTTGCGCTGGGTTGACGTTTGCTTCCAGCGCCTTCTTCAGCTCATCAAATCTTGACATCAGCGTGGCCCCCTGTTTTTGTGCCTCTGCCTTTTCTCTGCGCTCCTGCTCGCGCTCTCGATTTACCTTGTGAAGGTCCGCCAGTGCCAGCTCATACATAACGGCGAGGTCTTGCACCGGCAGGCGGCTGCCGCTCGGCTGAGCCTCCGCTGTAGTGTGGGTTGGTGGGACCTGGGAACTGGCATGAGGTTCCCCGCCGGGGTTGACTGACATGCTGAATAGTGCACGGTTAACGTTAACCTCTGGATTGACGATCACTGGGTTGGTGGGATAGGGGTTGGCGGACTGATCCGCCTGCCCCTCAGCGTTTCCCCCGCTACCGTTAGTCATGGTGGATGTGGTGAGATGGCCTTTTGTTCAAGGATTCCCACAGACGGCGCCAATGTTAATGTTTAAAGTTCAACGGTAGCTAAACCTTTACTAACGCTGGTCCGATGGGCGGACCGCTATCTCTGATACTCTATAGAGCTCCTGCTACTTGTCAAGTGAAATACAGAAGGCGTCAGATGGAGACCGCGCTAGGCGGTCTTCTCTTCTCTGATGCCTAAGTTAGTCAATGTATTTGTGTTGACAAAGTGATAGTAGGTAAGTATGAAATGCATAATTAATGAGGAAAGAGGAGATGACCTTTTATAGGTGAGGAGAGAGCTGATCTTATCCATGTTTTCGATGTGGGACTGATATGCTTCAATCCCCAGCTTCTGGAGCTTCTGATGTTGTCTTGACGCTGCGTGTGGCGGCGCGTCAGCGGTAATCTGGGGGCAAGCCGGGGCTCAGGCGGTAGCCTGCTTGGCGGTGCTCCCATAGGTCACTCCTTTGGCGGGAGTCGGTACCGCTGGTAGTAGCATGAGCATGGCTCATTATAACTAATTATGCTTGCAAATGCCTATATAAGTACACTCTTGTACTCAAGGTTGGAAGACAGGCTAATGGTGTGGCTCACATCTTGGCTCAGGAAGCTAGGAATGATGAGTTTCTGTTAGTTTTCTTTTCAAACATTCCTGTCTGTGGAGGCTATATTAATCTCCGATTGTAATGATGCTCAATCAATGAATTAGTCTTTCATTCCCCTCAAAAAAAAACAAAATGTACAATGATAGAGGATAAACAAAAACGGTAACCTCAATTGCAAAGATTTAAATAAATCAGACATGCTACATTTTTTTGCTCTCTTTCTTTCTTCTTTTCTGGTTAATTTGAATCAGAAGCTACATCATTCTATAATAGGGTATTTACACCAGATTATGAATGTTAATTTTACAAATAACAATAAAGAAATTTTACATATTATAACTATGATGGTATTATAGTTACATGCTCATAGCCCTGGAATGTTCTGATTCTCCCTCCGACTCCCCTTCAGCTACCTCGACATACTCCTACACAGGTAGAATGTTTCTATCATGCCTTTTGTTCATTTTTTTTCTTTTGCTCTTTGGGAACATAGAAACCACACATTCTTTACTAAATAGTCCATGCCAAACAGAAATTGTATTTTCAATGGATTGTCCACTTTCATGATAAAGAAAAAAGGACGGACCACCCCGCAAATGTGGGTTCCACAAGCCAAATTAGCTTAAAGAATGAACTGTTGACCAAAAACAGAAACTGTTCAGTACTTCGAAATAAAATAAAGGACTAATTTCATTTCACCTCCCTGACGTTTACACCTTAAATCATTTATGCTCCTACCCTTCTAATGTCATCGTACGTCACCTAGTAGTCATCATTTTAATGAATCTTGTCCAACCATTAGTTGACAAAAGAACCAAGGGTTGGTGAGTCCATGGGCACCTGTGATGAAATTAGAAGCGCAAGGGTAGCCAATGAGGTAAATAAAATTATTTAAGGGATCCTAGAGGAAAAAACCAAAACAGGAAGACACACTTGGCAAGTACAGCATTCTTTGACTGCACTATATGGCTTTTCCATGCCTTTCAAGAGATCTCATTCAACTATATCGACCGGAAAGCAATCTTTACAGACGATTGCCAATCCCATGATGGCCACACAATTGATGGGAATCTCACTTGGACTAGAGGCCTTCCTTTATATGCTCTAAGTGGCTATAATTTTGACAATTATAGTTCAGACTGCCCTGGAGGCTTTTTTTCTAGCTTGTTTCAGTCTATTCATAAAAAATATAAACAAATAAAAATAAGAAGATGGCTGGAAAAGTGTAATCACTTGCAGGATCTTACCACTGATTCTTTCAACTTTATTTCACGAAGGTATCTTTCCAATGCACCGTCCCCTCGAACAATCTTCCCTCCACATCCAGGGGCATTTCCTGAATCCACAGACTCCTCATCAACCACTACAGCATCTACTCTATCTTCTCCTGTTTTAACATCCGGAATCTGAGACATAACCCCATCAAGATAATTAGTCGATATAACATATTTGAAAACAACTCCACATCCTTATCATGATATCATCATCATCATCATTTTCTTTCTAAAACATGCAGATAAGCAATGGATTCTTCCTCACCTCATACATGGCTTCGGTTAGAATACTTTCCAATATCGATCTTAATCCCCTGGCACCGGTATTCTTAGCCATCGCTTTCTTTGCCATGAGTCTTAGTGCTTTGTCTGTGAAATGCAGCTTCACCTGAAATGATTAAAACTATATCATAATCTTAACTGTTGGAAGAACATTCAACAGGTCGTCGTTGAGTTCATGCCTGGAAAAAGTAATTGAATAGTTGATGCTTTAGTTAAGTTTGCAGACATGGTACTGAAAGAACATTTGGATGGAGATCCCGCCATCTTGGCTTGTCTCCCATCCTCAATATGATATCTCTAAAGAAATCATAAGATTCCTGTCTTAACTCTAGTCAATCATGATACATATGCTTCAATGCTAGTACAAAACATGACTATTAAACAAAAAAGCAGAAGAAAAGTGCTTACATTGTTCATGCTAAATAGTTTCTTGTACTGCTTACCAAGGGCATTTTTTGGTTCTGTCAGTACCTGTAAAAAAGAGTAAATCGAAAAGTATAGGTCAAGCAATACTCAAAAAATTCTAATGCAGTGATAAGTATTTTGGCTAAGAGAAATTAAACATGACTCTATACTGAATTGAAAATCAATGACTCATGAATGTGTAGCACTTATTCTACATAGTACCCAAAATATTTACAGAAGGTCCGAGTTGACATAAAATGCCACTTCACCAGGTGCATGGAGACAGTTAATTCTGTAAAATCTAACTAAGGATTTATTCTGTTACAAGTTATAAGCAATTTTTTCCTGGTAAAATATCTTGTATGTAGGATCAGAAGCACCTGCAGGGCATTGAATCCAAACAAAAATGCTTTCGTTGTTACCTGAACAAGTTGGTCTTCAGTTAAAGCAGATAAACTAACTAATATTGCAAAACGTCCAATAAACTCGGGTATGAGTCCATATGCAATGAGATCAGCACTTTCAACCTGGACATTTGAAATGCAATTTTCAGACCATACGATAACAAATTTTTTTACTTCATATCAAGCAAATATATTCTGTACTTGTCCAAGAAACAAGCAGATCTATAAAGAAAATGGAACAGGCAAAAATCAGTTTCCCATTTCAACAACTTTGAAAGGTCTGAATCGTACCGATTCAAGTAAAGATGATGTCAGTATTGCGTTGGTTACACCACCAGCTCTCATGTTGGCACGGACAGGAGCACCAAAACCAATAGAAGAATCTTGTCGTCTGGTCAGAAATACAGATAGTTACCTAACATACGTTTAAGAAAAGAAAAAAAAAAAAAACGAATCTGCCTAGGAGAAATTGATACACATACCTCTCTGAAATGGTTTTTTCAAGATCTACAAATGCTCCACCACAAATAAAAAGGATATCTTTCGTATCTATCTGCAGATCAATTACATGAGTTTTAGGATCATGATATTGTAATAGTGAACTAATATGAATATGGTGGAGGTTGTATTCAAAATCAGGATATTCACCAGTCAAAGCTTTAAAATTCGTAGGGTAGGAGGTTATATTGCTTTGACTGTCTTCATAGTGAAACACTTTACCCAGTTCAGCTGAGTAGCTCAAGATAGAATTCATGATATAGGATGAATAAAACATGCATTGATGAAGTCTGATTTTAATAATTTCAACATTGAAGTGGAAGCACAAAATTCATACAGTGCAAAGCTGTCCACAGTCAGAACAGAATGTCTTACTGAGGGTGGGTGGAAGCTGACAATGAAATAACCTTAGTAAGATCATCTATGACTGACATTCTACAGGGACCCACGGCCTCAAGGACCTATTGCTTGGCATTCTTGGCTAGACAACCCCAGGGGTACCCAGCATGGCGAACTTGACATAAAGGAAAGTACTTCCCATACATTCACATTGGCGTTTTCCCCCTCGGGGCTCAATGGATGAGGCAGGTCATTGGTTAGTCTTAGAAAGGGTACAGCTGCCAGCTGGCAGTCAGACCCCATGTGACATTCTGTCAGGCCATTAAACATGAACTCCCATGATTCTAGCACCCATACGTGCACTAAAATGAAGAACGAATGTTATCATTCCTTGATTCTACATCAAAGAAGGGAGAAAGTTTTCCTTCACAATTCCCTTTTCAAGGCATTAGTAGTCTACATTTACGGTATGCAACTTTACTCTCCTAACTGTTGTACACAAATTAATTACTCCTAATCACCCTTGCTAACTTAAGCATCCAGGGTCCTTTGCCGATACCACACCAGTTTCCCTGGGTGACTGACTTGCTTGGTTTAAGCAGCCAGTAACAGGACAGCTAAGCATACACAAGCCATCGCATCAACCCAGATCAGCTCTGCATCCAGAGCTGAGCTTAGTACATTGGTCTAAGATGACGTTTAGGCCAAAACACAAAGATTTCAAACTATGCACATAGATCAAATTAGGAAGTTTATACGATATAAAAACCAGCAAAACCTAGGTTCTAATAATACCTGAATAAGATAATCAACATGATATGAACAAATTTGTGAGTGGCATTATATCTCAGAAAATTGAAACTACAAAATGTCATACCTGTATGTTATCACCCCGTGGATGCTTCCTCGCACCCTTCTCAGGAACGTTCACTATCTAAACAATGAAGAAAATATTACTCTTTAGTGAGTAGAAGAGACTCTGATGATAAATTAATAACACCAACTTGCTGCCTTGCCGGGGATGTGAAAGTTCATTATAAATAAAAGAGTGCTTAGCGTGATATGTAGCCTGTGTCAATTTGCAATTATAACTGATGCAAATATTATTTAGAGTCTCATTGAAAGGCATATTTTCTGAGCTATCATCACGAAAACACACACAAATCAATACAGAAAACAAAACAAAACAAAGCGTATTTAAATCTTTTGACCAAAAAAATAAGGAAGGTTAAATTTTATTTGGACAGGATAAATACTCCTTCATCTTATTAGTAAGAGTCCAAAACTTTTTTGAAATAGTAGATTATAAATTCATCTTACAGAGATAACAGACGGATTACTTTGTATGAAATAATGGCAAATGGAATACTTTGGAAGTAACAAGGAAGCTTCGGTGAAAATGAGAAGATCAATCAGAAAGTGTGGAGCACGCAAGAGTGCTAGTGAAAAATGATTGACCAACCCAATTGTAAGTGTTGCTCTCCTCTTCTAATTTCACCAAACAAAGAATCCTTATTCAAAGCCATAGCGAAGAAGTAGAGAGTTCTGACTAAACCACCTAAATGATGGTTGGGACAAAAAAGGATAGCAAGGAAGTTGTACAAGAGAAAGAATGGCCTTCAGACCAAGGAATTAGAATTATAGTTTTGGGGGATTACCAAATTTGGCACCTGAAAGTTTCAATGAACCAAAAATAAACTTTTGCTTTCAAAATATAAACTGCAATGGCACTTTCATAATCAAGTCATAAAAATTTTCATACCTTTTTTGCAATATGCGCTATAAGGGGCAGTGTGGCCTTTTCACATGCGGCCAAAAGTGAGATATCTGTTGCAATGTTTAATAAACTCCTATTTGTTCATGACTTATATTTGGGAGCCAATTTTGGAATCCCCTTCTTTTCGTTTTATAATATTTTCTTTTCACTTTTTTCCAACCAGTCTTGCTGAATTTAAAATACCTAGAAAGGGATTTGCATCTATCATGAATTCAAAAGACAACAAGAGGGACAACGAGGTGGAGAAAACCACACCCAACATTCAATTTGTTCCAGGCATCCAAAAGTTACTTGATTGCAAAAGGTGAGATGGATAAAAACAATAAAATGAGGAGCAACACTGCAGTTTAAAACAATTGACTCACAGTTCCTTCGAGCATTTTCAGTAAAGCCTGCTGAACACCCTCTCCAGAAACATCTCTGCTAATGTTTAAACTCTCAGCCTGAAAACCAACAATACAAAAACTAAGAATATGATGATGCCTACAAACTATGTAAAAAAAAATACAGCACCTTCTTAGTTATCTTGTCAACTTCATCAATGTAAACAATCCCTTGTTGAGCTGCTTGTACATTGAAGTCAGCTGCCTATTTACAAGATCAATTATGTGAGTTCAGTGATATAACTGGTAATTAGAGCACAGGTTAGATGCTTGCAGTCAAGAGCTTAAACGAACATCAAAAATTATGTTGACTAAGTTGTAAACTAAAATATCAGGAACAGTCCAGCGGACAAAATTTACATCAAGCTTACATGTTTAAGAAAATGTTTTTGGTGCAGCAGAAAGTTGATTGCTATATATTGCTGTCTAAGGATTCACTATAACTAGACTGAGTCTTGTTCACCTAGTCAATTGATTATTTACTCAGTTGTGCTCAACTGCCCTTGGATTTAAATCCATTGGTGGAATTTATTGAGGCAATTGGAATCAGTTTAGTTGCGTTATTATTCTACAACAATGGATTTAGATCTAATGACTGCTGAGGTAAGGAATGAGTAGGTGAACAAGACAGTAACTAGATCACTAAAAACAAATACAAATGATGCATGATATGAATGAAGGATCCAAGCCATAATTTAATCTCCAACTCTTTTGCAATTAAAAGACCAATTTTGCCTGGGTGCGTGTGTTTGGTGGGGTGGTAAGATACTGACTTCTCATTTGAGAGGTCATGTGTTCGAACCCCATCAAGGGTGGGGAGGGGTGGGGTTTAAGGGTTTAGGAAACAAGAAAAGAAAAAAAAAAGACAAATTTTGCCTTTAGAAGTTGGACTTGACCTATTCACTGCATTAAAAAAATCACAAAGTTAATTGAACATAATACTAAGAGTCTCCCTTCTCATCAATAACACACACATATAACCATTCTCAGAATGTGCAAACAACATAAAAAATGGTAAGAAAAATGATGTGGAGAAAGTACTATATCATACACATTTCAAAGATTATTAACTGTTGAGAATATATAGAACAAAAACAAAATACATGTATATGTGCATATACATTCCTCCAGAAAGATGGGGAAAAAAAGGTAACGGATATATCAGTGGATTGATAAGAAAAAACCACTGAAGAATGCAAAACAAGACATACCGCCAATAGTTTTTGCAATATTGATTCGACATCTTCCCCAACATAACCAGCCTGCAAAATAGCAGAATTTGCCTCTTTCAGTTTACCAGTAATTCAAACAAGATATTTCCAGCCTATAAACATGCAACATGGTTAATTATAAGAAGTGAATGTTTTCTTTATGACATGCCAACTTTACTACTCACTGCAATTAGTGAAAGATACCAAGCATGTCAATAAAATTAAAATGATTTTACAAACTACTTCAAAATATTAGGCAGATACCAACCTTGACCAAAATAGTAGAGCTTGTATTTGAGATTTCATGCGACTATTTCAATTCATAAGAGTTGTCAAGAAATCACTATAAAACAAACTCACCTGTGTTAAATTCGTTGCATCAGTAATGACAAATGGCACATTCACAAATCGAGCTAGTGTTTTTGCAAGCAACGTCTTCCCTGTTTTACAATATCATAGTTAGAAGGGAAGGTTAACATCTAAAGGGTTCTTTCCTCTTCTCTCTCTCTCTCTCTTTATAATTATCTCAACTTCCACATAGCTGTTCTATCCAAAATAAAATAAAAAATCCAGATAGTCAAATATAAATTTAGATCATTATTGCAGGGCTAAGAATATAAACAACTGGAGTGCATAAGTTGATAAGAGTGCTTTGGAAGTATTTAATACCAGATCCAGTTGGGCCCATCAAGAGCACATTGCTCTTTTCTAGCTCTACATTATCTTCTTTATCTATTGTGTTTGGTTTTCCTGATTCTGCTGCTGACCTAGAATCAAACTCCATTGGTTCAGTTATAGTATCTAAATCCATAAAAGATATAGTACAACAATCGGTACGGGCATAAACAAGTATTGTGGTGAAGAAGGGGGGAAAGGTTTAAACAAAAAATAAGTTTTGACAAAGAGTTAAGGGCATGAATATGGTGTCAAGGAAAAGGAAAACTGAAAACCAACCCTTTGTGCAAGGAGGCATGATAAATTCGTTTGTAGTGGTTATAAACAGCAACAGAAAGCACCTGCAACGCAAATACTAAAATGTCCAGTCCATAGCTGAAGTATGGAAAGAGCATGAGAATGAAGCAAAGATTGAGTAAAGAAATGGGATTGGAACCTTTTTGGCTCTTTGTTGGCCAATAACGAACTTATCAAGACCCTGGCAGATCTCCTTAGGAGTGGGCAAATCCTTTCCCAAATTGGAGCCGCCCCAGGCAGTCTTCCTGTCTCCAGCATCTGCATCTGCATCTCCAGTAGCGCGAATGACATTAACTCCAGGTGCAAAAGGGGGGCCCGGGGGCGTATGCACAGCAAGTCCGTTGCCAGGGGGAGGCTGAGGCCAATTGCCAGGTGGCTCCGACGCCCCATTAGCATTAGCATATGATCTCAGAGTGTCCCAGAAGGATGCCCTCAGGCCATTAGTATCGTCGTTTGTGGTATTGGGATTGGAACCATTGGTTTTCATTTTGGTGGCGTTACGATTGGAAGAGGTTGTGTTAGTGTTGGTGAGCCTCCCAATCTCCACAAAAGTGCCTTGGAGGGGAGCAACCTGGTGAGGTCGGAAGTAGTAGGCGGTCTTGCAATTGGGGCAGAGATTGAGGGCCTGATACTGAAGCCCAGAGCCATTCTTCCCGGCCTCCTCCACCGGCGGAGGAGGAGGGGATAAGTTAGGTAAGCGGCGATCGGAGAAGATGAGGTCCATACGGTTGAAGGAGCAGCGCGGGCAGTTGGCCTCTGCCCTGATTTTACGGGTGGTGCGGGCATCGCCGGAGCCGGAACCGCCGTGATCCCACTTGTAGCGCGCCTGCACTCCGATGAGAGACTCTCTTCGGCGATGATGGCTAGTGATATTGAAGTGGTGCAGGTGCGTGGAGATTGCGGATACTTGAGTGAACCGCTGGTGGAGCTGTACTATATGCTTTAGCTTCTGCCATCTCAACATGCCAGACATTATAAAAACAAATCACGAAATTTCAATTTCAATGCAATACAGACAGAGAGGGGTTGAGAAGAGATTGCGATCGGGATCTCCAATGCTATGCTATTATAATAATCAAACAGTGACAAAAATTTGTAGGAAGAGATGGGGAGGAGCATAGCAAGCAATTCAGAAAGGAAAGATAAAGTGGGGAGTGTTTATAGGAACAAAAACTGAAATACTTCCAAATCCAAAATCCACAATCCACACACTCTTCTCTTTCCTTTTCCGTCCAGTCTTATTTTTGCTAACTTTGACACTTTGACTGCGTTCGCCTTGTTAATAACTTGACATGTACTTGACGTATTCGTTCACCTAGTACCTAACAATCCATCCCTCTTCTTCGGCAGCCGCACCACCCCACCATTGCCGCAACATCCTGCCATGTCCGCCTTTTATTTATTTTTGGATCAACTCTTTTTCTATATTTCTGCTTAATCGTCGGAGAAAACTCTTCCATCTCATTTATCACGCAAAAGTAATTTATTTTGTTTTCTAAATAAATAAAAGGGTTCTTGACCAAAAGCCCCAAAATCAGCCAAAATTATCTCACTTACCCCAACAACAGATTTTTATTCTTACTGTGTGTTTGGTGGGGTGGTAAGGCTTTGGTCTCATATATAAGAGGTCAGGAGTTTGAGCCCCATCAAGGGTGGGAATGGGGTGGGGTTTTTAAAAAAAAAAAAAAAAAAACTCAATTTAAAGAGAAATGACTATTCTGCCCTCTGCTTAATTAATAAATTACATACTGCCACTCGAGCTCTCATCCCCGATCTCTCTTTCTCTCTCTCTCTCTCTTTCTCTCTCCCCAACTGACCTCTAGCACCGGCGACGTTCCAGCCCCTCCGGCGCTCCACCCAGCCCTTCCGGCGTTCGGCGCTTGACCCAGGCACTCTGGACCCAGCCTCTCCGGGGTACGACGTAGGCCTTCCGGCGTTCGACGTAGGCCCTCCGGCGCTCGATCTAGCCTCTCTGGTGCTCGACTTAGGCTATCCGGAGCTCGATCAAGGTTCTCCGGTGTCAATGAAGGCTTTCCGGTGCAAGATCAAGGTTCTCCGGCGCTCAACCGGAGCCAACGACAGAGTTTGATGTTCAACCGGAGCCTGAATCCAAACTGGAATTACAACTCGGAACCAGAGTCGATGCTGCAGATCCGATGATGGAAGAGAAAAGTGCCGGCAGAGCTGGAATCGTTGACCGAGCTGGAATCGCGTTGATCTCCGGCGAAAGAGATCCGTTATCTCCGGCGTTCGCCTCAATTCCACTGCTGCCCGCTGCAAATCAGTCATCTCCGGCGAGATTCGGCGCTCGAGCTCGACCTCTGGTGCTCAATCCAGGCTCTCCGGCTCTCGTCACAGGCCGGTGGCAAAGGAGAACGTTGATCTGGTGCGCCGGAGGTGGAGGTGAACGACATTTTGGTGCCCAGAGCTTTTCTATGGGTGCCCAAGTCAATTTCTTTCTTCTTTTTTTTTTTTTTGGCAGAAGGTCAGAATGAAAGAAAAATTTAAAAAAAAAAAAAGATCTATTGGGGCAATAGAGGCTTGTTAAAGGTCTATTGGGGGGCAATAGACGTCTATAGGAGAGCAATAGAAGTTTTGGATTGATGTAATCTTTTTTTTTTTCTTTAATCAAAGTTTTATTTGTCTAAATTTAGGGAGATTAGTTCCCATTCCGGCAATTGAAAGTTCTATTAGGAGCCAATAGACGTTTTGAATTGATGTAATCTGCTAGTTTTTTTCTTTAATCAAAGTTTTATTTGTGTAGTTTTAGGAAGATTAATTACCATTTCGGTAATTTAAACGTCTATTGGGGGGCAATACATGGCTGATAGTCGTCTATTGGGAGGGCAATACATGGTTAATAGACGTCTATTGGGGGGCAATACATGGTTGATAGACGTCTATTGCCCCTTTATTGGGGGGCAATAGACGTCTATTGGGGGGCAATACATGGCTGATAGTCGTCTATTGGGGGGCAATAGACGTCTATTGGGGGCAAAAAAACTTTCCGGTGGGTGGTAGCCGATGATCGGAATCCGGCGGCCGGTGACCGGATTCCGGCGAAAATTGGTCGGATTCCGGCAACAGCTCACCGGATTCCGGCGGCCGGTGATCGGACTCCGGCGAAGTCCCCTATGGTTTCTCTCTCTTCCATTCTCTCTCTCTCTCTCTCTCTCTCTCTAAGTAACAAAGGTGAGGGTAAAATGGTATTAAAAAAATAATAAAAACAAAAAAAAAATCTTAATGGGGTATTAGGGAAGACCTCCTTAGAGTGTTTTGGGTAAGAGAGAATTAAAAAAACTTAGTGGGGTAAGTGGGAAAAAAATCTCTAAAAATGGTGTAAATGGACAAAAACCCTAAATAAAACATGAGAGCAACATGGTATATATAATTCTAACAAAAAAAAAACACTTAGGGACACCGTTGTATTATGAAATTGTTGTGCGAGACATTTTTTAAGACTCCATTTAGGATTGCTTCACTTTTAAAAGATTAATTTTTGTTTAAATTTTAGATTTTATTATATTTGGTAACTAATATAAAACAGTTTTAATTGAAAATTATAGATCACTGGCAGCAGATTTTTATAAGCAACCCAAAGATTATTTTTAGAAGATGATTTCTATTCAAACACGTTCTGAAGTTGTTTTATGTACTGACAGCACTTTTAAAAGTATTGTTTTTTTTTTAGTAATGCCACAAGGGCGAAATAATATATTCATCACAAGCTAGAATAGGTCGTTACATATCCTTCTACTGCCATTTATAGTCTGACAAGAAGCTAGTGGTAGTACCCACAAGTGGTACATACATATAGTCCTACTCATTATACATTTAAATACGTAGAGGTAGCGGATACCCTCTTTCGGTACTACTCCAGAGGCGCTAGAGGTACATATAGTGCACAAAAGTGCATAGGTTCCTAAAAAGGAAATTATTGTAAATAGATAAACTAAAAACATAGAAATGGGCCTAGGGCAAAACACCCCAGCCCAAAATAAAAGCCCAAGAGGGCAGCTCCAAGAGAGAGGAAGTCCAGTTCGCGGCCCAGCAAGGAAGGGTGCTCCAAGCCCAGCCCAAATACCATCACCTAACCAAAATCTGTGGACAACTCAGTGCAGTGCCTCTGACCACCATCATCCAGAACCTCGCCGCCGCTACCACCCCACGAAACTGCCCAGAACCACCAAGCCACGTCGGCTATCACAATCCGTCCAGACCCTCCATTGCCACGCCGCCACAGCAATCCATCCAGATCACCAAAGCCACGCCTCCATGACACGATCTGCTCCGACTCCTCCATAGCCACCGCCGCCTCCAGTTCTGGAAATCCCATGACGAAGACACCGTCGCAGGTCTTGGAAGCCCATGACGAACCCGCCGTATCTGTCCAGTTCGATCTCGAATCAGAAAAAGGCATCCAGATTCCACCTCCACCCATTCCGGCAAACCTGTAAGCCAAACCTCCCACACATGAAGCCACTGAGGCAATAGCAATCCCGCCCGGCAGCAAAGCCCCGCGGCTTCGACGAAGCCAAACTGCTAGCCTAGGCCAAGGCCGCCGCCAGATGAGAAAATTCTCAAGATCGTGAAGCCTTCTTAGGGTTTTCTCAGAGAGGGAAAACGTAGAGACTTGATTCCTTGCGTGCAGCCCTATATTTTTAAAAGTATTATTTACCAAACATGAAACTGTTTTAATTTACAGCAACCCAAATATTATTTTTAGAAGATGATTTCTATTAAAACACGCTCTGAAGTTATTTTATGTACTGACAGTACTTTTAAAAGTATTGTTTACCAAACATGAAACTGTTTTAATTCATACCTAATTGATCTCACAACACAACCCGCGGCAATTTTTTTCTAAAGTCACAGTAATACTAAACTAGCCCAAAAACTTTGAAAGAACTTGCCATTAATTGATGCTACCCTACAACTAACTATTTTAGATCTTACCATTCCCCTTCTCTCGAGAGACTAGGAAAAATAGTAACAAAAGAATTAATCTTTAAACCCATCTGGCTTTAAAAGATGGAACAACTGGACTAGCTCGAGTTATTAGAACAATTAGAGCCATTGGATTTGATTAAATAAAAATCAACTTGGCACTAGCGGTTGCCGGTTAATTGATTAAATAAAAGATCAAACATTGACTATTAATAGAACTGCAGCATGATACCTAAATTATAAATTACAAGAATTAAGAAAATGGGTCGTGACCACTTACCCAATTTTAGCCTAAAAATTACCCACTTACTCCACTAAGAATTTTTTAACCCCATTTATCCAATCCAATAGTCTTTGACAGTATTGCCCTCACTCTCTCTCTCTCTCTCTCTCTCTCTCTCTCTCTCTCTCTCTCTCTCGACTCCCAGACTTTATCTCTCTCTCTCTCTCCTCTGCTTCCCGAGCCAATCGCCGGAGCCCTGCATACTCTCCACCGGCTCTGGTCCTCCTCACCGTCCCAGTCAGCGACGACTCTCCTCCTCCACAGCAGTCCACGGCTCGCCCTGGATCTCAACCCCGACCACCTCCTCTCTCCCAGCACTCCGACCTCAACAAGCACCTCTCCAATCTCCATAAATCCTCCCATGTCCTCGACATCGTCAAGTCCGACGTCGACCACGTCTCCTCCACCTACAATCTCGCCGACCACATCAGCGCCAAGATCTGCGACCTCTCCAATCTCCAGAAATCCTCCCAGGTCCTCGACATCATCAAGTCCAATGCCGACCACGTCCTCTCCAACGTCTCCTCCACTTGCGACCTCACCGACCAAGTCAGCGCCAAGGTCCACAAGCTCGACCTCGCCCAGTCCCGCGTCAACTCCACGCTCCTCCATTTGGATGCGATTGTGGAGCACGACCTCGCCCAGTCCCATGGTTCTGATTTTTTTTTTGTAAATTTGGCAGAAGGCTTGTAAGGAAAGAAGAAAGAATAATGAAAAAAAAAAAAAATTTATTGAGTAGTTATACATGTCTATTGGGGGGCAATTATAAGATTATTGAGAGGCAATAATATGAGTATTGGGGGGCAATAATATGCATATAAATTGATCATTTGTGTCTGTAGTGTATTCATTTTGGTTTCGGGAGTTTATACAATTCACTGGAAGGCAATAATATGATTATTGGAGGCAATAATATGATTACTGGGGAATAATAATATGGTTACTGGGGAGCAATAATATGATTACTGGGGGGCAATAATATGGTTACTAGGTATTATTAGGGGGCAATAAATTCAGACACCGGAATCCGGTCATCGGTCGCTGGATTCCGGTCACCAATCGTCGGACACCGCGGCCGGCCACTAATCACCGGAGCACAGCAAGGTGGAGGATGACTTCTCTCTCTAAGTGAGAAAGAAGGAGAGGGCAAAAAAGTCTCAAAAATAAATAAAAAGAATAAAAAAAGAATTAATTGGGTATTAGGGAAATAATCTCTTAGAGTGTTTTGGGTAAATGGGGTTAAAAAACTGTTATGACACGTTTACTTACTTGAAATGGGAATGAAAATAGAGGGAATGATTACGGGGTAAATTTATTCCTGCGTTTACTAACACATAAAGGAATCAGAATGATTCCGGGTAAAAGTATTCCTGTGTTTACTAACACATGAAGGAATCGGAATGGGTGTAGGTCTCACCTCCTTATAAGGAATCGATTCCTGAATACTCAGGAATTTGATTACGAAGGGGGGAGATGGGTTTAGGAATCAACTCTTCCGGAATCAATACCGATTCCTTTCTTCTCCCATTCCAATTGTCTCCGATTCATGATTATTTTTCATTCCAAGTAAGTAAAAGTGCCATTAGTGGAGCAAATGGGCAATTTTTAAGCTGAAATTGGGTAAATGGTCATTTCTCCTTAAGAAAATGTTCCGAGACAATAAGAAGAGCCCCAACTATGAATATGTATTCTAGCATGCATCAATTAGTGAAGATTTCATTTTTTGTTATTCCATTTGCTTTATAATTGTGGTAACATATCGGAACATTGCTCACTCGAACCCATAATACAATTTTATCTATTTTCTCACAATGTTGCCACATGAAGCTAAGTCCAATGACCCTTAATTAGTTTGATCCGATTTAGCTTCCAGATGTCGTACCTTTAGGCAGCCATGATTTTGCCATTCAATTGTATGCAATCCCAACTTAGTAGTCAATGCTCTATCTCTGGCAACATATACATACGTTTTGTTTATCGATCTATATGCATACATGCTGCATATCCCAGATTTCGATTTTCTTTTTAGATTTTTCAATTAATATGCACATAAATTTCTTTTATTAAATGGCATATTGTTGATCAATCAACATATAATCTTATGGGCAAGATTACTGTTTATTCTCATCGGTGCTACTTTGCAGGCAATTAAAGTAGCAAGGCTACTGTTTGTTCTTATTTCACCATGTCTGCACGCTTAAGTCATTAAACAAGATTATTGATACTGCAACATATATGGGCTATAATATCAATATATGTTCCCTGAATCAAAAAGTTTGAAAGCATCTCATATTGATTCCTTTGGTAGCCAATCACCAAATCATAATACACGAGGTGCGTAGTTTTTTGTTATCTAAGTATATACATTTCTAAATTGACCGAATGGATTCAATTTGTTCATCTTACAATATTATTTTGATTTGATGAATTAAAATCTTAAATTCTATCTATGAATGTTGTAATCACATGAGATCAAAACCTTTGTTTCTTGATCCGAATACTTAAGAACCTCACATTCTCCAAGAGATTGTTATACAATCAAAATAGATCAAAACCTCTTGTCTCTTGATCTCCAATTATGTCAGAGTCGCTACTCCTTGTCACTATGATTACATGTTTGAACCTCTTTTCATTCTACTTTTAGGCTTCGTTTGGTTCGCGGAAGGGAAATCGATTCCCTTGTCTTTCCCATGGGGAAGGGAAACTAAAGTCTTGTCAGATTTCCTTTCATGTGTTTGATAAAGCAGGGAAAGCATCCAGAAAAGATCATTTGATTTCCCTTATGATGTTTGGTTGGTGCAGGAAAGGAAAGTAAAAATATATCAATGTTTCAATAATACCCTTCTATTTTAAAATAAAAACAACCTTAAATGAATTTTCAACACTACCAAGGGTACTCAAGTAATTAATGCTATGGTATTATTGTCCAAAATTATTGCAATTAATGCTGGGAAATGGGATGGGAAACTCAATCCCATGAAGTTTGAGTGGAATGAGTTTACCCCCAACTTTCCCCTATGTCAGGAAAACATTTCCAGACTTTGTGTCTACCAAACAAAGGAAATGAATAACTTTCCTTTCTCAGGTCCTCAAATCAGCGAAACAAATAAGGCCTTAGAACTTGAAGCTTCTTACTATGCAAACTCAAACATATTTGAATCATCTCTGAAATCCAATGAGGGCTATGATTCTCAATTGAATTATTTAATTTGAGTATACGCTTATACACATATGGACCACAGTCCTAAACTCGACATTCGGCTATATTATTGATTCCAATTAAACTATATTATGAACCTTACATTCATAAATTGAAGATATGTTGAGCTTATCAGTCTGTCGGTGATAACTTGAAGATATGTTGAGCTCAGACCCAAGCAGCTTGAATAACTCGGTCCAGAATTTTCCCGTGAACCTAGTGTCCCGGTCGCTGACAATGTTCTGAGGAACACCCCAATACTTCACCACATGATTGAAGAAGAGGCTTGCTGTGTCTTCTGCCGAGCAATACTTTGGGGTTGGCACAAAGGTGGCATACTTCGAAAACCTGCCAACCACCACCAGGATGCCTGATAAGTCTCCCACCTTCGGGAGGTTAGTAATAAAGTCAAGGGAGACACTCTCCCACAGGCGAGTCGGAATAGACAGTGGTTCCAATAGCCCTAGAGTCTTTTGACGCTCAATCTTGTCTTGCTGGCAGGTTAAGCAAGTCTTGGTGTATTCCGTGACATCGTCCCGCATCTGGGGCCAATAGTAACCCTGCTTGAGAAGTGAGTGGGTTCTTAGCCATCCAGGGTGACCTGCCCACAAGGTGTCGTGACACTCCCTCATAAGCATTCTTCGTAGTCTGTCAACTCAAGGAAAAAACAGTTGTCCTCCTTTGGCCATCAATATGCCATCCTCCATCCAAAACCGATGGCTCTTCCCTTCTTTCACCATTTTTATGAGGGACTGCGCCATAGGATCCTTCTCCAAACTCTCCTTGACACGTTGCTTGATGTCTGTGGCATTGATACTGCTCGACAAAGCCAACACCTTGAGGGTATTTGGCAAGGTCGACCTTGTGACTTAGAGCATCAGCAACTTGGTTTGTGTGCCTAGCTTTGTGTTCGAACTGGAAGTCAAACTCTGCAAAAAATTATTATCATCGAGCTTGCTTTGGAGTTAACTTTGGCTGGGTTAGAAAGTGGCCGACGGCAGAATTATCTGTCTTCACAAGGAACTTTGATCCCAACAAATAGTGTCGCCACATCCTCAAACAGTGAATTACGGCTAGCAACTCTTTCTCCTGAGCAGTATACTTCCTCTAAGCTTCCGAGAGTTTATGACTTTCATACGCAACAGGATGCCCCCATTGCAGCAAGACCCCTCCTAAGGCGAAGTCAGACGCATCTGTCTGGACTTCAAATGGCTGATTCAGATCGGGTAAGGCAAGGACCGGATCTTCCATCATGGCCTTCTTCAAATCTTGAAAGGCCCTCTCACAATCACTACTCCAATCCCATGTCACTCCCTTATTCAAGAGCTCAGTTAAGGGAGTTGTCTTCTTTGAGTAGTTCTCAATGAAACGTCGGTAGTAATTAGCCAGCCCATGAAAAGAACGTAGCTCTTTCACATTTTTGGGGTTTCGCCATTCCTTTATGGCTTATATTTTCTCCATATCCATCCTGATTTGACCCTTTTCAATAACGTGACCTAGAAACTTGATGGTCACTTGCGCGAAGGAGCAATTCTCGCTCTTGACATACAACTGATTGTCCCGCAACTGTTGGAACACCAGCTTCAGGTACTCTACGTGTTCCTCTAGGGTAGAGATGTACACCACAATGTCATCCAGATAGACCACAACGAACTTGTCTAAGTACTCATGGAAGACTTGGTTCATCAAAGTGCAGAATGTGGCTGGCGCGTTGGTCAACCCGAATGGCATCACTAGGAACTCAAAGGCGCCATACCGGGTGACGCACGTGGTCTTAGGTTCATCGTCTTCTGCGATGCAAACTTGATAGTACTCCAACCGGTGGTCTAGCTTTGTGAAATACTTGGCACCACTGAGTTGGTCAAACAGATATGCAATCAGAGGAATCGGGTACTTGTTGCGCACCGTGACTTTGTTGAGACCCCGATAGTCCACACACAATCTCCAACTTCCATCGTGCTTCTTTTGAAACAGTATAGGCGCACCAAATGGGGCTTTAGAAGGCCTAATGAATCCTGCCTTGAGCAGGTTTTCGAGCTGCTTTCGAAGTTCCGCCAGTTCTGGGGGAGCCATTTGATAAGGGGTCTTTGCAGGTGGTTTGGCCCCCGGAAGCAGTTCGATCTCAGGGTCCACACTCCTCCTTGGGGGTAATTCTTTGGGAAGTTCAGGTGGCATCACATCTACATAGCTCTCCAATACCCCCTAAATCTCCTTCGGAATCACTTCTCCTTTAGTCTCATCCCTTATCAGGGGAAGTGCTATGTAGGTAGGCTCATGACGCTTTACACCTTTCTTGAACTGGAGAGCAGACAAGAGAAGGGGTTCACATGGTTGTTCGATTCTTGCTGGAACCACACACGGCCTTTCTCCCATAATGAGCAAGTGTTGGGCACTAGGAATGGGAATAGCTTTGTTCGCCAACAAGAACTCCATCCCCAATATGACATCAAAGTAGTCCATCTGAACAACTACGAGGTCGGTCTTCCCTTGCTAGAGACCCAACTTGAGTGATACCCCTCGAGCTAGTCCAGTTGTGGGCGAGGCCTTAAAGTTCACTGCTTTCATGCGGCCGACATCCTTCTCCAACTTCAGCCCCAACCTCTTTGCATCAATTTCTGACACAAAGTTGTGAGTGTCAACCATCACTCTCTTGGCTACTGTCCCATTAATACTACCATCTACGAACATCAAGCCTTTAGCTTGAGACTTTTTAGGTGATTGTGGCTGCTTCCCCACCGCACCCAAGAATCTCAAAGATCCCATGTGACCAGGTTCCTCCTCTGGCTCTTGTTGATCCTGCATTTCTTTCGATTGAATATGAGCATGTAGGCAGAGAGGGCAGTGTTGTGAGGACATTCATTCACTCTATGGGGTCCTCGGCATAAGAAGCATACTAGTGGCTTTGGAGCATAGCCTGAGGAATTAAAAGGCCGAGGGGTGAAGACCCCTGTCGAGGCAACAAGTTTGGATGTTGCCGTGTCCCTCGCATTCGCTGCTCTCCTGTCCCTTTCTCCTGAGTTGGAAAATTTAGACTCCGCTCCCCCACTTCTACTCGGCCCAGGCCTTATATTTCTGTTGACATTCGCATTCAAAAACTGTTGAGTCTTCTTAGTAGAGTTCTCTTCGAATGTGTAGTCCGTCAACCTTTCAGCAGCAGCCTGGGCGGAGGCCAAATCTTGGACCCTCTGTCGCTGAAAAAATGTCCTCGCCCATGGCTTTAACCCTTCGAGGAAATAGAAAAATCGATCCTTCTCTGACATGTCCGGGATGTCAAGCATGAGCACAGAGAACTTGTTCACGAAGTCTTGGATGTTGTTGGTGTGCTTGAGCTCCCTTAGTTGCCGTCTGGCAATGTATTATACATTCTCGGGGAAGAATTGAGCTTTGAGCTCCTTCTTAAGATCCTCCCAAGTGTCAATGGTGCATACCCCTCTTTGAATGTCATTGTACTTGGTTCTCCACCATAGTTTAACATCTTCCGACAAATACATTGTCGCCATGTTCACCTTCACCTCTTCCGAGTCTGGCTTTACTGCTCGAAAGTATTGCTCCATATGAAATAAGTAATTCTCTCAAGCTCCTTAGCATCTAGCGCCCCTCCAAAAGCTTGAGGTTCCGATATCTTTACCTTCCTGTAGTCCGTCACAGGTTGATTTCCTATCGCACGGATGGTTAGGTTGAGCTTAGTATTCATCTCCAGTAGCTCGTTCCTGAAAGCATCAATGGTGTCTCGGACATCTTCTGCCATATTGTCCACGGTCACCTAAAATGTGTCAAGGGCATCACTCATTGCCCCCATTTGCTCATTCGGAACGGGAGCTTCTTCCTCATCTCTCTCCCTTCCGATTTCTCGAGCTTTACATTTTTCAAGGGCCACAACTATGTCCTTTAGGCTCTCCACCTCTGTCATCCGCGCTGCCAACTCTTCTAGGTCGACACGGTCCAATATATTAGTGATATCAATCAATCTGTCTAGAACCCCCACAAGTTCTCCGAGTTGTTGGTCATACCAATCGAATCTTTGTTGGTTTGTCATTTTTCATGTCCTCGTAGTAAGCTTTCTTGAGCCGAGTTGGCTCTGATACCAACTATCACGGGCCAACTTTGCAATGCGCAAAAAGGACCACGCGGCACTTGCAAGTAAGCAAGTCAGCCAATTGAGTACCTTACAAGGAACAATGAAAACCACATGATATTAAAAAGGTGCTAGTGGCAAGTAAGAACACAATTATATAAATATTTGGCAACCACGAAGAACAAATGAGTAATCGAAAGGAAAGATCAAGGAGCAATCTCACGGGACATAAATAATTGAATAATTCCTCTTTTATTGATAGTAAGACAGTAAGGGAGGCAAAAGTACATGTGTTTACCTATACTAGTTCCGTAGTCCAAACTATGTCGACTTGGAACCCCTCCCTAAAGAGCATATCAGCCTTACATGAACATGGTAGGAGGAAACATGAAAAAGGCCGACGAGACTAAAATGCTAAATAAAATAAATTACATAATTGTAAATTACCAAAACATCCCTCGTACACAAGCAAACCAACCAAAGGCTTGACTAATGACCCTGGACAAGGTTGCTTGCTGCATTACAAGTGCAGCCCCTAACACGTAGTCAAATGGTCGCTGCCTCCTAGTGGCGGGATGAAACTTAGTGTCACTGGATGTATTTTCCAATGGCAACATGATGGGAAAGCTGTGCATATAGAAATTATTCTATGCTATAATCGAGTTGCAGATCGAGTCATTTTTCCGTTGTGTCACGCTGTGTGACTTGTGTCAAAGCAAATAGAGTGACCAGTAGAGCGCTCTTTGCTAGTTGGTGCCTAGTTGAATACAGCTGTTTAATAGGGACTCATGATTGTATTTCAAGATGTTCTCTAGTTGCGTATTGTAATCAGGAATTTTGGCTCAATGTCCCCCCTTGTATTCGACAGTTTCATTAATCAAAGCTTGAGGGAAGCCGCACCACCCTTTATTCAAAAAAAAAATACTCAAGTTTTATTGTATCCCGAAATAACCATAGAAAACAAAATCATTCGGGAATAGTAATTGCTATTCATTTGCTTAAGGTATAAATGCTAAGTAAAAGGGTCAAATAAGTTAACCTAAACTATACATTGACAAGGCCCGCCCCGGATCCCACCCTGAAATCCGAAGCAGCCCTGCGGGACCCATTTTTAAAGAAGGTTTACCAAAAATTTCGGCATAACCTCCCTTAAAAATGGACAACCAAAAACCTGTGGAAAACAAATTTCACTTCTAATAATCCAACCACATACTCCTGGAGCCACCCTGCTTCCATAAAACGACCAACTCAAACTCAAAGATAATAATAGTATACCATAAACTCCAAGACTAAGAAACTCCAAGATTAAAGATACTACAATTCACCAAAGTTAGGTCGTAGACCTCAAATATAATTCTTACAAGTCTGGGTTACAAATCCCATAGTAATCAGAGCAATTCTCGGAATGTAAATGAACATAGAGTATAGTAGGTTAAACAGGTAACCTACGGAATGTGATGACGGAAGCGGATGCGGTCACTATGGCTCACTCCTGAACGCCGAGCAGCAATACTGTTAACTGAGCATTTGAAACCGAAGGGCCCAGGGGAAAAGTAATTTAAAACACGTTAGCGTGAGTGGACAAAAATAAACAATTTTAAACAAAAGGAATTTTATACTTTCCCCATTTATTTCTCTATAAACTCCCGATGCATGCAATGTTTAAGGAAAACGAAACAAGAGAAGTTCTGTGCAAGAAAAACCGACTAGCCCCTCTAGTCACAAGCTAAATGAAAAGATTGAAACTCCGGTACTCAAGAAAATAAGACCAGCCCCGCTGGTTAAACGGAAATCGAACTAGCCCCGCTAGTCAAAAATAGTAAAGTGAGTAGGGGAAGACGATAGCCATACAAGTGAGCCTCCCAGGCTAAAGTACTCCCATTACTCCCGTAATATACCCTTACGCCACTAAGTGTAGCGATAGGATACTGGGCTTCAGAATTACTGTCACAGAGACAGTAGCCAGCCCCACAAAGGCGGAGGGCTTCGGTGATCCCATCACCTCGCCACAAAGGCGGAAGATATGATAATAGTCACCCAAAGTATGGCAACAGAAAATCCGAAAACCACAGTAAATCCATAAATACATAAGGCTTCCCCGACTCTCGTAAGGAATTTCCCATGACGTGTCCCACACGCCAAGATAAACTCAAATTCAAAAATAAATAAGAGAGAATAAGCATATTCCTATGACGTGACCCCGCAAGCCATAAAATCTTCAAATAATCAAATATCCAAAATCATTTCCGAAAAATAACCATATGCTCGAGTAAGTAATACAATAAACAAATTATCATCTCAGAAACAAATAAATAAATGCATGCATCATTCTTTGGAAATAAAAGTCCACTCACAGTATACGGCTAACGTGGTATCCAAGCGTAAGGATCCTCGTCAAGCGATGAGTCGGTACCTCGTCCTGTACACAATTATTCGTACATAAATAATTACCGGACGAAAAATAATTTTACGATTCAAAACAAATCCCGAAAACCCTACGTACTCCAACATCTCCATTTCTTTCCGGATTCATGCCAAACTTCACCATTAATATCCATCCGTCGATTAATGTATTCCATATCGGAACAAGGGAAATCCGAAGGTCGGATTCCCACAAATCAACAACCGAAACTCCCAAACTTCGGACATTCATAATCCATGTCAAACTTCTCCCAAAATTAACCAAAATCACATATTCAACCTCTACAACAATTATAGAATTTAATAGGCTAAAAATTGAAATTAAAAAGCAGCCCTACGCGCAACCTACAGTGACGGCGCGTGGGGCCCACGCGCCGGCGGCCACCACCTCCGATGGCCACCAAATTTTGGCAACAATAACTACTCAAAACGCCCAATATTTTTCTCAACTACAACACAATCTAATTTTACCTTGAAACAGTCGAAATCAACCGGTGAAGAAAAACCCAGAAATTCCAAACCCTAGGTTTGGGAATTTCCTCGATTCGTCCTCCACGCTGCAAATTGAAGTGAATGACCTTAGGGGAAACAAACCTTCGATGCCGGTTTGGTGGCCGGAGACAGCCGGAATCGAAAGAATTGCCGGAAAACCCCAATTTGCTACAGATTGCTTCTCGCGGTCGATTCTCGCTTCTTCGGCCAAATTGGCGTGACCCACGGGTACTAGCGTGAAGAGGGGGAGTAGGCGCGCCGGTGATGATCTGTGACTCGTCCCCGGGTGGCCAGACGGCGGGGAATCGAGAGGAGGAAGATAAAGGCCGAAAGGGAAAGAGAGAGAGCTCAGGGGAAGAGAGAGAAAGGGTGGGTTTCCGGATTTGGAAACCTACCACAGTAAAATTCCAATATATATAAATTTACCATGAACAGTAACTTCCTTAATTCGCTCATAACTTTCGCATACGAACTCCGATTTCTACGTACCACATATGCATGCGCTCGGTTTAACGTCCTCTACAACTTTCATGAAGGAAATTTTCTCAAATTTTGACCTGAACAAAAAGTCATCTTTTAGGGCCACTAAACGTACTGAAACGATAGTAAAAGTGAAAATAAAAGTCGTTTACCGTCCAATTGACTAGTAAACGGGTAATTGAGATACGGGACGTTACATACATAATGGATAGATGATAAGTATGATCACTACATCCCGTATGAGCTTTCACTACATAAAACAGATTATTTGGAAATGGTTTTCCTTAATTGTCGACTAAATGTAAATTAGTGACTTTTTTAAAGTGAATCATTTATCAATTACTTATCGGATTTAGTTTTTGATAAAGGACTCGAGCGTGTGCATTCGGAATTGAATGAAGGATTGAAAATTGGGAATGAACCTAAGAGAGGACGAGCATTCCATATCCAAACAGGATCTGTCTTTATCTTGTTAGTGGTTTTATATGTGTGTGTATGCTTATATATTATTGTGTTGCCTACAAATGTTTGTAGATGCCATGGTTAATGCCTCGATATTTTATATGCATAAATTGTTTGAGGGCTAAATACTGGTTACTACCATGTGGTTTAGGTCCAAAATCAATTCAGTCTCTGGACTCCTAATTTCATCAAAAAGACCCCTGTAATTTCAATTTTGATCTAATAGGTCCAATTCGTTAATATTCTGCTATGGGTTCAACTTATAGTTGGATTATTTGATGAAATTTTTTTTATTTGATAGATTTCTAATAGTGAGACTCACCCCTAAATTGACCATACATGCCATCTCAACACCACATCATAAAGCATAGGCCATATATGAGTCACGTCAACAAATTAAATGACTCAATTATCGAAAGACTAACAGATTGAACCTATTAGATCAAAATTGAAACTGCTGGGGTGTTTTTGATAAAATTAGAAGTCTAGGGACTTAATTGATTTTTGACCTAAACCACATGATAGTAACTAGTATTTAGCCCATTGTTTGATTATCAAAATTGAATGAAAATTGAGATCAAACATTGTGTGTTATGATGAGATATGTATGTTTAGTGACCTGAGAGTGAAACTCCAGAATGACAATATAATCATATGTCATCTCGAGCTCGTGTCACATTAGTAGTGTATGTAACGAATTGACAGTGAGTTCATATGACATTGGCCAGTAAATAGACACTCTTACTGCCAATAGCCAGTAAGGAAAGTAAATGAAAAATATTATCGAATATTGGCTATAATTGACAATCAGCCTAGTTGACTATAAAAAAAAAAAAAAAAAGGGACCAACATAGTATATATAATTCTAAAAAAAAAAAAAAAAACTTAGAGACACTGTTTAGCATGAAATTGTGGTGTGAGATATCTCTAAGACCCGTTTGGGATTGCTTCGTTTTAAAAAAATCAATTTTTGTCTAAAATTTTAGATTTTATTATGTTTGGTAACTAAATAAAAAGAAAATTTAATTGAAAATTATAGGTCACTGACAGCAGATTTTAGAAGCAATCCAACAGTTATCTTTAGAAGATGCTTTCTATTAAATTAAACACGCTTTGAATTTGTTTCCTATATGGGTAAGACTATGGTATGTTAATGTTTCTCATACATCAACTATTTTTACCACTTTGAGGACTCATTTTACCACTTTAATGACTCATTTTACCATTAGAGGACTAATGTCGTAACTAATAAATTTTTTCACTTTAAGGACTCATGTTACCATTTTGAGGACTAATATTATTATTTTGATGACTCATTCTACCACTTTAAGGCAATTGTATGCTTGTCATACGTTAACATATTGTAGAATTTTCCTATATACTGATATCACTTTTAAAAGTATTGTTTACCAAACATGAACTTTTTTAATTTACAGCTGATTATTCTCACAACACAGCAACAACAGTTTTTTTTTCTTTTTTTTCTTTTTAAGTCACAACAATACCTAACTAGCCTTAAAACTTTGAAAGAATCTGCCACTAATTGTTGCTACCCTACAACTAACTAGTTCCAATATTACCATTGCCCTTCTCTCGAGAGACTAGGAAAAATAGTAAAAAAAGAATTAGTCTTTAAATCCATCCAGCTTTAAAAGAGGGAACAATTGGACTTGGTACTAGCTCGAGTTATTAGAAAAATTAATTAGAGCTATTGGATTTGATTAAATAAAAATCAACTTGACACTAGTGGTTGCCGATTATTTGATTAAATAAAAAATCAAACATTGACCATTACTAAAACTAGCATGATATCTAAATTATAAATTGGATTAAATAATGTTTAGTTCTTGAACTTTTAGCCAAAAAACACTTCAGTCCATGACATTCTAATTTCAAATGTTTAGTCCCTGTACTTCAAAATTTCAGACCAATAGGTCCACTCTATCCAATCTCTCGGTTAAGTGGTGACCTGGCACACACGTGGACGCCAACTACGCACTGAGTAAGCGATATGGATGGCAAATTCTCCATTATGCCCCTGGTGTCTTTACCCTCGATTAGGACCCGATCCCTAACTCATTTCCCCCAAAACAGCCCTAAATTTCAAATTCATCTATCGAGCTCTCCTAATCGTGCCTAACCCACAAAATTGAAAACCCTAGAACTAAAGAAGAGGGGAAAATTTTTTGAATCGGGGGACTAAACCTCAATCCCAGTTGTTTCGAAGCAATTTGAGAAGCTGGATATAGAGGTGGCGACATGGCTGGGAATGACAGCGATGTTTGGGTTCCGAGAGCTGAAGACGCTGAGAAAGTGGACATCCCTGAATATAGTGAGTTATATTTCTGTTTTGAACCACATGATGATGAATTGAACATATTGACAGACTATTTTGGATGGTTTCGAGTTTTAGGGTTTTCAACAAAAATTGGGGGTTTCTTTTTTATGGGTGGTTTGTGGGTTGTTTTTAGGGTAGGTTCTGTGTTGTTTCCGATGTTTTGGTAAAGGGTTTTGTGTTAGAATGGAAATTTCGAGTTCTAGGGTTTGAAAATCGAAATTGGGTGTTATGAGTTTTTGGTTTTCTAGTTTAGGGATTTTCAAACTATTTTGGGTTTGCAGATTTTGTGCACTTGCTTGCTTCAGGTTCAGTGTGTGTTGTATTTAAGTGCTTCAAATAGCTCGAGTGTTTGTTGAGAAGGCTGGGTATGGCTTTTAATATTGTCTAAGTTGTGGGTGAGTTTTCCGCTTTTGCTTTTATTATGGTACTGAAAATGCTGAAAGTGGTCCATTAGAGGCAGTAAATAATGTATTTTTTGTCTTTGTCTCCCATGTGGGAAGAATGGCACTAGTGGTCTTAAAAAATGTTGAAAGTTGGTCTATTTATCTTTTACCTCTTTATGGAGGCATATATTTGTACATTTATGTTTTGGTTCTTCCATGCACAGTGGTTAGGTAGTTAATTTACAAGTTTATTTGTGTTTTCTTGCTTCAGGAGTTAGGTACTAATGCTTTATAATCCTTATGCAACCCACCCCCGATTATTTCACTGTCAAAGTATACCATGGAGGCTGCTTACAGAGGGAGTCCTATGTTGGAGGGAAGGTTGACTACTATATGATAATGTAGAGAAAGATATGATGTCATTGGTGGAGGTAAATAACATGGTGATGCAACTTAATCTGGCTTATGCATCGCAAAGAATCGACTATTGGTATAGAATAGGTGATGAGAAAGATTCACTTATGAAGCTGGAAACCTATCAGGATGTGGTATTCATGTGTAGTGCAATACCTACTTGGAGGCTTATCATATTGTACTTAGACCATGTAGAGCTTCATGAAGTGTTTGGGGATTCAGATGATGATGTTTTCATGTATGAAGATTTGTTCTTTAGTGAAGGTGGTAAGAGCGGTGTTGTTATAGAAGAGTTTCCTGACTCTCCAAGAAAGAAGTCAAGTGTTGTTATAACAGAGATACCAGATGAGCCTATAACACAGCCAAGCAAAGGAGTTGTGATTAGAGATATGGAGAACCATGTACCAACTCAAGCAAGCCAAGCTGGAGGTTTGGATCCAAAAGAGAAGAAAAAACATAAGCTTATAGAGTACCACTCTAATGGGAAAAAAACTTCAAAAGGTGACTAGCAAGCATAAAGTGGTTGGGGCAGTCAAGTATCGGACAAGGCAGCATTGGTATTGGTTTAACAAGTGATGTGCAAGGGTCAAGTGCGGTGCGGGGGACAAATAGTGTAGAGTGTAAGGGTTCTGGTCTACATGATATAGATGTGATGGACTATCTACAGTCCTTTGGTGGTGGTGAGGCTGATGAGGGATTTTGTGAATAGGGTAGTGAGGATGAGGATTATGATCCTCAATTTGATGATGAGGATTATGACCACTATGGAACTAATGACGATCATTGGCTAGAAGAAGCAGTGATGGAGGCAGCTTCAAAAGGCAAAACTGCAAGGGTGGGATCAAAGGGTCAAGAGTCAAATGTAGAGTAGGAAGTGGGGCACTTTTCTAATGATGAGGATATGTTTAGGGAGGATGGTTCAGGTGATGAGAGGCTGCAATATGCCATTAATTCTGATGGAGAATTAGAGGATGTGGGGATTGAATTCAACCCCATTACTGATATGAAAAACTCAAGTTTTTCTTGGGAATGAAGTTTGCTGCTGTGAAGGTATTGAGGGATGCCTTAAGGGAAATGGCAATTCAGGGTGGATGGGAATATGTCTATATCAAGAATGATAAGACAAGGTTAAGGGTGGTGTGCAAGGAGGATAATTGCCCATTTTTTCTGTTTGCCTCCAAGATGTAACATGAAAGCACTATTAAGTGAAGGAGTATGTACTTGAACACAAGTGCACAAGGAAGTTTAACAATAGCATGGTAAGGATGAGGTACCTCACTGCAAGGTTCAAGGACCAGATTGCTTTTAACCAAGAGATAACTCCAGGTCTAAGTGTTCTAATTTGTTTCTAACTGCTTATGCCATTAATTCTGATGTGTATTGAAACTTCATGAATTTGTTTGTTTTTGTAGATTCTCTAGCAAGACCATGTCAGCTAGCATTAGAGCTAGGGTATCAAGGTCAATGGCTTATAGAGCTAAAAGAACTGCTTAATTGGAGGTTGAGGGATCCATTAGAGAGCAATATGCTAGGTTGAGGGATTATGGGATGGAGTTGCAGAGGGTTGATCCAACAACATCCACCGACATAAAGTGTGACTTCAACAACAAAAAGAAGCTACCCATTTTCAAAAGAATGTACATTTGCCTAGGAGCCATAAAGAATGGGTTCAGAGCTGGGTGTAAAGCAGTGATTGGGCTGGATGGACCACATCTTAAGAGTTACTTTAGGGGTCAGTTTCTAACAGCTGTGGGGATTGATGCCAACAACACTTCTTGGGTTGTGGCATATGCAATGGTGGAGTTGGAAACAAAGGATAGCTGGACTTGGTTTCTTGAGCTGTTGGTGAAGGATCTGAGTATTGAGAATGATGGTGCAGGCTGGACTTTTATTAGTGATAAACAGAAAGGGTTGAAACCTGCCTTTGAGGATGTTGTCCCATCTGCACAAATCAAATTTTGTGCAAGACATTTATGGACAAAATTCACTAAGCTGTTTCCGGAAAGGTTATGAAGGACCAGATGTGGAAAGCAGCAAAGTCAACAACCTTGCCTTACTTTCTCAATGAAATGGAGGAGATGAAGGCCCTTGATGTTGATGCTTATAATTGGTTGACATGTACTTAGTCTCCATTTAAGTTTCTGTTTGAAGTTTATGGACTGTTGATGATATTTACTTATGGAGTTTTTTTTGTTATTTGCAACACCCGAGAGGACACCCAAACATTGGTCCTAGGCATATTTCAGAACAGGAAACAATTGTGACATCCTCATTAACAACATGTGTGAGAGCTTTAATGCCCTTATTGTAGAGGGAAGGGGTAAGCCTCCAATCACTATGTTTGAAGAGATAAGGATGAAGTTAATAAGGAGGATTCAAATTAGGAAAGATAAGATGGCAACAGATCATGGAAATATCTGCCCAAAGGCCAGAAACGTGATTGAGAAGAATAAGGTAAAGGTTGTTGAGATTGCATTTCAATATTCAATGGTGGGGACCAAACAAAAGTGGAGAACATTGAGGGTTCCAAGAATGTTGTTGACCTTGCTGTAAGGAAATGCAGCTGCCGGAGGTGGGATTTGACTGGAATCCCATGCAACCACGCCATTTCTGCAATATTTGGAAAGAGGGAGGATGTTGATGATTTTGTGGCAGATTGCTACCTCAAGAGCACATATATGACTATCTATTCAAACTTGACCATGCTTGTTAATAGCATGGATATGTGGTCAAGAAGTGAAGAACCAGCAATCTTACCTCCTTAATACTCAAGGCAACTAGGTAGGCCAAAGACTAAGAGAATCAAGGCTGCTTCTGAAAAGCTTCAAAATAGTGTTGGTAAACTTGGAAGGGTGCGAAGGTCACTTAAGTGTGGCAACTGCAACCAAGTAGGACATAATCTCAAAACTTGTCAGAGACATTTGCCTCCAAAAGAGAAGACGACTTCAGCTGTTTCTAAGAAGAGGAAGGAAATTAATGAAGCTGGTCAAGGTTCTGGAAATCAGGTATACAACATATTAAGTGCACTTTTTTTGTAGTTTCAATTGCATAGTTTATAAGTTAATTGTGTGATAAGCTGCTATTTCATTTGGCTATTGTTTCCTGCAGTCTAAGAGAGATAAAAAAGGTCTCATGACTGCCAATGAGTTGAGGCAGAAAGTGAAGGAAAGAGCTTAGTATCAAAGGGTATGTTGCCTGCTATTTTTACCCTCTACTTGACTCAAAAGTGTCATTTTCAACTTAAATTGACTCTAACTTGTTCATGTGTGTCCAGAAAAAAGTGGGCTGCACAGAAGGCAACAAGCTGAGCAGAAAACAAGTCTGCCCCAACAAGAGGGAGGCCTAGACAAGCCACATCTGCCCCAACTATCTCAAGGCCTGTTCAAGCTACCTCAACCACCACTACCTCAAGGTCTCCACAAGCTCCTAGGGCATCAACTAAGCAAGTTGCAACACCAACAAGATCATCCCAAAGGAGCAGAGAAAATTCTGGTAAGGGAGAGGGAAAATAGGTCTGCAAATTGATCAAGTGTTAGGCTGCCAAGCAAATGAAGTTTAGACAACCTTTTTTTTGTGCAACCTTGTGTTGTGCCACTTGGTTGCTAGTTCTAATCTTTTGATAAGATGATTAGAGCTAAAGTACTTGCTTATAGAACAGTTTTTCAGAATGTAATGCTCTAGTTTTTGTTTTTTGTAAATTAGAGCTTGTTCATTGGCTTGCTGCAGATTCTATGGATTGATTTGAATGAAATGACAGATTATTTTACTTGTTCATTGGCTTGCTGCAGATTTTTTTTTTTGGTGATATTGTGGCAAACTATGTTTAATTTGCAGATTTCTTTAAAATTTGGAGTAGGTAATTTTGAGGGAATATATGAATGAATTTGGAGTGAATTTAAGCTGCAGCTGGGGGATAATGAAGCAAGGGTTACTTTGGACATTTTACCAGTGACTTGGATGCCAGAAGCTGAGTTGGCATGGATGGAAACGCCATATCAGCCAGTTAACGACAACTTTTAACAGATGGTTAACCGAAAGGACCTATTGCTTCAAAATTTTGAAGTACATGGACTAAACGTGTGAAATTAGAAGGTCAGGGATTGAAGTGTTTTTTGGCCAAAAGCTCAAGGACGTCTAAACAATATTTAATTCTTATAAATTACAATAAGCATTAAAAAAAGGTTTCGAGATAATAAGAAGAGCCTCAACTATGAATATATATTAATTTTATCTGTTTTCTCACAATGTTGCCATCGGAAGCTAAGTCCAATGGCACTTGGCCTAGTTTGGGATTGATTTTGGAGCTGGTTTTGGGGGTGCTTCTGCTTTTGGGGTAATGGTATGGTATTTGGTAAATTCTCTAGAAGTTGCTTTTGGTCCAAATAGCTTCTCCCGACAGCTGAAAGTGAGAAGCAACCAAGGACCAGCTTTTGGATTTTGCTTCTATGGAAAACACTGAGTGAACAGTGTATTTTTAATGAAATTTACCAAATGACTTATTCTGTCCTCATTCTTTTCTAACAATTACATTGTGAGCAGGATATGGTTGCTTATCATCTCCATTCTCTCTTCCCAGCCTCCTCTGCCGTCAAAACATATCTTCCTAGCTCGAGAGATCGCTCTGTGTCTCCCACATCTTCAAAGCGAACGAGCGTTTTCTCTGTCACTGCCTTTCTCTCTCTCTCTCTTCCTCAAGCAGCAAAGCAGAAATTCTTGGTTGTTTTCTGGCTTCGATTTCTGAGAGAAACTGAGTTTACTGATCTAGGTAAGGGTAAATGCCCATTGTTGTTAAAACCCAAGATCCCTTTCCTCTGCGCCACCTTCCCTCTTCTCTGTGCTGCCGAGCTCTTCCTCTGGCTCTACCGCTGCCGCCCTGGAAATTGTCTTCATTTATATAACTATTGTGGGTTTTCATTATGATGGCTGCAGGAGCATGCAAATCTTTGAAAGTTTCAATTTTTCCTTCTTGTTTGTGTTTGATTTGTTTTGAATTGTGAAGTGAGTATTGGGTTTTCTCTGTGATGATGAAAACAGATGACGAGTCCGATCCATTCATTCATTAAATCATGAGGACAAAACGAGGCATTTATCTGAGAGATTGATTAATGCCCACTTCCTAATTTTTTGTTTGTTTGATGAATTAAAATCGTAAATAGAATTCTTGATCTGAATAATTAAGAGCAACTCCAACAGATTCCCTATATTTTGATTTTTCTCTACTTTAGGGAAAAATAAGCCTCTTTTGCTCCAACAGATTCCCTATAATTATCTCTATTTTAGGGAAAGTGAGGAGAGAGAAAACCAAATTCCCTATATTTACAGCAAACTCCAAAATTTTAAAGAAGAATATGGAGATTTTATAGATTACTGTAAACTAGGGAATCTGTTGGAGTTGGAGAAGAAAAATAGGCTAAAGGTTTGACTTTTGCTTCTCTATAATACAAAAATTATAGGGAAGCTGTTGGAGTTGCTCTAAGAACCTCATATTCTCCAAGAAAAAGAAATTGTTATACAATTAAAATATATCAAATTTTTTTATTTCTTGATCTCTAAATCTCTAATTATGTTAGATGACCGCAACTGATGGTTGAAAAAAAAGCTGACTGTTGAATATATATATATATATATATTTGTTTTTGTTTTTTTTTTTAGGAGCTTGACCGCAACTGACTCGGATGCGAAAACAAAATCAGATCCAAAAATAAAGTCGTCATTAGAAAAATCGTATTATCAGTCAAGCTCGAATACTAATATTCACGGGATGCAGAAGAATCAAACTGAAGCCCCAGAGTTGATTGTCCGCTACAATGCTTCGACCATGGCTACTGCTGTTAGTATTTTGTGTGCCTCTGCTACAACGGGTCAACTCGCACGAAGAGTCGGGTGAATGGAGCTGCGAGTCCGACTCAGACATCCGAATCCAGGCCCAGTTCGGGCCCGGCCTTATCACCCTCGATGGTCACGCCGACGATTGGAAGGACACGGATGGGTCCGAGTTCTCTCTTCTCCCTGCTCTTGACCCAGATGCTGAAACTGAATACACAGGTGGAAAGATGACCGTCAAGGTACTCTTTGATTTAAACCAAACCTTGGACTTTGTTTTCTTGTTTCTCTTTTTGGTTGTATTTTGACCTAGTTAGTGTACGTTGGTTTCATACAGGCTTTGCATGATGGCCGTGATGTCTTCTTTATGGTTCAAGTTGATGGGGATTACGCTTACTCAAAAGGGTATGTTTCCTAATCTCATTTTTTCGGTTGAACTAACTAATTTTTATTTTGTTTGATTTTGTTCTACTTATTACGTTTAGTGGAAACTGAATTGCGATTGGATACTGTCCTTTATGGATGTTTTGCTACACTTTTTGTTTCATTTGCTCGTCAGTGGTATCATTATTCTACGACATGTGTACGGTTGCCTTACTACTTAACATGAATGGCATTGTTGATTTTTTTTTAATTATATTTCATTTTACCTCTTGTTTGATTTTCTTACGTAGTGAGAATACCAAATGCCCATCTGTTGCCCTCATGTTTCAAATTGGTGAAGCTGCAACTTATCATAATGTAAGTTTCTTCACTGGCCTATAGAACTATGGATTTGTTCTTTTCATTTTTCTATAAACTTGTACAAAATATTTTGTTTTATGTTGGCTTTTCCTTCATATACTGGGAGCTTCAAACCAAAAGGGATTTTGTATTGCTAGATGGGCGGCTGTAAGGAAGGAGTTGACTCTTGCACAAACAAGACTTGCAAATCCCATGAAGTTGACATTATGCATTTCTCTATTGGAAATGCAATTCCTGGACGTCTCTATGGTGGTAACCCAGTGGACAACAGGGATGGAAATGGAGGTGACAGGTGCAGCAGTGCAATCCCATATTGAGTTTTATACTAATGATCCACATGTTTGCCAAATGGACTCTGATTTAATTTCTTTGCTGTCATTTTATTGTCTTTGCGTACTATTTCTTTTTAGCAGGTTTGGTCATTTGAATGATCTTTATGGTTGGAACCCACACTGTAGATACCTAGATGGAATTAGCTCTTCAGGTATTCCTAAGGCTATTTATCCTACTGGTACTTTTCTATGAATGGCAGAATAAGGCATGTCTGTATATTAGAAAAAAGCACTAGCTTTACAATATAAGAAAATATAAATGAAGTGCAACAAGCACTGAAGATAGTGACTACAAAGAGATTGCAATTCATAAAGGCAACATTAAACTTATTCTGTAATACTCCAATGTCAAATTTCATGATCCTCCAAGATAGTTCTATGTTAAAAAGTGTTCTCCCTTTTGATAATGCTCATTTTCAACAATATCTCTGGTTCATCTAGCTGACTATTGTCTTATGTACTATATGATTTCAGTTATACTTTATTTCCGTTACAGAAGCTCCTAACTGCACATGATATAATTTAATAACATTGCCCATCTTATCTCCTTTGGAAAACTTACCAACTGCAAATAGTACTGTTTTAGACCTCACTCAGAAAAAGAAAAAAACTCCTTCAATGTATATTTTGTGGTTTTTTTTTGTTCATAATTTTCAGGGTATGAATTAAGGTTATCTGTTTCCATTGTCAGCAAATGATTCTAGTGCACAAAATGATTGGAAAGGCGCTTGGTGGCACAGTAGCTTGAATGTTCACTCAGGTAGCTATCGATGATAGGGATGTAGTTATCAATCATATAGATATGGTTTTGTTATTCTGGTGTTCATATATTATTTTCCAACCTTGAGATATAGTTGGATAACCTGTGTCAACTTCAGATAAGCTCTTTTTTGGCTTAAATTTATTGGCTTATGTTCAGGGTTACCATTGTAAAGGCCCTGTTTTATGACTTGAGCGTGCATTATAAAAATATATACTCTTCTCTCTGTCCCCCAAAAGCTGTCTTTTCCCCTCAATTTTACATCTTTTATTGTTACTATGACAGGTTTTGTGGAAGAAGATAGTCCTTATGCATCAGATGGTCAAAAGGGTACATACTATTTTGAATTCTCTAGGCCTTTGAGAACTATGGATCGCCTCCAACAGGTCAGCCTCCAAATTTTGAGCTACCAAATTTGATTTTTTATTTATTTTTAATGGGATTTCAAAGATGACTGTTTCTCCCCTAGTTTTGTGTATTTTGTATCGTCTGTTGTGCAAGTTTCTTGCAGATTGGACTGTTGTGGTTTCTTATTGAACCAAGATGATTATGACTAACACTATCTAGCCTGGTTGCCAATTGAAAAATATTTCCCTTAGACAAGATTGCTTTAATCATGTGATGAACATGTTGTAAATCATTTGGGACCTTGCTTTTTACTTGCACAAACTCTGCAAATTTGACTCATGCCTGTTGTTTATATATTTAGTCAATGCCAACAAACTTACCAGCCCTTGGAAAGATATCTCTCTGGCTTCTCCTCTTTTTTACCATGCTGTAAGTTTGTTGTGGGTAATGCTGTAAGTTAGTTTTGGGAGAATAATTGGGTAAAGGAAGATCCGTTGCGAGTGTTATGTCCTAGATTTTATCCTCTCCCTAGCAAGCAACAAGAGAGTATCTCAAGATTAGTCGATGTCTTCTTGTATCCTTACAATTGGAATTTCAGCTTTAAGAGAAATCTTGACGACTTGAAGTGGCTTAGCTGGTTGTTCTTTAAAGGAATTTGGAAGAAGCCCGCTTCTATTCATCGATGGAGACAAAACAAGTTGGAATAGTATATCTTTGGCTCTTGTGCGTCAACCAATCTTGATAGTTTAGGGATGATTCTTGCAAATGTTATTGTTTCTTTTTATGTAACAGGGATAACCTTCCTCATTTCTTTCCTCTCTCTCTCATATTTTGGAAATCGTTGGCCGTCCAAAAGTGAAATTTCTGGTATGGTTGGTGGCTATTGGGAGGGTTAACACTTGTGATCTTTTCCAAAGGAGGCGTTCCATGTGTTTTTCTCCTAACTGGTGCATTTTTGCAAAGAAAAAAATTCAAACCATGTCTTACTCCACTGCCGTCTTTCTTGAAGTTGTGATGTAAGGTGTTTAGGGAGATTGGCATTTGTTTGGTTTTTTCTGAAAGGTTGCAATGAGCTGTTGAGCACTCGCTTCATGGCTTTGGAAGTAAGGGAAAGACAAAATCCTTTGGGGCTGTTTGTTGCTGGCAGTGTTTTGGGTTTTATGGATGGAGCGAAACAGAAAATTTTAAGGTTTACGAGGGGGTCGGAGTGGATGTGCTTTGGGATCAAGTGCGCTATTTGTTTGGTTTATGGGCTGTTTTGTTTCTTATTATGATGAATATGTTAGTTGTTGTTCAGTGAGGCTGCGGTCTTGTTTTTGGTCACTGGCTACTTTTTTGTTTTGGGCCTCAAGGCTGTGGACTCATCCACTCAATGTACTTTCTCTTTTCACCATTTAAGTCCTGGCAGTCTTTTTGGATTGATTACTGGTTTGTGCTACACCCTGCTCATCCTATAATTGACCTTTGATACCATATCGCATGCTTATCAGTGTGTTGAGCCTTTCTGGAGAAGGCCCCTCAAAAATTTGAACTTGGTGGACCCTTCAATTTCCAGCATGCAATCATCGGAACTGTTCATTGTTTGCAAGAATCATTCCTGCAAAAATCAGCCTAATCGAAAACTGTTTAGCGACTTGATTATGTCCATTCTCATTCCAGTTTTGTCTACTGAACTGCATCTGTTTGCATGTTTGGAAAATCAAACGGTTTTGGATTCGGCTGATCTTTGTACAGGTGATTGTTGCATTCGGATGTAGAAAGTGATAGTTCTGATCATTGTTTAAATTGCATGGTGGCTGGAAATGCTACAAATTTCAAATTTGAGGGAGTCTTCTCAAGATTGGGCCCATACACACATATTGCAAGTAAAATATTGACCTTGTATATTCTTTCTTTTAAATAAATAAATAAATAAATAAATAAGAGTTCATTAATGGGGGAGTTTGACTCAAAGAATCATCTTGTAAGGGGCCTCTTTATATGACTTCAAGAGAAATATAGACTTTTAAGAAGTCTAAAGTCAGTATTACTTGATTTGTGCAGGATGCTCAATTCACAATTGGCGGATCAAGTAAGATGTCAGTTGCATTCTGGTATCCTGTTGATGGAAAATCATGGCATGGCTCTGGACACTATTCTGTTAGCTGTGACTGGGTTCCCTTGGATATATCTATGAAAATCTCTATGCTAACAAAGGTGAAACAAAGTAGTTCAGTCAGTGCTGCTAGTGTTTTTGCCCTTTTGCTATCAGTAATCTCATTATGTGTTTCTGTTTTTATCGGGTATTGGGTTGTCAAACCCAAAACTATCCCCTTCACACCCATGGAAAATCTTTAAGATATCTAGTTGGGTGTGGAATCAAACTGTTAACTGGGGTTGTACTTCCTTTTCTGGTGAAAGGGATTGTACTTATTTTTTGGTGAAAGGGATTATACTTCTTAAATCTGTACTGCACGTATATCTATGTCATTTTTTTAATATTGTTTTTAGTTAAAATTCAATTGTTGGATTACTTTGACTGCACCACTGTAAGTTGCATCTGTGTTCACTGTATAAAATATTATATTTATTCAAAGGATATATATTAAAATGTGAGTTGATTGTGGTTGGGTGTTCTTTGGTATAATTTTCTTACTGCTTGTGTCAGTGGGATGCAGCCGTTCTTTAGTTAAGGAGAGTACCATCCACAACACTCCATGCATTGCTCTTCTAATTCCAAATGGAGAACAAGATGTTTTGGTCTTTTATCGATTTTTGGTATACGCCAATATTTTTTGGGTAAATTTCATAAACAGTACACCAGGTAAAAGTCACTAATAATTCTTATACACAAAGTTTCAAATTAAACATTTCGGTACACGAAATCTGAAACTCGACTCACTATTAGTACACGACGCCAATTTTTGACACCAAAATGTCCATTATGCCTTCAGTTCTTTCTTTTTTTTAATAATTTTTTTTTTCTGTTATTTTTTTTTCCTTCGTTTTATCTCTTTCTTCTTCCTTCTTCCGGGCTCACTCCCTCGCTTCCAACGCCTCCTTCCTCACCTCTCATAACAGAAAAAAAATGACTCGACTCATTTATAAACGAAGGAAAAAAAATAACAGAAAAAAAAATTATTAAAAAAAAAAGAACTTAGGGCATAACGGACATTTTGGTGTCAAAAATTGACGTCGTGTACTGATAATGGGTCGAGTTTCAGATTTCGTGTACCGAAATGTTTGGTTTGAAACTTTATGTATAAAAATTATTAGTGGTCTTTACTTGGTGTACTGTTTGCGAAATTTTCCCATATTTTTTTGAATAAATGTTAGAATTTTATTTTAGCGTTTAACATGGTTAGCGGATGGTTAAAAGAGGTCGTTAAGCTGAGTAGATAAGAAGTGAGTCCAAGTGACAAATGTGATTATTCTAAAAAAAAAAAAAAGAAGTGACAAATGTCATTTATTTTTGGGAAAAAGATATAAACAGTACTTGAGGTAAGACCCATTCTAAATTTTTGTACCCAACTTTTGGAAACTATCATTTTAGTACCTGGAGTACCCAATCCAACCCAATTTTCGTACACGTCGTCCATGACGACGTTAACTCTTCTGACAGCTGGGATGATTTAAAGAGACCACGAGAGGAGCAAGTTAACCCCGTTATGGACGGCGGGTACGTATGTTGGGTCGGACTGGCTATTTGGGGTACCAATGTGATAGTTTCTGAAAGTTGGGTATGAAAATTTAGAATTGATCATAGTTGGAGTACTGTTTATATTTTTTTTCCCTTTATTTTTTTATTTTTTTGTTATCTTGGCTTCCTCGCTCTGTCAGGGTTTCGGTGTGTGTTAGCAGCCCCATACAGAGATGTCTTTCATCGATGTGATGGATACTAGTTTGGCTTCTAAACTTAGGAAGTGTATTCCATGCATGGATACTAGATTGTATTCCATGTATACAATCCTCTCTACTAAACTTGCTTTGGTGGATTCAGATGTGGTGGACATATCTCTGACGGAGGATTTTTCTTCCTCAGAAGGTTTCTACATGGTTTTGCCGTGTACTTCTCCGCCCGGGTTTCAAGGCTTCGGCATTCATGGGGGAGATGAGTTGTATATGGGGCCCTAATGGTGTGATGATCACATGTCGTGTCCCGGCTATTCTTAATACGATTCGACTATTATGGTGCTGGGGCTAAAGTTAAAGGAAATGGTCTTTGGCGCAATAAGCCTTATCCCAATGGCTTGTTGGAGTTTTCTTTGGTTCCTCGCAACACGGTTAGAGTTTGGCTTCAAATTTACAAAATTTCCTCTTGCATGTGAATATCCAAAGTCGGAAGGAATATGATATGAGCACCTAAATCATAACGGAGAAATGAAATCTAAAAAAAAAAAAAGAGAAATAGCAAATTTCATAGAAAGATGGCTGTTGAATTACATGGGAGACCTAATGTACTCACTCAAGGAGTAGCAGGATTGTGACACTTGTCAACAATCAAGAGTTATATTAAATAAATTTTAATGTTGTAATAACTAGGGCTGTCACTCGGTCGGTTCGAATCGGTTATAGGTATTACCAACTTCAAAACCAAAGCTTTAGGTTTCAAAACTGAGCTACCAATTACCAACCAAAATTTTCAGTTTTTAATTACATCTACCAAATTCGGTATTTCGGTTTTCAGTATTACCAACTTTAGAACAACTAATTCTTTATAATATAAATTAGAATGAACAAAACTAGATTTTTGAATTTTATAGTCATAAACTTTGTATTCATCTACTAATTATATATTTCTTTTGTATATATGATATCAAGTTTTAGCAATTTTCAATAAAACTAGGTTATTTAACCATCTTTGACTAGGTTACTTAAAATACATGTACTATTAATGTAGTATATATAGTAATGTTCATACTACTATAAATTTTTTTATGTTTATTTCTTAATATACATGTATGTGTATTGAAAACTGTAATATATAAATCTAATATTTAGATAATCGGTAGATTCGGTATTTACCAAAACCAAACCAACTTTTTCGGTAATTTTCGATTTCGGTTTTATTGGTATCGGTTACCAAAAAGTCGGTTTACCAAACCTAAAACATCGGTTAGTATTCAGTCGGTTTTGTAATTACCAAACCAAGTGGCAGCCCTAGTAATAACTAATAACCTAACATGAAGCTTACACGTGCAATGCATGTGCACGACAGAAACAAAACCCAACCGATAAAATGAAATGGTGTGTATAACCACTATAAGTGGCCTAGTGGTTCTTGCCTAGTTGGGCGTGCTCTCCAACCTAGGTTCGAACCTCGAAGCTGTCAAAGTGGTCAGACACTGTGTTGCAATGTACAGTTAGAGCATTTCACATGCGCTGCAGGGGTTTATTTTGTGCCTAGGAAGCCTTTGGGTTCCTCTTGACCAAGTAAAAAAAAAAAAAAAAAAAAAAACGGTGCGTATGAAACTAGTGCGAAACCATTAGTGAGAAACCATTCCTGACTTTCTAGGATAACCATATCGAGAAACATAAGATCACTTCCTCCTGCACATGAAACTTGTCCTCAAGTTGCATTTTCTATGTCTTCATTCTTGATTGAGCTCTCATCAGGTTTCTTTTGAGCACAGATAAAAGTTCATCCCTGCTTCTGAATTTTTGATCAACTTGAGCTATAACTGTTGAACCATGTAAATAAGGGTTGACAACAGGTGGTGCATATCCATAAGGTGCCTCAAATAGTGTCATTTGGATGGTAGAATGGTAGGCTGTGTTGTACCACCCATTCCGCCCAAGGTAGTGCCTGCCTGCACGTATGTTTGAGGTTTCTCACCTACTACATACCTCAGGTATTGCTCTAAAGTCCTATTCAGATTTTCAATTTGACCATCTGATTGAGGGTGATAAGATGATGATTAATTATTGAGCTTGGTACCCTGCAACTTGAAGAAAGCCTACCAAATAAGCTCAAGAATACTAGAATCTTATCAGAATTATATTCTCAGGCACAGGGGCGGAAGGACGTAGAAGGCTATATGGGCTCAAGCCTAGACAAGATTTTGGGCTAAAAACCCTTAGGTGTGTGTGTGTGTGTGTATATATATATATCTCTACCTTCATCCCATACCAGCCCAAAGAAAAAAAAATATATGTAAAAGTCCTACCACAGCAGTTCACAGTCTCACACTACTCAGTAGGTCATATTTGTGTGTTTCGATGGAGGTTATCGTTTGAAATAACTCCCCTAAGTCTCTCTTCAAAAGCGAAATGCCTCAAGCAATCCACCCCCAAATTCCAAAATCTCACCCCTTGTTGTCCAGTAGCCTAAGGAATCAATCTCCAAATGACGAAAGCAACAATCTTTCTTTCGCTTTCTCGTAAACAAGGTATGAAACTATATCGATCTCCCCTGTTTTGAATTTTTGATACATCTCCGTTCTTCTTACTGCTCTGTTTTCCCAATGGGGTTTTCTCAAAGAAATCCCAGAAGGAGAAGCTCGCCGATTATGTTTGCTACCAGTGGCGGATGTAATTGTGAGTAGGGCTTTTGTGTATAAGTTGAGGATTGGGATTGTTAGGAGTTGTTTCATACTTCGTTTTGTTGTGAGAGCTAGTGTTTGCTAATTAATTAGGCTCAATTTCATGTTCTGTTGTGTTGATGTTTAAAGTTCAGCGGTAGCTAAACCTTTACTAATGCTGGTCCGATGGGCGGACTGCTATCAATGATACTCAGAGTTCCTGCTACCTGTCAAGTAAAATACAGAGGGCATCAGAGGGAGACTGCTCTAGGCGGTCTTCTCTTCTCCGTTGCCTAAGTTAGTCAATGTATTTATGTTGACAAAGTAACAGTAGGTAAGTATTAAATGCATGATTAATGAGGAGAGAGGAGAAAACCTTTTATAGGTGACGAGAAAGCTGATCTTCTCCATGTTTTCGATGTGGAATTGATATGCTTCAGTCCCCAGCTTCTGGAGCTTCTGATTCTGTCTTGGTGAGGCGCGTGGCGGCACGTCAGCGGTGATCTGGGGGAAAGCTGGGGCTGAGGCGGTAACCTACTTGGCTATGTTCCCGTAGGTCACTCCTTTGGCGGAAGTTGGTACCGCTAGCGGTAGCATGAGTGTGGCACATTATAGCTAATTATACTTACAAATGCCTCTGTAAGTACAAGTCCCCAGTCAAGGAGGGCAATCTTGGTTGGGGAGTTGCCTAGCGGTTCGAAGCGTTGCTTCCGCCAGTCTTGTAAAAGCATAATTAGCGTCAGTGCGTTGTCAACCATGGACTTACTGAGCAAACAATTTATACCCTTCCGGGTGGGCCCCTTCTAGGCCCTCTAGGGAGTCCCCCACTCCCCTGCTAAGATAGACCTCCGTTTGGCCGGTGTATTGTTTGTTGAGGGGAGCTACGTTGAGCGGAGGGTGTTGGGTAGCGAACCCAATCTTTGCTACACAAATGGCGGGGGTTAACGTGCCTGATCAGGGCCGTCGGAGACTGTTGACGCATCCCCCTACCTGTCCCGGAGGATCATGTTTTGATTGCAAGGCCGCGTTGCGGTCGTTGTCCAAGTGAGGCGTTGCCTTTGGAATCGCCGCTGGCGGAAGTTCCTCTGCTGGTGATAAGTGGCTTGAATTGTGGCGAGGACCTGCCTGGCGGTAGCCTGGTGCATGGCATTATGGTCAGCGGTGACTGTCTTCCCAGGTGTTGAGGGAGAAGTCTCGCTTGCAAGATGGAAAGGGAGAAGTTCCGCTAGCGGAGACTATCTCGCTTGCAAGATGGAGAGGGAGAAGTTCTGCTAGAGGAGTTGCACTTAGCTGAGACTATCTTGCTTGCAAGATGGACAGGGAGAAGTTCCGCTAGCGGATTTGCGCTTAGCGGAGACTATCTCGCTTGCAAGATGGAAAGGGAGAAGTTCTGCTAGCGGAGTTGCACTTAGCGGAGACTATCTCGCTTGCAAGATGGAAATGGAGAAGTTCCGCTAGCGGAGTTGCACTTAGCGGAGACTATCTCGCTTGCAAGATGGAGAGGGAGAAGTTCTTCTAGCGGAGTTGCGCTTAGCGGAGACTATCTCGCTTGCAAGATGGAACGGGAGAAGTTCCGCTAGAGGAGTTGCGCTTAGCAGAGACTATCTCGCTTAGTGCTTCAATGATTGACGATTTTCCTTTTCGATGGTTACCTTGGACAAACGCTTCGTGTGATGTGCCAGACATGTGGCCTACATGTATTGGATTAGCGTGTGCGATAACGTCTCCTCAGCACGCCCGTCGCCTCGCCATTAATGTGGATAATTATTGATTTTGTAACCGAGGCGTCGCCTCGGTTAATCCGGAGAGTAAGTGCACTTGTGAGGCACGTGTACGGTTGTAGTGCGATGTCGTTTTCAGCGGACGGCCTAGATTAGTTTGACGTTGACATAAAAGAGAGGGAAAGCTTGTGTTTTGGCACTTCGTACTTTTTTACCTTGTGTCATCGTCTTCAAGCTTCGCTCTGCGTTCTGAGGAGTACTGCTGCGATTCAGTGAAGATATCCAGTTTTTTGGAAGCACGAAGATCTTCTGCTGTGAAGAGAAGTGTTTTCGGTCGCACTCTGGTCTTCGGTCACTTTTGCTGGTGGTTCTTGAGGGCTTTTGGAGCCCTGAGGACATAGATGCTTCTCTCAAAGTGGCTTGGAGCGATTTCACTTGTGGAGGACGAATCAAAGCTTTGAAGTTCTAAGGTTTCAATCGGTCTGCTTTTTTCTAAGGTAAAATTCAATCGATTGGTTTATAATTGGACCTTGTTGTAGTTATGAAAGTTGAAATTGGGGTTGAGATGAAGAACTTTGGTGTTGGAGGTTTTGCCTAATTCTGACTTTGGATTGGCGGCGGTGCCGCCACTGTGGTGGTGTTTTCCGGCGGTTTCTGGCCACCTCAGGGATAGTTTCCATTCCTGAGTTCGATCTACTCGTCGATACGAGCATTTTGATATACAATACGTAATTTTTGGAGATCATATGAGCATGTTAGGGTTTTTACGGTTTCGTACCGTTAGATGATTCGATCAGTGAGGATTCGAGCGTCCGATCGACTTGTGGTTCTGGCATATCGATCGTGGAAGTATTCCGGAGACTTTGGGAGGTCTCGGATGTGGTTTTCCTCGATTGGAGCCATTTTGGGGATTTCAGTTCCAAACAGGGGTTTCAGACTTAAATCGTTTGTGAATTGTTACTAAGTGGAAATCGATTGTGATTAGGTACTTGACGAAGTATCCTTGGACGGTTGTTTTTGCAGTTTGGTTGCTATGTTCTTTATTGTAGACTCAGCGAGAGTTTCGAGGTGAGTAATCTCACAAGGTTCATTATGAACTGAATTACCATTATTGTTTTGGCGTTAATTTTTTAACTGCAAACTATAGTTGGTATTAGTAGGCATTCCTGAGCGAATGCCTACGTATATATATATTTAAGTGAAATATATATATTCTTGTGAGTGATGTGTGATGAATAATATGCATGATGATGTTCATATTATTGTTGAAGGCGACTTTTCAGGAAACAATATTGTGGAAAAAGATGTTTTCTATTGTTTGAAAAGTAGTGAATTTGATGTTACATGTTGAGTCAAGCGTGACTCATTTTAGATGTATTGGTCCTTGTACCAAGAGTCACAGATGGTGTGCAGGGATGGGGAAAGCCGAAACTAGATGTTGTAACATTTTTAAGTCGAGTGCGACTTACTTAACATTTGACTTTAAGACCAGACATGGTCTAAAGATCATATGTCACAGATGGTGACGTTGATGTTTAATTTTATGAGCAGACGAGGTCTGAAATCATATGTCACAGATGGTGACCAAGGCAGGAAATAGGTAATCACGTTCGTGGCTAGACGAGTGGTTACGATTTCAGTAGAGCTCTAGTCTGTCTGCCATTATAACTTATGATGGTAACGGTCGAGGTTGCTGGAGACTCATAAGTATGTAGTTTAAAGGAGAGTTTCGAGAGTATTCTTCTTTTATTGTCTAGATGAGACTTGAATTGCTTCTTGATGGTTAAGTTAGCAAATAGAACATTGTCACAACGGTGACTTATATTGTCCTTTCGGTGGAAAGGATATGGAATATTAGAAGGAATCATGGTTGCATGGTTTCCTCAAGCTGATGTGTGTGAGTTGTTGATTGATGTTCATGAGTTACTCATACGAGCTTTCATAAGCTTACCGGGTCTTGTTGTGTGGAAACCTGGTGCACCATTCTATGGTGTAGGGGTTAATCCTGCAGGTCAGGGTAATCGTAGCTGAAGCTAAGGTAGCAAGTTGGCAGCTGAACGGGTAGGAAGCAAATTTTGTTGGCTTTGCCATTGTTATGCCATTGTTATGACTTCCGCTATGTAGTAAGCTCTGAAGAGCATTTACGTTTTATTTTGTGATGACAATTTAATTCGTAAGTTATGTAATATGTGACTCTGTAGAGCGGGTCAATATTTGAAATTGTGGGTTCAGGGCATTAATATGTACTTGCTGTAAAAGGAAGATGTCTCCATGTATTTTGTATTGATGGCTGAACGATCGCGCATGTATAATTATGAGATTATATATCGATTTTTATTTGTGTTAAAAATCAGGAGCGTGACAGTGGGTCCAAATCCATCATGTCACCCTTCGTTTTCTCTCTATAGGGATACAACAAGCCCGTATTTATCGTACCCCTTAAGTACCGAAATATATTCTTTACACCAGTCCAATGACGTTGCGTTGGTGCAGAGCTATATTTAGCTAATAAGTTCACAACAAATGAGATGTCTGGTCTTATGCATTGTGCTAAATACAATAATGCATCTATTGCACTTAGATAGAGCACTTCTGCATCTAACACGTCCTCATCATCATTGTTGGAATGAAATGGATCTTTTTAAGGTCAAGACTATGGACGACCATGAGAGTGGTAACGGGCTTGACTTTATCTTCATTAAAGCGCCTAGGCATCATTTGTATAAGTTGGTTGGTGAATCCGAATACCATATACACGGTGCTCAAGTTTCAAACTGAGACAAAACTATGTTCTCCCAAGATCTTTTAGAGTGTGTTTGGATGAGGGAAAAAATGATGAAATTTAATTGAAAGTGAAGATTTCATAATTCCTAAAAACCAATTCCCTCGTTTGGCATTATCAGATTGGAAATTTTAAATTTCTCTGTGGAAAAAAAACGAAGGAATTCATTATTTAAATTCCTCACTTCAATTTCCACCAAAATAACCGTCATTTACGAATTCCTTTGCAATATTCAATTTTTATTTTCAAAATAAGACTTTTTTCTATTTTATCTTTTTATTTGTTTTAAACTTTCTTAATTTATTATACATTTCAAATCCTAAATAGATGCAACCAAACAATAGAAATTTCAATTAATGGAATTTTAGATTGATGGATTTAAAGATTCCATTATTTATAAATTCCTACGGATTTTATAATTTTCTCATCCAAACGCACCATTAACTCAAATTCAGATTTCAAATGTTCAGTGGTTTCCCTTAACTCATCAAGAGTTGCAATGATGTTCATGTCATCAACATAAACCGCGACAATAGTAAATCCTGAACTTGTCTTAATGAAAACGCATGGGCATAGTTCATTATTTACATATCTCTTTTCAATCAAGTAGTCACTTAGACGGTTATATCACATCTGTCCAGATTGTTTCAGTTCATATAGTGAGTCTTTCAATCTTATTGCTAACACGCTTTGTGGTCTAAAACCACTTGACTTGGGTAGCTAAAGTCAATCAAGGACTTTCATGTATATTTCCGTATCTAGATCCCCATACAGATACGCTGTGATCACATCCATAAGTTGCATGTTCAGTTTTTAAGAAATTACCAAACTGATAAGGTAGTAGAACATAACAACGTCCATTACGGGAGAATATGTCTCCTCGTAGTCGATTCTAGGGCGTTGTGAGAAACTTTGCGCCACGAAGCGAGTCTACAATATCGTTTTTCTCATCACGTTTTCTAATAAAGACTCATTTATGTCAACATGTTTTGTATTAGGAGATGTCGCCATCACTGACCTGAAAACCTTCCTATTAGTTAATGAATCAAGTTCAGCCTGGATCTCATCTTTCCATTTGAGTCAATCTTCTATACTTTGGCATTCATCTACGGAGCGTGGTTCGATGTCATAAGACATAATAATCTCTCGTGCAACAGAATACACGAATACATCCATCAATGATGATGGAGTTTCAATCCCACGTCCCATGACACTAGTGTAGTTTACAAATATCTCTATATTCTCAGGAGTAGGTTATAACGTTGAGGCGTCCCCAAACAATAACCATAATCCGAAACATTCTCATACTTTTTCGGGAAGACAAATGTGGCGTCATTAGCTGGATACACACAGTGGATGGCGGGGCCCTAATCACCAAACTCTCAAATAGAGCAAGAAAACATCATAACTAAGTGAACCACCCAAATGAAATCTTCAACATCCACTACGAGAAACAAACGAAGACAAGCAAGTCCAGGTGAGAGCCTATCACTATCTTCTAGTTTAAAGAGCGGACAATACGCTGACCTCATGATAATCCATTCCTCATTGATGTCATACTCGACAAGTGGATAATGGGCGGAGTAGGGAAACAACGGATCAACAGTCAATATCATACTGAGATCTCGACGATCTCATATGGGCAACAATTTCATCAATGGAATCATAAAACGCGCACGAAATAATGAATTGACTTAAGTACCTATTCTCTATCAGAGAAAATTTACAAAAAGTTGCAAATGGAAGGCTCTTCTAGCTCATAGTCCATGCTTCATGTGCCGCTTTAGCCAAAAGATGAGCTAGAAGAGCCTATCTTCCCCAAATCAAGGTCTTTTCGACTTTATGCCTGTACCACCACCAGCTACTCAAATTGCAACTAAAGCACCCAAAAATAAGAACTAACATCTCTTGGACCATCCTATCAACCAACTAGTGGACTGCTAGTGCAATAAAACCACTAGAGCCACCATCCAATACCCCTGACCCTATCGAAGAGTCGCCGCACCGAAGACACAAATTTCCATAAAACATTGAACCAACAACCAACCCCATTGAGTTATAACTCTTACCTCATTCGAAGCCAATCCCAAACGGAAGAAGAATCTTCCAAGGACGAACAACTCCACTTTGATTTTGCATGCAAGCCACCATAGGAGATCAAACTGCACCAACCACCAAGAACCCAAGCGGAAAAACCTTGAGCACTCAAATAACTTGTTCAAAAGAAAAAAGGACAATCGGTGGGTTTGATGTAACATGCAAATCATCATACTAACAACATACACACAACAAGAGATTCAGAGCATCAACATGCACTTGCACCAACATGAATGAACGACTGATATAACATCAAGTGCATTTTTTTTGTTATTAAGAAAAAGTTAACTATAAATATCAAAGACTAAAATCACCTAATAAGTGGTGAGTCACTTGCACTGCCCGTGCATGCAAGAACTTTTGCATATAAACTAAGAAAAAAACCCAAAATCCGAATACCCAAATAAAAGCTCGCTTCAAAGTAAAAAATAAAAATAAAAAAGTATGGTGCACCATCACGAAACCGAGTAACACTAAAATCAAAAGCAAATTCGGGAAAGCTGTTGAAATTCGACCAGGTGCTAGAAATTGACAAAGAGAATCCCGACGCCTAATGGCAGAGCAACACCAGATCATACCAGCTCAAGAATACAACACAAGTCACATACACATTCATCATATGAGCTGGAGGAGAAAGATGAATCAGATGGTGATTCAGCCCTAACAAGAGCAAAACAAGTCCAAACTCAGAAGAGGATAAAACCTGAAATTGAAGACAGAACTTGTCCAAACAGAGCCAAGGCATTTCAGCCTTAACATGGCCACAACTCACAACAATGGCATGACTGACCAAACCCTGAAACCTCTGCTCACTATACCAGCTTTAATTGTACAAATTAACCAATAGCTCAAGTTTTGTCTTTCTCTCTAGAATTCCCTGTATAATCTGGACCACTACCTCTTGTATAAATAACCCACTGTTGTAATGAAGAAAGCAAGCAATGATCGATACAAATTTCAATTTTCTTCTCTCTCTGTTCATCCTTGCAATACATTGCTTCAATTTATCATGGTATCCAGAGCCATAGCCTAACGGCTACCAGATCCAAGAATCATCTCAATCCTCTCTCTCTTTCCAAATTCCATCACTTCAATTTATCAATTACCTTGTTTTCAATCCTTTTTTTTTCCAGCTCCCAACAAGTGCCCGATGGCAAACACAAACACAAACCCACAAAATCAAACTCCCAACCCACCCATTGTTCAACTCTCCCCAGAACTCACTGCCCAACTCCTCAATCCCTCCGTTTCTCCCCAACACATAGCCACCCTTGTTCCCGTGAAGCTCAGCACCACCAACTACATTCTGTGGCGCTCTCTCATCACCCCAGTCCTTCAACAATACAACTTCTATTCTCTGGTTGATGGCACTGACTCAACCCCAGCCATGTTCTTACCCAATTCTACAGATATTAATCCGGCATACATGGAATGGGCGAAAAGAGATCGTACCTGTCGCATATGGCTCACTGCCACTCTCGGCGACTCCGTGCTGCCTTTCCAAATCGGTTGTATCTCTGCCCGATCCATCTGGGTCACTCTGGAGCGTCACCTTGCTAACATCACTCGATCCCATGTCCTTCAACTCAAGCGTTGACTTCATACACTGCAGAAAGGAACCCAGTCGATGACGGCCTATCTCCAACAAATCAAGGACATCGCTGATTCACTCGCTCATGCCGGAGAGCCCCTCGATGATGCCTACATCGTCGCCCATACTCTTCAAGGGTTGCCACAAGACTATGATGCCTTTGCCACCTCGATTCGTGTTCGTGCAAAACCCATTCAGGCCGAAGAGCTCCATGGATTCCTCTTGAGTGAAGAAATTGAGGTGCAGCGCCGCGGAGAAACACTCATCCCTAATCTCAACCCAAACTCTCAAATGCAAGCTTATGCTGCTTTTAACACACCACCAAACCCGACTCGGCCTAATTACCCTTTTCAGAGAGCTCGAGGCCCATTTCCCACATCCAACCACACCAGGACCTTTCAACCCTGACCTCCTTCCCACAACTCTTCCCGCTCCTTTTTCTGACCACCACCTCGGCCGGCCAATACCTATGGAGCACCTCGCATTCGTTGCCAAATCTGTGGCCGCAACAATCACTCTGCTGTGAATTGCTCCAATCGCATGAACTATGCCTACCAAGGAAGAGCACCTCCTCCTCGTTTTCAGGCAATGATGGCTGCGCCATCTTCTCTGACTCACTCTACACCACCATCACTCTGGTATGCTGACTCTGGGGCAACACACCACATCACTAATGATCTTAGCAATCTCTCTATTGCCACAGAGTATAATGGAACTGATGAAGTGAGCACTGCAGATTGGTGGTTCAATGCCAATCTCCCACATTGGCTCCACTACTGCCACACCATCTACCCTTGGCTCCTCAGCTACCTCTGGTTCATCTCTCAAACTCAATTCAGTCCTTTATATACCTTCTGCTTCTCATAACTTGCTCTCTGTTAATAAACTTCTTACTGATAATCAATGTCATCTAATCCTCACTCCCACCTCTTGCTTTGTCAAGGATTCTATCACGAGGAAAGTTCTGTTTCAAGGCCCTACTGATCGAGCTCTTTATCCGCTCCTTCTTCATCCGAATCATTGTCCATCACCATCTGCACTCTTCAGTTATTCCGTATCTTCTTCACTTTGGCACCAACGTCTTGGCCACCCATCTGCATTAACTCTACGCCACATTTTGTCCACAGCTCAGCTACCTATATCCAAGACCGGCAAAAATATCTCTAGCTTTTGTAGGCATTGTCCATTAGGGAAAAGCTCCAAACTTCCTTTTGTTCCATCTCGATGTAATAGCAATGCTCCACTTCAGCTAATACATTCTGATGTTTGGGGACCTTCTCCTATTTCTTCAATTAGTGGATTCTAGTATTATGTTGTTTTCATTGATGATTGGTCACGTTATGCTTGGCTTTTTCCAGTAAAATCAAAATTTGATGTTTCTTCCATCTTTGCTCACTTCAAAACTCTCGTTGAAAATCAGTTTGACTTAAAAATCAAGACACTTCGCACCGACAATGGTGGTGAATTCACAAGTCATAGTTTCAAGCACTTTCTCTCCACACATGGCATTGCTCACCAATTTTCCTGCCCGCATACACCTGAACAGAATGGTCTTGCTGAGCACAAGCACAGACACATCATTGAACTGACTAGAAGTCTATTTTCTCAATCCTCTCTTCCACTTCATTTTTGGGCTGAGGTTGTACAAACTGCCATCTACCTCATTAATCGAATGCCTTCCAAAACTATCTCCAATATCAGCCCACTTCAAAAGCTTCTCCATTGCACTCCTGACTATCACTTTCTAAAAGTTCTAGGCTGTGCGTGCTATCCCTGGCTTCGTCCCTATTCTAATCACAAATTGGCCTTTCGAAGCATCCCCTGCATCTTCATTGGTTATGCCATTAATCACAAGGGTTATAGGTGCTTGGATCCCAAAACCGGCAGGGTCTACATCTCTCGACATGTGGTCTTTGATGAACAAACCTTTCCCTACAAAGAACAATCATCAAAACCCAAATTCCATTCACCACCCCCTTCTCTCACATGTCTACCAATGCCACCTCTCTCTATCTCTGCTTCCCTTGACCATAATCCAGCCCCTGCATCTCAACCACCCTCCCCAGACCCTCCTATTCCTCCACCATCGCCGCCACCACAAAACACCCCAGACTCAAATCCTCCACCACCAACACCCCTCCACGACCAAACAGATCAAAGCCTCCAGTACAGCCTCATCCAATGCAAACCAGGTCCAAATCTGGTATCTACAAGCCAAAAGTCTACACAGCCACCCATCCATTTCATTCTGCACTTTTGACTACCAAAATCCACCCTTTTGTTCCAAAGACTTTTAAACAAGCTTCCAAACACTCATTGGCTTCAAGCCATGAACAATGAAATTCAAGCACTGCATCACACCAAAAAAGGACTCTTGTGCCACCCCACCCTTCTCAAAATCTTGTTGGATGCAAATGGGTTTTCCGAGTGAAAGACAAACAAGATGGCTCCATAGAGTGATTCAAAGCTCGACTTGTTGCAAAAGGTTTCCACCAGCAACAAGGCCTTGACTACACCGAAACATTCAGCCCTGTAGCTAAACCAACCACCATTCGCCTTATTCTATCCCTTGCTTTCCAACATGATTGGCCAATCACACAACTTGACGTCACCAATGCATTTCTTCATGGCACACTTCATGAAACTGTCTTTATGACCCAACCTCCTGGCTTTGAGGATCCAACCAAGCCCCATTATGTCTGCAAGTTACACAAATCCTTGTATGGCTGAAACAGGCCCCACGGGCATGGTATGAGGAACTCTACCACCACTTACTCTCTCTTGGCTTCATTGCATCAGTGGCTGACAATTCTCTTTTCTACAAATTTGATACATCTATCACATTTCTCCTTGTCTATGTCGATGATATTGTTCTCACAGGAAGCGATGCTCAATTTTGTAAACACATCATCAGCCAATTGAGTACCAAATTTTCCATGAAAGATCTTGGTCCACTCAACTTCTTTCTTGGTATTGAAGTCACAAGAACACCATCTGCACTTTACCTTTCGCAAGCCAAATATGTTCATGATTTGCTTGACCAAACAAACATGTTGGAATCCAAAGCTTGCCCTTCTCCAACCACTGCCTTCAAGCTCGATCACACATCTGGTGCTCTTCTTCAAGATCCCACCACCTACCGATCCATCGTCGGAGCCCTTCAATACCTCACATGGACAAGACCAGACATTTCTTATTCTGTCAACAAAGTTTGTCAATTTATGCACTCTCTAGATCCACACACCTTGCTGCAGTAAAAGGATTTGAGATATCTCAAGGTGTACTCCTGATAAAGGTCTTCAAATTACAAAAGCGGTTCCCGCCCTAACGACTTTTACTGATGCAGATTGGGGAGGTTGTCCAATTGATAGACGCTCCACAACAGGTTATTGTATATTCTTGGGCAACAATCTTCTCTCTTGGAGTGCAAAGAAGCAGCCCACGGTTGCTAGATCTTCGACGGAAGCCGAGTACCGTGCATTGGCATACTCACTTGCTGAAACCATTTGGTTATGCTCTCTTCTCAAAGAACTTCATGTCCACCTCCAGAACCCTCCATTGTTTCGCTGTGACAACATCAGTGCTATTGCCTTGGCTGCTAACCCTGTCTTCCACTCCAGGACCAAATATGGACTATCACTACATTCGGGAGTTCGCTGCCAATAAGCTGATTGAAATTCAACATATTTCCACCACTGATCAGCTTGCAGACATATTCACAAAATCTCTTCCTATCGATCGATTCCAGAGCTAGTGGCAAGCTAATTGCCATACCTCGCATCAGCTTGAGGGGGGATAATGGCAGAGCAACACCAGATCATACCAGCTCAAGAATACAACACAAGTCACATACACATTCATATGAGCTGGAGGACAAAGATGAATCAGATGGTGATTCAGCCCGAACAAGAGCAGAACAAGTCCAAACTCAGAAAGAGGATAAAACCTGAAATTGAAGACAGAACTTGTCCAAACAGAGCCAAGGCATTTCAGCCTTAACATGGCCACAACTCACAACAATGGCATGACTGACCAAACCCTGAAACCTCTGCTCACTATAACAGCTTTAATTGTACAAATTAACCAATAGCTCAAGTTTTGTCTCTCTCTAGAATTCCCTGTATAATCTGGACCACTACCTCTTGTATAAATAACCCACTGTTGTAATGAAGAAAGCAAGCAATGATCGATACAAATTTCAATTTTCTTCTCTCTGTTCATCCTTGCAATACATTGCTTCAATTTATCAACGCCAACTCGCCATTGAAGGTGGGGAGTTAGCCACACAAGACAGCAAGGAAAGAAGGGAGAGAGCATGGCTGAAACCTAGCAGAGAATTGATTGATTGATATATAGTTATCCCTGTTACCTGAATTATATTTCATAGGTACTATTACTTTAGTACGTTATTACTGTGAAAGAATAACAAAGACAAACTAAATAAGCGGACTCGATGACCAAATAGCTGGTGGGCAGTTGATAGATCTAACATCGGCTATACTGCAAATGAAAACATCAACAGCTCAACTTTTCACGCAATATGCATATAATACAGTATGCACATAAAACTAGTTCCAGAATCGTTTGAATAATAAGACTTAATGAAGAATAAAAACTTTGCGACATGAAACAAGTTATCGAGGTCCCTCACTGGCATAAAACCAATGAATGTAACAAGCCAATTTGGCGTTAAGGATTAACAGTCAGTTATTCATCCTTGCCATCTTTCCCTTCACCACCTTTCAAGAACCGCAAGAACCAGTATGCAGAAGATTTTGGGTGCCGGGAGAGCCCATTCTTGTAGTCAATGTAAACCAAACCAAAGCGCTTGGTGTAGCCTTGAGCCCACTCAAAGTTATCCAGTAATGACCATGCAAAGTATCCCCTCACATCTGCTCCATCCCTGTCCAGAAAAAAAAAAAAAAAAAAAATGAACAGTTTGTCTTCATCACCTTTATGTTTATCATACGCAGATGCCATGTCTTCTCCCATTTTCTTCCTTGCCCTAACAAGTTAACGACTGATTTTGCGAAGAGATTCATGCCCATTTCTAAAAATGATGTTATTTGGAGTTCTTAAATGTTTTGCACCCTCAAAGGGAGGGGGCTTTCCAGTTACAAACCTACCTACCCTTTATGCAACTCATTTAATTTGACAGTACTCTACCAATGATGGAACATGACAAGAATGATGCCACATTCAGATATTGTAAAATTAATGCTCCCACATACCAGTCTACCACAGTCAGATAGCACATGACAAGAATGATCTATTTACCAATTTACATGAAAACTCAATGAAAATGCAGTCAAGCTACCTCATTGCATTTCCGACCGCTGCAAGGTATCTCTTAAAATAACTAACTCTCAGTTTGTCATCTAGTATTTCATGAAGTGGGGAGGAGTCATTATCCTCATCATCCATACCTGTAATAGGTTTCGGAAAAAAAGGAAAGGATCAGCTTGTTACCATCTAAAGGCCCTCTGACAAAGGTGCACAAAGTGATTTTCGAGATCAGTAGCCAGAAATACTTTAAACCTTCTAATTATATTGTCGATACCATGGCAGAAGGTTCTATAGTAGCAAATCCTTATCCAAAGCTTATTACTATTAATTTTTTTTGTTTAGGGAGTGACTATTAATGAAACTACCCCTTGGATGAAAAATCATAATACATTGGAATAATATAATGGTTTTTTCTTTTCCTTATCTTAGGAATGTATAAATTCATACCATTCTCAGTAATATATATCGGTGGACTATTGTATCTCTGTGCTATGTAATTCAGGACCTTGTGGATGCCCCAGGGAACAACATAAAGCCATTCTGATGCTGCCTGCCAAGCAGAACCTTTTAGTAGACTGGACAAGGTATAAGATAACTATGCGCTCACAATAATTGTGATGTGTGAAGATGAAGGAGTTCATACCTTCTCGCCAATAATCTCACCTCCTTCCCATTTATCTGACGATAAAGAAAGAACATTTAAATAAAGATAGCAAGAGACTTTTGTTATGAAAATCAATGATGAAGTAGTTGGAGAAATTACCGATCCTCTCCATCTCTTGTGCTTTATAAAAATCACCCTCCTCGGGGCTGTTTTTTACATGAGCAATAAATCTTGATGTATAGTGATTCAGACCAACAAAGTCCAATGAGTTCTTGAGCAAATCCTTATCTTCCTCTGAAAATATGGGAAGCCGATCTCCAAGTCGGTCACGCATAACTTTGGGATATTCTCCAGAATATATTGGATCTAAGTACCTGCATTCGGAAATAGTTGAGGTGGATCCTAAACAATACAAACAGGAGAGAAAACAATTTAAATTCATCTAACAACCTGCCTGAGTTGGCACTGGGAACTGAATTAAGAAAACTGTCAAGAGAAACCCAGTGCAATACAATTACTTTCCCTTTGGAAGTGCTACTTATGTTTTGTATTTTTAAGCAAAGTTTTCATAAATAGGATCTAAATACAATGTCGTTTCAATTAATAAGATTTCCATCATACCAGAAGGCAGTAAGACGGATTACAATTCAAGTTTCAATCTGTGGGGAATCTGGCATAGATGGTACTAATAGTGTGATGCTTGAGTGCATAACAAATGATGAATATGTCTAAAAATATAAACATTCTCTTATCAATTATAATGGGCCTTATGCTCAAGTAATTCATTTATCATGGTCCTAATATTGTTGATAAAATAACTTGCACCAACAACTTTTGAAGCTGCTAGTCCCACCAATGTAGGAATAATGAAGCTCATTCAAGTGCTTCATCAAAAATTTGAATTTGTCGTAACTACTTTCACCTTAGGTAGGCTTAAATCAAGCCCATTTGTGTGTTCATATCAGACTAGCAGGAATGTGCGCGCCTGGGTGTGTGTGTGGAGAGAGAGAGAGAGAGAGTTGCATTTTTGTTACAACTTTTTTTGGAATTATTATAATCCCAATATATATAATATTCTGTACTTCAGTAATTATTTATACAGTAATACCCTGAAATGTTGGCATATTTTTTTTTTGTTTTTATCACCACCCGACCCACCCATCCCTGATGCCAGTGAGATTCGAACCCATGACCTCCACAGTGTTTGTTAGGCCAGCTAACCAAAAGGCCATAGTTCACAACAATTTTGGCAGATTCAAAACAATACAATTAGATCGGAGAGCTTCTAATGAGGCCACTAAAATGAGGACTTTCTTGTGAGACCCATTTTTCAATCACATTTCTGCAAATCAACTGTTAGATGTTTAGACATTCATGTATAGATCATTTATACAATTTGTCAACCAAATGGAAATTTTTAAGGCATTCATAATCATAATTTATCATATATGAACATGAACTGTTCAAATTTGACAGATTTAGTTTGTCCATTGATTTAATCTAGTTCTGTACCTTAATGATTAGCAATTTAGAAGAAAGTTTTCAGAAGTGATCTACTCATGCATACATAATCTAACGGTTGATTTGTGGTAATGTAAACGAGAAGTGAGTCTCCTAAAACACTGATTAGAAAGTCCTCACTTTAGTGGTCCTCATTAAAAGCTCTCCCACAATTAGATAGTATTAGTTCTTTATTTTATCATAATTAGGGAACAAGCAAATACCATCCGAGCTGAAAATCTAGGCGCGTTGCTGCAGCAATTTTGTCTTCAATTTTATCTGAATTAGCCTCTGCCCATTCACAGTCTACTGTCAACCCTACTTGTCCACCTTGCTTGTCCTGAAAACACAGATAGCAGCAAGAGTTGGAACAAAATAAAATTGTATATAAATCTAATTAACAAAATGATTCCTAATTTAACAAATAAAGAGACTTTTGAAAAACATAGGAACAGCGGGATACCACAAACCAGTCACTGCTCACTAGTAAGGCTCTTGGCAATGATTACATAGTTTCAGCCAACTCATTAGATAACACCATGGGACTCAACATATGTTAGCACACCTCACACAACACCACTTAAATGCCCAATGTCATCATCAAAACTCACTATCAGATCCCTGAGAACCTTTCAGTATCAACATGTGTTGCAATCTTCCCGAACCTGCATGTTAGTACATAATTGACTCTGATACCATCTGTTCCGATCTAGTGACAGAGTCACCAACCTTGGCATCATTCCCAACAGGGACTGGACAGTAAAGAGGATCCTTATAATTCCTTGTACTAGCAACTGAACCTGAGCTTTTCGCAGGTGGTTAATTTAGTAGGTATGTGTTTATATTTGCACTTCTGTTTATGTTTTTGTTGGCTTGTAATGGTGTATCATGTTATAGAGAGTTTTGGGTAAATAAAGATCTGGTGGATCCCGTGACCCCAAAAAAGGGCCTCGGTATAGATAGAGAAATAGATAGATATATATCCAGACCAACTCAGTACGTACCAATGTGGGACTCACGATCACAATACACACAACTTGGGCTGGAACAACAAATCACTTACAGATTGGCTTGAGTGGAGAGAAATTGTTTTTGTGTGGGAGGAACCACATGGTTCTTTTATTGTAATTTCAGTGTATCTGGATTCATCATTTTCACTCAGGGACGTAGGTAAATCAATTTGGGTTAGCCAACCACATTAAGTCTTGAGTTGTTGAGATTGTTGTCTTCTGGTTCAGTTTACTAAATTTTAGTGGCTATCCTGGCCGTGTTACAGAATTTCTAAGAATAGCCTCACCCAAAAACCAAAAAGAAGAGAGAAGACACAAGTAATTGAACAGTATACCTTATACTTGCTTCGATATATGGAAACAGCAGCAGCATGGGCCAACAGTTGATGGTGCGCAACCAAATATGGTTCTGTAGATGCATGTTCATGTCTTCCGGGAGCAAATATCCCGAAACCGTAACCATTGACGGAAGTTTGAAGAGGCTCATTAATTGTGATCCAGTGCTTTACTCTATCGCCAAAACTTGCAAAGCAGGTGTCTGCATAGGCTGAGAAGTATTTTCTGCATTTTCAGAAAATGTGAATTGATTGTTTATATGATGGAATATCTGAACAATATAATGAAAATTTAAATCTTGCAAGAAAGCATAATGAAGAATTATATGGACAGCTAGTAGTTACTATACAATCCTGAAGCTTTTGTTGTAAACCATTATTCAATCCCCCTGCCATTTAATGTGTGTGCTGATAACAAAAGAGATGACTGCTGTATTTTCTATGATTTCAGATCACTACGGCGTTTAGTCCCAAAGAGAACCTCTCCTTTCATTCCTATCTTAGGCTATATTTTTCCTCTTAACCTACAACTAGTCTCATATTTTATCTTCCCCTTCTCCTAGCACTACCCTCTAATCTATATTGATGATTGATTTAAGTCATTCTTTCTAATTGGCCTAAACATTGCGGTTCTTCCTCCCATATTTTATCTCCAAGGGGTGCTAAATCCCAAGTTTGCTGCGATCGGCCAATATGTGAAGTTGAAAACACAAATAAGCACAGCACACCAAGAGAAACACCCACAAAGATACGAGCACAAGAACACAGAATTTAAGGTGGTTCAGCAAAACTTTTGCCTACGTCCACGGGGCAGAAAAACAGTCTTCCACTATATTTATAATGGGTACACATTCATAGCAAGCCTCAAACAGACTTGATGAACAACCAGAAAGAATAAGAAAACAAGGACTCTGTGTTTTCTTCCTATCTCTCTCTTCTTTGCCCTCTCTCACTCTCTAACTCCGAGAATGGAATACACTTGGCTCTCTGTCTCTGTGATGCAAAGCCAAGAGCAGAACCCCTTCTTATATAGCCATAAGGATATCAGCTTTCTTCACTTGATTAGGAAACCTATTCCTATTGGTGGTAGGCACTTATGCCTTCTCTCCCTCTATGGATGATTGAGCCTAGATATCAAATTTTGCTCTTCACTTTTTGGAACTTTCTGACTTTGATTTTGCCACCTTCATACTGCTTTTGTTATAATTATATTCCATATAGTCAGATGCAAATCAATTAATCTTAGAGCCTTTTTCCCTATTATATCCCTGGTTACCTCATGGCCCTATGATAAGCTCGCTGCAAATCTATAAAGATTATCTGAAGACATAATTCTCTCTAGATTTCTCAATATGTCTGCACAGTATATAAATGATGTCCATTGTTCATTTCCCTGGTGTAAGTCCAGATGCAAATCAATTAATCTTAAAGCCTTTTTCCCTATTATATCCCTGGTTACCTGATGCCCCTATGATAAGCTCGCTGCAAATCTATAAAGATTATCTGAAGACATAATTCTCTCTAGATCTCTCAATATGTCTGCGCAGTATATAAATGATGTCCATTGTTCATTTCCCTGGTGGATGTCCATATAGTTTTTCCAATGACATTGTTCAGCTTGTATCATAGGGACTACTCAAAAAACATAGCGTAGTGTAAATCACAATGTCTTTCCTCAAGTATGTTACATGAGGGATGGCAGAATATAAAATTCACTATATAGGCCGCAAATCTATGAGTGCACGGAGAGTCGGAGAAACCTAAAAAACTCCTACCTTTGTCCCTAGCGTCACCCTACCACCTCAACAACTAGAGAAACCAGAAGCTTCCGATCTCCTCTAAAAGCAGTATGGAAAGGTAAACAGTTTTAGCTTTCTGGTTCAATATTCAACTTGAAGTGTGTCTAGAATGAGAAAAGTCCTCCTTTAATAGATATTGAAGGTAAACAGAAAGAAACATTTGTCCTTCAAATAATGCTAATTCATTGACTATAGTCTCTAGAACTTGAATTGAAATTCTAAGAGTCACCTTATTAAAGCCAAAAAAAAAAAAAATTCTATTTCTAGCATCCTTTCCTATTCTGTAGCTCCATAAAGCATTCAGCCATGCACTCTGTACACATAAATGTTCAACCATAAAATGAATAAAATCTGTAGCTACTAGCTACTATACACAAAAAGGAGACAATAATGCTTCAAACTGTCTATAAGCTTGAGAATATTGACAAGTTAAATCTAGCAAATTATTTTTTTCAACAGAAACTTTTTTTTTTCACATCTATGCACTGACATGAGAAATATTATTTAATATCAGAGATATTTGCATAAATAAAATTTATTAGAAATTTTAACAAATTGACAATACTGTACTTACACAATCTGCTTGTTTAACCATCCTCCCATACTTTCATGAAGGTACAATGGTAGATCCCAATGGTACAGTGTTACATAAGGCTGAATGCCTGCAAGAATAAATTGCTGAATAGAGACCATTGATGCAACTAGAAGGAAATCAGTATAAAAAGCTTCATACCTTTTTCCAGGAGAGCATTAATGACATTGTTGTAGTAAGCAATCCCATCTTCATTGACTTTGGTTCCTAGACCATCTGCAAACAGAAACATAAGATACACTGTCATCAAGTTAAGCTAAGCCAAGAGAAACGTGGAAAATGCCCAGCCGCTTAAAAATTAATTAAAATTATTTTCTTAGGGATTTCCGCTTAGAATATCTACATTGTAATCTCAATATGTTTTCAATACTTTAGACAACTCTGAAATGTTGCGCAGCAACTATGCTGTAGTTGTCTGTAAGGAACTGATCATCAAATTTCTGTAGAAAAGTCAATGCAAGTTGTAAATTGGATAAGGATACTTTAACTTAGAAGAAAATAGTCGCCAATAAGCTGAAGATCTAATCAGTAACTTTTCCACTAACCACTCTCACAATACAAATTGGTTGACTCTGTTATTTCCCACTATCTATAAAACTTACTATGTAGACAAATTTTATGCAACTCAAATAGCTTCCATTATATTTAAAATGTAGAAATGAGTTCCCAAATGCAGGGGTGTCAGGAAAACCTATACATCGATAAACACATTATAATCACTTTTCCATAGCTAGGGCATGTACTAATTCCTCTAGTCGTCCATTGAGTTGGGACTATGGATTTAGAGGGAACTTGAGAGATCAGGAAGATCTGTATCACCTTGGTAGGAGAATGATTCTTTATCATCACATTAGTGAGGCATGCGATGGAGAACCTTTCAACTTCTCATTTCATTCTCTCCTCTGTAATAGGGAAAGCTATAGTTCCTCTCAACATAAAGGTGTTAGCTTGGATATTGTTCATGGAAACATCAATACTTGACATTGTTCAAAGGAGAGGACCTGCTATATGCTTTTTCCCTCATGGCCTTCATGGGTGTTTAATGTGTAAAGATGGAACTGAGTGCATGAACCATTTGTATTTACAATGTCAAGTTGCAGTAGCTCTGTCAAAAAATTGCCGAGTCTAATCTGACTTAGGATCCATTGAATTCTATGTTGGATCTAGCTACAAGTTTATTGTAGGGAATAGAGGAGCTAAGTTTTTGTAGGGAAGGGTTCAATTTTGCGCACCTCTATGGGCATCTGTTTCCTCATCATGCAGAAATATTTCACTCCAAGCTATTCTTTATAATTAGAGTGCTGCTGCGGATTAACTCTTTTTTAGTTTTACCTTTTTGTTGTTTGGTGCTATTTTGAGATGTAGACTAGAAGATGGCTATCAAATTCAGTGGACACTTTGCTTAATCTTTTAATAACAGTATGTTTCTAATAGAAAAGATGTCAAGAAAAGTCCAACGACTAGATCAAAGCTATTCAACAAAGAAAATTATAGTAATAAATTAATAATATAACAAAAAGAAACCTGTTTTTTTTTTTTTTTTTAAAGAAAACATTGAACCATACAGAATACAGAGTTAATTATCAAACTCTTTTTACCATTAGCAAGAACTGCATTAAAGGTATTAGAGCAAATACCAGGGAAGATTCGAGACCATGATATGGAAAACCGATAAGCATCAAATCCCAACTTGGCAATGAGATCAACATCTTCCTGTGTAGAATTAAATGGTTTGTGATGCATGTTAAGTAGATGGCATGAACTGAAATTCCAGCTTTGAGTAACTCATGATCAAAATGAAGGAATAGACAACTGCAAAGAATCTAATCATGTATTTAAACTATATATATAAACAAAAATTACTACTAACAGATTAGGCTAGCACAAAGCGACTACACTGATCTTCGTCCTTCGCATTCCACATATTAGGGAAAAAAGAAGACACAGAAAACTAGTAAATGCCTTGCAATTCCAACACTGGAAAGACGGCATCAGGGCAAAAGACCAAAAAGAAAAGAAGTAATGTAACCATGGGTAAATTGATTATTACTAACCTTATACCGATGATATTGATCCACAGAAATGTCACCATTGCTTCCATCAATGATCTTGCCTAATGTATCAAGAAATACATGTAAGTTCCGTAACAAAAAAATAACAAAAACAAAAACAAAAACAAAAGCAAAGGAAAGAAAAAGAAAAGAACAAAATAAAAACATGTATAAAAATATCATCAAAAGATTTGACAGCATCAAGCTAGATGCTGGTCCCCAGAAGAGACTGTCATAAGCTTGATGAATAGAAGGTACCTTTAGTGTGTGTAAAAGCATCCCAGATACTAGGACCCCTGCCGCCGTCCTTGCAGGCTCCTTCAACCTACAAACAAACAAGCAAACTAAGTTTATAGACAGCAAGCATTTTGAAATTCACCATAGTGGGCTGATGTCTTAGACTACTGAAAGGGAGAGAGAAAAACCACATACTTTTTTTCCAGTTACTTTGTTTGCAAATATGACTGAAGAAAACATAATGCATTGTTATCGGCCTGTCTCTATTACAAATTCCAAGCTTTTCATTTTAAAAATTATCAACATGATTACATGAGTAAGCCAACAGGAGCTTTATTTTATTTATGTTTTCATATTTATTAGCTAATACATGAAACAAGCTAAAGGTGGGTATTTCAGATGCAGTCGGATGCTATTTTGTCAAGGCCAAAGAAATTGTTGGTCTGGATCAAATTTAGATTTTTTCTTGATTTTTTTTTTTTTAAAGGTTTGGACGACAGTAGTAACCACACACACCATCATGCGGTGTATCACAGCGTAGCCGGACTAATCACTGCACCGCAGACGCAGGAACCTTTGGTGTTTAATCAGCCTAGGTCCCTCAAATCTGCTGGCCACAGGGTGGAGCTGAGGTTCAAACGCTAGACCTGGGGGTTCCAGACTAGGCCGCTCGACCAACCCACCACACCACGTGGTTATTTTTATTTTCTTTATTATTATCCTGGCACACAGGACAACAAAATTGATTCGAGTCCTTTAACAGTACATCCAGAGCACACAATAATCAAGCTTTCGTCCAAATGAGACAACCCTTCACTGAGGCACAAAATAATCCCCAAAACCACAACATCATCTAATATGCATCAAACAGGTACAGAAGAAAAAAAAAAAACAGTTCAGTGACAAATTGTACAGAACCACTCAATTGTAGCAGAGCAAAAGCATAACAGAAGAAACCGAGAAAAGAAAAGGGAAAAGAGGACTGATGCAATTTTCTCTTCTGCAACAAATTGATGATAAAAAGTAACAGAGTTCGTAGTATAACTGTGATCAAGGAAACGAGGACTGATGCAAATGAATTTGATGAGAGGGTCAAATTATGCAATCAGTGAATGCGATTTTCTGTTTTACGGGGGATCTGGAAAGTAATCCATGCAGAAAGATGAACATCTGACCTGATAGGCGGAAGTGGCAACGCCAAAGACGAAGTTAGGAGGGAATCCACTGCGAGAGACTTCATCTGCCTGTTCATATTCCTTTAAGAACTCCATCCTAGCCATTTCCACGTACAGTAGCTAAGAAAGAAAGCAATGCCGGGGGCCTTCCCCTACCCTCCTTTCAGACAAAAAGGCCACAAATTCTAATATTTCCCAAAAAAAAAAAACAACCCAATTTTTTTTTTTTTTTTAGAAGAAGATAAAAATATGTTTTTATTCGTACCTCTAAAATTGATATTTGGACCTCCATACTTTTTATACCTCCAAATTACTTTTTAAAAAAGTTATGCTAAGGGGAGTGTATTGTATATGGAATTAGTGGAACTTTTAAAGAAATCTATGGAATTTAAAAGTCTGGGTGTATTCAATATAGACTTTTAACAGTCCATGAAAGTCTTGAGGTATTCAATTAGGATTTTTAAAGACTTCATGAATTCCACCAAAATCTAGGGGTATTCAATTAGGACTTTTAAAAATGAATAAAAGTACAGAGGTATTCAAAATATCATTCATACTTATGGAATTAGAAAATCATTGATAATCATGGACTTTGTAGTGTGTGTGTAACTACATACCAAACTCCAATAATTTTCCAGCCTCTAGACCAAAGATTTCAAAAAGTCTATCAAAGTTTCCTCTTAAAAAAAAAAAAATGTCTATCAAAGTTCTTATCTCTACGCACGAAGAAATTTGTCCTTCATCATCTATCTTTCTTAATTTTTTGTATTTTCTCTAATCTTTTATGATATTGTCCTTCATCATCTATCTTTCTTAATTTTTTGTATTTTCTCTAATCTTTTATGATATCAACCTTTTTTGTTACCCAACATGTTCATTGTAGTTGTTGAATGTGATTTTTGTTTTTTGTTTTGTTTTTTTCAATTGTGATACTTTGAACCCTAATAGCAATAAAAATGATTTATGAAACCCTAAAACTCAAATATTGTGGTCTAACCCTAAGACCTTGAACCATAGAAAATACTCCGAGAGCTCCAAGAAAGTCGGAGCAGCGAAAACCCTAAGAAATTTTCTATGCCGCGTCCGGCGGCGCGTCCATGGGACGTCGTCGTCGGACGGGCGACCTAGTTGTGTCAGTCCACCGGGGAGGACCAGAAGTTTTTGGGCAGGAGCAGAGGGCTGGAGGCTTGGTCGCGTCCGGAGAGAGAACGACTATTGTTCCGATCTGCGCGGCGGAGGTTTTTTCGAGCAAGGGGGTACGACGGAGGGATTCTAGTGCGCGGCGGAGGCAGGTTGTCATTGCGGTGCCCTGGTTTGGGGTTAAGAAGGTCTGACGGAGGACGGAGGCTGTGGTGATCGAACCAGTATCGGATCAAATTTCGGTCTGGAATCATGATCCACGACGTTCCTGCCGACGTCGTCAGTTGGTGGCGGCTTGATGTGGCGACGATGATCTGTCGAAAGCCGCGGTGCTGGTCCGGCTACACAGTCGGGTTAACTCCGACCCGTGCTCCTTGGCTTGGTTCTTGGGCCTTTGGGTCTCCCTTTGGCTACTGGGCCGTATCTGGTGGGCGGGCTTTTACTCCTTTTATTTTCTAGTTTTTGTAGGCTTTTTTGAGCATTCTAGTGGTTTTTTCCTTATCTAGTTGTAGTACTGGGTCTTAGTCTTGTCGACTTAATTCTCAGTATATCTAGTTGTACACCAATTGAGGTCTCTAGGCGACTAGATATACTGTGTTCCGGGTTAGGTTGGGAGGGCTGGATCCTTCTAGTTTTCTAGCGCCTCCGGCGTAGTACCAAAGGGGGATTCCGCTATGTCTATGATGTATTCAATGTCAAATGAGTGTCCTAGTTTCTATGTACCACTGTGGGTACTAACACATCTTCTTGTCTGTCTTATATGACAGTGGAAGGGTATGTAATGGTCATTCTGGCATTTGATCAATATATTGGCTACTGCATTCTTTTTAAAAAAAAACCCTAAGACCTTGAACCATACTAAATTTTATTTATTAATTAATTATTCTCATTAATTTGAATTTATATTATGGTTCAAAAAAAGGTTGAACAATTGAATTTCAATTGATTGACTATAGATCAAGACATTGACCGATATTGCTACAATATATGTTAATTAGCGAAAACAAAATTGATGAGAATAATTAACCATAAACATCAAGTGATCTATATTGTATATTTATGTTGTTGAGAGATTAGGAATGAGAACAGACTCTCTAGACAGACTAACAATCATTTATTTGAGTTAATTTCTATTAGAAGATACTGGAGCATTGAAGAGACAACAAGTAATTATTTTGTTTTGTGTTTGGGTTGCATTTGCTTTAATTTTTTATTTTTTTATTTTGTACATCCTAGGAAATCTGTATAAGTCATTCATAATAAAGTATATAGATTTTCATGAATCAATAAAAGTCTGTTGCTAAAATCAATGGTTTTAAAAAATCCATAACAGTCTGTCAACTTTTTATAGAGTCTGTGGACTTTTTAAAAAGTCTGTCATTTAAAACAAGTCTGCACAAATCCAAATACAATACACCCCCCTAAATACACCTCTCTAATTTTTCTAAAATGTCATTATCCCATAAACAAAACGAAAGTTAGAGTTCTTCAATATTAGCATGTATAGGTAAAACGGCCACCATAAGTTCTTCTGTCTAACTTGTATCAAACTATCAATCAATAGAAGCTTAATTTATATGCAAATAGAAAATATTTCTGTTTGTGAAGCATTGATTCATGTCTGTAAGAGGTGGGTGATTTCTTTGGCTTTCCACCTTTCTTTTATTAATCAGGCATGTACGTCTGCAGTACATAAAAAACTATCAAACCTATTTGTTGCCCAATCTCGAGAAGATTCATGAGAAACAAGGGCAATCGATCACTCTTTTACAAGTTGGACAATTAATGTATTTTTTTTTGTAATTCAAACACCAACATCAACCAGCAAAGAAGAAAAAGGACATCAATAACATATAGGTTAGAATCTTTCGGCAATATCTTCCCAGACCAATATCATAAACAAAATCATATCCAAACATCTCTATTTGCTACTCTTTAGTTTGTTGCCTTCTGCCATGAGTCATGACTAACAGATATTACGAGCCATCATCATATGCTAGGTTTGTTGAATAGAGTAGAGATTTTTGTGTCCCGATTGATAATTTTGTATGAGTTGATAAAATAAATTATTAATTAAATAAAATAGGAGGTCTAAATACCAGTTTTGGAGGTATGAATAGAAGCTCTCAAGATAAAATCCAATTATTTTAAAAACAATAATGATTATGTTCAAGTAAATTCAGAATATCTGTCTGGCCCAAACTCTAAGTTACTTGTGCAAGTTGTAATAGGGTTTATGTTAGAGATATTCTTGGAGATATTCGTAGATATTTAATCATTGTACGATTATGTTTCCATGTACAACTTTGATTTTATGCTTGTAATCCTCTATACAAAGAGGTCTTTATTATCAATGAAAGCACGACTCAATTCTCTCCCAATTTAAGTTTTCCCTAAAACACGTTATCAGCACAAAGCCCTAACCCTGAAACCCTAATTTTGTAGCCTTCAAACCCTAGTAACCACTGCCCCATATATTGAAGCCCTCGATCCCAGAAGCCCAGAACTACAAAACCACCAGAACCGCCCAGAAAATACTTGAACTGACAGTTGGAAGAAGCTGAACCGCTCGGGTTAGCCTCGCTACTGGCAGCCCCCCCTGCGCTTGCGTTAGCCTCGCTAGTGAAATCTACCGATAGATTCTCCCTAGCCTCTCACAGACGCTCGCAAGCCCCCTGTAAGCCCTAGCGCGCTCCTGCGCCTATTGCCGACACCTCGCACAAGCCCTTGCAGACTACTTCGGTAACCCCCACGGGCGCCTGCTCTACAGCCGCGCACGCCTCCTGCCGACAACATGCTGGCAGCCTTCGCACAAGCACCGCAAGCACCCCGCCCAGCCTCAGCCCAATCTACCAAGCAGATTAGCCTTGCTAGTGACACGGTTAGCCTTGCCAGCGACAGCCCCTGCCACGGTTAACCTCGCTAGGGCTACCGGTGAATTTTTCGGGCCAATTCCGGCAACCAAATTCCGGCCAAATTTTCTTGCGACCTATTTCGAGGTAATTTTTACTAAAAGTTCTCATTTTTGAAGCTTTTATTCTTTCTCTCTTCCTTTTTTTGGGGACTTGCAAGTTGCAACCTCTCTTCTTTTACCCCATTTTCTTCTTCATAGGGGAGACCAAAAGTCGAACTGTGGGGGTTCGTGCTCATTCCAAGCTTGGAGCTTGTAGATCCTCTAAACTTAGAGTTTGTTGAAAAAATGTCACAGATGCGATGTTGATTGAGAGAACTCTCTCTACCTTCTCCATCTATGCTTTGATGGTTGCTAAGAACTATCAAATCGATGTTACTACAGGACGGATCACAAGGTTTCATGAGCTCATTGGAGGCATGAATGTCACTGAAAAGCATGACAACATCCTTGTGAAGAACTATAATTCGAGACCCGTGGGAACATAACATATTCTGGAGTCCAATTATAGTCACGCCACTAAGAGAGGGCACTGAAGAGGTCAACGTGGAAAAAGAGAGGGAGGCAATGCCTCTGGCCATGTTGGTGGCGCCACCAACACTAAGAACCATCCAAATGATATTTTTAAAACACCTCAATCAATGGAGTTTGAGCACAGAGATGTATGTTTCCTGATGTGGATTATCCGATCATTGGGCACACATTTGTAGAGCTCGTGGAGATATTGTCATCTCCTACAAAACATATTGTGAAGCAAGAGAAGCGTCACTATGTGGAACAAGAAGATCAAGAAGATAATCTAGAGTGAAGGGTTGAAGACTTCAAATCTGGCTGGGATCAATAGATCGCCAATTATGTTTAATTCGTTATTTTTTCAAGAGATGTAATAGGCAATTGCCATATATTTTGTACTAAATGCCATTGGTTTAGTTTCTTTTCAAGTAGGCTCATCCAAAGTGAGTATGATGTCTAGGAAGGTTTTAATATGCTTGAGACTGAAACTTGAAGCTAAGAAGATAACCTGGATATGTCTTTTAGGAACTTTTGATGTGCCATAGTGGTTGTTTGATCCTTGAAAACTATCTACCAAAACTTTTGAGTCTCCTTCAACTTCCAAATGATGGTAGCCATGGATTAAGGCAGCATGCAGACCGACACAAAAGGCTAAAACTTCTGACATTAGAACATCATTCAAGCCTAAACTATTTGAGGCAGCCAAAATAGAATTTCCTTGATCATCTCTAAAAACAAATCCACTTACACTAATTAATTAACTTTGATAGAACAATCAAAGTTTAATTTTAAGATCCCCGGTAAGGGTGGTTTCCATCTGATTTTCTTTTTTAGGAGAAAAGGAATTGCCTTACTTTTTAGAAAGCCTGTATCCGTCAATGGGTTGGGGTGGGGTTTCTACTTTCTAGGTCAAATGTTTAATCATTAATAATAATGTCGGTCAGAGGCATTCCCCTACCCTCCTTTTTAGCTTCATAATAATTTTGTAAAGCTTCCGCATAATTTCCTTCGAATTGAGCCGACATCCGTTACGGTCGTCATTCGATTCAAAGAATCTCCGTTCCAGAACCGTACATGAGATTTTCACCTCATATGGCTCCTCACTCAATTCTTTTAAAAACAACAATGATTACAATTTTTTTTTTCTATACAAGAGAAGAAAGTAACTACATGGAGGAACCACTGCTAGTACAACCTAATACCAAACTATCAAACAAATGAGCATTACAAGCAAATAAAGGTAGTCAATTTCTCAAAACTCGAGCTGTACAATGATATCATGTATTGGAATAGCATCAGCAATAAGTTTACTTCTCTCTTGATATGCTTGAGACTAAAACTTGAAGCTAAGAAGATAACCTGGATATGTCTTTCAAGAAGTTTTTGATGCACCATGCATAGTGGTTGTTTGATCCCTGAAAACTATCTATCAAAACTTTTGAGTCTCCTTCAACTTCCAAATGATGGTAGCCATGGATTAAGGCAGCATGCAGACAGCACAAAAGGCTAAAACTTCTTACATTAGAAAATCATTCAAGCCTAAATTATTTGAGGCAACCAAAATAGAATAATTTCCTTGATCATCTCTAAAAATAAATCCACTTGCACTAATTCATTAACTTTGACAGAACCATCAAAGTTTAATTTTAAGATCCCCATTAGGGGTGGTTTCTGTTTGATTTTTTTTTTTAAGAAAAAATAATTAAAATAAAAAAGGCAATGCCTTACTTTTTAGAAAGCCTGTATCCGTCAATGGGTTGGTTGGGGTGGGGTTTCTACTTTCTGGGTCAAATGTTTAATCATTAATAACAATGCCGGTTAGGGGCCTTCCCCTACCCTCATTTCAAACAAAAAAGACAACAATTCTATTATTTCTCAAAAAACAAAACAATCCAATTATTATTATTTTTATTATTATTATTATTATTATTTATTTTTGAGAAGAAGATAAAACCCAACTCTTTTAGAAACTATAATGAATATGATTTTTTTTCCTATACGAGAGAAGAAAGTAACTACATGGAGGTACCCTTAGTACAACCTAATACCAAACTGTCAAACAAGTGAGCATTACAAGCAAATAAATGTAGTCAATCTCTCCAAACTCAAGCTATATGATGATGTCCTGTATTGATTATATCATCAGTGTTTATACCTACACTAGCAAGCTAGTTCTCTACATCACCAAGCATAAGTAACACCCACTTTGGGACATCCACGAGACATGGTAAGGCCCAACCGCTACTTGCATCTTGTAGCCCTATGTTCAAGCTACGCTACGGTATCCGGAAGTCGCAAATCCGTCGCCGGGAAGCCACCTTTCCGGCCTTGCCAACATGCCCTCACAAATAGGCTTTCTAGACTAGAATAGTGATTTTAGTCATCCCACATCTAAGAAAATGTAAAGGAGATGGCTTCCTTCACCTATAAAAGGAACTCTCCTCCCACTTAAACACCATTCATTCCATTCCATCTCAACATTCATTACATCTCTTGTAATCTTGTTAGGCCGCAAGGCTCGACACACTAGTATAGCTTTCAAGTGGACGTAGTCTCCCGCTCATGCGGAGGCGAACCACTATACTTTGCTTGTGTCTCTCTCTCTCTCTCTCTAAAGCTAACTAGAGATCCCACGGATCACTAACGTTAACAATCAGCAATAAGTTTACTTCTCTCTTGATATGCTTGAGACTGAAATTTGAAGCTAAGAAGATAACCTGTTTTGATCCCTGAAAACTATCTATCCAAACTTTTGAGTATCCTTCAACTTCCAAATGATGGTAGCCATGGATTAAGGTAGCATGCAGACCGACGCAAAAGGCTAAAACTTATGACATTAGAACATCATTCAAGCCTAAATTATTTGAGGTGACCAAAATAGAATTTCCTTAATCATCTCTGAAAGCAAATCCACTTGCACTAATTCATTAACTTAGACAGAACCCTCATAGTTTAATTTTAAGATCCCTGGTAGGGGTGCTTTCCATTTGATTTTTTTAGGAGAAAAGGAATTAAAAACAAAAAAGGCAATGCCTTACTTTTTGAAGGCTTGTATCCGTCAATGGGTTAGTTGGTGTGGTTTCTACTTTCTGGGTCAAATCTTTAATCATTAATAATAATGCTGGTTAGGGGCCATCCTTTACCCTCCTTTCAAACAAAAAAGACCACAATTCTATTATTTCTCAACAAAAAAAAAAACCCTTTTTTTTATGAGAAGAATATAAAAATCAATTCTTTTAAAAACAATAATGATAAAGTAACTACATGGAGGAACCCCTAGTACAACCTAATACCAAACTGTCAAATAAGTGAGCATTACAAGCAAATAAAGGTAGTCAATTTCTCCAAACTCGAGCTGTATGATGATGTCTTGGATTGGCAATAACATCAATACTAAGTTCACTTCTCTCTTGATATACTTGAGACTGAAACTTGAAGCTAAGAAGATAATCTAGATATGTTTTTGAAGAAGTTTTTGATGCGCCATAGTGGGGGGGGGGGTTTAATTGGGGAGTGGAGGACTTTTAGGCCTAGGGCCCACCCAAAATGACATAAAGTGTTCGCTCAGACAAATCCATGATTGACAATGTATTGACACTCGACAGGTTACCTGAAGTCACGCTTCAGCTCCAAGAAACTCCCTAACCAAGAAAGTCCTCCTTAACTGGGGATTTAGGGGACTTGTACATACATGGTATTGTCAAGCATAATCAGCTAGAACTTGAGGCTACCTCTACATGTTCGAATCCCAGCAATGGTGTGACCTTTGGAAACATCAGCAGACATGCTTTCATTTGAGCTCTGGCTCATATCAAAATTGGCATTGACTCTCCGTCACGCGCCATATCAAGGCGGCCTCACAGAGAAGTCAAAAAGCATGTAACTAATCCCCATCAGTCCCAACATCGAAAACCAAATAGAGTTCACTTTGTATTGCATCTATAAAAGGTCAACTTCTCTTTCCTCATTCATTACACATTAGTTACTTATCTAATGTTACCCTGTCAATTAAAATATATTGACTGACTTAGGCATCGAAGGAGCAAAGACATGTCTAGCACACATGTTTAGGCCTCCGTTTCAAGGGTCGTAGGAACTCACTTGACATGAATTAGAGCCGGATTAAGGGTCACTAAGTCACATCAAGAGACCTAGAGATCGAAGAATTAGACTACTAAGCGACCCGCCCGCCAATCACTCAACGAGTGTAAATCATCATGCTTATAACCCCTCGAATACGAAATTGAAGGTTTATTGCTGAAGAATTAGAGGGAGTCAAGTCTCTAACTCCATCCTAAACATGCTCAAAATACATACCCTACAGTTGACTAGGATCCTAGACATGTATTTCAACCCAACAATCATTTATATAAGCATCCATCATATGAAAAATTGCATCATTACATTAAATTAAACATATTTTACACAAAATTTGGGTTAGGGCACACAACCCTAACCCCCCAACAAGGAAATTACTCACAACCCATAATTATGAATATCAAAGATACAAAATTCAAGGAGAAAAGAGTATAGAAGTGTAGGAGAAAACAAGGGTAGCCACAATTAGCTAGAAAGCTAACATGACCATCCTTGAATTACAACTCCCACAAATACCTAAATCTCAACTCTCGTAGACTTTAATGGATTCCTTGAAGCTTTGTGTGGATAGTTCTCTAAATGCCCAAAAGAAAAGTAAAGAAAAGAGAAAAATGAAAGGGGAGGAGGGAAAGGGCAGCAGTCCTCCCCAAAGCTGTTGTGCGGCGCTGGTCTCTGTTCCCCTCTAATGAATGTGGTAGCAGTACGTAGTATATATGATAGTCATCAACAAGGCCGGTCCTGAGGGCTGCCACAGGCCACCGACTCTCGGGGGCCTCTAAAGTTCGGAGTTTGTGCATATAAGTTAAAATTAAGTGTATATATTATTTGTTTACTTCTGTAAGCAAGAACTTGCGCGTTGCTCCAGCGGAAAGGAAGTCAGACTGCATTCTTGTCCACCAAGGTTCGAATCACGTTTTGCTTCATTTCTCTCTCTAAATTTTTTCAATCAATTAAGGACTTGAGTGGGGCCTAGCCGCTGCCCTTTCAGTTTTTTTTTTTCAATCACTTAAGGTGATTTTTCTTGGACTCGTGGCTCAGCCCCCTTTTTTTTTTTTTTTTTTTTTGGCCTTTTGCTTTTCCATGTAAACTTTTCATTTCCTTCTTCCATATGAATAACTACTCCTTTTCCTTCTCCTTATGGAAAACTAACCCAAATTAAACCTTATATATTGATTTTGTATGCATAGAAAATTTCCCACATCAAACAAGATTGATTATTAAGATGCCTCTTATTAGGAAACACAATTTTGTAGCTCAGAAGAGAAAAGAAAAGGAACGACGAGAAGCATTAACTCAATCTCTAGCTGGACACTTGATAAGTATTTTGGTGGAAACAAAAAAGCAGACACGGCAGTTCAAAATGTGGTGAAGGTTGAGTTTGAAAAGTGATTGTTCCACCCTTGTTGAGGCTCTTAACAATCAAGGGGAGGACAATTCTGAGGTAAGTCGTATTCTAGACGATTGTAGAGAGTTTATGCAAGCTTTTGATTTTATTAGAATACGTCATATCTTTCGTGAAGCAAATAATGTGGCCCATAGGTTGGCACATTTTGCTAGCTTTGATCGTGTTGTGGATCTCTCTTTAGCGGAGGCTCCTGATTTTTTACAGGATGTCCTTTATGAAGACAATTGTAACGCAACTATGCATGCTCGGGGTATAGGTATTACGTCCCCCCCGATGCGGCAAAATTTAAATAATAATAATATGGGCGTGGGGATGAGCCCCCCAGCCTGACTGGGTTCCAAACCCCTTTACTCAAAAAAAAAAAACAAGATCGATTATTAAGATGCCTCTTATTAGAAAACACAATTTTGTAGCTCAGAAGAGAAAAGAAAAGGAACGACGAGAAGCATTAACTCAATTTCTAGCTGGATCACTTGATAAGTATTTTGGTGGAAACAAAAAAGCAGACACGGTAGTTCAAAATATGGTGAATGATAAGGAAGATGAGAAAAAATATATATATATATATACACACGCGCGCGCGCACACACACACTCACATATATAGGAGGCCACATTTTACTTCTTCGCCTCAGGCCGTTAGAATCTCAGGACCGCCCCTGGTCATCAATAAATGGGTGGCTGGATATCTTCATGAGAAAAAGAAAGGCAAGGATGAGGTCAAGAGAATGAAGCTCCTCCAACAAATGGGCACGTGCTCCCACAGTTGCTGCTATGCGTTTTGGAAATGAAAGAAGGAGCTGGAAGCCATCTTAATTAAACCACCATGCCATCACGTGCATCACATAATTAAGCCTAGAAGAAGACATTTAGTTTTAAGCCCATTTAACTAAGCTAAGCATGCAGCACATGATTGGCCTTAAGGTTATAATTTTCCTTTTCTTCAATTTATTTCTTTTCCCCAATTTACTTCCTCATTTCTTGACTGTGCCGACTAGTGCTTGACCGATGCTCTACTATTTGGTCATTTTGTCAGAATATTCCAATTTACTCCAATTTCACACTTTCTTATCTCATTTCAGCAACTCCAATAATTTCCTATACAATAAATAAAAATGATTTAACTACATAATAATTGGTTCGATCCTTGAGCCTTGAACCGCCTGGGATATGACTACTGCCAAAGTAGGAAATTTGCATCTACATTAGATTAGCTTCCCACACATAAGATTTGGGTGAAGGAACCTACCTAGCACCCGACATTCCCATCTATTTGGCTTACACTTTTATTAATTTCTTTGCATTTTTATTAATTGCTTTACATTTCATTACATTTTGTTAATCTATAATCATCTCTCAAAATATTGAACTCCGACTCATTGTAGATAATTATCACTAGGCTCTTAGTTTTGATTAGGCTTTGGTGAGAATTAAAGCCAAGCATTGCTAAGGCTTGGTGCCTTAGATTGGCTTTTTTATTTGTTTTATTTCCTTTATTTGCTTAGTGACTTTGTTCCGACTACCCAAGGATTGTGGGTTAGCCACTAATCCCGGCACAATAATCTTGGGCACAATATTTCCTTGTCTTGACAAGATTCGTACACTTACGAGAGTTTATGCATCAAGTCACTTACCTTCACTAAATCAATCGAGACTTTGGACTTGTATCCATGTTAACAAGATCAGATACCCTCTAAATCTTGAGCTAAAGGTCACTCACTCATTCATACCATGACAAACGACAATGACAAAGGCGTGGTTGATCAGTCAAAGAAACCCGCCAACCCCCAGCTCCTCAAGCCTTTAGCGCCCATAGTGGGCACATTGGAGTTCGAAACCCCGCTTAACGTCATCACTCTTGACAATACTCTAGTCCGCTCTGCAATGGAAGACAGCCCAGGCAGTACCAACCAAGCGCCAGGGCAGGACCTTGTGACCAAGCTAGAATTGGCATTAACGAACCTCATTGCATCAATAGAGAGCGTGACCATGAGCAAAAAGAGAAGGCAGAAGCCCAAAATCAAGTGACCGAACTAGTGGGACAATTTGATGAGCTGAAGAAGGCCTTAAGAGGTGGCATCCATCCTACGAGGAATGCACTTTCACAAAGTGCAGGACTTGATGTTGGCTTGAGGGTCATGGCAGAAGCAACACGGTAAGCCAGCACAACGCCACAAATCAGATTCTGCATATGGGAGTTTCACCCAATCCCCTAAAATTGGAAAGGTGGGGTGCTGATGTGGTGCAGCACCCCACCTAAGGTTGGCTAATGAGCAAGTAGTAGATTCACACCTACCCAACAACTCCTTCAGTGCTAGACAATCAAATGAGATGGTTAATCAAGCACAGTTGTGTCAATAGCCAGTCCTCATCGCCAACCAGGCCTATCCCAATCTCATAATTGATGCTACTACCTTGATCCTTGACAAGGTGCAAGAGTTAGAAAAAAAGTCTACTCTGGACAGAGGCTTGCGTCAATAGCCAACCCACTATTTGTTGCATGCCCTGGTCTATTCACTCACAGAATATTGTAAACTATCAATCTAGCCTATGCCAAAACTCCAAGCCTATTCACTCACAGAAGGCTGGCTTGACTGACCCTTCATCCACATGGATACCTTCAAGAAAGTAACCAACAACAAGGGCTTTGATAACATAACTTTATGCCATCTATTCAGCGAAACGCTAGATACTGAAGCAATGAGCTGATTCTTTGAATACTCGCCAAGCTCTATCGACTTGTTTGCAATCTTTTCATCCTCATGATGAAAAACCACCATAACTCCAGCCATTTGTTCAAAATTCAGCAAAGTCCTAACCAGTCTCTTCGCACGTTACTCACAAGGTGGTGAACGACTACGTCAAGATGCTAAGACTTTGACAAGCTAACAGCGATTATTGTCTTCAAGCAAGGACTTCTAAAAAGCCACTTCATGTATTATCTAAATTACAACTGCCTAAATTCAACCTATGACCACGTCATGAGTGAGGCAATCTTGCATGCATAGTGTACTTACATGAGCATTTGCCAAACATAATTAGCTATAATGAGCCACGATCATACTACCGCTAGCTGTACCAACAACCACCAACGGTGTGACCTATGGAAACACAGTCAAGCAGGCTATCACCTGAGCCCCGACCCACCCCCAGATCACCGCTGACGCACCCCTATTTGCCGGGCCAAGATCGCCTCGCTGAAGCATCAGAAGCTGGGAACTGAACCATATCAGTCCCACATCGAAAACCAGGAAGAGATCAGTATCTTCCCCACTTATAAAAGGTCCACTCCTCTCTCCTCATTAATTACGCATTTACTACTTACCTACTGTTATTTTGTCTCCCTCTGACGCCCTTTGTATTTCATTTGACAGATAGCGGAAGCCACAATAGCATCATAAGTAGCGGTCCACCCATCAGACTAGAGTTAACCGAGGTTTGGCCACCGCTAAATCTTAGACATTAATATTGGCGCCGTCTGTGGGAATCCTTGAGCAAAAGGCAATCTCACTACAACAATGACCATGACTAACGATAGCGGGGGAAACGCCGAAGAGTAGGCGGCCCGATCCGCCAACCCCTATCCCACCAACTCTGCGACTAACATTAACCCATCGGTTAACGTTAACCGTGCACTATTCAACACTCCTGTCAAACCCAGCGTAGAACCCCAGGACAATCCCCAGATCCTGCTAACTCAAACTACAGCGGAGTCTCGACGAGGCAGTAGTCGCCCACCAGGCCAGGACCTCGCCTCCATGTATGAGCTGGCACTGGCAGACCTCCACAAGGAAAACAGAGAGCGTGAGCAAGAGCGCATGGAGAAGACCGAAGCCCAAAAGCAGGTGGCCACGCTAATGTCAAGGTTCGACGAACTAAAGAAGGCACTGGAGGCAAACACTAACCCAGCACAGAGCGAGTAATCGAAGAGCACCAGACGTAGTCAACCCAATGCTGGAGGATTGGTGCCAGCACCAATCATACAGATGTAGGTATTGCTGAACCCCTTCGAGCTATTAGGATTGGGCCCACCGCCCTCACCACGAGTGGTGACAGAGCAAGAAGAGGAGTCACAACCGTGCACCAACCGCTCCGTAACCAGAGCAAGAACTGAAGGTAATATGCCTGCCCCCAGGGGGAGCTGGCAAAGCGGAACACCCAAACTGGGCCTGCTGGCGACGCAACCGCCCTAATCCTAGAAAGAATGCAACAATTGGAATAAAGGCTAATTAGGGTAGAGGCAGGCGCCCCAGCGTTAATTCAAAATCCGCTCTTTGTTTCCAGGCCAGGACCATTCACAGCAAAAAATCCTGTAGGTCATCAGACTAACACACACAAAGATGCCAAAGATGCCACAATACAGCAGACTGACTGACCCCTTCGTCCATATGGATACCTTCAAGAAGGTAACCAACAATAAGGGGTTCGATGACGCCACCCTCTGCCACTTGTTCAGTGAAACGCTGGATAATGAGGCGATGAGTTGGTTCTTCGAATGTCCGCCGGGATCTATAGACTCATTCCATGCATTCTTAAACGCCTTCTTGCCACGATTCATCCTGTTGGCCACCATACATCACGACACAAGCCAACTGTTCTACATCAAGCAGGTCACAGAAGAAACATTGAAGACATTTGTCACTAGATGGAGGGCAACGACATCTCGGTACCGTGACCTTGACAAAACAATGGCATTGGTAGCCTTTAAGTAAGGACTTCTAAAGGGACCATTTCTCTATCATCTCAACTATAACCATCCAAATGCCTCATATGACCACATCATGGGTGTACATACTAGGGAGTCTCAACTAGGTTTAGCACTAGCCTCTGAGCCCCATCGGTACTCCCAGGTACTACGCCATGGGCCGGGTCCACACCCCACCATGGCGGGCTTCACATAAGATGCCACCCCGGGCACCCAGGGCCCGGGGCAAGGCCAGCACAGCCCATCTATTTTACAAGTACAAGACTGATATGGCATCAGAAGAACCTGTGTCCCACATCGAGGATAGGGGAGACTCCCTTCCCACGCTTGAATATAAAGATTATAGCACAACCACCTTTGACAGGTAAGAACTCCTTTATCCACAATTTATTCTACACAACTATTAGTTTCTCACTCAGGCATCAGAGAGGTATAAACCGTCCGGTACGGTTTATCCCTCTAACGTTGTGTCCTTGATACAGGATCTAGGAGCCGATCGGTGCCCCAAACGGTATAGCATTCTGTGTGAGGTACCCGGAGAAAGCCGCCAGAAACAATGGGCGAGGCCGTCCTCCACGCACAAGTAAAATTCATCACATACGGAGAAACCCCACCACCTCCGCCAACACCAGCAAAACCCAGTCAGCCTTCCTCTAGCCAGCCGGAGATCGCTAGCAAAACCTCTGCTACACCGCCGATTGACAAAAAGAGAGAGTGGCAACAAGGCAACTACTAGAGCAAGCGACAAATGATCAGCATTACCATAAGGGCAACCGCTTGTCCCAGGGGGATAACCGCAGTAAGCAGACAGAGTCCTCCCAGCGGTATGCAGTGTTCACAGTTCTCATAGCTTCATATAAAGAGATATACGATCAGTACAAAGACCAAGTCCCACCTCCACCCCCAAGAAAATGCCCAAGGGTGGACAAGCCAAGAAACACAGGCAAGTGGTGCAAGTATCATGAGGACAGCGGTCACAACACCAACAACTACAAAGCTCTCAAACGGAAATCTAGACTTTGTATCGAGACGGCAAGTTGGAACAGTTCAAGGTGCGGCAGCCGCCACTGGTAGTTTCCAACATCGAGCCAATGCGCTGGATTAACACAATCGACGGCGGTGCTCCTATCACCAACATGTCTCATAGGGCAAGAAAGCGCTATGCATGTGCTAACCACCCCAAGGAAGTTTGCAACATTCGCTATGAGAGATCCGTTAAACTACCTAAATCCGGGTGGTAGCCCATTACCTTCTGTGAGGAAGAAGAGCGCGGAGTACATCTCCCCCAAAATGATTCATTTTTGACTGACGCCATACTCGACAAATGGTCAGTGGGAAGAGTTCTTGTCTATAGTGGTTCCGCTATCAATGTCATCTTCAATGGCTGCTACAACCAACTTCAGCGGAACAGAAAACTACTCCAAGATCACGAGCCTCTGCTCAGCTTCTCCGGCGACGTCACACAGCCACTAGGTTCTGACTACATGTGCCTTGCCATCGGTGCCAGCTCATGCACAGCAGAAATACATACGAAATTTATTGTTGTTGACTGCTTCAGTTCATATAATGCCATCATCGGTCGACCAGCACTCAACAAGCTAAAATGCATCATAGCCGGATATATGCTTCTTATGAAGTTCCCTACACCCAACGGGACAGGCTGTGTGAAAGGAAGCCAACAGCTGGCACGAGAATGTTACTCAACAACTGTGGTACAGTCAACACGCCTCCATGAGATCCTAACGGTAGGAAACCATGCGCCGTTGACGGATGCAATTGAAGACCCTAGGGACGAGGAGGAGAAGTATGTAAAGAAGGAACCTGCCAACCCGGAAACATCCTTACAGGTCATCAGTCTCTCGGATGAACACCCGGAACAGACGGTAAGGATAGGCGCTCAGCTCACCCCCGAGATAGCGGCGGAACTTGCATAGTTTCTACGAGACAACGCCGCCATCTTTGCATAGTCCTATGTTGACATGCCAGGCATCTCCCCCGAGATTATCACACACAAGTTGAGTATTAAACAATCTTTCTATCCAATAAAGCAGAAGAGAAGGGCCTTTGAAGAAGAAAGATATCGTGCAATAAGGGAGGAATTCACAAAGCAACAAGGCATCGGATTCATCTGCTAGGTCAACTATCCCTAGTGGATCTCCAACTTGGTCATGGTGAAGAAACCTAGTGGAAAGTGGCGAATGTGTGTAGACTTCAAGGGCCTAAACAAGGGATGCCTAAAGGATAGTTTCCTACCCCACGCATTGATTAGCTGGTTGTCGCAACAGTGGGGCATGAGCTACTTAGCATGATGGACGCTGTCTCCGGATACAATCAAATCAAGATGCACCCCAACGACCAAGAGTGCACCACTTTCAAACCAACAAGGGCATATACTGTTATAATGTCATGCCTTTTCTGTTTGAAGAACATCGGGCACAGTACCAGCGGTACGGTTGATGAACGCCATGTTCACTGAATATCTCTGCAAAATAATAGAAGTCTACGTGGATGACATGCTAGTCAAGAGCATTAAGGCCAGCGGACACGTGGCAAACTTCCGTATCATATTCGCCATTCTCTTGGCCTATGGTATGCGCCTTAACCCAGAAAAATGTTTTTTTGGCTTCATCGCTAGCAAATTTATGGGTTACATCGTCAGCGAACGAGGCATAGAAGCTAACCCTGATAAAGTGCAAGCCATCCTCAATATGAAGTCCCCGGTGTGGAAAGTGCAGGTTTAGAGCCTCCAGGGCAAACTAACCGTCTTTTCTCAGTTCATCTCCAGACTCACCGACATATGTCTCCCATTTTTTAAGGTTCTAAAGAGGACCCACAAGAAAGTAATTGACTGGACCCCAGACTGCGAGGCGGCATTCCAGAGTCTGAATGAGTATTTAGCGGCAGTCCTACTTCTCTCCATTCCTGTATAGGGTTAGATACTCTACATATATCTAGTAGTATCCCCATCAGCGGTAAGTTGCGCCATTGTACGGCGAGAAGGTCAGGACGAACTCCCAGTATTCTATGCTACCAGAGGCATGAACGGGGCGGAGACAAGATATACCCCCTGGAGCAGCTCGCCCTGGCACTAATCGTCGCCGCTAATACTTCCAAGCCTATACATTCCATGTCCTGACCAACCAACCGCTGAGGCAGGTAATGCAGAACCCTGAACATTCCACATGACAACCGTTGAGGACCAGCGCCCAAGCTGCAGTAGGACTGGAACCTCCATGTGGACTGCTCCACTTGCGCCAAGGCATGCGGTGCCAGCGTTATCTTGACAGGGCTAGGAGGACTGAACGTAGAATACGCGTTGAAATTCAATTTTGAATTCACAGCTTCCAACAACCTGGCAGAGTATGAAGCACTCATTGCATGCTTACTCCTCGCCATCGACTCAGGTGCTGACAACGTCAACATATTCAGCGACTCCTAGCTAGTCATCAACCAAGTCAACGACAGCTTCTAGGACAAAGACCAATAGTTAGCGGCATACTTGGGATACGTCAAAACGCTCCTCAGAAAATTCAAATTCCACACCATCACGCAGATCCCCAGAGAAAAAAAAACGCCAAAGCTGATTCACTGGCAAGACTAGCAACTGCTCAACCACAACAAAGTCTAGTGGACACAAGGGTGGAATGCCTTAACATGCCAAACAGCACCAAAACCCTAGCGAAAATCTTCAACATTGAGGTGAACCCTAGCTGGATGGATGAAATAATCGAATACAAGCGCAATGGCACACTGCCAACCGACAAGGTTGAACGAAGGCAACTTAAGCGGAGGGCAACCCGCTATAACATCCAGAATGGCAAACTTTACCACCAAGGGTCGACCATCCTAACCTCTGGTGTTTGACCCCAAAGGAGGGAAAGGTCGTTCTAGTAATGATACACGCTAGGGAGTGTGGAAACCACTTAGGCGCCAGGTCTCTGGCCAATCGAACCATCCGACAAGGCTACTTCTGGCCCACGCTGGGCGAAGACGCCAAAAGAGTTTCCAGATCCTGCCACAAGTATCAACAGTACACTGACCTCCCCCATGCCCCTACAGAGCCCCTTTTGATAATCATCGACCCATGGATTCACTCCACTTGGGGCCTAGACCTACCTGGCAAGTTCCTAACCGCTAGGGGTCAGTTTAAGTACATCATTGTCGCCATAGACTACAACAACCAGTGGATAGAAACCGAGTCGCTAATGGCAATCACTACCGCCAAAGTAACCCACTTCCTCTTAAAGAACATCTATTGCTGATTTGTTGCTACGGCTTCCCCCATACAATCATCATAGACAATGGAACGCAGTTCAACCATAAAGAGATCATATCTTTCACTGCCAATTCAAACAATTGTTCTCCATAGCACAAGTTAACTGGCAATGCCAACAACAGTCAGCGAACAACTTCGGCTACAGCGTGCACTTGGAACAATTTTAATTCCTTTAATGTTTCATTAATTAACAAAAGCACAAGTCAAAACTCTAGCGGTATATCAACATTCAAACAACACAATCATGTTATTAGCAACAATCCCACACTTAGCAAAATTTCAGAGACAAATAACTATACTTCATATATTTAGGGTCGGGACTCCCCGCCCAAAAATATTGTCAAAGTTACATATGGCAAAACAGCTCAACGGCAAAAAAAACAAAAAAAAAAGCTACGAAGCTAGCGCAGTCTTCAGAGATTGTTGGGAGCAGCAACAACATTTTCACCATCAATCGGCGGTTGTCGGATGGCTAGGCAGCTTGTTTGATTGGAGCCATGAGCGGTAGGACTCAGCGTTACCATGGTACCATCCGCACGTGTGTGAGCCTCCAGGAACTTGGCACGTAACACTTCTAACTGGGTAGGCAGTGGAGTGCGCAGAGAATTATCCGCCGGACCGTGGTCGCTCTTTCCACTACCAAAGCTCACACCTCCAGTTTGATCAGCTGCAGGCCCACCTGCAGGCACGGGCGGCTGGCTTGACGTACTGACAGGTCGAGGAGCCTTGTCTCAGTTGATGACACCCTTGTGGTTCAACATCACTAGCATTCACAGGCTCCGTTATAGTTTGCTTGAACTTGGAAGATTGCTTGTAGGCCTCAATGGCAGTGGCCTCAGCACGAGTCCTCTCAACTCCCAGGCGGAAACCTCGCCCTCTAGCTTTTTCAACTCCGCGGTCTTAGCGGCAACCTCCCGTTGAAGATTCTCGACACGCCGGCCCTTTGAATTCACTTGCTTCTGCAGCAGAGCCATATCGCGCTCCAGCTACACCACCCTGTCGGCCCTCTCCACATCTCTGTCTATGGCGACAGTTAACTGTCCCCTTACATCCATTAGGTCACAATTGACCCTGGCCAGAAGCCACTCGGTGTCTGCCAGCTTTTTGGACTTCTCCTCCAACTCCTTCCGGAGACTTGCAACTTCTTCCCTCATCTGCTCCTCTGCAGGAGACGACTTCGATGCCTCCAGAAACAGTTCATGGAGCCCAACAGACAGATGGCCAAAGGTCGAGCTAAACAATGACTGTTAGAACGCCGTCGGGCGTACCGTCCCGTCCATCCCGCCGAACCCGAGTCGTTCACAGAGATGGAATAGAAACTCCCTCTAGAGATTGGTCAGAAACTCCGCATAAGCAGTAAACAAGTCCAAACAGCTTGGTGTCACCCCCTGTGAAGCCTGTTTTGGCCTCTTATATTGGCGGGCCCCAATGGTCTTCGCGTGGTCCTCCTCATCTCCTTCATAGGCGTCATTTTGTAGCCGTTTCCTTTGGAGAACCCCCTGTGTGGCACCTACGGCGATAGGTCTCGAGGGTCCATGCGGCTCCAAACCCGCAATGGTAACGGGCTCCTTCGTCGGCATCATTTTCTCCATTTTGGCCCTCACCCCTGGGCAGGCACTCTCTCCTTGGTCTTCGTGGGACCAGCATTGACATTACTCCCACCAGAAGCCCCTTGCTCGACACGACACTCGGCTTGCACCAAAGTTTGACCAGCAGCGGTGAGATGGGAATGATGAGGCATTGGCATCACCACCTCAGTCTCCAAATGGCTCACTGCCAGAGTTTAAGGGTCGATGACGGTTTGTTTGGCATTCAACCCAGCGACGTACATGCCCTCAAGGAAGTTCTGCAGCTCCGTACGGTCCATGGCCTTATCAAATACGTCATGGCTGGCTTTGTTATCTGGAACGGGATCTAAACAAACAAGCATACAATGCAGGTTAGCGTGGGACATGTTAGAAAAAAAAAAGCACAAGTTGGTGGGAGACACTTACCAAGGGCGGGAGTAAATTTTAAATTGACTAATAGCTCCCAACCAGTGAGCAGGCGAAGGTCAAGAAGGTTGCTATTCTTCCAACACCCAGTAATCCTCGTAACACGACACCGCTCATCACGAGTCAATGTGAACTGCAATCCCACTGCACAAAGAAGAAAACAGAGACGATGTAGAAAAAAAAAAGAAAAAAGAGGAAGATATTTATAAAGATAACCGCCAAAATGGCTCAGCGGAGACTAGCGACAACGTCGGATAGATTGGATAACCGCCTAAATTTAATCCTAAACGACAGGGTTTGTGTGTTCGCCCCCACATCGTACTCCCACCCTGTGGTCGCAATGCAGAAGCTCAACCGCTAGGGGGACATCGAATCCTTCAAATTCTTGATCAACTTAGGCGCCCCTGGCGACGAGTGAGATTCACCTGGCCACTACAGCCTTGGCACCTCAAGTAAACCAGCTCGTAGAAGTGCAGCACCTCTGCCACGGTCAGACCTTCGCAGCCGGACAAAGGCTAGAGTGAGTTGAGCGCCATCAGCAATCTCCACATATTAGGAAAAATTTGCCCAAAGGCAAGGTCGAACTCACAAACCAAAATCTGAAGATTTGGTAGTAGTGGAAACGTCACCCCTTGGAGGAAGATAGCCTCATGAATGGCGGCATACCCTGCTGGCAGAATTGATGCTCTCTGGTCCCTCGTTGGCTGACGCAGCTTCACTACGCTAGGAAGGCAGAACACCCGCTTCAAACGATTCAGCCCGACACATTCATCGGACCCCTCGCCTCATCAACAGGGGTATCATCACGGAGAACCCAGGCTGACTCTATCTCCTCCCCGTCAGCCTGTCCCCCATCAGCAGAACCATTAGCAGCGCTGTTGCTAGCTAGCCTCTCCTCGTGCTGCTTACGAGCGGTAGTTTCCTCCCTTGCCTTCGAACTCTCTAGACACCCACCACGAGCCATGGCTACTTCCCAGGGTATGGTTTGTAATGGTTTGATGTGTAGTGATTCCGGCAGTGAGGTTCCTCTAGGAGAAGACGGAAGCAACGAGTCAATAAAAATCATATCCGCAATGCTGAGCTACACGTCAGACCCTGAAGGCTCACTGCTCGAGATCTCTACGACGCTAGCCATCACAAACACCTTACAACCCAACTTAGTCATTTCCAGGAGGATCTAAGCTAACCCTATGTCAGATTTCATCCAAGAACAGTTACCCAGAAAACCTAGAAACAACCAAAACAAGAAAACAACATGTATACACCTAAAAATCCATATTCAACCATCTAGAAAAACCACAACCTTCAATCCTCTACCAAAAACGCCAAAACTAATCCCTAAACCATTCTAGACCCTCAGACACACCATAGAGTGGCAAGAATTACTTCGCATAACAAAAGTATCAACTGACAGAAACAAGCAGCAACCAAATAAACAGGGGGCTCAAATCACCAACCTGAAATATGGGAACACGGCTGCTCTTGGAGATGTTTGTGTTCACTTAGGCGAATCTCTTTCTTCAAAGGATAATTCTCTCACTCGATTTGCAGAACATACTCCTTAACTCTCAGAAAACAAAGCTTGAAGACGACGAGTTAGGTTTGAAGTGCAGAAGATGTCAAAACCCCCTTGGTTTCCCTCTCTTTTATGTCAACATCAAACAAATCCAGGCCATCCGCTGAAAAACAACATCAAACAAGAACCGTCCACATACCCTACAATTGCACCCACAATCCGGATTAACTAAGGCGATGCCTCGGTTACAAAAACTATAATTACTCACATTAATGGCGAAGAGACGGTCGTGCTAAGGAGGTGTACACCAACACACCAACCCAATGCATGACAACCACGTGTCAGGAGTTGTCGGACGAAGCATTTATCAGAAGTAACCGTAAAAAAAAAGGCATACCAATCTGCAAGTGAGACAATCTCCGCCAAGCACAACACCACTCGCGAAACATCTCCCTTCCATCTCGCAAGCAAGACAGTCTCTGCTAAGCGTAACATTACTAGAGGAACTTATCCCTTCCATCTCACAAGCGAGACAGTCTCATCTAAGAGCAGCACCGCTAGCGGGACTTATCCCTTCCACCTCTCAAGCGAGACAGTCTCCGCTAAGCGCAGCACCGCTAGCGGGACTTCTCCTTTCCACCTCGCAAGCGAGACTCTCTGCTAAGCGCATCACCGCTAGCGAAACTTCTCCCTTCCACCTCGCAAGCGACACAGTCTCAGCTGAGCGCAGCACTACTAGTAGAACTTCTCTCTTCCATCTCGCAAGCGAGACAGTCTCTGCTAAGCGCCACACTACTAGCCGGACTTCTCTTCATCTTGTATGCGAGTCTCTGCTAAGAGCAACATCACTAGCAGGACTTCTTCATTTCACCTTGCAAGGTGACCCAGTCTCTGCCAAGTGCAACACCGCTCGAGGAACTTCGGGGCCCAGTCTCCGCTGAGTGCAACACCGCTGGCGGAACTTCTCCATCTCGCAAGTAAGATGGTCCCCACGACACCTCTTACTGCTTTTTATTAGTGGAGAAACTTCCACCAGCAGGCAATTCTCGAGGCAATGCCTCATTCTGACAACCACCGCCACGCGGCGTTGCAGTCCAACTACATTCCTCCGGGATAAGTAAGGGGACACATCAACACAGTCTTCGACAACCCTGATCAGGCACGACCCCCGCCACTCGGCTATCAAAGATTGGGCTCACTACCCAACACCCTCTGCTCAGTGCAGATCCCCCTCATTAAACAATATGCAGGCCAAACGGAGGCCTATCTTAGCCCGGGAATGGGGGCCTCCCTAGGGGGCCTAGCAGGGGGCCACCTGAAAGGGTATAAAGTGTTTGCTCATAATAAATCCATGTTTGACAACGCACTGACGCTAATTATGCTTTCCCAAGTCTAGCAGAAGTAACGCTTCAAACCGCTAGGCAACTCCCCAACCAAGATTGCCCTCCTTGACTGGGGACTTGGGGGACTTGTACTTACATGAGCATTTTCCAAACATAATTAGCTGTAATGAGCCATGCTCATACTACCGCCAACGGTGTGACCTACGGAAACACAGCTAAGCTGGTTATTACCTAAGCCCGGCTTACCCCAGATCACCGCTGACGCGCCCCTACTCGCCACTCTAAAATTGCCTCGCTGAAGCATCAGAAGCTGGGAACTGAACCATATCAGTCCCACATCGAAAACAAGGAAGAGATCAGTCTCTTCCCCACTTATAAAAGGTCCACTCCTCTCTCCTCATTAATTAGGCATTCACTACTTACCTACTGTTATTCTGTCAACACAAATACATTGACTAACTTAGGCATCAGATAAGAGAAGACCGCCAACCGTGGTCTCCCTCTAACGCCCTTTGTATTTCATTGACAGATAGCGGAAGCCATAAGAGCATTATAAGTAGCGGTCCGCCCACCGGACCATCATTAACCGAGGTTTGGCCACCGTTAAATCTTAGCATTAACACATAGGTAGAGTACAACACTTATTTCACCACTCCACCACCGCTATAAGCTCCCGTAAAAAAACATCCAGCCTTCTTCCTCCCACCAGCCTACCACCAACCATCAGCCAAACACAACCACCACATATCCAAATCACAAGAAGTAAGAGTGGCAGCAGGGCAACTACCAAGACAAGTGCCAAATGGACTAGTGTTACCACAATAACAAGATCAATCATTCATTCCATAATGATCGCCGCAACAATCGTAACAACAGGCCTGCTGCATCTCCAGCATGTTATGAGGCCTTCATAGACTTGACAGCCTCATAAGAGGAAATCTACGACCAGTGCAAGGACCAAATCCCTCCGTTACCGCCAAGAAAGTATCCAAGAGTTAGAAAACTACGAAACACAGGTAATTGGTGCAAATACCAAAATGATAATGGCCATAACACAAATGACTGTAATGCACTGAAAATTGCAATTGAATCACTCTACCGATATAGAGAAGGAGAGTTGCAATAATACAAGGTGCATCAGCTAGCACCAGTGGTAGCCAACATTGAACCCATGACGGTGGTGCTCCCATAAGCAACATGTCAAATAGAGAAAGCGCTATGACTGCGCTAACCACCTAAAGGAAGTCTTCAATATCTATTATGATAGATCTGTCAAGATGAGTAAAATTGGCTAGGAACCTATCACTTTTTGTGAGGAAGAGGAACGCGGTGTCCACCTGTCTCATGACCACCCATTCCTAGTTGACACTATATTCGACAAATGGTCGGTTGGCCAAGTACTAGTGGATAGTGGCTCCGCCATTAATGTGATCTTTAACGGCTGCTACAAGCAAGTAGAGGGCAAAAAAAAAAAACAAAAGACTTTTACAAGATCAATAGCCCCTACTCAGCTTCTCCGGCTATGTAATGTAGCCCAACCCTTAGGATCTGATTACATGCGCCTATCAATTTGGTCTAGCCCTTGCACTATAAAGATCCATATTTAGTTCATGGTGGTTGACTGTTTCAGCTCATATAATGCCCATCTATGGCTGGTTAACCCTCAACAAGCTCAAATGAATTATTGCTGGCTAAATGCTACTATTGAAATTCCTTACCCCTAACAGCACGAGTTAAGTAAGGGATAACCAACCGATATCATGTGAGTGCTACTCAACAATAGTGGCAAAATCGAGGATCCACCACGATATCCTAATGGTGGGAAGTGTGTTGGAGCTAACTCATAGGATTGATGGCCGAAGAGAGGATGAGAAAAAGTACGTCAAGAAAGAGCCCGCCAATCTGAAGACATCACTTCGCATCATCAATATCTCTAACAATCACCTGAAACAAACAATGAGCATTGCCGCCCAACTCTCTCCGATAATAGCAGCACAATTCATGCAATTCTAAAGGGAAAATGCTGAGGTCTTTGCCTGGTTATATGCAGACAAGCCCAAAATCTCCCTAGATATCACAAGCTTAGCATTAAGCCATCTTTCTACCCAATCCAGCAAAAGCGAAGGGCTTTTGATGAAGAAAAATATCAGGCCATCAGAGAAGAGGCCACCAAACTGCAAGGCAAGGGTTTCATCAGCCAAGTCAACTATCCCAATCGATATCCAATTTGGTTATGGTCAAGAAGCCTAACAGCAAGTGACAGATATGTGTAGAGTTCAAGAACCTCAATAAGACATGCCTAAAGGATATGCGTAGAGTTCAAGAACCTCAAGGATAGCTTTCAGTTACCACGCATAAACCAGCTGATAGACGCAATGACAGGCCACGAGTTGCTAAGCATGATGGATGATTACCTTGGCTATAATCAAATCAAGATGCACTCCGACGACTAAGAGTCCACAACGTTCACCATCGACAAAGGCCTATACTATTACAACGTCATGCCCTTTGGTCTTAAAAATGCAAAAGCCATATACCAGCGCCTAATAAATACAATATTTGCGGAACACTTGGGGGCAAGATCATTGAGGTGTATGTGGACGATATGCTTGTCAAGAGCATTAAGGATGACAGACACATAGCAAACCTACACATTCTATTGGCCATCTTGTTGAAATGACATGCGCCTCGACCTTGAGAAGTGCTTATTTGGCATCACCTCTAGCAAATTCTTAGGGTATATCATCAGCGAAGGTGGCATTAAGGTAAATCCTGACAAGGTACATGCAATCATGAGCTTGAGATCCCCCAAGGAGAAGGTGGAGGTTCAGAGCCTTTAAGGTAGGTTGACGGTACCCTCTCGCTTCATTTTTAAGCTTGCCGAAAAATGCATACTATTCTCTAAGGCCATAAAGTGCTCACACTGCAAGTACATGGACTGGACACAAGATTGTGAAGAGGCAATCCAGAGCCTCAAAGAATACTTGGCAGCAATCCCACTCCTGTCCATTTTAGTACCAGGGAGGTACTATACATATATTTGGCTGTTTCCATGTCAAGTGTTAGCTGGCCAAAGTACACAGAGAGAAAGGAAAATAACTACCAATGTTTTACACAGGTAGAGGAATGATTAGGGCAGAAACAAGATATACATTACTCGAGCAATTGACGTTATCCCTCATTATTAGCACAAGTACTAATACTTCTAAACTCAAACCATCAACATCCTCGCAAATCAATTGTTAAAGCAAGTAATGCAGAACCCTGAACACACGGGGGGCCTAAGCAAGTGGGTCATAGAATTCAGCGAGTTCGACATCGAATATAAGCAATGTACATACCTACACTATAATGGAGGATTTGCTACATCACCAAGCATAAATAACAATCTTTTAGCGGGCCCACGAGCCATTGTGGGACCCAACTGCATTATGCATCCCGTAGCTCGACATCCAAACTATGCCGTGGTAGTCAGAAGCGACCAACACCTCACCGGAAAACCACCTTCCCCACCTTGCCAATTAAGTTTCCTCCATAATAGCCTTTGAAGGCTATAAAGGGGACTTCTTGTCCCACATTGAAAAACATGTAAAGGAAGAAGCCTCCATTCCTTATAAAAGGAGACTCCTTCACACTTACTCAATCACTCCATCACAACTCTTGTAATCCTATTCGGCTGCAAGACCCAAACACTAGTTAAAGCTTTCAAGTGGACGCGGTCTCCTGCTATATACTTCTTGTGTCTTACTCTCTTTGTCCCTCTTTAACGCTAACTAGAGTTTTTGATTCTAATGTTAAAATTGGCGTGGTCTATGGGAAGCCAACATAAAGGCTTTGTCACTTACAATGAGTTACATCAACTTAATAGAGGTTAAAGAGTTTTTTTCTATTTCTTTGATCATCAATCTCTTTAGATAATCATCAGTTCTAAATGCCTAGTGCATCAAGCCTTGTTATAAAAAAAAAAAATATTTCAGCTTGACTCTTAGCGAAGCTAGCGGCCAGCACCAACCTCGGCCTAGTGACAAGCACTTGCACGCTAGCGCAACCCAACATCATCCCTAGTAAGGCTAGTGGCTAGCGAGGCTAGTAGCCAGCAATTGGCATCTTTGATCATCATCAGCGGGGCTTGTACCTCCTCTGCCTGCAGGTTAAAGCAAGATACCGCCAAGCATTGCACCCCCGCTAAGCAAATCTCCACAAGAGCATTCGCCAACAGCTAAGCGAAACACTGCCAAGCTTCAAGCACCATCTGCCAAAAGTGTCAACATAGTCTTAACTCTGTCAGCATCGATCTTGACGCACCGTCAAGCGAATTCTTAACGGATTAGCAACACAATTTTGACGCACGTCTAATCAAATTCTTGATAGACTAGTAGCATGATCTTGATGTACCGCCAAGCGAATTCTTGATGGACCGACAACATGATCTTGACGCACCTCAACACCAATCGTTGATCACCCAGCCAAGCCTGGTGGTAACACACAACTAGCCTAACGCTGTCACCCACTCAATGTCGAACGGACCGCAAGCTTAATTCTTTGAATGAAGGAAGAAGCGAAAGTTATTTAGGAACCCAGCACACACAACATCTGATCTTCACACCCAACTATCTATTCTAGACACCCAAAGCTAAGTATTCCTACATCTTGCTCGATCGCCTTACTGAGCAATTGGTTAGGATGGTTTAGTTTATACTGTTGCATATATACGATTGAATGTCTGATCATAAATGGCCACATGATAGTATCCAATATCATATATATATATATAGATATATGAATATGATATATGCCTCATGCATGCCTCCTGTTAAGGTCTATGGTTCAGCTATAGCCAAACCTTGATCAACGCGGATCCGAGGGGCGGATCTCTACTTCTAATGTTCTAGCTGCCTTCGCTACCTGTTAAATAAAATACATAGGGCGTCAAAGGGAGATCGCGGTTGGTCGTCTTCTCTACTTCGATGCCTAAGTTAGTCAATGTATTTATGTTGACAAAATAACGTTAGGTAAATATTAATTGCGTAATTAATGAGGAGAGAGGAGTGGACCTTTTATAGGTAGAGAAGAGACTGATCTCTTCCTTGTTTTCAATGTGGGACTGATATGCTTTAGTTCCCAGCTTCTGATGCTTTAGCGAAGTGATCTTGGCGCAGCGCGTGGCGACACGTCAGAGTGATCTTAGGATGAGCGAGAGCTCAGGTGATAGCTTGTTTGGCTGTGTTTATGTATGTCACATCCTCGATAGTTGTTGGTACCATTAGCTGCAGTATGAACGAGACTCATTGTAGCTATTTATGCTTAGGCAAATGCTCATGTAAGTACAAGTCCCCCAAGTCCCCAGTCAAGGAGGGCAATCTTGGTTGGGGAGTTGCCTAGCTGTTTGAAGCGTTACTTCTGCTAGTCTTGCAAAGGCATAATTAGCATCAGTGCATTGTCAACCATGGACTTGTTCTGATCAAACACTTTATACCCTTTCAGGTGGGCCCCTGCTAGGCCCCCTAGGGAGTCCCCTACTCCCCAGCTAAGATAGACCTCCGTTTATTGAGGGGAGCTGCGTTGAGCAGCGGGTGTTGGGTAGCAAGTCCAATCTTTGATACTCGAGTAACGAGGATCAACGTGCCTGATTAGGGTCATCGAAGACTATGTTGACATGTCCCCTTACTTTTTCCCGGAGGAACAAAGCTCGACTTCAACGCCATGTGATGGTCAGTGTCGTTGTGAGGCGTTGCCTCGGGAGCCGCTGTTGGCGGGAGTCTCTCCACTAAGAGGTAACAGAAAGAAGTGCCGCTACCACAGTGTTGCATAGCAGGGATTTTCTTGCTTGCAAGACGAAGGTGAGAAGTTCTGCTAGCGGTGTTACACTGAGCAGAGACTTTCTCACTGGCAAGATGAAGGTGAGAAGTTCCACTAGCGGTGTTGTGTTGAGTGGAGACTTTCTCGCTTACAAGATGGAGGTGAGAAGTTCCGCTAGAGGTGTTGAGCTGAGCGGAGACTTCCTCGCTTGCAAGATGGAGAGAAAATCCGCTAGAGGTGTTGTGCTTAGCGGAAATTTCTCGCTTGCCTGGTAAGAAGTGAGACATTCCGCTAGCGGTGTTGTGCTTAGGGGAGACTCTCTCTTGCAAGATGGTGAGAAGTTCCGCTAGCGGTGTTGCGCTTAGTGGAAATTTCTCGCATGTATGGTGAGAAGTGAGAAGTTTTGCTAGAGGTGTTGCGCTTACCGGTGTTGTGTCGAGAAGAGACTTTCTCCAATGTAAGATGAAGGTGAGAAGTTTTGTTAGCAGTGTTGCGCTGAGCGGATACTTTCTCGCTTGCTTGGTGATAAGTGAGAAGTTCCGCTAGCAGTGTTGCGCTTAGCGGAGACTTTCTCACTTGTCGATTGATATGTCTGTTCCTGACGGTTAATTTGGATAGACTTTTCATCTGACAGCGCCCGACACGTGTCTGCTATGTACTGGGCTGGCGTGTAGGTGCACGTCTTCTCAGCACTCTTGTCGCTTCGCAATTAATGAGAGTTAATATTGCTTTCGTAACTGAGGCGACACCTAGGTTAACCCGGGTAGTGGGTGTGATCGTGGGACACGTGTACGGTTCTTGTACGATTCTGTTTTTCATCAGACGACCCGGGTTTATCTGATGTTGACATAAAAGAGGGGGAAACCAAAGGGGTTTTACACTTATTTTTCAAACTTTTGGGTTTTCGTCTTCAAGGTTTATCACTTGTGAGACTGTAGCAGGAGAGCTTCGAATTTGTGGTGGGCAGATCGATTCAGGAGGCTAAAGGTTTTGACCTAAAGATCATTGCAGGCATCTGCGAGCATACAAGGAAGGCTGGGCTTCATATATCTCAGGTTAGTGACCTCTTGCCCTTTGTTTCGTGCTTCTGTGTGTTTCTTCCTTTGTGTTCATGGTTACTCTTTTGTGCGTGGACTGCTGTGATGTTGTGCCAATGTGTTTAAGGGCCTAGAGGGGTTTGGGGCTGAGGAGTTTTTTTTGGACAGAAGGTTGGTGTTTTGTGTTGTGCTAGATGGTTGAATCTGGGTTGAAGTGGTTTTAGTGGTTTCTGGGTTTTCTAGGTATGATTGTTCTTGGATAAAATCTGACATAGGGGTAGTTTAGATCTGTGTGGGACTAACATTTTTGGGTTTTAGTGTGTTTGTGATGGCTAAATTCGTAGAGATCTCAAGCGGTGAGGATTCCGGGTTTGACGTGTCACTGAGCGGTTTCGATAGGATTTTTATTGATTCGTTGCTTCCGTATGCCCTTGCAGGAACCTCACTGCCTGAACCGCTGGACGTCAAACCGTTACAAACGATACCTTGAGAAGTGGCCATGTCTCTTGTTGGGCGCCCAGAAACCTCGACGGCGAGGGAGGAAACCGCTGCTCATAAGCAGCGGGAGGAGAGGTTAGCTAGTAATAATGGTGCTAGCGGTTCCGCGAACGGGGATGATGTTCTGAGGGGGATGTAGAATCGGCTTGGGTCCTCCGCGATGGTACTTTTGTTGATGACGCGGGGGGTCCGATGACCCAATTTGCTATCAACAGGCTGAAGCGGGTATTCACCCTCCCCAGCTTGGTGATGTAGCATTCGCCGAAGAGAGATGAGAAGGCGACATTTCTGCCGGATGGCTATGCTACTGTGCACGAGGCCGTGTTCCACTAGGGCGTCACATTTCCGCTGCTGCCGAACCTTCAAATTTTGATTTGTGAGTTTGACCTCGCGTTTAGGAAAATTTGCCCTAATATGTGGCGGTTACTGATGGCTCTGAACTCCATTTGGCGGATGTCCGGCTGCGAAGGTCCGACTATGGCCAAGGTCCTTCACTTATATGAACTTGTTTATGTTAAGCGCTAGGGCTGCAGCGGACAAGGCAATCTCACTCGTCGTACGGGGGCACCCAAATCTTGCGTTTTACTTTGACATGCGAGGAGCAGTGCCGCGTAGTAAGGATTATTGGTTACTGGAGGAACCGTAATCTGCTTGATCTACGCCGGCTGACCGTCTGGGAACTGTTGGCCGATTTGAAGTTGACCCGTACCCCTGGTAAGTGCCCTACATAGACTTGTACTTTGACCAGATTGCGTGATGCTAACTTGCTTTCTTGTTTGTCTGCCTGTACATATCCTCTTCCTGGTAACAAGGCAAGTCACGTGGCGTTTGATAGAGTCATGGAAAATGTCAAGCTTCAGAACTATCTAGAGGGTATGTATGCTGCTGGTCTGAACGCGTGAAAGACCGTCGTTGATCCGCTGTCCCAGGCGTTAAGCCAGTCGGAGGTTGAGGTTATGATGCTGATGCCTCATCACTCCCATCTTGCTGTCGTTGGGCAGACCGTGGTACTACCTGAGTCTCGCGCCGAGGGGGGGGGGCTGCTGGAGGAAGCAAGGCTGGTGTTGCTCCAGAGAAAGCAGCTGAGAAGGTGGCCGCTATGCGTTGTGGGAGTCAGAAAGAGAGGATGGTGTCGTTGAAAGATCCTGTTACCATTATGGGTTTAGAACCTCAGGACTCGCCGAGGCCTGTCGCCGTGGGCACCATATAGGGTCCTTTCCAGAATAAGCGGTGGCAAAATGACGCTGACGAAGGTGATGACGGGGATGACACACAGCCTATTGGTGCCCTCCCACAGAAGAAGGCGAAGCAAGTCTCGCAGAAGGTGACGGTGGCTGCTGCCAGAGAGGTGCCGACTAGCGGGCTGGATTCTTTTACCTCATACGCAGAGTTCTTGACCGATTCAGAGCAGGAGCTCCTCTTCCACATTTGCGAGCTGCTCGAGTTTGGTGGGATGGACGGGATAGTGCGCCCTACAACCCTTCAGAAATATCCTTTTAGCCCATTTGGGCACTGGATGGTCGGGTTGCATGAACTATATCTGGTGACGTCGAAGTCTTTGCCTGTCGAACGGCAGTTGAGGGTCTCCGTAAGGAGTTGGGGGAGACGTCTAAGAAGTTGGTCGACACCAAGCGCCTTCTCTAAGGCAGAGCTGGACTTGGTAGATGTTCTGGGCAAGTTGGATGTCACAGTCGACAGGGATGTTGAGTAGAACAAGCGGGTGACACAGCTGGAGCAAGACATGGCTCTACTGCAAGAGCAAGTGGGGGCAAAGAGTAGGTGTGCTGAGATTCTTCAACGCGAAGCCACCGCTAAGGCCGAGGAGTTAAAGCGGTTGGAAAAAGAGGTTACCCGGCTAGGAGCTGAGAGGCTCCAGGCGGGTACCGCTACTGCAGAGGCCTACAAGCGGTCGCAGGAGTTCAAGAATTCTCTAACGGAGGCGGCGAAGGCTAGTGCCTCGGTAAACTTCCGTATGTTGGACGAGAAAGATGTGCTCAATTGGGACAAAGAGCCTTCGCCAACCGGGGTGTTGAGTGAGCCGCAAGTGTCTGTAGGTGGGCCGCCCGCTAATCAACCTGAGGGTGTGTGCTCTGGCATTGGTGAAAGCGTTCGGTTCTCAACGGATGCTGATGCCTACTCCTTCGGACTTGTCTGGTTCCGAGTTCCTGGCGGCCCACACACAGGAGGATGGCACCATAGCGACTCCGAGTCCTATTGCTCTTGGGTATAACCAGATCAGTCGCTCGATCGCTCAACCATCGTCGGTTGGCGGTGAAAGTGTTGCTACTGCCCCAAACAATTCGTGAAGACACCGCCTTAGTTTTCTTAGTTTTTTTTTTGTTACCGTTGAGGTGTTTTGTAATTGTTATTGGACAAAATTTTGGTTGGGGAGTCCTAACCTGCATTTATAATTAAGTGTTTTTATTTTGAACTGAGTTTTTCTAATTGCGGTATTGCCGCTGGCAAATACTTGCTTTGTTTGAATGCTGGCATACCGCTAGAACTTTTCTTAAACTTTTGTTTGTCAATGAAACATTAAGGGAATTAAAATTGTTCCAAGTGCACGATGTAGTGGATGTGGTCTGCTGAAATTTGTTTGTGTTGCTAGTTAATTTTTTGTGTTATGGAGAACAATGGTTTGAATAATTCCTCGTTTCATTGATAGGTGAGAGATCAGCGTTTACAAAAGAGGGAGAGTACCCGCTGGGTAGCTTCCATTAGCTAAATATTGAGCAAAAATTTAGCTAAGTCAAGAAGCTCTTGGGTAGCGGTACAATTACTTGTAGTAATATAGGAGGTGTTCGGTATTCCAAAGGTGGGTCGTTGTGACGCCATCCTTGTCCCTTAAGTAGAAAGTTCCAAGGCTGACAACTTCTATGATTTGGTATGGTCCTTCACAAGTGGGACAGAGGGCGGTTGGCAGTGGAATGACCTCCTTCATTACCAAGTCCCCAAGTTAGAGTTTTCGGGCTTTGACTCTGGCATTGTAGAAACTCAATACCCACTGCTTGTTTTGCAAAATGTGCAAGTGGGCCTTGTGGCGTTTTTCCTCGAGAAGGTCCTTGTCGAGGTTGATGCCCTCGTTGTTGGTCTCGGCGTAGAAGCCCTCGACCCTGGCGGTAGGTTGGGTGACCTCAATGGGCAGGACAACCTCAGTTTCGAACATCACACAGAACAGCGTTTCACTGTTAGCGAATGTTGGGGTTGCCCTGATGGCCCACAGAACCTTTGGGAGCTTCTCCTCCCATAAACCCTTGGCGTCATCGAGTTTCTTTTTTAGCAGCTTCTTGATTATCTTGTTTGCCTTTTCAACCTATCCGTTGGTTTAAGGGAGCGCCACAGATGCAAAGCTCATCTTGGTGCCCAGATTAGCTGTAAAAGATATGATCTCCTCATTGTTGAACTGTGCTCCGTTGTCTGTGATGATGGTATGGAGGACGCCGTACCGACAATAGATGTTCTTCCAGAGGAAGTGGGTTACCTTGGCAGTAATGATTGCTATCAGCAGTTCCGCTTCTATCCATTTATTGTTGTAATTAATGGTGACGATGATGTGCTTGAATTGGCCCTTAGTGGTCAAGTAGAGTGAATCCATGGGCCGATGATTTTTGAGAGGGGCTTTGCTGGGGCATGAGGGAGGTTAGCGTATTGCTGACACTTGGTGGCAGGATTTGGAGACTTCTTTGGCATCGTCACCCAGTGTGGGCCAAAAGTACCCCTATCGCATGGTGCGATTGGCTAGAGATTTGGCGCCTGAGTGATTTCCACATTCCCCTATGTGTATCATTACCAGAACCACCTTTCCCTCCTCTAGGGGTCGGCCACAGGAGGTTGGGATGGGTGAACCCCTGGCGGTAGAGTTTTCTGTTCTATATGTTATAGCGGGTTGCTCTTCGCTTAGGTTGCCGTGCTTCGACCTTGTTGGTTGGTAGCGTTCCATTGCGCTTATATTCGATTATTTCATCCATCCAGCTGGGATTGACCTCAATGTTGAATATTTCCGCTAGGGTTTTGGTAATGCTTGGCCTGTCAAGACATTGTGTTCGCCGGACTTTGGTGTGGTTGAGCGGTTGCCAATCTTGCCAGAGAGTCTGCCTTAGCGTTCTTTTCCCTGGGGATTTGTGTGATGGTGTGGAACTTGAATTTCCTTAGCAGAGTTTTGATGTATCCCAAGTATGTCACTAACTGTTTGTCTTTGGCCTGGAAACTATCATTGACTTGATTGACAACTAGTTGGGAGTTGCTAAATATGTTGACACTGTCAGCGCCTGAGTTGATGGCGAGGAGCAAGCCTGCAATGAGTGCCTCATATTCCACCATATTGTTGAGGCCGGCAGTGAAGTTGAATTTCAGTGCGTAGTCGATGTTTAGTCCCCCTGGCCCTGTCAAGAGGACTCCTACACCACAGGCCTTGGCACAAGCCGAGCCGTCTACATGGAGGTTCCATTCTGACTGCTCTTGGGTGTTGGGTCCTCAATGGTTGTCATGGCTATGTCGCCTTCTTCTACCCCTAAGTTGGATTCATCTTGGCGTTCAGTGAGCTCAGCGATGAAGTCTGCTACCGCTTGGCCCTTCATAGCGGTTCGTGGTTTGTATTAGATGTCGAACTCACTGAGCTCGATGGCCCACTTGCTGAGTACTCGGGGTTCTGCATTACTTGCCTCAGCGGTTAATTTATCAAAACGTGGATTGTATGGGCTTGGAAGTATTTGCGGAGATGTTTAGAGGCGAAGTTAAGTGCGAGAGTGAGCTGCTCCAGGGGGTGTACCTAGTTTCAGCGCTGTTCATACCTCTGCCAGCGTAGAACACCGGGAGTTCGTCTTATCCCTCTCTTCGTACTTTGGCCCAGCTTAGCCAAACACGGCCGATGGGATACCTCTAGATATATGTAGAGTATCTCACCTTGTACGGGAATGGAGAGAAATGGGATTGCCGCTACATATTCCTTCAAACTCTAGAACCCGCCTCATAGTCCGGGGTCCCATCAATTTCTTTCTTGTGGGTCCTCTTCATGGCTTTGAAGAATGGGAGACATCTGTAGATGAGCTTGGAGATGAAACGAGAAAGGGCGGTTAGCTTGCCCTAGAGGCTCTGAATGTGCACTTTCCATACCGATGATTTCATGTTGAGGATGGCTTGCACCTTGTCAGGGTTAGCCTCTATGCCTCGTTCACTGATGATGTAGCCCAAAAATTTGCTAGCAGTGATGCCGAAAAAACATTTCTTGGGGTTGAGGCGCATACCGTTGGCTAAGAGAATGGTGAATATGATGGTTTGCCACGTGTCCGCTGGCCTTGGTGCTCTTAACTAGCATGTCGTCCACGTACGCCTCTATTATTTTGCCCAGGTGCTCCGCGAACATGGCGTTCATCAACCGTTGATATGTTGCTCCGGCTTTATTCAATCCAAAGGCATGACATTGTAGCAGTATAGGCCTTTGTCAGTTGTGAAAGTAGTGCATTCTTGGTCGCTGGGGTGCATCTTGATTTGGTTGTATCCGGAGAAAGCATCCATCATGCTGAGTAGCTAGTGTCCCATTGTTGCGCCGACCAGCATGTTAATGCGGGGTAGCGGAAGACTATCCTTAGGGCATGCCTTGTTAAGACCTTTGAATTCACACACATTCGCCACTTTCCGCTATACTTTTCACCATGACCAAGTTGGAATCCATTGTGGATAATTGACTTGGCGGATGAAACCAATGCCTTGTAGTTTTACGACCTCTTCCCCTATTGCAAGATATTTTCTTCATCAAAGGCCCATCTCTTCTGTTGTATTGGATAGAAAGATGGTTTGATGCTTAATTTGTGCGTGATGATTCAGGAGAGATGCCCGGCATGTCGGCGTAGGACCCTGCAAAGATAGTGGCGTTATCTCGCAGAAATTGTGTAAGTTCTGCCGCTATCTCAGGGACGAGTTGAGCGCCAATGTTGACCGTCCACTCAGGGTGTTCATCAGAGATGCTGATGACCTGTAAGGATGTTTCTGGGTTGACAGGTTCCTTTTTTACATACTTCTCTTCTTCGTTCTAGGGTCTTCAATTGCATCCGTCAGCGGCACTGATTTCCCACCATTAATTAGGATCTCATGGCGGCGCATGGATCTCGCTACAGTTGTTGAGTAACATTCTCGCTCTAGCTTCTTGCTTCCTTTTACACATCCCATGCCATTGTGTGTAGGGAACTTCATAAGAAGCATATATGCGGCAATGATGCACTTCAGCTTGATGAGTGCCAGTTGACCGATGATGGCATTGTAGGAACTGAAGCAGTCGACAACAATAAATTCTGTGTGTACCTCTGCTGTGCATGGGCTAGCTCCGATGGATAAGCGCATGTAGTCAGAACCCAGCGGTTGTGTGACGTCGCACGAGAAGCTGAACAACGGCTCGTGATCCTGAGTAGCTTTATAGTTTGTTGGAGTTGGTTGTAGTAGCCATTAAAGATGACATTGATAGCAGATCCGCTGTCAAGGAGGACCCTTCCCACTAACCATTTTTCTAGCATGGAGTCGATCAAGAATGGACCATCATGGGAGAGACGTACTCCGTGCTCCTCTTCCTCGGAGAAGGTTATGGGTTCCCACCCAGATCTTGGCAGCTTAGCCGATCTTTCATAGTGGATGTTGCAAACTTTTTTGGGGTGGTTGGCATGTGCATAATGATTTCTTGCCCTATGAGACATGTTGCTGATGGGGGCGCTGCCGTCGTTGGTGTTGATGTGGCCCATGGGCTCAATTTGGCGACCACTGGCGGTGGTTGTCACACCTTCAATTGTTCAATCTTGCCATCACGATACAAAGTCTCGATTGCTTTTTTAAGAGCATTGCAATTGTTGGTGTTGTGACCACTGTCTTTGTGGTATTTGCACCACTTGTCGGTGTTTCTTGATTGCATTGATCATATATCTCTTCATACGAAGCTGTAAGGACTGTGAACACTGCATACCGCTGGGAGGACTCCGCCTGCTCATTACGATTATCCCCGTGGGAGGAGCGATTGCCCTTGTTGTGATAATATTGGTCCTTCTGCTGCTTGCTTTGGTAGTTGTTTTGCTGCCACTCTATCTTTTGTCAGTCGGCAGCGTGGTAGGGGTTTTGTTAGCAGTTTCTTGCTGACTAGTGGAAGGTTGAGTGGACTTTGTTGGAGTTTGTGGAGGTGGTAGGGTTTCTCCATATGTGATGAATTCTACCTGTGCGTGGAGAACGGCTTCGCTCATGACGTGGTCATTCGCGTTGTATGGATAATTGTAGTTGAGATAATAAAGAAATGGTCCCTTTAGGAGTCCTTGTTTAAAGGCTGCCAATGCCATTGTTTATCAAGATCGCGGCACCGAGATGCCTCTGCTTTCCACCTAGTAACAAATGCCTTCAACGTTTCCTCTGCTCCTTGCTTAACGATGATAATTGACTTGTGTTGTGATGTCTGGCCGCCAACAGGATGAACTGTGACAGGAAAGCATTCGATAGTGCATGGAATGAGTCGATGTATCCCAGTGGGCATTCGAAGAACCAGCTCATTGCCTCACTATCCAACGTTTCACTAAATAAGTGGTAGAGGGTGGTGTCATCGAATCCTTTGTTGTTAGTGACTTTCTTGAAGGTGTCCATATGGACAAAGGGGTTAATGAGGCCGCTATACTGTGGCATCTTTGGCCATTTGGCGTGCGCTTGTCTGACGGCTTGTAGGATCTTGGCGGTGAATGGTCCTGGCCTTTGGGACTTGCGCTGGGGGGCCTGTCTTGGCCCAGATCAGTCTTTGTTCTAGCTGCTGCATCCTTTCCAAGATCAGGGTAGTTGCGTCGGCAGTGGGACCTACCTGGAGGTTTCGCTAAGCCAACTCTGGCCTGGGGGTACGTGGGTTGCCCTCAGTTCTTGCTCTGGTTGCGGAACGGTTGGTGCTCAATTGTGATTCCGCTTCTTGTTTTATCATTAATCGTAGTGGGGGTGGAGGACCTATTCCCAATAGCTCGAATGGGTTCAGCTGGACTTGCATATGTGTGATTGGTACGGGTATTAATCTTTTGCCGCTAGGCCGACTACGTCTGGTATATATACTTTTTGATTGCTCGCTCTGTGCTGGGTTAGCGTTTGCTTCTAGCGCCTTCTTTAGCTCGTCGAATTTTGACATCAGCGTGGCCACTTGCTTCTAGGCTTTGGCCTTTTCCTTATGCTATTGTTCACGCTCCCTGTTTGCCTTATGAAGGTTCGCCATTGCTAGCTCATACATAGCTACGAGGTCCTGGCCCGGTGGTCGGCGACTGTTGCCTGGACGAGCCTCTGCTGTAGTTTCAGTTTGTGAGACCTGGGGGTGTCCTGGGGCTCCATGCTGGGGTTGATAGGAGTGTTGAATAGTGCGCGATTAACGTTAGTCGAGGGGTTGGTGGTTGACGGACCTATCTGCTTGCTATTTGGCGATTCCCCTACTACCGTTAGTCATAGTGATTGTTGTGGTGGGGTGACCTTTTGCTCAAGGATTCCCACAGACGACGCCAATGTTAATGTCTAAGGTTTAACGGTAGCTAAACCTTGATCAACGCAGATCCGAGGGGCGGATCTCTACTTCTGATGTTCTAGCTGCCTTCGCTACCTGTCAAATAAAATACACAAGGAATCAGAGGGAGACCGCGATTGGTGGCCTTCTCTACACCGATGCCTAAGTTAGTCAATGTATTTATGTTGACTAAATAACGTTAGGTAAGTAGTAATTGTGTAATTAATGAGAAGAGAGGAGCAGACCTTTTATAGGTGGGGAAGAGACTGATCTCTTCCTTGTTTTCGATGTGGGACTGATATGCTTTAGTTGCCAGCTTCTGATGCTTCAGCAAGGTGATCTTGGCATGGCTCATGGCAGAGTGTCAGCGGTGATCTCGGGATGAGCCAGAGCTCAGGTGATAGCCTGTTTGGCTATGTTTCCGTAGGTCACACCCTCGATAATTGTTGGTACCGCTGGTGGCAGTATGAGCGTGGCTCATTGCAGCTAATTATGCTTAGGCAAATGCTCATGTAAGTACACTTCCATACTCTTGCCCATGGTCATGCTCCAGATTTCCTACAAAATTCATTGGATGAGGATTGGGCATTTTTTGCAAGAGTTTGTGGTGGTGGGGCTGTGGGGCCATACATGTTGTATTTTGCGTATGCATGAAGGAATGTTTCTTCCATGACGTGGTCGTGTGTTGCATTTGGAGAATTGCAATTCAGGTGGTATAAGAAGTAACCTTTTAGGAGCCCATACTTGCAGACAGCTAGCGCCATTGTCTTGTCGAAATCCTAGCATCTTGATGTTGCCCTTCGCAACCTTGTGACGAATGCTTGTAGGGACTCATCGGGGCCTTGTTGGACTCTGAATAATTGGTTGCAATTATGGTGTCTCTTCATCATTAGGATGAAGAGTGATATCAATGCATTTGAGAAAGCGGTGAATGAATCAATAGAGTCTGGCGAACACTTGAAAAACCGGCTCAGGGCCTCGCCATCTAAAGTTTCTCTGAACAAATGGCAAAGGGTTGCGTCATCAAAACCCTTGATGTTAGTTACATTTTTGAAGGTGTCCATGTGCACAAATGGGTCTGGTATACAGCTATATTGATCAATTTTTAGAGCCTTGGCGTAGGCGGGCTCGAAGGTTTGTAAAATTCTATGAGTAAATGGGCCTGGATGTGCAGCAAATAAAGGGGTTGTCCATTGGTGCTAGGGTGCTTGCCTTTTCCCGAAGTAACCTTTCTCTAATTATCGTACCTTGTCGAGGATCAAACCGGTGGTGTCAACAGTAGGTCTGGGATAAGCTTCATCGATAACTGGGATCTGCAGCTGATAGGGCTATGGCGGGGGTTTGACAATCACTCTGAGTTGTCCGATGATGAAAGAGTTGTAGCCTGGATGTTAGTTTAGTCCACCACCTGCTCAATTGCTAACCTCAAGTTAGGTGCTGTGCCTAGTCCCGCCAATTATGGGGGGTTTAGTGAGATTCCCATATGCAGTATCTGGTTTACTTGTGACGTGCGTTCTCGCGCTGTCCCAGAGTCGGCATGGGGTACTGTGCTTTACAAATGTGCGCTTTCCGTGGGGTTGACGCCACCTCCTAGTGCCTTTTTAATTCTTCAAATTTTGTCAATAACTCCATCACCTAATTGAGAGCTATCGCATTCTCCTTTCGCTCTTCTTCACGTTCTCTGTTGGCTTTATGCAAGTCCGCCAAAGCTAGTTCAAGTTTGGCGGCAAGATTTTGACCTACTCTTATTCACGCTCGCGATCTCCCTCTTGGCACTAGTGTATTTTATTTGAATTAAACGTCAATCAGAGAAGAAGTCACCAAATTACAGGGAATGGGCTTTATCCGCCATGTCAACTACCTACAATGGATCTCTAACGTACTGATGTTCGTAAAGCCTAATGGCAAGTGGTGGATATTGGTATATATACCTCCTAGGCACATATATTGGAAGCACAAGCCTCATCTAGCCATAAAAGATTAACAAAGACACTCCCAGATGGGGGTCGTGATACCCTTTTGGGCGGTATTGGGAACCCAAACGTGCCACATTGGAAGCAAGGGAGCCATATCCCCCCAAATCCTCTATAAATAGGTCATCTCCAACATCCTGAACAGGTAACTGTTTACTATCACTTTCTATTATCTTTATCTTATAGCAATATTGACTTAGGCATCGGAGCATTGAAGGCCGGCGCACCCGGTCTTCTCTCTGACCTTTGTTTGTTTTACAGATAAACGAGACCGACAGCGATAATAGCACATCCTGTGATTTTGCTTGACTAGACCATACCCATCTATTCAACATAAACATTTGACGCTAGAAAAAGTCCCCTTGGATCCTTGCTGGTAGGACAACACACTCTACCAATGACTAACAACACTCTCGATATACACGACCACGATCAACCAAGAGACGAAGTGGCTCGAGATGTACAGTGTACTCCCGACTTCCTCAGGCCTAATGGCGGGACCTCCACTGTCACAGCAGCAACTACTAACCATGCTACGGCCCTTGAGATCGTCAAGCACGACCTCATACTATCACGAGCACATGCAGAGGCTGAGCGCTAGCCTCCAAGCTCGACCTCATGGCCAACCAAAGCGGCATCCTCCAAGAAGCACTTCAGGGGAGGATAGCCAACAACGAAGCGCTAGACAGAGCTTACCAGCAAACTCCAATGCTAATGATCTGTGGTGTCAGCACACCGATACCTTCCTTATCACAGATCCAAGCACGGGCCTTGCTAGTACCTTCAACATTACAGCCAATACGATAGAGACAACACCTGGGACTCTCACATGCCTCATTCAGGGGAACGCGAGTATAGGCCCATAAATCATCTATCTTAGCTCATCCTTATTACCTTAGGCATTGCCACAACTGCAACCACCACTACCATACCTCCACCCCATCCCAACATAAGGTTGCTGCTACAAATGAGCGAAACCATCGCTGCCCTGCAAGCAAGAATAGAGAATGTCGAGAGCAGGTTCAGTTGGCAACCGATAACAACAGGGTTTGAGGGGAAAATAGGACCACTCACACCTCGAATAAGAGCCGAGAAGCTCCCACAAGAGGCAAAACCCTTTAAAATTGAGAAGTACAATGGGACTAGGGATCTGTACCATCACCTTGAAATATTCCAATTACTACTGCATGGCACCCGATACACTGACACCATGGCCTGCCATGCATTTGAGGAAACGTTGACAGATGAGGCTCTACGTTGGTTCCTCAATTTACCATGCAACTCTATTGACAGCTTCTAGGAATTGGGTGATAAATTCCTTAGGCGGTTCATCTTATGTGGTAGTGGCTATGGCACAACACTTGACATGTTCAAGCTTAAACAGAGATCTATAACGAAGCAAATAACAACAATTTCAAACAGATGTTATCAGAACTAGAGTTACTGCCAATTTCAAACAATTTGAAGGCTAGAGTTACTGCCAATCATANTCTCTCTCTCTCTCTCACAGTCAAAATGCGAAGGCTAAGCCTCTCGTCAAAACCTATCTCAGTCCCCACGCTCCTAGCTCCTTGCTTGTATTCTTATCAAATCCTCTTTCTCTTCAACGAAATTGAAATCCTCTTTATCCAAAGTGCCCCTCCTAAAATACCAAACACCCAGGTCTAGCTAGCTATGCCTTCTATCTTATCAAGTTCTGAGTGCAGATTCGTATTTACCTGAAGATTCATTTCAACAAGGCTGTGATTGATTGTGATCATCGGCAACTGATGAGCAAGGGCATGAAGGGGATTGTAATGTGGTTTTGGCAGGAAATCATAAGCTGATAGGCCAGCCTTATGCTCCACCCACTGGGATGAAAACTAAATCTTGTTTCTCCCTTTCCGTTCAGTCTGAAACACGCCCTCTTCCGACTTCATCTCGCTGCTGTTGGAACTAGATTCGGATTCTAATTTTTAGTGACATAATAGGCCATTTGAAGTAACAATGCCTTTCCACGTTCTGTTATGAATTCATGTAACAAACTTTTGGTCTAAAAGCTAAACTTCGTAACTTTGCTACGTAATTACTGCTTCGAAATAACTCCCTATTTGTCCCGCTTTGTTCCGAAAACCCGCTCCAAATGATTTTCAAATTTCAAAATATTTGAATAGACCAAGTTTTGGGCGTTGATACAAAAAGGAAGGTTCAAGACTAGAAGCTCAACTTCCAGACTAATCTTTGGGATATCAGTTTTAACAGTGGGATTGACCCCGGAAATAAATTATGAAGAGGCAGACGATAAAATCACAATTGAAGCTATATCAGAATTAGAAATAAAATCAAAGGCATGAAGTATACCAATATTTGCCAGACGTGTATTCTACAATATACCCTATAAGACCAAAAAGAAAGAAGAATAAAAAACAAAATCAACAATTTCTATTTATTTACAGTCCCCTGGCGGCTGACCCTCTGGGAACACTCTTTACAGCTTAAAATTGCGTCGAGGCAACCTGAAAAGAAAGGAATCCACCTTTAAGAACCATAAATAAACAAATTACAAAACCACAAGCAAAGGAAGGTGTGTAAAGCGGAACACACTGATAGAAAACAAAGGGAGCACCAATGGCACAAATCAAAGGCACATTGAACCGAAAACAGATAGTGATAACAACTGACCTTTTCCCCAATCTCGACATTTTTAGAACCGCACCAATGAGAATCCATTATTTGAGTAAGAGAACAAATGCCACTTTCCACATCAAAATCACCATCCTACTTGCAAGATAAATTAAACAGTCCTAGTTGTTTGATGTAATATACACGGATCAATGGCTAGTCCCAAAATCTCATGACAAATCAAAGGATCCCTGCCCTTCATTGATTGCATAGAGTAGTTTCTTGTACATAATATCCTGTTTAAACAAGAAACACCAACCCATCACCCACAGTTATAGTCACCAATCAGCATGCATTATTGCTTGACCAAAATACAAAATAAAAATACCTTGGTAGAGTAAGGAGGAAGCTTTAGGTAATTAGCGCATGTCATAACACTTGGCAGATCATCATCTGCCAATTCTGAAGCCCCAGTCCCATTGGCTGCTGCATTATTTGCAGTTGAAGAATGCTGCACCAGACAAGGAAACATCAATATTTCAAGTACACACTTTACAGCACTGTTTACTTACACATTACAAGATTGAGGGAAGTTAGCAGTTGAAAAAAGAGGCAGGAACAGCCTATAGAAATCTCACTGTACCTTTCTCACAATAGTCAGCTTTGGATTCAGCACTGCCAAACCACCAGGGGGAAGCCTAGGTGCACCAGTAACAAACTGGCAAAAGGCACGCTGCTGCTCAGGGGTGAACTCACCCATGATCTCAAGCAACTAAAAAGGTTACAAAACACCATAAGATAAAAAGAACAGAACATTCATCTTCAAAGTACTCGCACATAGAACATGGACACAACTTACATTAAGTATTGCAGGGCTCTTCGCAGTGTATCCATGATCAAACTTTATGTGATCAGCAAGAGTCTCCGTCTGCATAGAGTTGCATGAAAATTATAAGAATAAGAATCATAGAAATCGAAAGATGACTTCGAAAAGAAAACACGAATTACCTCCCACAGCTCTCTACGGCCACAAAGCAGATAGTCCAATTCATGTGGGGTGAATATTTGTAAAGATGATATATCAAACACCTGGTTTCATCACAAGTATAAGAGTTAAAAGGGGAAAAGGCAGCTCTCTAAAACACTAAGAAAAAGAGGAAGCTCTCAAAATCAGAAACTAAATCGGGTAGGAAGCTAAAAGAGACATAATTCAGGAAGAAAAAAAAATTCACTATAGCAAGCACTAAACTGCAGAAGAATTATCTCAGTAGAGGCCTAGTCCTGCTACCTCAGGCAAGATTATTCTACACTGATTGTCTAATCAATGTCTCCCTTAGTCAATGTCTCCCTTTGTACCAAAAAACTCATTTGCAGAATAACGCATCATTATTAAAATGGCAACAGAACACTGGAAAGATAAATAATGCTATTAAATGGCAGAGGTCTCATGCACAACTTTGCCTCACAGAAGGTAGATTATGCAAGAATTTTAAGGAAGAATTTACCTGATTGAACCCCGCTCTAAATGCTTCTGTCTGCCGCATTATTCCAGTCTTAACCGTTGCATCAACAACTAAAGATATATATTCTTCCAAGTTATTGATATCAACCTGGAGTTTTAATAGTTTTATGTTAAACATCTCAGAACAATAGCAAAAAGTTTAAATTTAAAAAGAGCTACGAGAAAATAGAAACAGAAGGTCTTATTCTTACATTTTCATCTCCGGGTTTCAACACGTACTCTGGATAACCAGGAAGCGTAAAATCTAAGCAGAGATCATCATTGAAGAGCCCCACGAAAACGCAATTCAGTAATTGCATCGCGATTGTCACCATTTGATTCTAGATATAGTTTCCGGCTAACAAGGTTATGTAATTCTTGCAAAGTCTTCCCAAGCTCGGCATCAAAGGAAAGAACATCATGTAAATCAAGCTCCTGAGAAAATTGAAACAATTTGTGGATTACAAACATTTGACTAGCAATCAAGTTAAAATAACAAATATAACTCTAAACCCAACAGATTAGCTTACTTGGCCAAGCAATAGTTTATAAAATGCTGTTGATAGTGGTAAGTCTAATAGCCTCCCATCTTGAAGAGCCTTCGCCATTACTTACGCCCGACCAACCGGAAATACTCAATAACTTTAGAAAATTGGTTACCAGAAGCAGCAGTATTGGAGGCCAGGGACGAGGAAACAACCCAAGAGGAGCTTGGACAATGTCAACATTGATTTTCCCATCTTTCTGATCATCTCCATCAATCCATTGGTGCTTTCTCCAATGAAGAATTTGACCTCCACATACCAAGTCTAACTTTCTGTAAGTCATGACTTAGAAGCGTATAGAACTCAAGTGTAGGACCCAACCCAGTGCCCACCTCACCAAAATATCTACTTCAAGTACAGACTTCTGGCTCGAATACATCTCCATTACTTTTGCAGCGGAGTCCAAAATCCGGTTACGAGAGACACGGACTTTTTGACGTTGCAATCTTCCAACCCTCACCTCTCGTTCGTTTGATCCATGACCATCAGCACCCTGCTGCTGCTGAAGACGATACAGCGCACGAGATAATCCAAAAGCAGTCGAGTAGAAATACTGTCTTCGAGTCTCAAAAGGAAACAAAAACGGGCATGCTTTCGTCAACTGATAGCACCAGAAGGAAGACTGCCACTGCACAATGCAAGAGCATCTTGTATCTGTCGGGCTAATTTGGGAGTGAGTTTGCTGTTAATAAATTCCTCAGAACGACCCTAGAACCAGTTGTACTCAAGTCATCCAAATAGATTTTCCCCTCAGCAAAACTGTCAGAAACTATCTGAGTTCTCAAACGGGTGCGAGCTGATTCAAGCCCTCCAGTACTCGCAGTAGTGCCAGTATATTATATGTAGGATTAGATTTTTCCAAATCACAAGGAAGTTCTCCCTGCAAAATGCTATCAAGAAGTGACATCCGATGCAGTTGGGAATCGGAATTAGAATTGGAAGAACCTGATTTGCTAGATTTCGACGGAGGCGTTGAACTTGCCCCTCCAACAGATGCCCTCTCAGCTTGACTGTCTGCCCTCTGGTAGGTGATAGTGTAAATATCACTCCACAGCCTGCTACCACTTGACATTAGATCACTGCCAGCATATCTCTCATCATCATCCTCATCCAACACTAGCTGTCTCTGAATGGCCTGATAGATAGTCAAATGCCGATTCAGCTGCTTTCCCCCAGATTAAAGGTCAACTTGGGAGGATCACTCGAACCACCAAAAAGTGGGCGTCCTTGTCGGTCTCTACCTCCCTGATACCGCGGCTACCCGACCCAAGCCCAGCCATTGCTGCAGCAGCAAACGACATTGCACCCTTAGAACCATAAGAATTACTACTCCTGTGTTCAACAGAATCTGATCCTCTAACTGCAGCAGCTCTGCTACTAGATCCAGAAGCAGGGTTAGTCTGGCTGTCACTTGTTGCAGAAGCTACAGTAGTATCCTCAGCCGAGTCTCCCAATTTCACATCATGTACTTTGTCTGGCGTGCAAACAGGAAGAGAGTTCTCTGAGAACCTGCATGGCACATATGGATAAAAATAGTTAAAGCATGGCACATACTAACTCCTATACTGCATAATACAAATAAAAGATTCAGTTAGCATACATCATCCTGGTCATCATCTTCTTCGTCTGAGATATCATCATCTTCAATAACCAATGCATCATCGATCTCAGCAGGTGATACATCCAATTCCTCATCCTACAAAATAAAGAAACACAAATGACGTTTCAGAAAAGGGAGATTTAGGACATAACCAATCAGGACAAAGTATGCCAATAAAAGGCAGAGATTACACGATCTAAAAAAACAGATCTATAAAAGATAACGTACAACAGACATTGACCAATTATCTGACATCCAATTCCCGCAAAACAAATGAAGAAAAGATGTCATTGAAAAGGAACATGGAAGGGGGAGGCTAAACCACAAGGACACCCAAACGAATATAACTGATTGTTGTCTTGCATAAACATGTAGTGCAGAAGTAATATCTAAGATGCCTGTCATAATGAACTACAAAAAAAAAAAAAAAAAATCCAACACCAGTATCAGTTAAAACAACAATTACGGATATTGTTTTGGTAGCAGTAACACACCTCAGAAGTTGTGTCCCCATTCACAGGTTTCATTTGAACATCTTTATCAAGAGCTGCTCTTCTGCGAGCTGCGTTCCTTGTTTGAGGGCCTCTTGCTTCCTCCTGAGAAGGTTTCAAAACCGCTTTACCCTTTCCTTTAGATGAGCTCGTGCTCTTCTCTTGTGAAGGTTCCCTCTTAGCAGCATCGCCTATATTTACAGATGTTCTGGAACGAGTTGAATGGCGACGATTGGTAGAAGCAGGATTTGAAGTAGACAGAGATGAAGCACCAGCTCCTGTAGGAGTATTTCCAGATTCCGAATTTCCAGCAGATGCAGCAGCCTTCTGACCAGAATCACTTCGCTGAATTCGAGGCCAAAGAAACTCTTCAACAGCAGCTAAGCTTGCTAATGGGTCAATCAGTACAACATTCGATGAATAATCTCGGAGAGCCTTTTCTCCTTGTGCTCGACATAGACGCAACTTAAAGGGCTGGGATAATGCACTAAGTCCAGAGGAGAGGCGTGCACTTCCAGTAGATGACCTAGATGAATGACTCAGCACAACAGGGAACCGCTCTAAAGAGGACAAAGCACCTTGTAGTTTCTGAACTATGATAGTCATTGGGGCTACTCTTCCTTCATCAATACTGAAAGGAAGAGCAACAGCAACAAATGACTTAAACCTTTTGAGGGCTTGTTGACGAAGCTTGGGCAAATTAGCTTCAGAAATTCTCTCCTTCGAGAAGTGACCACAAGAAAAATAGTTCAGCAAAGCTGCGACAACACCACTACCTATGAACTCAAAGGTAGACACACCATCCCCTTTGCTTAGTTCGGCTACCATCTCGGCTACAACACCAATCAAATACTCTTCTCTATTTGCCGAACTATCAACTAAGCGAGACCCAGAAGCTTTTGATTTTCCCTTTGCTTTTGTTTTTGGGTCATCCACACCAGCATTCAACCTCACACACAGATTTTTTAAATGTAATAGATCATCGGTGACACCAACTTCACCCGCCCCAGGGTCTGAAGGGAAGTACTTGTCCTTAAACGCTTTTGCACATGTACTCACAGCTACACGAAGGCTGGAGTTGACAGTTGGGATCTCCACTGAACTTGGAGGCGAACCAACGGTTACCGAAGCAGGAATCTTCGATTCTTCCAATGAATTTCCATCTGGATTTGGGTTACTGTTGCGACGTCTATAACGCCTAGAACGTGATGATCCCGGCACAGAATCATTGTCCTTTTCAGCAGAAGAGACTTGTGAAGTAACTGAATTCGGAGTACCAGCTAAAATAAGTTGGTCAACAGCATGAACCACACCTTCTCTGACAAACACCTTGTAGAAAGTCTTGGGAAGCTTCTCCATGAGTATCTCAGCAATTTGGAGAGCAGGAACCAAGACATGCGGATCTTTCCATGCTAAAACACCGGCTAAGAAACTAATGAATCCATTAAAAACAGACAAATTAGTAGCTGTAAGTCTAAAATAACCCAGTATCAGCATATCAAGAGATATATGGATAACTATAAGATTACCTTGCAATATTTGTCATACTTAACAAAGACTCAATCATCTCTGCAGGGCTGAAGTACATTAACTTCCCGATGACCGATAGACATTTGTGGCGAACAGGGCCATTTACACTAGAGCCGTAAATCTGCTCGACAGATGTCCACACATCATTTACCATCTATATCAATTAATAAACTAGACATTAGCTTTGAAAATAAACCAACCTGTATTAAAACAGGAAGGAGATCCATTCCAAATTGCTGAAGAAGACCAGGCTGTTCGTTCAATAATTTCTCACGAGCTGAAACCTCAGGAGCGCTTCCACTGGTATCTTCTGGCTTCCCAGAACTACTACCAGATGACTTTTTCACAATAGGTCCTTTCATAAACAAATTGAAACTGGACGGCATGGAGATGGTTCCTTGTGGGAGTGGAGGAAGCAGCTCATTTGCAAGATTGACAATCTCAAAAATCTAGGCGGTAAGGAGAAAAAAGAAAAAATGTCAATGATAGATAAATTGCAATATCTGATGACATGCCTAACACATAGAAGGAATGAAGCGCAACCAAATTATACATGTATTAAAATCAAGCCATAATTAAGACCAAACAACAAACTTTAATAGTGGAGACGAAATCAGACACCTCATAATTCACAATTTCAAATCACATAAAACCCTATGACATTCTATTTTGCTGCTTTCAGTTGCCCACAAAACTAAGACATACAATCGCTAGACCACAAGCTCTCATTCAAATCTGAACTGACGTGGAACAAATGGAATATATATCTAAACAGGAATATACCAGGTCTGGGAATCACAGCTAGAGAAAAAATATAAAAAGTTCCTAATTAACAACAGTTTTTGCATCAACCCAAAGTGGTTTGAGCCATTTATTGAAAGCAGAGTGAAGCTAATACCTTGAACTCAAATCTATTACACTTAATACCTTGAACTTCATAGCATGGAGATATTTAAAAGACAATAAGCTGGAAAAAAATGTGTAATTGCGTTTACATACTAGTTCTTAGTAATTAGATGAACTTATTTTAATATTATATGAAGTATGCTCCCGAAGTAATTGCAGAAGCAAACCACTCATATTATTACTTAATGTGGATCAAGATGTCCAGGACATAGGGGTTGGCAATAAACTTATGGTGACAGCAAAAACTAGTTTACACAATCAAAAAGCAAAACTACTCGCCAATTCCAAATATTAACTTATACAAGAAAGCCAATAAAATGTAAAATATCTGAAAAACTTCACTCTGCCCATGCAAAAACCGTTTTGTTTAACTTACTTACATGTGGTCACACGCATACAATTATTGGCTTTCATGTGCGCACAATTCTTGTTATAGGCATATACATATATAAATATACACACAACCACATATGATCATCTCTGAAAAACTTCACTCATGAACGAAAGGTCTACAAGAGTTTGACGCGGATCTAGATGTAGGCTATGTTACAACACTGTTCTTCTGCTCTCTAGGACAACAAACTGATCTTTGAGAAAGATCTAGAAAAGAAAGCCGATACAGGAAACAGATCCTATTCAATCCAACTCAAACGCACCCAATTCCTACGAAATTTGGCATGGATCTAGATGAGCACTAGGTTACGACCTTGTTGATATGCTCTCTAGGACAATGAACTGGTCTTGACGAGAAAGAACTAGAAAAGGAAATCCATAAATTACTTATATAATATATATATATATATATATATATATATATCTGAGAATCTCTTATCATGCATAAAGAACTGCTTTTGCATGAGATATACCTATTAACTATAAACTAGATAAGCTGAATTTCATATTAGAAGAAAATTCATCAAAAGCACTGTAAACACAACCTGTTCCAATCCAACTCAAGAGTCAAAACCAAGAGATTACTACAACATAAGTTCAGAGAGACAAAATAAAGACATTTAAGTTTCAGATCTAGTCAATAATATGGGTTGCGAGGTACGATATTTAGTATTGATATTGTAACACTGATTACAACAAGTGAAGAATGTCAGTCTGACAACTACTATTTACCACTAATGGGGTTAATTAGGAGCTAAGAATAAGGTTTTTTGGGGCGCCTTTACTGTAACACATACTTCTCAATCAACATATGCATTTGAAATAGTTAGACTGAGAACCTAGAATTTAACTTAAAAGGAAGCAAGAATCACCTGTTCTGCTGGTCTGCTTAGAGCAGGAGAAACTGTAGAGTTGGAAGAACTGCCTGAACCCGAAAGTACATCTTTGAGAATGCCACTTATCCCTAGCGAAAGCAAAGTTTTAGCTCCTAATGGAGAACCACTTGCGCAGGTTGAAAGTAGCCGGATTAAGCCCTGGATGGTTTGCAAGTCAAAATTGAAACCCTCATACACGTATCATGCATGTGTACTGTGTTTATCCAAATTTCAAAAGAAAATGCAAACAAACAAATTAGACATACCGTATAAGTAGGTGTACTGAGAGATGACTGACCACCTCCAGAATTGCTGGTAGAAATAAGGGATGCAGATTGAGCAACTAGTCCATGGTTGCATAGTTCGTCAAGTTTGTCAGGCGATGAAGCAAATGATTCAGCAATTCGAGTCAGACATACAGAAGCATGCTCCAAAACCTACAGCGATAACAATGCGCACATCCTCAATGGAGAGAAAAGGAAAAAAAAAATTACTAGTGATGGCTGTTAACGTTGAAACTCAGAAAAGTAGAAATACCTTAGCATCATGATATTGCAGAAGATTTGTCAGTAATGGGACAGCTTCCATCACAAAGTCAGCTGCATCTGAAGGAAGTTTCTTGCACATATTCGCAGCAGTTGATAATGCCACACGCTGAAACATAGATACAGTTAATGAAGATCCCAAGTGAAAAGAGGACGTCCTTTCAGCTACCAAAAAACAGTTGCAAAATAATATAAATGGATTACCTGGACTCCTGTGGAAAAGAAATCCAGATAAGAAAGCACTGCCATAAGAGCACCAGCTCGTAGACAGGCAGTTGGGTGTTCCTGAGATATTTTCTTCAGAGCTTGCAGTGACTGTTCACATCATAATAACTCACAAATATTAGAATGCAGTATTCCAGAAGTACATCTCAAAAAAATTTAAGACTGCCTATTGCTTCAAAGAAAGTAGCATTTAGCACAATAAGTAGTACTGAATCGTATCAGTTTATATCATTATCTGCATTTTCTTTTCATTTAAATACCATCAAATTATTTACCTGTTCGGCCAAGTCCATGTACTCTATGGTCAACAACCTTGCACAGAAGATAGAAACCGCACCATAATGCACAACTGCAGCGCAGGACGAAGGAAGCACATCACAAAGATGAGTAAGTGCTCTGGCTGCCAGAAGCATAATATCAGGATTGCTCTCATGATTAAGCAACCCCACAAGCACAGGCACAAATGAATCCACTGAAAAAGTACTGAGCGATTCCTCAGTACCAATCGAAAGCATTTCACACAGCTGCGTCAAAGCCTCCACCTGCTTTCCTTCTTCCCCATCAGCTCGCAACCCAGACAGAATCTTCTTCAGCCTTCCGCTCTGGTGGGATGACGAAGCAGAGCCCATCGCCGAAGATGGAAGCAGGTCATCCAATCCGGCGCCGATCTTCCTAAGAAGCCCCTGAAGGGCACTACTAGCCGAAGTCAAATTCTGATGCAAAATCCCAACCCCACCTTCGCTATCATTATCATCGTCGTCACCATTTCCTCCGCCGTCCATGTTCAACCCCAGGTTCCTCTCCGTTTCTCTATCCAACACCCTCTCTCTCTCCCTCTCCCTCTCCCTCTCTCTCTCCCTATCCCTGACTCTAACCTCGTGCTCCTTCTCCTTCCCCTTATCATCCTTATCGGAATTCCTACTGCGGCGGCCGCGCGAGCCGGACGATTCGTTGGTGGAGTCCATCGCGGTGGTGGCCGATGCTGCAACGGCGAAGGCGGCGGTGTCTTGATTGTTGGCCCTAGAGGCCCGAGAGCGAGTGGAGATTGGTGAGGGGTTAACAGAAGAAGAGAGCGAAGAGGAGGAGAGACGAGAGCGCTTGGTGGAACGAGTGGTGCGACCAGACGAAGTTGACGATGAAGGGGCTGATGAGGTGGCCTCCGCCCGCTTCCGGCTCCGAGTTTCCATACAAGAACCCCAACCCCCTCAATTCGATTCCTCGCTCGCCACCACGAGCGGCGATCACGATCCGATTATCTCCTCCATCACAATACAGATCCTAATTCCACCTGAAATTAACCAAAAACCCCCAATCTGAAACCCTAGATTCTTATCAATTTCAAACCCTACAGACCCCAATTGAACGCAGACCTAGACCTGCAGAGCCTTTCGGATACAAAATTGAAGAGATTACAGAGTGAATTGAAGTTCAAGTTCCGTTTCGATTGGAGTGAGAGAGAGGAGTGAAGGGGATTGAAAACCCTAAAAAGTGACGGGAAGAATAAAAGAGAGGGGAAGAAGACCTTTTATACAAACACACATTCGGTTTTGATTTTATATATTAAGTTGAGGTAATTAATTAATTACTGTACGTCTGTCGAGGTTTGCTAGTTTTAGTTAGACTTTTCCACCGCTTTGACCCAATTACGGATTCTTTTTTGATTGGGCTTTGTTGTTTTCTTCCAGACGCAATCTGATTTGTGTAGAGTGAAGGCCCAACCTTAATGCCCGACGTCTCCGATTTGAATTCATGGAGTTCGACAAATTTTCTAGCTGTATTTAATTAGAGAAGACAGAGAATTTAACTAAAACTCACTTTAAGGTTCGAATCAATTTAAATTGGGATTTAGCTTTACGTTGCTAAGGCAGAACTTAAAAACTGACTAGTTATATTTCACTTTTAGTCGATTTAGTAATAGCTGTTACTATTGGAATGCTCTAAGCGTGGTATTTTTATAATAGTCAAAGAGCATCAAAAAACGACAATCTCATTAGTCCTTTTTTCTGTAATCAAAAGAACAAAAATAATCAAGTCTAAGTTTGATATTTTGGCTTAATGCGGGAGAAATGACCATAATTCATTAAAATTCACAATATTACATTAACAAACCCAAAACCTGAACTCTAGAAAATTGCTTTTGTTGGTCACTCCTAGCTTCACTATGCAATTGGTCAACTAATCTCAACGAAAGAAGAAAATTGATGCAATACAAAGTCCATCGTTTCACTATGGTTTTGCTTGCACTAATCCCTTACAACGGCCTCTCCAACGTGAAGTCAATCCCTTACAAGGTCCCTAATACTTCCGTTCCGCCAGATATAGACTACAGACAAAGCAAAGCAAAGATTACCATTAACATTAGTGAACAAAGCAAAGCTAATATAGACTCTTGTTTTTGGTTACGAAAGAGACCAAAAGGCCTAAAGCAAAAAAGAAGCAACAGACTTTGCCATCAGGCCTCAAACGAACTTTTCTAGACTTTGGGATGTCACAAAGATCATCCAAAAAGAACCAGCAGCATATGGAAGAGGCATAACAAGGATGACAGTTCCAAGATAATTTCCGTACCAAGAAGTGTATGGAGTCGGTGAAAAAGTGTACATGAGTCATCCAACTGATCTCAACGAAAGAAGAAAATTGATGCAATACAAAGTCCATCGTTTCACTATGCTTTTGCTTGCACTGATCCCTTACAACGGCCTCTCCAACGTGAAGTCGATCCCTTACAAGGTCCCTAATACTTCCGTTCCGCTAGATATAGACTACAAATAAAGCAAAGCAAAGATTACCATTAACATTAGTGAAAGATTACATTAACATCAACATTAGTGAACAAAGCAAAGCTAATATAAACTCTTGTTTTTGGTTACGAAAGAGACCAAAAGGCCTAACGCAAAAAAGAAGCAACAAACTTTGCCATCAGGCCTCAAACGAACTTTTCTAGACTTTGGGATGTCACAAAGATCATCCAAAAAGAACCAGCAGCATATGGAAGAGGCATAACAAGGATGACAGTTCCAAGATAATCTCAAGCACTTCCAAAGGCATACGAGTAATACTATCATCTTCTGAAATAATATATTAACTTTCAAAGATACTATTATATATGCAGGGCTAATTATAATCGTTATGAATATAATGGATAAGGTTATATGTTATATATGATAGTTAGAAGGTGATCGTATTGGCACTCTACTTTGTGTGTAGTGCAAAGTGGAGTACAAGTGGTAAAGTGGAGTGCCAAAATCACTTCCCTAGTTATGATACAATATAATAGGTGTTATATATTATATTAGTAATTTACATTCGAAGCAAGAAGGAAATTTTTGTTACTGTAGTTACACTAGAAGCATAAGCATTAGACATTGAGTTGCTACAAATACTAGAAGATTTCAGCAAAAATGAGACTCAAGAAGATAAAAAAGTACAACAAAACCTAAAACACTTCAAACAGTTTTAAACAAAATTTCAAAGCTACTGGACAACAGAGCAAGATAATCTGTATTAAATTACAAAAGTACAACATAACAATAACTTATTTGCATAATAACATTGCATTTCCAAATAAATACACGGAAATATGCGGTATCAAGTATCCAATTGACCCTAATACCATATATGGACAGATAAGATTCAGTCAAATGGGCAAGATGCGTCTCAAGTTCTAACCTAAGTGCTAATTCCTCAATAAAATGTTGTCGCATAAAAAGTTAAATTCTCCTAAAAAGAAATAAATATAAGTACTACACCTATCCTAAAGACAATGGAACTAGCACCTCTAGAAATCTTACTTGCACTGATGGTAAAATTCTCATATGTGAATCCTTTCTCATAACAAGTATTCATGGCACTAGAAACTTCAAAACGTAGGATTCAAATTGAGTATCCCTTTCCTTTCAGAAAATAAAATAAAATAATTTAATTGAGCTTTCTTCCAAGATCCACCAACCACTACAAATATGTGCACATAATTTCGGCCTTAATCTATAACTCATTTGAATGGTGTGTTTGTAGTTTCTAGTAAATACAAAACCTGAACTCTAGAAAATTGCTTTTGTTGGTGACTCCCAGCTTCACCATGCAATTGGTCAACTAATCTCAACAAAGTAGAAAATTGATGCAAAAGCTCGGATGGATACGAAGTCCATCGTTTCTCTATCCCATAACATGATGATCATTTTGTGCTCAAATCCTAAGTTAAGATACAAGTCATGCGATGCAATGCTTCCTTTCGTTTCGTTATATACTTGTTTTGTTTTTTCGGTTCAATGAAAAGTCTTTGCACACAAGCATAAGTATAAACTTTTTTTTTTTTTGAGATAAGAAACTATATGTATAATTTGAATTTTTTTAATGAAATAACACTGATACAACTACCCAAAAGCTAGCCTCATAGATATACGAGTCATCCGACGCAATGCTTCCTTTCATTTTTTTTTTATATACTTTTTTTTTCGGTTCAATAGAAAGTCTTTGCACACAAGCATAAGTATAGACTTTTTTTTATAAGAAACTATAAGTATAAACTTATAATGTTAAATTTTATGAATTAACATTGACATAACTAACAAAAGCAATGATTTATTTCGTTTCTTTATTTACTCATTTTGTTTTTCCGGTTCAATGGAAAATCTTTGCACACAAGCATAAGTGTGAACTTGTAATCTGAAATTTTATGAAATAACAGTGATACAGCTACACAAAACCTAGCCTCACTGGTATACGAGTCATCCAACGCAATGCTTCAGATTATCTTAGCCGATCGTAACTATGCGCGTTGTTATGCACTCATAATTGTTAGATCAGCAGTCTACTTAATTTTGTGTCTAATTTTGTTACTCCACAAATGTATTTACAAGGTATTGATGGCAGCCTCGATCAACTTTTGAGTTGTTTTCAATCAGTACATAATTTTGTCCTTGTACTGTAGGCAAACCCGAAATTAATAAAGTGTCTTTCGTTTCAAGTCATTATGAGTGGCTTATTTGTTGAATATACGACATTAGAATTTTCTAACCAAAGTATATGCAGCTACGGTAATTACTTGTACATTAATAAACAAGAGAAAAGGGCATTAGACATCGTAACAATCATTATAACTCCAGGAGGCCATATTATGTATCCAATCCGGAAAATAGTTGTTGGAAGTACCTCATCCATCTTGAGAACATGCAAGCAAAATGAATGACTGAATGTGGGAGAAAGAAGGGGAAATGAGACACTTCAAAGCCAACAATCAATCGATCCACCAATAAATAATAGACTCAGAATCTGAGTTGTTATCACCTAATACTAGAATGGGTGCAGAAAATGCATATGGAAAACAAATAGTTCATATAAAAAATGCGATCATCATTCATTTCACACTACTAGAACACAGCAAGGATCAGAACTCTTGAAACCAAAACAACCTGGCATGTACTCCACTTACACAAAGTTTGTAAATACTCTCTGAAATAAAACATGCAACAACTTCAATCATTAGTACACACACTACCAGAACAGATCAAGGATTTGAACTACTGAAACCAAAACAAACATACCCTTCACTTACACAAAGTATATAAATACTATATTCCTGAATGTACCTAAAGTACCGACATACCCCAACTAATATAGGGCAGCTTAATACAATAACCAACGAAATAAAAGAAGGTATGGGGACTACACAACCATTTTGCTAGCAAGACTTTCTATAGGTTTCTTAGTTGGTAAATCAACGTTCATAATAGTAACTCTGCTCATATGATTTTGCAAAGGAATTGCTCAATATGTTACACTGAAAATACAAGGACAGAATATGATTTTCTGGAAAACGGGGATTGCAGTGCACTGATCAATCCTTACTGGGCAACAGAAACCAAAATAACAAACTAAACACCAGATTTTGGTTACGCAGTGAAAACCTCAAGTATGAGATTAAAAACACTGCGGGGCTCTTACTCTTGAGAACCCAAAATAAAGATCATCATATTGAAAAGGATATGTTCTTTTACAAACTTTGAATAGCACTAGCTCGGCTATAAGATTCACACAAAATCTAATACAAAGTTTGTCTTCCTTCTAGAACTCCTTCACTTGAACGATCTTCAAATCTTGTTCTTCTTTCTTCACAGTCTCCCTACTGATCTCGAGAGAGTATTATGCATATGAAACTATGATCACAAACACTTATACATGGACCAAGTGTTTTGGCTCTTTGTGAAGACACAAACTCAAACAAACATGCAAGACTCAAACCAAAAATTCTTGCGTATATGAAGTGCCCTTTTTGTCGAGTATATTCCTGCAATATATATTAAACCAGCGGCAACCACTCAAACAAACCAGAAACAACCCTAATTAGACTTCTATTAGGAAAGAGCTTTTATTCCAAGATATCCACAAAATCCTAAAAACCCTAGGGAATCAAATACACAATTTCATAAACAGAAAAATATCTTTAAATAAAGAAATTTAAACCTCAAAAATATTTTCCCGTTTTGTATGGAATGCCAACACACCAAGTTAATCAAAACTTTACACAAGACTCAATTCAGGATACAATTGGGCCCTTCACATAACCAATTACAAAATATTAATGTCCAAAAGCTTTGATAAAAAATTTAAACACAAAAACGAATACTTGGGATTCAAATCAGTAGTAAAGCATCAAAATTTACATGTTCTCCATCACCTCCCATGGAGTAAGACACCAACAAAGAACAACAAACAGGGAGCACGAAAAACCTATAAAACCCCAAGGGACTTGGAACATCACTATTTGGCTACGCCAATTACTAGGTCGCATAGAGAACGACTAGTATAATTGAAGATATATTCTTCAACTTCTATAATTGCAGCATACTTGCAAATGAGATTAAATAATTTAACTGATGACCACATTTTGCAATACACATATGACCATTTAAAGTATCAAACAAACCTAACAATAGCACCAATTGGATCTACCAAGTCAAATATCAACAACCGACCAAAAAAAAAAAAAAACATCAACCTAACCCTCAAGCAATGAATGCCATAGCATCACATCATGTCAACATTAGGTCAATAACCAACCTATAGAGACATAAAATGAGGTGGCACTCCTAGGAGGATATTGTCTATAAAAAGTGTAACACAAACAAATTAATGTAATTTGAACACAATGAAAGTAGATGATGAAGACAATTTCTTACACGACTTGAATTGCTTTTCCGGTATATATATTGTTTTCTGATCAATCACACAAAAAGAAAAAAAAATAACAGAAAAAGAAGAAAGAAAATAGTTGTCTTCATAGTTTTAGGAATCAAACTTGATGTACCCCAAATTAAACTCCAAACATTTGGGTTAAATGAAGGAAACAGTAATGTCATGATAACAAAAATGATACAAAAAGGCATACACTATGTGAGCAACAGAAAGTTGGTCTATCTACCTAAAAAGACCCAACACATGTGCTTTCCTTCCTACAACAACAAACAAATTAATGCTAATCAAAATGGCTTTCACGAAAAGATCAATTAATTGAGACTGGTTATTAGTTAGCTCACACATGGTCGTAGAAAGAACTAAAGAATATACCTCGTGGTTCTTGTCTTGGTGTTGATCGTAACCCCTTTCTTGTTGCCAGTGGACTTTTCTTCCGCAGGGACATTAAGGATGTCGTTGGCATCGAAATTAAAGCAGTAATCAAACTTAGGAACACGTTTGGGAGCTGGAGGATGGTCGTTTTCACCCATCAAGATATTATATGAGGTTTCTTCACTCTCATCTCCACTCTCACTCTCACCTTTATATGATCAGGAGGTTTTTGTCTTGGTGTTTATTGTAATCCCTCTCTTGTTGCCAGTGGACTTGACTTCAGCAGAGACATTGAGGATGCCGTCGGCATCAATATTAAAGCAAATATCAATCGTAGGAACACCTTTGGGAGCTGGAGGAATGTCGCAGAGCTCAAATTCACCCATAAAGTTATTATACAAGACTTTCTTACTCTCACCTTCAAATACGCTGATCAACATGCTATCTTGGTTGTCAGATTTGGTAGTAAAGTACTTGTTCATCTTGAAGGGAACTTTGGTGTTTCTTGGAATCAAAACTGACATCTCATTACATTCTGGAAGATCATGATTATGATCATGATCATAATGAACCCTACAAACTGCTGTGCCAAGTGAGAAAGGTGTGACGTCCGAGAGAGTGAAGTTTTTAAGCCTATTCCCATTTGGTATTCCACACCCATTTAAGACTGCATCTTGAAGCCTATTCCCATTTTGATTTCCACACCCGTTTAAGACTGCAGCTTGAACAGCTGCTCCATATGCAATCGCCTCATCAGGATTGATGCCCTTACACAATTCCTTCCCGTTGAACACATCCTGCAATAGCTCTTGCACCTTCGGAATTCTGGAAGAGCCACCAGCAAGAACAACATCATCCACATTCCCAGCGTCCATGCAAGCATCACTCAAACACTTTTTCACAGGCTCCATACACTTTTTGAAGAAATTCATGTTCAATTGTTCAAATTTGGCTCGAGTAATAATTGCGTTGAAGTCAATACCCTGATCCAAACAATCGATGTCGATGTCAACTGATGATGTGAATGACAGTCTCCTCTTTGCCTTCTCACATGCATTTTTCAACCTCGTAAGAGCTCTCGAGTTCCCGCTAACGTCCAAATCGTGCTTCCTCTTGAATTGCTCGGCACAGTAGTTCACCATTTTGTTATCAAAGTCTTCACCTCCAAGGTGAGTGTCTCCAGCGGTGGCCATCACATCAAAGACGCCATCACCTATTACCAGTAGTGATACATCTATAGTACCACCACCTAAATCAAATATCATAACAGTTCTTTTGCTCTCCGAACCGGCTTTCTTGTCGAGGCCGTAAGCAATGGCTGCAGCAGTCGGTTCATTTATAATACGAATCACATTCAGGCCAGCCATTTTAGCAGCATTTTTGGTAGCCTGACGTTGTGAATCATTAAAGTAAGCAGGAACAGTAATAACAGCATTTTTTACACTTGATCCAATATAGGCTTCAGCAACTTTATGCATCTTTGATAGTACCATGGATGATATTTCTTCAGCAGCAAAGTGTTTCTCTTGGCCCTCGTCTTTCACAACAATAATGGGCTTGTCATTACGACCTTCCATGACCTTGAATGGCCAAAGCTTCAAATCACTTTGAACACATGCATCACTAAATCTTCTACCTATCAATCGCTTTGCATCTGCAAATGGCAAATTTGTGGAACAGAATCAGGCATTTATGAAACATCATACACGAGACAAACCGGCCGGTTCAATTAACTTTGCCAATCAACAATGCTTGTCGGTTAGGAAAAAAGAAGTTGGATGATTTTCATACCGATCGATGTCGCCAGCAATTAACACTTTGAAAATACGAGTGCTACTTGAGGCACTTATTTCTTTTCTGTCTCGACTATACACACTATTTCCTATTTTGCAAAATCATAACTTAATAAAATGGAGAATATCTACAATAATGTGTCTCGAGAAGTGTTAGTGGCTTCTTTTGTGTTAGCTGCAGGGCCTAAATCAATCTCCAAAAGCTTTAAATAACCTGGTTCCGCGGCTTTCCAAAGTTACGAAACGACAATACAGAAGCCTTGTAATCAAGAATTTGTTGAGGAAAGAAAATGAGGTAAAAGAAAGCAGTTGCAGGAAATAAAAATACAATTTATAGAAGACCATTTAATTCTTCTCAAAAAATAAAAAAACCATTTAATTAGAATTTGATATATTTGTGGGTGTGAGATGAATAAGATTGATGATCATACCAAAGACCGTATTGGTGGGGTTTTTGATGATCTGGTTAAGTGCTGCATCTCCTACCAATCGCTTAGTATCAGTGAAGGCAACATAAGATGGAGTGGTTCTGTTGCCTTGATCGTTCACTATAATTTCAACACGATCTTGCTGCCACACTGCTAAGCAGGAGTAGGTTGTCCCCAAGTCAATCCCTATGGCATGACCCCCCATTGTTTCAAGAACTTGAAGAAGAATATATATCGAAGAAAACTGGTCTCGAAGATTGATTGTCTGCTGGTTACTTGGTCAGTGTTTTATAAGGTTTGGTTCATGGGTATAACCGGGTGTTACTTCCGAGAAAAGTTTTGTAACTATGTAAATAGGAAGGCTTGAAAATCTCGAAAAGGGAACTCAGAAGATACATCGTAGATTCCATGCTTATCTTGTACACCAAGAAATTAAAATCTTAGACAATCTGTTAGAGTTGCAATATCTTATTTCGTAGGATTTTTTATAGGGCCTCATCATTTGATAACCAACTTTGCCATATTTTCATATTCTGAGATTATAAGTAATCATGTCAGCTGTGCAATATATTGTTTACTTCAAAATGACTCAAAGTTTCACTTGTATGTTTCTAGTAGTAAACGCAGCACGCGCGCAGCTAAGCTGCACTGAAGGCATGGGTTATTAATTATATCAAATATTTGAAGACAGACCTCTCTCATTCTAATCGAAAATAAAAATAAAGAAACAAAATTCAACGTCACTTATACGTTAGGATCGAAAGCAATCAGCTGAGCAAGTCTACATTCTTTTGCGAACTTCATATTAAGTAGCCCAGGATCACAATAGCAGCACAAACTGCAACTCCAACTGCACCTTCTGCCAGTATGGTGCTATACTTTGCAATAATCATGGAGGAACTTGAAGTAAACCCAAGCTCAGAGAGTTTCTTATGTGATTAAGCATAATCTTTGAAAAATGCCTCCTCATCCTGCCATATAACAGGTTTTAGCAAAGGTGAAAAGAGAATATATATCAAATAGAAACATATCAAAATCAGAACAGTATTTCCCATTTCTTATCCTAAAATTCTTTCCCTGCCGTGAATCCCATTTTGAGGTAAACCCACTCCTAATCCAGATCCCATGGGGTATTTTGATACCCCATCCTTACATGTGTGACCTCCTTTCTTTTCCATATAAACATGGAGATTTAGAACAGTAAATAATCTATACAATGTGAGTTCTAAATGAATAATCAAATAAGCATTACCTGACTTAACGAATAACAATGATACCATTATAAAGTAAGAATAATGTAGACTAGACAGCACAGGTCACCAATCATCCTCATCTCCATCAGCAAATCATCCATTTTTGGGCAGGGCCTAGAACCCACCAATGCCCATCCCTAGCTAAGCACCTCACTAAAACAATCAATTCATTCCACCAAGAACCAGATTGGGAGAATGATATTCACTCCAAATGGTTCCCAAAATAACCCTAGTGATAGAAGTGCGAAATTTAACCAAATTAGCCTCATCTTAGAAGTGGCACAGTCACCTGAAGAGCTGTTCCATTTGCATAATACAGCAAGTCTAACCCAGTATTAATTACAATCACCACAGCAAAGTCCATTACAAAATTTATTACACTAAGTAGCAGATCATCACTCCACAGCCGGCTACTATCACTTGCATTAGATCACTGCCAGCATATCTCTCATCATCATCCTCATCCAACACAAGCTGTCTCTGAATGCCCTGATAGATGGTCAAATGCCGATTCAGCTGCTTCCCCCCAGATGTAAAGGTCAACTTGGGAAGATCGCTCGAACCACCAAAAAGAGGGCGTCCTTGTCGGTCTCTACCTCCCCTGATACCGCGGCTACCTGACCCAAGCCCAGCCATTACTGCAGCAGCAAACGACATTGCACCTTTAGAACCATAAGAATTACTACTCCTGTGGTCAACAGAATCTGATCCTCTAACTGCAGCAGCTCTGCTACTAGATCCAGAAGCAGGGTTAGTCTGGCTGTCACTTGTTGCTGAAGCTAAAGTAGTATCCTCAGCAGAGTCTCCCAATTTCACATCATGTACTTTGTCTGGCATGGCACATATAGATAAAAATAGTTAAAGCATGGCACACACCAACTCGTATACTGCATAATACAAGTAAAAGATTCAGTTAGCATACATCATCCTGGTCATCATTTTCTTCGTCTGAGATATCATCATCTTCAATAACCAATGCGTCATCAATCTCAGCAGGAGATACATCCAATTCCTCATCCTACAAATTAAAGAAACACAAATGACGTTTCAGAAAAGGGAGATTTAGGACATAACCAATCAGGACAAAGTATGCCAGTAAAAGGAAGAGATTACACGATCTAAAAAAATACAGATCTATAAACGATAACGTACACAACAGAGATTGACCAATTATCTGACATCCAATTCCCGCAAAACAAATGAAGAAATGATGTCATTGAAAAGGAACATGGAAGGGGGAGGCTAAACGACAAGGACACCCAAATGAATATAATTGATTCTTGTCTTGCATAAACATGTAGTGTAGAAGGAATATCTAAGATACCTGTCACAATGAACTAAACTTAAAAAAAAGAATCTGATACCAGTCGGTTAAAACAAAAATTACAGATATTGTTTTGGTAGCAGTAACACACCTCAGAAGTAGTGCCCCCATTCACAGGTTTCATTTGAACATCTTTATTAAGAGCTGCTCTTCTGCGAGCTGCATTCCTTGTTTGAGGGCCTCTTGCTTCCTCCTGAGAAGGTTTCAAAACCGCTTTACCCTTCCCTTTAGATGAGCTCGTGCTCTTCTCTTGTGAAGGTTCCCTCTTATCAGCATCACCTATATTTACAGATGTTCTGGAACGAGTTGAATGGCGACGATTGGTAGAAGCTGGATTTGAAGTAGACAGAGATGAAGCACCGGCTCCTGTAGGAATATTTCCAGATTCAGAATTTCCAGCAGATGCAGCAGCCTTCTGACCAGAATCACTTCGCTGAATTCGAGGCCAAAGAAACTCTTCAACAGCAGCTAAGCTTGCTAATGGGTCAATCAGTACAGCATTCGATGAATAATCTCGGAGAGCCTTTTCTCCTTGTGCTCGATATAGGCGCAACTTCAAGGGCTGGGATAATGCACTAAGTCCAGAGGAGAGGCGTGCATTTCCAGTACATGACCTAGATGAATGACTCAGCACAACAGGGAACCGCTCTAAAGAGGACAAAGCACCTTGTAGCTTCTGAACTATGATAGTCATTGGGGCTACTCTTCCTTCATCAATACTCAAAGGAAGAGCAACAGCAACAAATGACTTAAACCACTTCAGGGCTTGTTGACGAAGCTTAGGCAAATTAGCTTCTGAAATTCTCTCCTTCGAGAAGTAGCCACAAGAAAAATAGTTCAGCAAAGCTGCGACAACACCGCTACCTATGAACTCAAAGGTAGACATACCATCCCCTTTGCTTAGTTCGGCTACCATCTCGGCTACCACACCAATCAAATACTCTTCCTTATATGCATAACTATCAACTAAGCGAGACCCAGAAGCTTTTGATTTTCCCTTTGCTTTTGTTTTTGGGTCATCTACACCGGCATTCAACTTCACACACAGAATTTTTAAATGTAATAGATCATCGGTGACACCAACTTCACCCGCCCCAGGGTCTGAAGGGAAGTACTTGTCCTTAAACGCTTTTGCACATGTACTCACAGCTACACGAAGGCTGGAGTTGACAGTTGGGATCTCCACTGAACTTGGAGGCGAACCAACAGTTACCGAAGCAGGAATCTTCGATTCTTCCAATGAATTTCCATCTGGATTTGAGTTACTGTTGCGACGTCTATAACGCCTAGAACGTGATGATCCCGGCACAGAATCATTGTCCTTTTCAGCAGAAGAGACTTGTGAAGTAACTGAATTCGGAGTACCAGCCAAAATAAGTTGGTCAACAGCATGAACCACACCTTCTCTGACAAACACCTTGGAGAAAGTCTTGGGAAGCTTCTCCATGAGTATCTCGGCAATTTGGAGAGCAGGAACCAAGACATGCGGATCTTTCCATGCTAAAACACCGGCTAAGAAACTAATGAATCCATTAAAAACAGAAAAATTAGTAGCTGTACGTCTAAAATAATCCAGTATCAGCATATCAAGAGATATATGGATAACATATAAGATTACCTTGCAATATTTGTCATACTTAACAAAGACTCAATCATCTCTGCAGGGCTGAAGTACATTAACTTGCCGATGACCGATAGACATTTGTGGCGAACAGGGCCATTTACACTAGAGCCATAAATGGAATAAATGGAATAAATGTCTAAACAGGAATACACCAGTAGGGGTCTGGGAATCACAGCTAGAGAAAAAATAAAAAAAGTTCCTAATTCACAACAGTTTTTGCATCAAACCAAAGTGGTTTGAGCCATTTATTGAAAGCAGAGTGAAGTTAATACCTTGACCTCAAATCTATTACACTTAATACCTTGAACTTCATAGCATGGAGATATTTAAAAGACAATAACCTGGAAAAAATATGTGTAACTGCGTTTACATACTAGTTCTTACTAATTAGATGAACTTATTTTAATATAATATGAAGTATGCTCCCAAAGTAGTTGCAGAAGCAAACCACTCATATTATTACTTAATGTGGATCAAGATGTCCAGGACATAGGGGTTGGCAATAAACTTTTGGTGACGGCCAAAAACTAGTTTACACAATCAAAAGGCAAAACTACCCCCCAATTCCAAATATTAACTTATACAAGAAAGCCAATAAAATGTAAAATATCTGAAAAACTTCACTCTGCCCATGCAAAAACCATTTTGTTTAACTTACTTACGTGTAGTCACACACATACAACTATTGGCTTTCATGTGCGCACAATTCTTGTTATAGGTATATACATATATATAAATACACACACAACCACATATGATTATCTCTGAAAAACTTCACTCATGAACGAAAGGTCTACAAGAGTTTGACGCGGATCTAGATGTAGGCTATGTTACAACACTGTTCTTCTGCTCTCTAGGACAACAAACTGATCTTTGAGAAAGATCTAGAAAAGAAAGCCGATAAAGGAAACAGATCCTATTCAATCCAACTCAAACGCACCCAATTCCTACAAAATTTGGAATGGATCTAGATGAGCACTAGGTTACGACCTTGTTGATATGCTCTCTAGGACAATGAACTGCTCTTGACGAGAAAGAACTAGAAAAGGAAATCCATAAATTACTTATATAATATATATATATATATATATATATATATCTGAGAATCTCTGATCATGCATAAAGAACTGCTTTTGCATGAGATATACCTATCAACTATAAACTAGATAAGCTGAATTTCATATTAGAAGAAAGTTCACCAAAAGCACTGTAAACACAACCTTTTCCAATCCAACTCAAGAGTCAAAACCAAGAGATTACTACAACATAAGTTCAGAGAGACAAAATAAAGACATTTAAGTTTCAGATCTAGTCAATAATATGGGTTGTGAGGTACAATATTTAGTATTGATATTGTAACACTGATTAAAACAATTGAAGAATGTCAGTCCGACAACTACTATTTACCGTTAATGGGGTTAATTAGGAGCTAAGAATACGGTTTTTTGGGGCGCCTTTACTGTAACACATACTTTTCAATCAACATATGCATTTGAAATAGTTAGACTGAGAACCTAGAATTTAACTTAAAAGGAAGCAAGAATCACCTGTTCTGCTGGTCTACTTAGAGCAGGAGAAACTGTAGTGTTGGAAGAACTGCCTGAACCCGAAAGTACATCTTTGAGAATGCCAGTTATCCCTGGAGAAAGTAAAGTTTTAGCTCCTAATGGAGAACCACTTGCGCAGGTTGAAAGTAGCCGGATTAAGCCCTGGATGGTTTGCAAGTCAAAATTGAAACCGTCATACACGTATCATGCATGTGTACTGTGTTTATCCAAATTTCAAAAGAAAATGCAAACAAACAAATTAGACATACCCTATAAGTAGGTGTACTGACAGATGACTGCCCACCTCCAGAATTGCTGGTAGAAATAAGGGATGCAGATTGAGCAACTAGTCCACGGTTTCATAGTTCGTCAAGTTTGTCAGGCGATGGTGCAAATGATTCAGCAATTCGAGTCAGACATACAGAAGCATGCTCCAAAACCTACAGCGATAACATGCGCACATCCTCAATGGAGAGAAAAGGGAAAAAAAAAAAAGTTTACTCGTGATGGCTGTTAACGCTGAAACTCAGAAAAGTAGAAATACCTTAGCATCATGATATTGCAGAAGATTTGTCAGTAATGGGACAGCTTCCATCACAAAGTCAGCTGCATCTGAAGCAAGTTTCTTGCACATATTCACAGCAGTTGATAATGCCACATGCTGAAACATAGATACAGTTAATGAAGATCCCAAGTGAATAGATGACGTCCTTTCAGCTACCAAAAAACAGTTGCAAAATAATATAAATGGATTACCTGGACTCCTGTGGAAAAGAAATCCAGATAAGAAAACACTGCCATAAGAGCACCAGTTCGTAGACAGGCAGTTGGGTGTTCCTGAGATATTTTCTTCAGAGCTTGCAGTGACTGTTCACATCATAATAACTCACAAATATCAGAATGCAGGATTCCAGAAGTACATCTCAAAAAAAATTTAAGACCGCTTATTGCTTCAAAGAAAGTAGCATTTAGCACAATAAGTAGTACTGAATCGTCTCAGTTTATATCATTATTTGCAAAAGACAATAGAAACAAAAATACAAGAAAAGAACCAATTTCTTACCATTTCGAATGCCACATTATTATTGTTATTATTTTGGTCACTTCCAGATACCGTCAAAGAAGCCTCTCCACCCAATATCTTCAGACATCTTTAGTTCATTTTCACGGTCTTTTTGTTGCCTCTCATAATCAAACCCTGCACCCTCTGTATTATCCTCCTCTCTCCTCTCCTCCTCATTTGAATTACTGGTGGTACCCGAACTGGAAGGCACACAGATCCCTGAGCGCACAGGTGGGTGAAGACTAAACAAGCCGACCATATTCCAAACCAGTCCCACCAAAGTACAGTAGTCCTCAAGGCCCAGACGAAAAGGCCAATTTTGCAGAAGTGGAATATGCACTAGACCAGTAGTCGAACTCACATATTGTGAATCTTCTCTGATGCAGGACTTGGTTCGATCCCATAGAATATAAACCTGTGGTGCTTGATGTGGATACCCGGCCAACTGTATTTGGATCTGGACCTTGTAATTCTTGCCATGATAGGTAATGGGAATATAACCCGTGATCAAAGGAATGGGAGTGCTCACATTAGTCTCACATAGCTGAACCCCAAACTCGGGAAAATCAGAAAGAAGGTTCTTGAGGGCTTTTCGGAGGTGCTTATCAGTGATTCCTTCGGGTATCTTAGTAGAGGAGACAGAGGGAGGCAACTTATTGTTGCGGCGCTTTATGAAGGGAGGCCATGAACCAAAAGCACCAACTAGCTCAACAATTAGGATGGATAAAGTGGAGTGATTTTTCCATCGCTGAAGGTAAGGAATGTCGACCTTGCCACAAGGTCTAACCCACTGATGATTTGCTTCCAACACCTCATCATATTTGGCAAGCAGGTAGATATCCGGAGGTGCTCTCGGAAAATCAGGGGTCAACCACCCTACAATGGCCAAATTATGCTTTTTCCTAGACTCAATCAAACCAGAAAACCCGATCAATGTCTTGCTGGATCCATCCTTGTAGCTAAACTGGGAAATTCCAAGGTGAAAATGATATAATCCCAGAGACGATAATTGATTCTCAACCGCGGACAAATCAGAATATGGCAGCCCTGCATTGTTAGCAAGCAGATCACGGATAGCCGTAGCCCACTCCATTTTATTTTACTGTTTGAGAACGACAAAATAATCACAAGTTATTGAGACATTCCCAAAAAATTCAACATCAACAATTCAAGTATTCAACATCCAAGAATTCAAGATCAAAACATCAGAACCAACAAGATCAAATGGAGAATTCGAAATCGAACCCAAATACCCAATTTACATATCACCAAAAATCAGAATTCAGAAACTCAGATTAAGAAGAAGAGAAGAAGAGGAGGAGCCGATGACGGAGAGAGAGATACCCAATTTGCTAAATTGCTAGTTGCAGGTTGCTGCTGGAGGTGGAGGCGTGGAGTTCGGCGGTGGGGGCTGGGTAGGGCTTGAAAGGCTGGAGGTGGAGCTCGCCGGTGGGGGCTGGGTAAACAGTAAACGAATATGATAGAATGCAGCTGCAAGTTCACTACTATAAAACTCAATTACTTGGCCTGCTCCTCCCTCAACTCCGGCTAGAAATTTCCAATTTTAAAAGTGGAGGTTTCAGAATCTGGGTTTAAGGTAGGGGTTTCGCTCGGCTCTCGGACTAGGGTTGGCAACGGCAGAGGTTGAAGCTCAGGTTTGAGAGAGTGAGAGGCCTATACCATAATCAAAATGCACTGAATTTGGATCCGATCCCCAATCTTGGGCCTCATCCTGTTTTATTGGGCCTTAATCTTGGGCCTCATCCTGTTTTATTGGGCCTTAATTTAACTATTTTCATACCCTTTTTTTTCTTTGTTACAGACGGACCGAAACGGCCCAAAACGAAAAGAACAAAACTAAGGCCTAGTTTGGCATTGTTTCCTAGGGTGCTTTTGGGGCTGTTTCTGCTTTTGGACCAACAGCATGGTGTTTGGTAAAATATCTGAAAGCTGCTTTTGGTTGAAATGGCTTCTCTGTAAAGCCGAAATTGGGAGCTACAAATTGTAGCTTTGAGAAGCTGCTTTGGGAAAACACGGAGGAGCAACAGTGCAGAGTTTAATGAAACTTGACTTCCTGCCAATTCTGTCCTCCTCCTTTTCTGATAATTACATCGAAACAACAAAAACCTATCTTTTCTCCATCTCTTCGCCGTCATTATCATTATCATTCCACATCTCCTCCTTCCTCTTCTTCAATTCGTGGATTCTCGCCGGCCTCACCTCCTTCAATTCGTGGGTTCCATCTGTTTGCCGTCATTATCATTATTATTCCACATCTCCTCCTTCCTCTTCTTCAATTCGTGGATTCTCGCTACAATTTGGGTCTTCTGGGTTATGCTTCTTCTCTGAAGATAATCTATCAAACGGAACCCAATTCCTCTAATTCCTCCATAGCTGCACAAAAAGGAGTAAGGTATGTGAGCTTCACTCAGTCAGATTTCCAGAACCCAAAGTTTGCTTGACTGCTTCTCTTTACTTTTTATTTCGAGAAATTGATCAGATTTCATTGAATTGTTATATAGGAGAATTCTTGTACATCTCAACATTGGATAATTCGATCCTCATCGAACTTCTCCTCCGTCTCTCTCTGCTGTCACTAAAAGGTTCAATCTTGCTCTCTTTACCTTACTCTTTCAGATTCAGTCTTTTTTTCATTCGTACCCATGTAATTGGTATTCTTCTGTGAGTTTGGTTTGTGCTTTTAAGATAAATTGAAGCTTGTGTCTTGCTTAATTTGGGATACAAAGCTGAAAGTTTTAATTTTTGTGAAGTATAATTGTCCTACTTAAGATAGAGATTGGAATGAGGAGAAATTTAATTTTGGTGGATGAACTCTGTTATTCTTATTGTTGATTCTACCTGAATTATCAGGTGGGTTTGATTTGGTTTACTTAACTATGAATAATGGCAATTGGGATGTGAAGCTTTGACAGTTGAAGCTTTCTGTGTTTCTTAAAAAATGGTGGGGAAGATACTTTTCTACTTCTTGTTTGCCATGTGTGTATGTCATGATATCACATTAGTTAACGTTATGATTGAAAATCTTCCTAGGTTAAATAATGCAAGTCTGCAACCCTCCCCATTATTTGTATACTACCTGTCTTAGAAACTCAGTTCACATGGTTTCAGCTTTAGAAACTCAGTTCATATGTTAACTGGAAGTAGGTGAACCTCATAATTAAATGACAGCTAGGTGTTGAAGCGGGACGATGTGTTCATGCTTAGAATGAAGCCATTTGTTTGTATTCGTCACTTGCCCTTTTTTCATTGTTTTTGAGGCTGATGTATTCTCATGTTTGGAATTGGGGTTTGAAAGTTTCAATTGAAAAAGGAAGCCAGTGGTAGGTAGATTTTGGTTTAACTTAGTTAAGGGATGGAAAAAGCTCTTTGAGGAGCCCAAACTAAGCCTTAGAAGTTTTGTAAGTTACTAATTTTGATACACATAGCCTAAAGAGTCAAGTTTTTGTTACAATTAAGAGTCGAGATTTATGTTAATTTGCAGAAATTTGGAGAAGAACAACTTCACTGGTTTAGTTCCATCAAGACTCATTGAGAGAAGGAACAGCGGCTCACTACTGTTAAGGTGTGCTTTTATACATATGAAACCATAAACCTTCAATTTGTCCATCAATCACTTCAAAACCATGTCACAACTTATCGATATCTTAGCATAGAGATGCCACAAACTCTTCATTTCTGTTATCACTTTTGTTTATTCGTGTGAAACACAAAATGTTCAGATATTTCCATTGAAACTGGATTACATGCATCCTTGTATTACATAGGCATTTATATTTTTAAGAACATGCAATAACTGGACAATTAATAATTGCCATCATCCTTTTTATGTCAGTTTGTGTGAAAATCCATATCTATCCATACAAGTTTCTTGCAAGAAGAAGAAGAAGAAGTCCTAGTCGTAGTGTTGACAATTATCCATTGAAGTTTTTGTTTCCCTTTTGTTGCCATTAGGCTTAAGACTCCACTTATAGATGTTTTTCTTTATCAGAAGAGAAAATCAAAAGGGCTTCATGAATGTAGCTCATTAAACTTGTAATAATGATCCTAGGAGACCTCATACATTATTGTATAAATAAAGCAATCTGAAGTGCTGTGGTAACTGTAACGATCCCTTTTGTGTGTAGAGATCCAGAATTCTATTCAGAGCTGGTCATTGGAGTCAGAGGATCGACGCTTTACATACTCAGAGCTTGTGAAGATAACTAATAATTTTGCATCAATCATCGGAAGAGGCGGATTCGGAAGTCTACCATGGCACTCTGAAAAATGATATTCAAGTCGCTGTGAAGTTACTGACTTCTTCTTCCAGGCAAGGCTCAAAAGAATTTCAAAATGAGGTAGCTAGACATGCATGTTACTGTAAATTTATAATAATACATGAAGAGTTCTCAACTAATTTCTTAATGATCTAGATGTTCAAAACATAATGATAATATATGCACTAGTATATGCGCATTGCAGCCATATTGCTAACTGTCGTGGCCATAACGAATTGCAGGTTAAACTATTGATGACAGCTCATCATCGAAACTTGGTTTCTCTCATTGGTTACTGCGATGAAGGTGACACTATGGCACTTGTTTTTGAGTATGTAGCCAATGGAAATTTGCAGCAACATTTATCAGGTGATAATTAATGATCATTAAGATGAGTTGGTTAATTAGATTGATGTACTATGTGCGTATCTAGTGTACTTCATTAATCCAGGATCATCTTAAGAAAAATAGTTGAATTCTATAACCTGTAACTAGTGCATGACCATATCTAACCAATCTTTGGAGCAGATATAACAAAGTTTTGACTTGGAAGGAAAGACTTCAAATTGCGGTGGATGCAGCACGAGGTTAACACTGAATTGCAATTAAATTTTAATAAAAGCATCAACGTAAGAACTAATTAAGTCGATCATCATCAGTTACCATAGTTGAAATGTCATTTTGCAGGGTTGGATTATCTACATAATGGTTGCAAGCCACCTATAGTCCATAGAGATCTGAAGGCTTCCAATATCTTGTTAAATGAAAAGTTGCAAGCCAAGATAGCTGATTTTGGTCTTTCTAAAGTTCTTGCAACTGAAAAGCGCCACTCATATATCAACTGATGCCAAAGGAACATCCGTAGATTTTCTGATTTTATTTTTGTAAACTAGGATTATTCTCTATTTATTTGTATTATTCTTTCGCAGATGCCATACTAAGCTTTAATATACCACTTCAATTTAATCAGATGTCGTCACTGTTAGAGGATAAGTTCGTGGATATGTATATTTGTACTTTGTTGTAGAATAAGAGAATTTGAGAGATGAAGCTTATAGTCAAACATCTCTTTTGTGCATTGTTCTGTAGTTTTGCTATTATACTTCTAGTTCATGCACAATTTGATCAATCAGGTATTTTTTTGATTGATTATCTAAAACTTGAAATATTGAACTTGATGATTAATGTTAGCCAACTTGATGATGGCGTATCCTTGAAATGGAGTATGGAAAAAGAAATGAAGTATTTTACGTGATATGCCACATTTTCCTTATGAAAAACAAGTGAAGATAGTTATTGCTACTATGGCTCTTCATAATTACATAAGAAGATATGCTCAACGAGATATTGATTTTGATGAAAGTGGAAATTACTCAAGTGAAGAGACTAGTGAAGAGATGGAGGATAATGAACATGATGGAGATGGTCCAGGAAGACAAGAAATGGAGGTGTTAAGAAATGCAATTGCACAAAGTCTAATGAATGCATCTATTTATCATTTAGTTGCAAATTTCAAGTGACTTTAATATATTTTGTCTAATGGTTCCATTGAACTATGGTCGGAAAATTAATCCAAATATTCTAGATGAGATTTTGTGTAATAGTAAAACATAATATGCATATTGAAGGGTTTAAAGTAAATTTTTTATTCGGTCCAACCAAGGGTACAAGAATAATACATGAGAATTTTTTTTAAATTTGGTATGGGTACAGAATCAAAAAACAAAATTAAGTATTTTAGTAGCATATCTTAGCATGTATGACCATTTTGGTAATTATACCCAGCCAAAACACTTTTGCCTTGCAACTTACCAAACACCTATAAATTGCTTTTGGACCTCACATCACTTTTAAAAACAGTTTACCAAACATCTCAGCTGCTTCTCCTCACAGCAAGTTCGGAAGTGTTTCCTCTCACAGCAAGTTCGGAAGTGCTTCCTCTCACAGCAAGTTCGGAAGTGCTTCCTCTCACAGCAAGTTCGGAAGTGCTTCCCCTCACAACACAGCAATCCCAAACTAAGCCTAAAACAACTTAGCTGGCAAGCCTCACACTAGGCCTAATACTTGTTCTGCGCATTCTTACAGTATTATCAAGGTCTTCAAAGTAGGCCTGAGAAACATGAATTGGAGGACAATCAAATTCCACAACTCCATAGGCATGAGTAATGTTATTTTTAGCAAGGCAGTCAGCAACCATGTTGCACTCCCTATAAATGTGTCTTAGAGAAAAAGATTGAAACTTATCAATAAGATTTCTGCAGCAACTGATGAGAGAGCCAAGAGGATGGAGAGAGACATCAGTGTTCTTAATGAGCCTCACAAGAATGGCAGAGTCAGATTCAACTTCAATTTGATTGATATGGCACCCAAGACCATGTAGAAGACCCCAAGCTTCCGCATCAAGAATCTCACCAATTCCCAAGTTTACCTGAAACCCTTTGATCCAATTGTCATTAGAGCATCTAATGACACCACCAGCACCAATTTTTCCTGATGGACCATGTCTAGTTCCATCCACATTCAATTTAAAAATCCCAGCATGAGGCTTCAACCAACTCAGCAAATTCAAGCAATAATTTCTATCCACATTAACTTTAGCTTGAGCAGTGATCCATTCGGTAATAGCAGAGATAACAAGCATACCAGGATTTCTAGGCCTTTGAAAAGAAACATAAAAAACACACTTGTTTCTCCATTTCCAAATGAACCAGCAGATGAAAACAAAGAAAGAACACCATTGAATATCAACGCTAGTTTCAACAGTACAATGCAGGTGAGCCATTAGCCAAGCATTCCAATCCAAGTTAGAGGTATGAATAGCAGAGTTAGGTAAAGTGAAAGAATTCCAAATATTTTGAACACAAGGGCAGTCTCTAAAGAGATGAACAAGAGATTCACTAGCAGAATGACAAAGAGAACAAGAGTCATCAGAAGAAAAGTGCCTTCTGACCCTTTGAACATTAGTAAGTAACTTACCATGGCAAAGCACCCAATTAAAGGTTTTAAGTTTGGGAGGTATGTGCATTTTCCATATGAATTTCCAAGGAGAATGATGCTGATCATAAGTATCAAAGAAAATGCTGTGCGCAGATTTGACATAAAAGTCGCCATTAGAAGTGTAGTTCCATATCTGGATATCTTCTCCACATCCATCAAAGCCAGGAGGAGTATGCAGAATTCGACTAACAATATCATCAGGGAAATAAGAACATAACAATTAAGTTGATGTTCCAGCCATTCTCATTCCAAAAAGAGCAAATTGTAGCATTTATATCAATTTCAACATCATGATGAATATAATTAATAAGAGCAAGAGGAAGCAGCCAAATATCAATCCAAAATTTAATTCTCTTACCATCTCCAACTCTCCAAGTAAGCCCTTGTTTTAAAAGACTCGCACCATAAACAACACTTTGCCAAGTACTAGAACAGTCTTTAGGAATTTGATAATTAGCATAAAAAAGATTGTCATGAGACAAGTACTTATTCTTATAAACAGTAGCCCACAATCCAGAATCATTTTGGAAAAGCCTCCAGCCAGCTTTGGCTAACATAGCCTGATTCATCTCATAAGATTTCTTAATACCCAGACCTCCCAGGGATTTAGCCAAACACAAAGTATCCCAATTTATCAAATGAACTCGCCTTTTATCCTCATTATCTCCCTAAAGAAATTTCTATTTAACTTGTCCGAGCTATCACATATAGAAGTATGGAGTTTAGCTGTTTGCATGGCATAACTTGGAATAGCAACAGTCACAGAATGGATCAAAGTTAGTCTTCCAGCCATGCTTAGGACCTTACTCTTCCATCCTGAAAGTCTACTTTGAACCTTGTCCAAAATACTAATATATGTGTACTTATTTACCCTAGAGTGGATGAGGGGCATGCCTAAGTACTTTCCCAAATCAGTGGTAAGAGGGGAGCCACATATATTGCTAATATCACCAGCCAATTCACCATTAGTATTCGGAGAACAAAAAATTAAAGATTTTTCATAGCTGACAGCTTGACCAGATAAGGAGCAGAATATATCAAGGCATTGTTTTAAGATACGAGCTTGATCGTGAGTAGCTTCTGCAAAAAGCATAAGATCATCTGCAAAGAAGAGATGAGAAACTTTAGGGCCAGATTGAGAAGTTCTCACAGCTTTCCAGGCCCCGATATCCACAGCAGATTGGATTAGGTGAGCCAATTTTTCCATACAGAGGACAAAAATCTAAGGAGAGAGGGGATCACCTTAACGACTACCTCTATGAGCTTGAAAAGAATCAGTAAGTTCTCCATTGAAGCATATCTGAAAACTAGTGGAGGATATACAACTCATGATATGGCGATGCTTGCGTTCCACTACCCCATTTTGTTGGGGCGTATAAACATAAGAATGTTGGAAAAGAACTCCATTATCTTTGAAAAAATTTTGAAGAGAAAGGAACTCAGCCCCATTATCACTACGAAAACTTTTTATCTGAGATGAGAATTGATTAGATGCGAAAGCAAAAAACTGTTTTACTAAAGATTGAGTCTCATGTTTATGTTGCATTAAGAAAACCCAAGTAAAACGAGAATAATCATCCACAATAGTAAGAAAATAATGGGCACCAGAAAGAGAAGAATGTTTATAAGGACCCCAAATATCACAATGAATAAGATCAAAAGGTTTAACAGATGAGATAGAACTTGTACCAAAAGAAAGACGACTCTGCTTTGCTAATGGATAGACATCGCAAGCATGATTAGAATTAAGAGAAATATTTAAAAAATGTTTAGCAATATAATCTAGAGGAGGAGACGAAACATGGCCCAAACGACGATGCCAAAGATTGGTAGAGGACATGGTGAGGTGACAAGCAGGTTGAATCGGTGATGAGTGATGTGATTTGGACATGGTTTTCTCCGTCGCTAATGCCATCAAATAGTAGAGACCGTCACGTTGCTTACCCAAACCAATCATCCTCCTCGAAACCAGATCCTGCAAAATACACCAATATGGGAAAAATGTCACTGAACAATTCAAGCCCCTTGTCAGACGACTGACCGATAACAAATCAACTTTGAATGTAGGCACACACAATACATCACGCAGGTAATACACAGAGTTCAGAGGCAATGATCCTTTTGTAACAATATTAGCCTTCTCTCCGCTAGGTAATAACACAGGAGGCAATGAACAATTTTTACTTTTATGCAAAAATAATTTAGGAGATGAAGAGATGTGATCCGTCGCCCCGCTGTCAATGATTCAGTTGCGGGAAGAGATCTTAGATAAACCTGGTTGAGTTACAGCAGCATTGACTTGTGAATTAGAGCACTGTGGTCGACCTCGGAATGAACCTACTCGACGCTTATCTTGATCAAAAGGTCGAGCATCAGGAAAATTGTTGTAGACGCGATATGAAGAATAGGATTGATTGGGCTTGCTGCTCCTAACAGCCATGTTAGTTGAATGTGATTGAGGACTAGAAGGATCATCAGATACTTTGCGATTCAAAAAAGCCAAAACTTGTTGAAGTTGTTGCTTGGAGAGAGGACTGCTGCAACAGGAGGAACCGTTTTGCCGATTAGATTGATTTGGTCGATTATGTTGATTGAACACTATCACCAAGGTCGGATGATCAGAATGATCAATGAAAAATGATTTGAAATTTTGATTTCCCATGGAGACGTGATCGAGGATTGTTGTACGAGATATAGAGTACAACATAATGAGAAGAAAATTAGTTGCACGAGAGATAAGATGCAGCAGCTATGGAGTCAGGATTATAGTCCTGCTCTGATACCATGAAAAAAAGAATATTGGTTGAAGATAATTTTCATTGATACGTACAAAGGAAGTTTATACAAGAGATGTCTTAGCTTGCAAGACTACAATTACTACAGTCTAGGAATTAATACAGAAAAAAGAATCCTATTTAATCTCCTAAAGTAATTACAATTATATTACACGATACTTTCCTACATAACAGGATTTCTTACTTTATTTAGTTTTCTTTTGCGATTACATAGTATTGGGGAATGGGGAGACAATTGCACATTGCAGGCGGCTGCTGATGCGGTATGAGGCACAGTTTTGTGCTACATTTTCCAGTATATGGTTGTATTTATTACCTGACTCTACTGGCTCAGTTGTTGAATAATATGTCTATGATTTTACTTCAGTTTGGTGCTACGATATACGTATTCTCAGTTGCTTACCCTGATGGTGTAATTGTTATTCCTCCCTCATCAAGGTCCACTAGAGGTATCAAATTTATTATCTCCTTGTGCAGTGTTACATAAGCCATTGGGCTGAGGTACATTACAATTCAGTATATCACAAGGTTGATTGAAGGTACATACTAGATAGCATTTTCTACATGTTCTTTGTTGGCACTTTGTATCCACCAAATTAGATACTATGTGTTGTTCACATATAATAACTGCATAGTCAATGTCAGCTTTCAAAACGAGAGAAGAGTAAGCCAATGCAATAGAAATGAATTGCATGCAAGTGATCAACATATTTGATCTCGATGTTATATTGTTAATCATTCATTTGACTTAATTTATGGTTATAATGAGTGTTTTGCATTTTCACATGTAACCCAAGTTGTCAGTCGCATGGTTGTCAGACTGCAGTTCTTGCTGCTTGCCTATGTGTCCTGAAAATTCAACATCTGTCCCAGAAAATTTTCTGACTCCTATTGTGTTTTCTTTTGTTTGTTTTATTTTTCTTTTCTATTGGCGAAAGTAATTTGCTTTTTAACGAATAAATTATATGAGATGTTAAAATAGAACTGAAAGAGTCCCAACTCCCAAAAGCCCTTTGCTCTTGCTTTCTGCCCTTAGTGACTCACCACACCCATATGTTCTTTCTTGAGATCCTGGACTTCTTTCTGTTGCTCCACTATTACTAATCATCAGCAAATCCACTGCTGGGTGCAAGTCAGAGTGCTTCATGGAGTTGGGTGAAGTAGGTGCCTACAAATTGGGATAGGATTTATCTTAGCTTGAGGGTTGGGTTGATTCTGAAAGCTTTGAGTTCAAAAGGAGATGCAGTATTTGCTTGTTCTAATATCTTTGTCATCATATGCTAACATCCGATCATCAAACAGAGGGTAGTTAAAATGGAAAGGATTTGGGGGAATAGAAGCTTGTTACGTTTTGGATTCATAAATTATTTTTGAACATGTTTGAGATTTTTATATTGAAAACCAATCCTTTTCCAAAAGGAAAAATGAAATTAATTTTCATTTGTGGAACAGATGTTGAATTTTGTAGAGGTCAAATCGGCATCTAAGCAGCAACAGCTGCACGCAGCACGTGTTGGCCATGATTACTGAACATGGTTTTCTTCAGTTATTACATTGTCTAATCTTATTCCACTCATTTGTTTTCTGTTAACATTTTGAGAACTGAAAATCGCACTCCTTTTAAATTGTTTAATATTATTTTATTTAGTGCTCTTATTCCTCTTCCACAATTACCCTCACTTCCTTAGCTGTCTTCCCATCACACCAACCAAAAAGAACTTTTTGTCTCTCACGATTCTTGCAAATTAGAAAAAGATAGGATGATCCAAAGTACCCTTTAGGGCTTTAGGCCCTTTTGGCTACAGCCATGCAAAAAGGAACAATTTTCTCTAACAAATTAATTTGTTTGAAATGCAAATTCGATTTTAAATTGAGAGAAGATGGTTTTAGGGGTTCACTTTCTAGAAATTGAAAATTTTGATATTGGTCACAAACGCTAGAAATCCAAATAAGATTAGTTTGGATTTCTGGGTGTGTTTGATTTCTTATTTATGGTTTCCTTTGCATTTGATGGAGAGACTGATGAAGTTATTTAGGGTAGAAAAGATTGGGTTGAAGTGAATAGCATAGATGGTAAAGAAGAGATGGGAATTAGTGAGGATATTGGATTCAACTAAGTTTGACGACTATATTTATATGCACCTTGTTTATCTCTATTTGAGAAATCCAGGGCCAGCCCTGGGTATAGGCCCAACAAGCCTACGCCTCTGGCCCCTGATTTCACTGGGCCCTGAAAAAAAAAAAAAAAGCGTATTTTTACTGTTGAGCAAAAATAGTAAATAAATATACTCAACACAACCTCACTCTATTTCATTAACGGAAATAGAGTTTTATTATGTTAAGTTCAGACCCATTCGAGATAGATAATATCTCTTAATTACAATCCCTTGCTTCAAGGGAAGACCTTTTGATTCCAAATACGAAGACAAGAATTCCATGGAGAGGAGTGTGTTTGTTTGATTTTGTGGCTATACCCAGAGTGTTTATCAGGCTGCCTACGTACCCCAGAAGGGATCAAGCCACTCGTAGTTCAGATTTTTGGGAAGGTTTGGATGCTTCGATGAGTAAATGACTCACAAAAGAATTTTGGTTAAGTGTTTGGTGATTTGAATAGGGAAATTTGGATAACTTCTGTGGTCACTAGGATTTGGTGAATTTGGTTTAGGGAGAACCAGGGATTCTGTTAAGGTCGCGGTTGCATCCAGATTTAAATCCAGACTGCCTACATACCCCGTGAAGGGATCAAACCACTGTAGTTCAACTTTTGGGATTTTCGGTTTTGTACCAATTTTTATTCAACGAGTGTGAATTTTGAACTCGTCGAGAAAACATATTTTGGTGGACACCCGATTTTAGTTGAGCGTCCACTGATTAAATTAGGCACCCGAATGCGCCGAGCTTCATAGCGGGCCTTGACATTTGAAATGGGCTTTTTTTTTTCCGCCATTTGATCTCTCAAGACAGGCTAATTCGGATACCCATCTTTTCTTTCCGGGCCTCTAGCTTCATTTTGTCAGTCCCCATTTATGCTCTGACCCATGTATCAGGCCCAGCTGCCTCATGATAGGCCTTGTTCTCCCACCGGCTGAAATCCTTCTTGGTGTGATTAACTCGAGCTGATAGAGATCAAATCGGAGATGGGTGTGAATTTCAATTCGTCTTGGAGAGGGAGTCTTGATGTCCGGCTTTATACAAAAGGGGAATCTATTGCCTCGATCATGCACTCTTCACCGAAGATTAGCGGGTAAGGCTCCTCTCCTCCAGAACCTTATTTCGATCTGGGAAAACTTGAACTAATCTTCATGGTCTGTCTTCGTCAGCTCTCGAAGATCCGGAGCTTTCGTACTGCGCACCTTTTGGTCTCTGGCAGAATTGCATGTTGTGTGGCTCCTAAAACTGGTAAGAGACCATGCCTTTGCAACCTTCCACCCCAAATTGAAGTTGATGAAACACAGCGCTGCTTCAATTTAGCATATTGACTGCTTTTAATTTAATTCCCCTTTTAAATCGAAGTTGCAGCATGCCATAGTTTATAGATTAGGCCTTAATAGCATTTTGTCTTCATATGACTTTCCACCGCCAAAACCTGTCAACAAAGGATAAGACCAAGAGGAAATGACTTTGTTGTTGCAAGTCTGAGACGCCACCGCTTCTCTTCCTTTACTTTCTGCCAAGATTTGATTATTACAACATGCAGAGTTCATTTCATGTCATACAAAGAGCACTAGAGGAATCTTGTAGCCTTTGAATATTGTTTTCTTTTCTTCTTTTGATTGAGACGCAGCTGGACTTTGACCCACTGATTTCAAAAGAAACTTGCTGCACATTTGCTTAATTGGATATTTTGAAAGTTTTTTGTCTTTAGTCCAAAGGTACAGCAACATCACGTTTTGTCAATCAAACTTAATTGCAAATATCATACTTAATTGCAAATAAGTTTTGTCTTGTTGTGTATTAATCAATTCATCACTTTTAACCACCAACGAATTCATCACTTTGTCATGGCCTCTTGTATTGTTAAACCACTGCCCCATGATCAAAATTTCATTAAACTCGTTGTTTCATGGTCCTTGTTGCCTGGCTTTTATTCAAAGCAAACATGTGGCAAACATTTACTGCTCGGCTTCATTATATGTATGTTGTGTTCCTTCAAGCCCCTGGGAGCAAGTTTGCAGCAACATACTCTGATAGTTATTGTTTAAAGGGGTGTAAAGCTTTGTCTCTGTCACTTTTCATGCGTGTCTTCTTCTTCTTCAATTATTCTCTCCATCAGTCTTTTCGAGTTCTTGACAGAGGCATTGTACATGTACATGCTGCAGGTGCAAGTGAAGACAGGATCTTTGACAGCGAAAGCCATTTCCTTGCTGGGATTTGGTGGAGGAAGTGAGTCCGGATTCACATAGAAGTGAAGAGACTTCTGCTTCACGGCTTGGTCTCAGTTTTCTGATTCCTTTCCTTCTCGCCTACAGGTTGTTGGAAGCACTCCAAGAGAACGTCAAGGGTAAATTCTTTTCTCCAGACACCAATTTTATGTTTTGTGTGGTTGATGTTCTGGCTGGTGTGTTCTTTGCGTGGCTTATTTTGAGGCCATTTGTTGTGCTGAGGTGGAGAGGAAGGCAGAAGGTAGGAAGCTGCTAGTGGGAACTGCTGTTGAATTTTGGAGTAGATCGATGATATTATACTCCACCGATTGCTCATACACTCGTTGATACACATGTATCGTATACGAGATTGCGACCGCTCGGGGATCTCCACAGCTCCATGGCAACAGAGGTAAAAGAGACACTGCAAAAAAAACAAGAAGTAGCACTGGTAGGTCAAGAAGGTATCAACCTTTTAGCGTCTGCTTCCGGGTTTCTTCTTCAAACAAAGTTGCTGAAAACTTCTTCTCTCCTTTGCAGCAGGGCTTCGCCTTTCCTCTTGATGTGTTTTCTCCGTCTCCCCTAACTCTGGCTTTATGGTTGCTTTTATAGGGAGTCTTCGAGATAGGATTGAGCCTTGAATTTTAATTTCAAATAAGCTTATCTCATGGCAGGTCATGTATAACAGATAGATTCTGTTGCATTCAGTTTGAAACAAACCCCACAAAATCTGTATAGCATGATTTGAATTGAGACGTGAATGACTCCCACTTTGACAAAACTCTTGCTTTGACCACTATCTGAATTTTGATAGCTATCTTGTTATCTTGATATTGCAGCATAATCAAACTGGAAAAATAATTGCCGTGTTGTTGCATTTTTTTCATATTATTTTTTTTCAACATTTACATATATGCGCCTTTACTCCTCTTTCTCCCTCCTTTGTTCTTCTCTGCAATTTCTTCAACCAAAGTACTCACCGCCACGACCATATTTTCCCACCTCTCTATTGCTTGATTTTCACTTAGAGCCTAAAATCAAGACCCATAGCTTACTGATGGATTCAGTTTTAATTTATAAATTTCTTTTTTACTAGAAAAGATGAACAAATGACAGAAACTCTTCGGGTTCTTATTATCTAGCTTGCCTTTGGTTCATTATGATTTTTTTCCTCAAACTGCTTTCTTTAAATCTTAATCTTGGATTGCTGGGTTAGTGCTTTTCTGGGTTAGTCGTGATTCTCTTTTTGATCACTTTTGTTTGTGTAATTGAATCTTGGCTAGCTGGATTGGGGCCTTTATGAGTTGGTATTGATTTTGTTTTTCATTCTCTCTGGGACTTTCTTTCATAAACTTGATTTAGAGTTATCAACAAATGCTTTGCACACGTTTTTCCTGTATTGAAAAAAAATCAAATGCTTTGCATGGAGAGGGTTGGAGAAGAGTAAAGAAGGAAGACGGACTCCTATCTCATCGCCTAGTTAAGGTTAAAGCAAAAGAGAGATGCATAAGAGAATTCATAAAAATCAAACGCTTTGCATGGAGAGGGGTGGAGAAGAGCCCCACATTTTTGGTTTGCCTAGAGCCCCAGAAATCTCAGGGCCGGCCCTGGAGAAACCCAACATCATGAGAAAGAAGAGTTTGGTAGCTCTCATCTCCACTGAAAGGATATCAGCCATATATCTTCCTTTTATTCAAAATTTCATCAGCTCACCTTTATCTGGTTTCTTCATAGAGAACAAGAAATGTGAGAGAGCAAAGCAGATCAGAAGAAACGCAGAAGAGCACAGAGAGAGAGAGAGAAAAAGAGAGACTGCAATCTATGTGAGAGAGGGAGAATGAGATGTTTGAGTGATGAAAGAATTGATATTGCAGATGCAGACTTTAATCTCTAATTACCCAAAGACAAAGATCTATTTGATATTAGGCATATCAATTTAGGACGAGATATAAGGAAAAAGTAGAAATTCAATTGATATGAAGATCAGAAGATGATTAAGACAGGTAGAAGGAGACATGTAAATTTGGGTGTGCATATTTCACTCCCAAATTTTAAATTGTGTAACATAAATTTCTCTTGATTTGGTTGTCTTTATATTCTATCCTTATTTGAATTGAAATTTGCTTTCCAGACAAATGGAGGAAGTGCAAACCATGGGGGATTATTTTTGTGTAATATAGCGGATTAGCGATGCTGCTATACAAGGGATGAAGGGGCAGAAAAGCAGCAGGGTGAGGGGCTAAGAGCCACTAATGCAAAAATCAGTGCAGAGTTTCTTTGTTTGCTTTACTTTTTGTTTTGATGTTTTGCGGTTTTGCCAAGCCCCAAACTCTTATGGGATTTGTTTGTCTTTAGTGTGATAGTTTTAACTGGGTGGGCGCTACTCTACTTTTTCCTCCGCTCCCGCTCCGTATTTGTTGATTACACCGTACGAGGACTACTAAATACTAAATACAAAGTTTTTATTTTTTCGAGTACATTTTGATAAAAGAAAAAAAAAATTTGTTTATACTTCACATTATACCCATATATTTAATACAGAGAGTACAACTGTTGCCTAATTACATTTTCTTTTCTTTTGGTCTTGTCGCTGAGTATTCGAGTATGGTACTGTATGTATCGTAAAATGCAGTTTTTGATACCTTCCGGTGTAAGGATAAAATTGGCAAGAAGAGTATTAAATCAACTAATGTATTACTTGAACCTATAGAATAGTGATTGGTGTCTATGTGTGTGAACTAAATTAATTAATTGACAAAATAAAGAGGGCTAGTTGCTCATCCAAGTGAATATATGAACTCAAGATATATTAAACCAATTTCCCTTAACATGCATATTTAAATTTTTGAAAGCCTAAAATTGCGTATTTCTAATATAAAATTAACTTTATATTATAGTGACATAATAGTACATCAACATACTCAGTTTTTTTGTTGCTGATAATAACCGCATGTTTTCATTTTTTTTTCCGGTATAAAATTTCTAGTATGAAAAAGAAAACAAAAATTTTCTAAAGGTTAAATTTTATAGAAAAATTGAATTAATTTTAAAAGGTAAATTAGCACGTGCTAAAAGGCTAATATGACAATATGAGTTAATATGAAAGAAGGCAGTGGGGCCAATTTTTTTTGAACCGACCTCTAGAGACATAAAATGAGGTGGCACTCCTTGGAGGATTTTGTCCATGAAAAGTGTAACACAAACAAATTAATGTAATTTGAACACAATGAAAGTAGACGATGAAGGCAATTTCTTACACGACTTGAATTGTTTTTCCAGTATATATATTGTCTTCATATCAGTCAAAAAAAAAAAATTGTCTTCATAGTTTTAGGAATCAAACTTGACGTACCCCAAATTAAACTTCAAACATTTGGGTTAAATGAATGAAACAATAATGAATAATGTCATGATAACAAAAATAATACGAAAAGGCAAACACAACATGTGAGCAACAGGAAGTTGGTCAATCTTCCTAAAAAGACCAACACATGTGCTTTCCTTCCTACAACATCAAACAAACTAATGCTAATCAAAATGGCTTAAACGAAAAGATCAATTAATTGAAGACTGGTTGGTACTTATTAGCTCACACATGGTCGTAGAAAGAACTAAAGAATACCTCGTGGTCTTATCTCGGTGTTTATTGTAACCCCTTTCTTGTTGCCAGTGGACTTTTCTTCCGCAGAGACATTAACGTTGGCATCGAAATTAAAGCAATAATCAAACTTAGGAACACGCTTGGGAGCTGGCATGGAGGATGATCGTTTTCACGCATCAAGTTATTATATGAGGTTTCTTCATTCTCATCTCCACACTCGCTCTCACCTTCACTCCCACCTTCACTTTCACCTTTATACGTTCAGGAGGTTCTCGTCTTGGTGTTTATTGTAATCCCTTTCTTGTTGCCAGTGGACTTGACTTCAGCAGAGACATTAAGGATGCCGTCGGCATCAATATCAAAGCAAATATCAATCTTAGGAACACCTTTGGGAGCTAGAGGAATGTCGCAGAGCTTAAATTCACCCATTAAGTTGTTATACTTGACTTTCTTACTCTCACCTTCAAATACACTGATCAACATTCTATCTTGGTTGTCAGACTTGGTAGTAAAGTACTTGTTCATCTTGAAGGGAACTTTGGTGTTTCTTGGAATCAAAACAGCCATCTCAATACATTCTGAACGACGATCATGAATATGATCATAATCAAGCCTACAAGCAGATGTCCCAAGTGAGAAAGGGGTGACATCCGAGAGAGTGAAGTTTTTAAGCCTATTCCCATTTGGTATTCCACACCCATTTAAGACTGCATTTTGAAGCCTATTCCCATTTTGATTTCCACACCCGTTTAAGACTGCAGCTTGAACAGCTGCTCCATATGCAATCGCCTCATCAGGATTGATGCCCTTACACAATTCCTTCCCGTTGAACACATCCTGCAATAGCTCTTGCACCTTCGGAATTCTAGAAGAGCCACCAGCAAGAACAACATCATCCACATTCCCAGCGTCCATGCAAGCATCACTCAAACACTTTTTCACAGGCTCCATACACTTTCTGAAGAAATTCATGTTCAATTGTTCAAATTTGGCTCGAGTAATAGTTGCGTTGAAGTCAATACCCTGATCCAAACAATCGATGTCGATGTCAACTGATGATGTGAATGACAGTCTCCTCTTTGCCTTCTCACATGCATTTTTCAACCTCGTAAGAGCTCTCGAGTTCCCGCTAACGTCCAAATCGTGCTTCCTCTTGAATTGCTCGGCACAGTAGTTCACCATTTTGTTATCAAAGTCTTCACCTCCAAGGTGAGTGTCTCCAGCGGTGGCCATCACATCAAAGACGCCATCACCTATTACCAGTAGTGATACATCTATAGTACCACCACCTAAATCAAATATCATAACAGTTCTTTTGCTCTCCGAACCGGCTTTCTTGTCGAGGCCGTAAGCAATGGCTGCAGCAGTCGGTTCATTTATAATACGAATCACATTCAGGCCAGCCATTTTAGCAGCATTTTTGGTAGCCTGACGTTGTGAGTCATTAAAGTAAGCAGGGACAGTAATAACAGCATTTTTTACAGTTGATCCAAGATAGGTTTCTGCAACTTTATGCATCTTTGTGAGTACCATGGATGATATTTCTTCAGCAGCGAAGTGTTTCTCTTGGCCCTTGTCTTTCACAACAATAATGGGCTTGTCATTAGGACTTTCGATGACCTTGAATGGCCAAAGCTTCAAATCACTTTGAACACATGCGTCACTAAATCTTCTACCTATCAATCGCTTTGCATCTGCAAATGGCAAATTTGTGGAACAGAATCAGGCATTTATGAAACATCCGATATCGAAGCAATACACATACACGAGACAAACCGGCCAGTCCAATTAACTTTGCCAATCAACAATGTTTGTCGGTTAGAAGCCTTGTAATCAAGAATTTGTTGAGGAAAGAAAAAGAGGTAAAAGAAAGCAGTTGCAGGAAATAATAATACAATTTATAGAAGACCATTTAATTCTTCTTAAAAAAAAAAAAACCATTTAATTAGAATTTGATATATTTGTGGGTGTGAGATGAATAAGATTGATGATTGTACCAAAGACTGTATTGGTGGGGTTTTTTATGATCTGGTTAAGTGCTGCATCTCCTACCAATCGCTTAGTATCAGTGAAGGCAACATAAGATGGAGTGGTTCTGTTGCCTTGATCGTTCACTATAATCTCAACACGATCTTGCTGCCACACTGCTACGCACGAGTAGGTTGTCCCCAAGTCAATCCCTATGGCATGACCCGCCATTGTTTCAAGAACTTGAAGAAGAATATGTATCGAAGATCTCGAAGATTGATTGTCTGCGGGTTACTTGGTCAGTGTTTTATAAGGTTAGGTTCATGGGTATAACGGGTGTTACTTGCGAGAAAAGCTTTGTAACTATCTAAATAGGAAGGGTTGAAAATCTCGAAAAGGGAACTCAGAAGATACATGGTAGATTCCATGCTTATCTTGTACACCAAGAAATTAAAATATTAGGCAATCTGTTAGATTTGCATCATCTTATTTCGAAGGATTTTTGATAGGGCTCAAACAGTTGAACAAGCCCCTATGCCTCATCATTTGATAACCAAACTTTCTTTGTAGGATGTCATTATTCTGAGATTATAAGTAATCATGTCAGCTGTGCAATATATTGTTTACTTCAAAATGACTCAAAGTTTCACTTGTATGTTTCTAGTAGTAAATGCAGCAGCTAAGCTGCACTGAAGGAATGGGTTATTAATTATATCAAAGATTTGAAGACAGACCTATCCCATTCTAATCGAAAATGAAAATAAAGAAACAAAATTCAAAGTCACTTATACGTTAGGATCGAAAGCAATCAGCTGAGCAAGTCTACATTCTTTTGCAAACTTCATGTAAGTAGCCCAGGATCACAACAGCAGCACAAACTGCAACTCCAACTGCACCTTCTGCCAGTATGGTGCTATACTTTGCAATAATCTTGGAGGAACTTGAAGTAAACCCAAGCTCAGAGAGTTTCTTATGTGATTCAGAAAAATCTTTGAAAAATGCCTCCTCATCCTGCCATATAACAGATTTTAGCAAAGGAGAAAAGAGAAAGTATATCAAATAGAAACATATCAAAATCAGAACAGTATTTCCCATCTCTTAACGAACAGTATTTCCCTCATCCTGCTGTGAATCCCATTTTAAGGTAAACTCACTCCTAATCCACATCCCATGGGGTATTTTGATACCCCATCCTTACATGTGTGACCTTTCTTTTCCATATAAACATGGAGATTTAGAACAGTAAATAATCTATACGATGTGAGTTCTAAATGAATAATCAAATAAGTATTACCTAACCTAACAAATAACAATGATACCATTATAAAGTAAGAATAATGTAGACTAGACAGCACAGGTCACCAATCATCGTCATCTCCATCAGCAAATCATCCATTTTTGGGCAGGGCCTAGGACCCACCAATGCCCATCCCTAGCTAAGCACCTCACTAAAATAATTCAATTCATTCCACCAATAACCAGACTGGGAGAATGATATTCACTCCAAATGGTTCCCAAAAAAACCTTAGTGATAGCAAGTGCAAAATTTAACCAAATTAGCCTCATCTTAGAAGTGGCACAGTCACCTGAAGAGCTGTTCCATTTGCATAATACAGCAAGTCTAACCCAGTATTAATTACAATCACCACAGCAAAGTCCATTATAAAATTTATTACACTAAGTAGCAGATCATCAAGTTTAAGTCAATGCAGAATTCACAGGGACTTTCACTTCAACAAAAAATAGTCGCTGGGACTTCAAAAACTTAGATTACAAGCAATAATAAAAGAAAGCTATTATACTCGAGTGGGCTCAATTCCTAGTTCATAAGAACAAAAGCTCTTAATCCAGACCAAAACTTGTTTCGGTGGGATAGTTTACAATTTACCAGGGGATAATAAAAAGTAAGCCATAATATAAATAACTCAATCAAACTCTACCAATTTCCAAGTGGTTCGCAGGTTAGGGTTGACCAGATTATGGGCCAAGGGAACATCGGTGAGGCACATTTGATAATGTTGTAAAGGTAGCACCAACTTATATGTAATAGTTAAAGTTCCAATACTGTTAATCAGGGCTGTGCTATAGAACACTTTCCAGCAGTAAAATAGAATTAAACAGGCTCAAATTACCTTTGCATATAGCTCAGCATATTTACAGAGCTCAGCGTCATCTATCAGAGCTTTATCTGATGGGAGTTTCAGCAATCCCTCTGATTCCCCTTTCAGCAATTCTCTAGTATCAACAATATATGAGTACACTTGCATATAGCTCAACATATTTACAGAACTCAGCATCATCTAACAGAGCTGTATCTGATGGGAGTTTCAGCAATCCCTCTGATACCCCTTTCAGCAATTCTCTGGTATCAACAATGAGTACACATGCATTCAGAATTTCAGACCAAAATGGGAATGAGTACAAATGCCTGACAGACATGCATGCATAATAATATGAAATTATGAAATTTTCACCATCATGTTTAAGTCTTACATGAAGTATGAGTTATCAAACTTCAGGGGTTCCTGAGTCCAAGGACCATCAAAACCAGATCTCTCTAGATGTGCTGTTCCCTATAAGACCATAAAAGATTAATACAGAATGAGCATGTGGTCTATCTAATACCAAAGTATAGTCATAAAGAGAAACAAAAGGAAGATTTACCAGCGTATGAGCCCCAGAGAGTGCAACAACATCCTTGTCAGATAACCCCATTTGATAGAAGATGTGTCACTTATAATTGGATTCCAATCGACAGCTGTGCCAGTATATTATAAGTAGGATTAGATTTTTCCAAATCACAAGGAAGTTCTCCCTGCCAAATGCTATCAAGAAGAGAAATCCGATGCAATTGGGAATCGGAATTAGAATTGGAAGCACCTGCTTTGCTAGATTTCGACGGAGGCGTTGAACTTGCCCCTCCAACAGATGCCCTCTCAGCTTGACTGTCTGCCCTCCGGTAAGTGATAGTGTAAATATCACTCCACAGCCTGCTACCATCAGTTGACATTAGATCACTGCCAGCATATCTCTCATCATCATCCTCATCCAACACAAGCTGTCTCTGAATGGCCTGATAGATGGTCAAATGCCGATTCAGCTGCTTCCCCCCAGATGTAAAGGTCAACTTGGGAGGATCGCTCGAACCACCAAAAAGAGGGCGTCCTTGTCAGTCTCTACCTCCCCTGATACTGCGGCTACCTGACCCAAGCCCAGCCATTGCTGCAGCAGCAAATGACATTGCACCTTTAGACCCATAAGAATTACTACTCCTGTCACTTGTTACTAGATCCTCTAACTGCAGCAGCTCTGCTACTAGACCCAGAAGCAGGGTTAGTCTGGCTGTCACTTGTTGCTGAAGTTAAAGTAGTATCCTCAGCAGAGTCTCCCAATTTCACATCATGTACTCGTCTGGCGTGCAGACAGGAAGAGTCATCTCTGAGAACCTGCATGGCACGTATAGATAAAAATAGTTAAAGCATGGCACACACCAACTCCTATACTGCATAATACAAGTAAAAGATTCAGTTAGCATACATCATCCTGGTCATCATCTTCTTCGTCTGAGATATCATCATCTTCAATAACCAATGCGTCATCGATCTCAGCAGGAGATGCATCCAATTCCTCAGCCTACAAATTAAAGAAACACAAATGACGTTTCAGAAAAGGGAGATTTAGGACATAACCAATCAGGACAAAGTATGCCAGCAAAAGGAAGAGAATACACGATCTAGAAAAGATAACGTACAACAGAGATTGACCAATTATCTGACATCCAATTCCCGCAAAACAAATGAAGAAATGATGTCATTGAAAAGGAACATGGAAGGGGGAGGCTAAACCACAAGGACACCCAAATGAATATAATTGACTGTTGTCTTGCATAAACATGTAGTGTAGAAGGAATATCTAAGATACCTGTCACAAAGAATTAAACTAAAAAAAAGAATCCGATACCAGTCGGTTAAAACAACAATTACGGATATTGTTTTGGTAGCAGTAACACACCTAAGAAGTAGTGTCCCCATTCACAGGTTTCATTTGAACATCTTTATCAAGAGCTGCTCTTCTGCGAGCTGCATTCCTTGTTTGAGGGCCTCTTGATTCCTCCTGAGAAGGTTTCAAAACCGCTTTACCCTTCCCTTTAGATGAGCTCGTGCTCTTCTCTTGTGAAGGTTCCCTCTTAGCAGCATCACCTATATTTATATATGTTCTGGAACGAGTTGAATGGCGACGATTGGTAGAAGCAGGATTTTAAGTAGACAGAGATGAAGCACCAGCTCCCGTAGGAGTATTTCCAGATTCAGAATTTCCAGCAGATGCAGCAGCCTTCTGACCAGAATCACTTCGCTAAATTCGAGGCCAAAGAAACTATTCAACAGCAGCTAAGCTTGCTAATGGGTCAATCAGTTCAACATTCGATGAATAATCTCGGCGAGCCTTTTCTCCTTGTGCTCGACATAGACGCAACTTAAAGGGCTAGGATAATGCACTAAGTCCAGAGGAGAGGCGTGCACTTCCAGTAGATGACCTAGATGAATGACTCAGCACAACAGGGAACCACTCTAAAGAGGACAAAGCACCTTGTAGCTTCTGAACTATGATAGTCATTGGGGCTACTCTTCCTTCATCAATACTCAAAGGAAGAGCAACAGCAACAAATGACTTAAACCTCTTGAGGGCTTATTGACGAAGCTTAGGCAAATTAGCTTCTGAAATTCTCTCCTTCGAGAAGTGGTCACAAGAAAAATAGTTCAGCAAAGCTGCGACAACACCGCTACCTACGAACTCAAAGGTAGACACACCATCCCCTTTGCTTAGTTCGGCTACCATCTCGGCTACCACACCAATCAAATACTCTTCCTTATTTGCATAACTATCAACTAAGCGAGACCCAGAAGCTTTTGATTTTCCCTTTGCTTTTGTTTTTGGGTCATCTACACCGGCATTCAACTTCACACACAGATTTTTTAAATGTAATAGATCATCGGTGACACCAACTTCACCCGCCCCAGGGTCTGAAGGGAAGTACTTGTCCTTAAACGCTTTTGCACATGTACTCACAGCTACACGAAGGCTGGAGTTGACAGTTGGGATCTCCACTGAACTTGGAGGCAAACCAACAGTTACCGAAGCAGGAATCTTCGATTCTTCCAATGAATTTCCATCTGGATTTGAGTTACTGTTGCGACGTCTATAACGCCTAGAACGTGATGATCCCGGCACAGAATCATTGTCCTTTTCAGCAGAAGAGACTTGTGAAGTAACTGAATTCGGAGTACCAGCTAAAATAAGTTGGTCAACAGCATGAACCACACCTTCTCTGACAAACACCTTGGAGAAAGTCTTGGGAAGCTTCTCCATGAGTATCTCGGCAATTTGGAGAGCAGGAACCAAGACATGCGGATCTTTCCATGCTAAAACACCGGCTAAGAAACTAATGAATCCATTAAAAACAGAAAAATTAGTAGCTGTAAGTCTAAAATAACCCAGTATCAGCATATCAAGAGATATATGGATAACATATAAGATTACCTTGCAATATTTGTCATACTTAACAAAGACTCGATCATCTCTGCAGGGCTGAAGTACATTAACTTCCCGATGACCGATAGACATTTGTGGCGAACAGGGCCATTTACACTAGAGCCATAAATCTGCTCGACAGATGTCCACACATCATTTACCATCTATATCAATTAATAAACTAGACATTAGCTTTGAAAATAAACCAACCTGTATTAAAACAGGAAGGAGATCCATTCCAAATTGCTGAAGAAGACCAGGCTGTTCGTTCAATAATTTCTCACGAGCTGAAACCTCAGGAGCGCTTCCACTGGTATCTTCTGGCTTCCCAGAACTACTACCAGATGACTTTTTCACAATAGGTCCCTTCATAAACAAATTGAAACTGGACGGCATAGAGATGGTTCCTTGTGGAAGTGGAGGAAGCAGCTCATTTGCAAGCTTGACAATCTCAAAAATCTAGGCGGTAAGGAGAAAAAAGAAAAAATGTCAATGATAGATAAGTTGCAATATCTGATGACATGCCTAACACATAGAAGGAATGAAGCGCAACCAAATTATACATGTATTAAAACCAAGCCACTATTAAGACCAAACAACAAACTTTAATAGTGGAGACGAAATCAGACACCTCATAATTCACAATTTCAAATCACATAAAACCCTATGACATTCTATTTTGCTGCTTTCAGTTGTCCACAAAACTAAGACATACAATCGCTAGACCACAAGCTCTCATTCAAGTATAAACTGACGTGGAACAAATGGAATAAATATCTAAACAGGAATAAACCAGTAGGGGTCTGGGAATCACAGCTAGAGAAAAAATATAAAAAGTTCCTAATTCAAAACAGTTTTTGCATCAAACCAAAGTGGTTTGAGCCATTTATTGAAAGCAGAGTGAAGTTAATACCTTGAACTCAAATCTGTTACACTTAATACCTACTTACCTAGAACTTCATAGCATGGAGATATTTAAAAGACAATAACCTGGAAAAAAAATGTGTAACTGCATTTACATACTAGTTCTTAGTAATTAGATGAACTTATTTTAATATAATATGAAGTATGCTCCCAAAGTAATTGCAGAAGCAAACCACTCATATTATTACTTAATGTGGATCAAGATGTCCAGGACATAGGGGTTGGCAATAAACTTTTGGTGACGGCAAAAAACTAGTTTACACAATCAAAAAGCAAAACTACCCCCCAATTCCAAATATTAACTTATACAAGAAAGACAATAAAATGTAAAATATCTGAAAAACTTCACTCTGCCCATGCAAAAACCATTTTGTTTAACTCACTTACATGTAGTCACACACATACAATTATTGGCTTTCATGTGCGCACAATTCTTGTTATAGGTATATACATATATATAAATATACACACAACCACATATGATTATCTCTGAAAAACTTCACTCATGAACGAAAGGTCTACAAGAGTTTGACGCGGATCTAGAAGTAGGCTATGTTACAACACTGTTCTTCCGCTCTCTAGGACAACAAACTGATCTTTGAGAAAGATCTAGAAAAGAAAGCCGATACAGGAAACAGATCCTATTCAATCCAACTCAAACGCACCCAATTCCTACAAAATTTGGCATGGATCTAGATGAGCACTAGGTTACGACCTTGTTGATATGCTCTCTAGGACAACGAACTGCTCTTGACGAGAAAGAACTAGAAAAGGAAATCCATAAATTACTTATATAATATATATCTGAGAATCTCTGATCATGCATAAAGAACTGCTTTTGCATGAGATATAACCATCAACTATAAACTAGATAAGCTGAATTTCATATTAGAAGAAAATTCACCAAAAGCACTGTAAACACAACCTTTTTCAATCCAACTCAAGAGTCAAAACCAAGAGATTACTACAACATAAGTTCAGAGAGACAAAATAAAGACATTTAAGTTTCAGATCTAGTCAATAATATGAATTGTGAGGTACGATATTTAGTATTGATATTGTAACACTGATTAAAACAATGGAAGAATGTCAGTCTGACAACTACTATTTACCGTTAATGGGGTTAATTAGGAGCTAAGAATACAGTTTTTTGGGGCGCCTTTACTGGAACACATACTTCTCAATCAACATATGCATTTGAAATAGGTAGACGGAGAACCTAGAATTTAACTTAAAAGGAAGCAAGAATCACCTGTTCTACTGTAGTGTTGGAAGAACTGCCTGAACCCGAAAGTACATCTTTGAGAATGCCACTTATCCCTGGAGAAAGCAGAGTTTTAGCTCCTAATGGAGAACCACTTGCGCAGGTTGAAAGTAGCCGGATTAAGCCCTGGATGGTTTGCAAGTCAAAATTGAAACCCTCATACACGTATCATGCATGTGTACTGTGTTTATCCAAATTTCAAAAGAAAATGCAAACAAACAAATTAGACATACCGTATAAGTAGGTGTACTGAGAGATGACTGCCCACCTCCAGAATTGCTGGTTGAAATAAGGGATGCAGATTGAGCAACTAGTCCATGGTTGCATAGTTTGTCAAGTTTGTCAGGCGATGATGCAAATGATTCAGCAATTCGAGTCAGACATACAGAAGCATGCTCCAAAACCTACAGCGATAACATGCGCACATCCTCAATGGAGAGAAAAGGGGAAAAAAAAAAAAAGTTTACTCGTGATGGCTGTTAACGCTGAAACTCAGAAACGTAGAAATACCTTAGCATCATGATATTGCAGAAGATTTGTCAGTAATGGGACAGCTTCCATCACAAAGTCAGCTGCATCTGAAGGAAGTTTCTTGCACATATTCACAGCAGTTGATAATGCCACACGCTGAAACATAGATACAGTTAATGAAGATCCCAAGTGAATAGATGACTTCCTTTCAGCTTCCAAAAAACAGTTGCAAAATAATATAAATGGATTACCTGGACTCCTGTGGAAAAGAAATCCAGATAAGAAAGCACTGCCATATGAGCACCAGTTCGTAGACAGGCAGTTGGGTGTTCCTGAGATATTTTCTTCAGAGCTTGCAGTGACTGTTCACATCATAATAACTCACAAATATCAGAATGCAGGATTCCAGAGGTACATCTCAAAAAAAAATTTAAGACTGCCTATTGCTTCAAAGAAAGTAGCATTTAGCACAATAAGTAGTACTGAATCGTCTCAGTTTATATCATTATTTGCAAAAGACAATAGAAACCAAAATATAAGACAAGAACCAATTTCTTACCATTTTGAATGCCACATTATTATTGTTATTATTTTGGTCACTTCCAGTAACCGTCAAAGAAGCCTCTCCACCCAGATGATTCAAACATCTTTAGTTCATTTTCAGAGTCTTTTTGTTGCCTCTCATAATCAGACCCTGCACCCTCTGTCTTCTCCTCCTCTCTCTTCTCCTCATTTGAATTACTGGTGGTACCCGAACTGGAAGGCACACAGATCCCTGAGCGCACAGGTGGGTGAAGACTAAACAAGCCGACCATATTCCAAACCAGTCCCACCAAAGTACAGTAGTCCTCAAGGCCCAGACGAAAAGGCCAATTTTGCAGAAGTGGAATATGCACTAGACCAGTAGTCGAACTCACATACTGTGAATCTTCTCTGATGCAGGACTTGGTTCGATCCCATAGAATATAAACCTGTGGTGCTTGATGTGGATACCCGGCCAACTGTATTTGGATCTGGACCTTGTAATTCTTACCATGATAGGTAATGGGAATATAACCCGTGATCAAAGGAATGGGAGTGCTCACATTAGTCTCACATAGCTGAACCCTAAACTCGGGAAAATCAGAAAGAAGGTTCTTGAGGGCTTTTCGGAGGTGCTTATCAGTGATTCCTTCGGGTATCTTAGTAGAGGAGACAGAGGGAGGCAACTTATTGTTGCGGCGCTTTATGAAGGGAGGCCATGAACCAAAAGCACCAACTAGCTCAACAATTAGGATGGATAAAGTGGAGTGATTTTTCCATCGCTGAAGGTAAGGAATGTCGACCTTGCCACAAGGTCTAACCCACTGATGATTTGCTTCCAACACCTCATCATATTTGGCAAGCAGGTAGATATCCGGAGGTGCTCTCGGAAAATCAGGGGTCAACCACCCTACAATGGCCAAATTATGCTTTTTCCTAGACTCAATCAAACCAGAAAACCCGATCAATGTCTTGCTGGATCCATCCTTGTAGCTAAACTGGGAAATTCCAAGGTGAAAATGATATAATCCCAGAGACGATAATTGATTCTCAACCGCGGACAAATCAGAATATGGCAGCCCTGCATTGTTAGCAAGCAGATCACGGATAGCCGTAGCCCACTCCATTTTATTTTACTGTTTGAGAACGACAAAATAATCACAAGTTATTGAGACATTCCCAAAAAATTCAACATCAACAATTCAAGTATTCAACATCCAAGAATTCAAGATCAAAACATCAGAACCAACAAGATCAAATGGAGAATTCGAAATCGAACCCAAATACCCAATTTACATATCACCAAAAATCAGAATTCAGAAACTCAGATTAAGAAGAAGAGAAGAAGAGGAGGAGCCGATGACGGAGAGAGAGATACCCAATTTGCTAAATTGCTAGTTGCAGGTTGCTGCTGGAGGTGGAGGCGTGGAGTTCGGCGGTGGGGGCTGGGTAGGGCTTGAAAGGCTGGAGGTGGAGCTCGCCGGTGGGGGCTGGGTAAACAGTAAACGAATATGATAGAATGCAGCTGCAAGTTCACTACTATAAAACTCAATTACTTGGCCTGCTCCTCCCTCAACTCCGGCTAGAAATTTCCAATTTTAAAAGTGGAGGTTTCAGAATCTGGGTTTAAGGTAGGGGTTTCGCTCGGCTCTCGGACTAGGGTTGGCAACGGCAGAGGTTGAAGCTCAGGTTTGAGAGAGTGAGAGGCCTATACCATAATCAAAATGCACTGAATTTGGATCCGATCCCCAATATTGGGCCTCATCCTGTTTTATTGGGCCTTAATTTAACTATTTTCACACCTTTTTTTTAAATTTTTTTTGGTTACAGAGGGACCGAAAACGGCCCAAAACGAAAAGAACAAAACTAAGGCCTAGTTTGGCATTGTTTCCTAGGGTGCTTTTGGGGCTGTTTCTGCTTTTGGACCAAGAGCATGGTGTTTGGTAAAATATCTGAAAGCTGCTTTTGGTTGAAATGGCTTCTCTGTAAAGCCGAAATTGGGAAGCTACAAATTGTAGCTTTGAGAAGCTGCTTTGGGAAAACACGGAGGAGCAACAGTGCAGAGTTTAATGAAACTTGACTTCCTGCCAATTCTGTCCTCCTCCTTTTCTGATAATTACATTGAAACAACAAAAACCTATCTTTTCTCCATCTCTTTGCCGTCATTATCATTATCATTCCACATCTCCTCCTTCCTCTTCTTCAATTCGTGGATTCTCGCCGGCCTTACCTCCTTCAATTCGTGGGTTCCATCTGTTTGCCGTCATTATCATTATTATTCCACATCTCCTCCTTCCTCTTCTTCAATTCGTGGATTCTCGCTACAATTTGGGTCATTTGGGTTATGCTTCTTCTCTGAAGATAATCTATCAAACGGAACCCAATTCCTCTAATTCCTCCATAGCTGCACAAAAAGGAGTAAGGTATGTGAGCTTCACTCAGTCAGATTTCCAAAACCCAAAGTTTGCTTGACTGCTTCTCTTTACTTTTTATTTCGAGAAATTGATCAGATTTCATTGAATTGTTATATAGGAGAATTCTTGTACATCTCAACATTGGATAATTCGATCCTCATCGAACTTCTCCTCCGTCTCTCTCTGCTGTCACTAAAAGGTTCAATCTTGCTCTCTTTACCTTACTCTTTCAGATTCAGTCTTTTTTTCATTCGTACCCATGTAATTGGTATTCTTCTGTGAGTTTGGTTTGTGCTTTTAAGATAGATTGAAGCTTGTGTCTTGCTTAATTTGGGATACAAAGCTGAAAGTTTTAATTTTTGTGAAGTATAATTGTCTTGCTTAAGATAGAGATTGGAATGAGGAGAAATTTAATTTTGGTGGATGAACTCTGTTATTCTTATTGTTGATTCTACCTGAATTATCAGGTGGGTTTGATTTGGTTTACTTAACTATGAATAATGGCAATTGGGATGTGAAGCTTTGACAGTTGAAGCTTTCTGGGTTTCTTAAAAAATGGTGGGGAAGATACTTTTCTACTTCTTGTTTGCCATGTGTGTATGTCATGATATCACATTAGTTAACGTTATGATTGAAAATCTTCCTAGGTTAAATAATGCAAGTCTGCAACCCTCCCCATTATTTGTATACTACCTGTCTTAGAAACTCAGTTCACATGGTTTCAGCTTTAGAAACTCAGTTCATATGTTAACTGGAAGTAGGTGAACCTCATAATTAAATGACAGCTAGGTGTTGAAGCGGGACGATGTGTTCATGCTTAGAATGAAGCCATTTGTTTGTATTCGTCACTTGCCCTTTTTTCATTGTTTTTGAGGCTGCTGTATTCTCATGTTTGGAATTGGGGTTTGAAAGTTTCAATTGAAAAAGGAATCCAGTGGTAGGTAGATTTTGGTTTAACTTAGTTAAGGGATGGAAAAAGCTCTTTGAGGAGCCCAAGCTAAGCCTTAGAAGTTTTGTAAGTTACTAATTTTGATACACATAGCCTAAAGAGTCAAGTTTTTGTTACAATTAAGAGTCGAGATTTATGTTAATTTGCAGAAATTTGGAGAAGAACAACTTCACTGGTTTAGTTCCATCAAGACTCATTGAGAGAAGGAACAGCGGCTCACTACTGTTAAGGTGTGCTTTTATACATATGAAACCATAAACCTTCAATTTGTCCATCAATCACTTCAAAACCATGTCACAACTTATCGATATCTTAGCATAGAGATGCCACAAACTCTTCATTTCTGTTATCACTTTTGTTTATTCGTGTGAAACACAAAATGTTTAGATATTTCCATTGAAACTGGATTACATGCATCCTTGTATTACATAGGCATTTATATTTTTAAGAACATGCAATAACTGGACAATTAATAATTGCCATCATCCTTTTGATGTCAGTTTGTGTGAAAATCCATATCTATCCATACAAGTTTCTTGCAAGAAGAAGAAGAAGAAGTCCTAGTCGTAGTGTTGACAATTATCCATTGAAGTTTTTGTTTCCCTTTTGTTGCCATTAGGCTTAAGACTCCACTTATAGATGTTTTTCTTTATTAGAAGAGAAAATCAAAAGGGCTTCATGAATGTAGCTCATTAAACTTGTAATAATGATCCTAGGAGACCTCATACATTATTGTATAAATAAAGCAATCTGAAGTGCTGTGGTAACTGTAACGATCCCTTTTGTGTGTAGAGATCCAGAATTCTATTCAGAGCTGGTCATTGGAGTCAGAGGATCGACGCTTTACATACTCAGAGCTTGTGAAGATAACTAATAATTTTGCATCAATCATCGGAAGAGGCGGATTCGGAAGTCTACCATGGCACTCTGAAAAATGATATTCAAGTCGCTGTGAAGTTACTGACTTCTTCTTCCAGGCAAGGCTCAAAAGAATTTCAAAATGAGGTAGCTAGACATGCATGTTACTGTAAATTTATAATAATACATGAAGAGTTCTCAACTAATGTCTTAATGATCTAGATGTTCAAAACATAATGATAATATATGCACTAGTATATGTGCATTGCAGCCATATTGCTAACTGTCGTGGCCATAACGAATTGCAGGTTAAACTATTGATGACAGCTCATCATCGAAACTTGGTTTCTCTCATTGGTTACTGCGATGAAGGTGACACTATGGCACTTGTTTTTGAGTATGTAGCCAATGGAAATTTGCAGCAACATTTATCAGGTGATAATTAATGATCATTAAGATGAGTTGGTTAATTAGATTGACGTACTATGTGCGTATCTAGTGTACTTCATTAATCCAGGATCATCTTAAGAAAAATAGTTGAATTCTATAACCTGTAACTAGTGCATGACCATATCTAACCAATCTTTGGAGCAGATATAACAAAGTTTTGACTTGGAAGGAAAGACTTCAAATTGCTGTGGATGCAGCACGAGGTTAACACTTAATTGCAATTAAATTTTAATAAAAGCATCAACGTAAGAACTAATTAAGTCGATCATCATCAGTTACCATAGTTGAAATGTCATTTTGCAGGGTTGGATTATCTACATAATGGTTGCAAGCCACCTATAGTCCATAGAGATCTGAAGGCTTCCAATATCTTGTTAAATGAAAAGTTGCAAGCCAAGATAGCTGATTTTGGTCTTTCTAAAGTTCTTGCAACGGAAAGCGCCACTCATATATCAACTGATGCCAAAGGAACATCCGTAGATTTTCTGATTTTATTTTTCTAAACTAGGATTATTCTCTATTTATTTGTATTATTCTTTCGCAGGTGCCATACTAAGCTTTAATATACCACTTCAATTTAATCAGATGTCGTCACTGTTAGAGGATAAGTTTGTGGATATGTATATTTGTACTTTGTTGTAGAATAAGAGAATTTGAGAGATGAAGCTTATAGTCAAACATCTCTTTTGTGCATTGTTCTGTAGTTTTGCTATTATACTTCTAGTTCATGCACAATTTGATCAATCAGGTATTTTTTTGATTGATTATCTAAAACTTGAAATATTGAACTTGATGATTAATGTTAGCCAACTTGATGATGGCGTATCCTTGAAATGGAGTATGGAAAAAGAAATGAAGTATTTTACGTGATATGCCACATTTTCCTTATGAAAAACAAGTGAAGATAGTTATTGCTACTATGGCTTTTCATAATTACATAAGAAGATATGCTCAACGAGATATTGATTTTGATGAAAGTGGAAATTACTCAAGTGAAGAGACTAGTGAAGAGATGGAGGATAATGAACATGATGGAGATGGTCTAGGAAGACAAGAAATGGAGGTGTTAAGAAATGCAATTGCACAAAGTCTAATGAATGCATCTATTTATCATTTAGTTGCAAATTTCAAGTGACTTTAATATATTTTGTCTAATGGTTCCATTGAACTATGGTCGGAAAATTAATCCAAATATTCTAGATGAGATTTTGTGTAATAGTAAAACATAATATGCATATTGAAGGGTTTAAAGTAAATTTTTTATTCGGTCTAACCAAGGGTACAAGAATAATACATGAGAATTTTTTTTAAATTTGGTATGGTTACATAATCAAAAAACAAAATTAAGTATTTTAGTAGCATATCTTAGCATGTATGACCATTTTGGTAATTATACCCAGCCAAAACACTTTTGCCTTGCAACTTACCAAACACCTATAAATTGCTTTTGGACCTCACATCACTTTTAAAAACAGTTTACCAAACATCTCAGCTGCTTCTCCTCACAGCAAGTTCGGAAGTGCTTCCTCTCACAGCAAGTTCGGAAGTGCTTCCCCTCACAACACAGCAATCCCAAACTAAGCCTAAAACAACTTAGCTGGCAAGCCTCACACTAGGCCTAATACTTGTTCTGCGCATTCTTACAGTATTATCACTACTAGAAATTTCCCCATTCCACACTGACTTCAATTAGTCCCTATTGGGACAAAGCTCACTGATAACAGTTGCTAATGGAATTAGCCACCATGCAGCCACTATTGAGGAATCAGTCCCCTCTATAGCAGGTGCCATTGGGGCAATAGACATTGATAAAACAACAGTGTAATCACTTCATCCAAGATAAAGTCAGCATCTAAATTCACACTGATATTAGTGGCTTTGGAATGCCACTGATATCAGTGGCAAATTTATGAGGTTATATTAAAAAAATAAGGTGCCATTTGGCACCATTACATTCTTGTATTGTACTTTATAATGTATTTTAAATTGTATAATACAATAAATGTATAATCAAACTATACATTCTTGTACTGTACTTGGCACCATTACATCAATATATAAACATCAAGACTTCATCCCACAGCTGCAACTCTTCTTTTGATACGGACAACCTGCACAATATATCAGGTTAATTAGTTTAGTTCTTATTCTAAAAATTCATAGAACACATTGAAACAGAAAGGCAGTTCAACCGAAACAAAAACAATCAGAATAACAATGAAAACTTTCACTTACAATTGTACTGAACTGAAATCAAACCAAAACAAGACAAGTCCAACAACAGGAATACTTTGCTGGACTGTAAGACTGCTAGCACAACGAACCATTGTTACTTATCCATAGAAACATATAATGAGAGACTCTATCAAACTACATGTCATCTGGTTCAGTGCATATCTATTTACCAATTCTGTGTTCATGTGTCTGTGTGTGAACATGTTTGCATGAACCATTGTTGTAACACACACACTTACTTTTTATACCTGGTTAACAGCAGAGTAAGCCACAACAAAGGTCAAGATATCTGTTCTCCTCGGGATCCCATATGCATGATCCCTTCGCTTTAGAGTTTAGAGAATACAATTAGAATCGAGTGGTAACTGCAAATTGCACCAGCAGATTTTCTTAAAACCATATCACTACACTAACCCAAGATATTAACACATGTAAACGGTAAATGCAAAACCTCATAACACTGACAAGAATCTCATACTAGTATCCTCATTTCTACAGTGTGTTCCATGATTGTCACAATTAATGACACTCCACGTATACATAATTGAACAAAAAGATTAAGAAAATAAGGAAATTACTCGCGCAAATATCCTCACTTCATCAATTTATTCCATGATTCTCACAATTAATGACAGTGCAAATTAAAACTTGAACAAAAACATCAAGAAAGCCATAAACTTACTCATAATAAACTCAAAACAATATGATAGTCAAACAAAACCATTAGGCAAATAATATTAAGAAAGTCAGCATTATGTCCACAAGCTCTACTAACTGGGTTACTAAAAGGCAGACTCTTCAAGTACTAGAAACAGATATATGAACCCTACTGTTACAATACTTTTCTTTATGTTATTTGCTTTAATTTGACAAACTTACATGAAAAACGTACTAGGATGTGCCACATGTGTGATAGGATTGATCATATGCGTCGCAGAGAGGCCAATCTCTTCTCAAGATCCTCAACATCAGGAGATTCAGAACTGCATACAGTTGAAATAGATTTGTTAGAACCAATACAGTAGAAACCAGACGTGAGGCAAGAAAAAAGTCCATATATAAACTAAAGATGTTCTTTGTGGAACTATGTTCGTTAGTAGTCAAGCATAGATTTCTCATTACTTATTCCTTGATATTTTTCATGTAGTATTAATAATACACAATAAACAATGAAATTGAAGCTTTGTCAAATCAAATGCAGGTGATATAAATCGTAAAAAGCTTACAGATGAAAAAAGTAAAAAAAACAACACACACAGCTCAGATATTGAGGTTACCCATGGGGGAAGACTTGTTGATAAATAGTTGTAAGACAAATCCTTGCACATAAAAGTCCAGATTGAGAAGGGGGCAAGCACATGAATATTAAACAACATACCCTCCAACCCACAACAAAATCCTACACAAACAAACATCCATCAAGCGAAACATTCAAGATCTGCAACAATCAAGCCTAAAGATCGAAACTTTAAAAACATAAGAGAAGAGAAACAAGAAAGTTACCGCGAGCACCCCAAGCTCTAGGCTCAGGCCAACTCCCCTGCTCCATCGAACGCCTTTGATGCCTCGTAGATCCAAATCTACGTCGTGGTCGGAGAATGCTACAACAGATCTGCCACTCCCTAAGCCAACCTCGAATCACCAAAGTCTCGAGGTTGGTTTAGCCCAAAAATAACATGGCTTTTGAAACTCTTATCCTGGAAATCGAGCGATTCTGGAGTAACACTCACAAAATTAGATGATAACGAGAGAGAGAGAGAGAGACGGGAAGGGAGGGGGAGGCGAGAGAGAGAGAGAGAGACGGGAAATGAGGGGGAGGCGAGAGAGAGAGAGAGAGGCAGAGAGCAGGCTAGGGTTTTTAGTCAAAGCAAGTGAATATATACCAAAGAGGAGAGGTTTGCTGCTCGGCACCACACCATAAGAGTTCTTAAGAACTCAGCCCAAACATAGGAACCCGGGAGCCCACTCATACTATTATAATAATGCATTTGGCACTGTTTCAAGCTGGGTAATTCGGACTTTTCAAGCTGGGTCACTGTATTTAAGAGCAAATTTGGCACTGATGTTGGTGTTAAAAGGCAATAGCCACTGACGTACAGTGGAAGAACAAAATAAGTCACCGAAGCAATTTAACAGTGTGATACTGTTTCAAAATGCCACTGATAAATTATGGTGGCTAAAAAAGGGGGGCTATTGGGGAAATTTCTAGTAGTGTATCAAGGTCTTCAAAGTAGGCCTGAGAAACATGAATTGGAGGACAATCAAATTCCACAACTCCATAGGCATGAGTAATGTTATTTTTAGCAAGGCAGTCAGCAACCATGTTGCATTCCCTATAAATGTGTCTTAGAGAAAAAGATTGAAACTTATCAATAAGATTTCTGCAGCAACTGATGAGAGAGCCAAGAGGATGGAGAGAGACATCAGTGTTCTTAATGAGCCTCACAAGAATGGCAGAGTCAGATTCAACTTCAATTTGATTGATATGGCACCCAAGACCATGTAGAAGACCCCAAGCTTCCGCATCAAGAATCTCACCAATTCCCAAGTTTACCTGAAACCCTTTGATCCAATTGTCATTAGAGCATCTAATGACACCACCAGCACCAATTTTTCCTGATGGACCATGTCTAGTTCCATCCACATTCAATTTAAAAATCCCAGCATGAGGCTTCAACCAACTCAGCAAATTCAAGCAATAATTTCTATCCACATTAACTTTAGCTTGAGCAGTGATCCATTCGGTAATAGCAGAGATAACAAGCATACCAGGATTTCTAGGCCTTTGAAAAGAAACATAAAAAACACACTTGTTTCTCCATTTCCAAATGAACCAGCAGATGAAAACAAAGAAAGAACACCATTGAATATCAACGCTAGTTTCAACAGTACAATGCAGGTGAGCCATTAGCCAAGCATTCCAATCCAAGTTAGAGGTATGAATAGCAGAGTTAGGTAAAGTGAAAGAATTCCAAATATTTTGAACACAAGGGCAGTCTCTAAAGAGATGAACACGAGATTCACTAGCAGAATGACAAAGAGAACAAGAGTCATCAGAAGAAAAGTGCCTTCTGACCCTTTGAACATTAGTAAGTAACTTACCATGGCAAAGCACCCAATTAAAGGTTTTAAGTTTGGGAGGTATGTGCATTTTCCATATGAATTTCCAAGGAGAATGATGCTGATCATAAGTATCAAAGAAAATGCTGTGCGCAGATTTGACATAAAAGTCGCCATTAGAAGTGTAGTTCCATATCTGGATATCTTCTCCGCATCCATCAAAGCCCGGAGGAGTATGCAGAATTCGACTAACAATATCATCAGGGAAATAAGAACATAACAATTAAGTTGATGTTCCAGCCATTCTCATTCCAAAAAGAGCAAATTGTAGCATTTATATCAATTTCAACATCATGATGAATATAATTAATAAGAGCAAGAGGAAGCAGCCAAATATCAATCCAAAATTTAATTCTCTTACCATCTCCAACTCTCCAAGTAAGCCCTTGTTTTAAAAGACTCGCACCATAAACAACACTTTGCCAAGTACTAGAACAGTCTTTAGGAATTTGATAATTAGCATAAAAAAGATTGTCATGAGACAAGTACTTATTCTTATAAACAGTAGCCCACAATCCAGAATCATTTTGGAAAAGCCTCCAGCCAGCTTTGGCTAACATAGCCTGATTCATCTCATAAGATTTCTTAATACCCAGACCTCCCAGGGATTTAGCCAAACACAAAGTATCTCAATTTATCAAATGAACTCGCCTTTTATCCTCATTATCTCCCTAAAGAAATTTCTATTTAACTTGTCCGAGCTATCACATATAGAAGTATGGAGTTTAGCTGTTTGCATGGCATAACTTGGAATAGCAACAGTCACAGAATGGATCAAAGTTAGTCTTCCAGCCATGCTTAGGACCTTACTCTTCCATCCTGAAAGTCTACTTTGAACCTTGTCCAAAATACTAATATATGTGTACATATTTACCCTAGAGTGGATGAGGGGCATGCCTAAGTACTTTCCCAAATCAGTGGTAAGAGGGGAGCCACATATATTGCTAATATCACCAGCCAATTCACCATTAGTATTCGGAGAACAAAAAATTAAAGATTTTTCATAGCTGACAGCTTGACCAGATAAGGAGCAGAATATATCAAGGCATTGTTTTAAGATACAAGCTTGATCGTGAGTAGCTTCTGCAAAAAGCATAAGATCATCTGCAAAGAAGAGATGAGAAACTTTAGGGCCAGATTGAGAAGTTCTCACAGCTTTCCAGGCCCCGATATCCACATCAGATTGGATTAGGTGAGCCAATTTTTCCATACAGAGGACAAAAATCTAAGGAGATAGGGGATCACCTTAACGACTACCTCTATGAGCTTGAAAAGAATCAGTAAGTTCTCCATTGAAGCATATCTGAAAACTAGTGGAGGATATACAACTCATGATATGGCGATGCTTGCGTTCCACTACCCCATTTTGTTGGGGCGTATAAACACAAGAATGTTGGAAAAGAACTCCATTATCTTTGAAAAAATTTTGAAGAGAAAGGAACTCAGCCCCATTATCACTACGAAAACTTTTTATCTGAGATGAGAATTGATTAGATGCGAAAGCAAAAAACTGTTTTACTAAAGACTGAGTCTCATGTTTATGTTGCATTAAGAAAACCCAAGTAAAACGAGAATAATCATCCACAATAGTAAGAAAATAATGGGCACCAGAAAGAGAAGAATGTTTATAAGGACCCCAAATATCACAATAAATAAGATCAAAAGGTTTAACAGATGAGATAGAACTTGTACCAAAAGAAAGACGACTCTGCTTTGCTAATGGATAGACATTGCAAGCATGATTAGAATTAAGAGAAATATTTAAAAAATGTTTAGCAATATAATCTAGAGGAGGAGACGAAACATGGCCCAAACGACGATGCCAAAGATTGGTAGAGGACATGGTGAGGTGACAAGCAGGTTGAATCGGTGATGAGTGATGTGATTTGGACATGGTTTTCTCCGTCGCTAATGCCATCAAATAGTAGAGACAGTCACGTTGCTTACCCAAACCAATCATCCTCCTCGAAACCAGATCCTGCAAAATACACCAATATGGGAAAAATGTCACTGAACAATTCAAGCCCCTTGTCAGACGACTGACCGATAACAAATCAACTTTGAATGTAGGCACACACAATACATCACGCAGGTAATACACAGAGTTCAGAGGCAATGATCCTTTTGTAACAATATTAGCCTTCTCTCCACTAGGTAATAACACAGGAGGCAATGAACAATTTTTACTTTTATGCAAAAATAATTTAGGAGATGAAGAGATGTGATCCGTCGCCCTGCTGTCAATGATCCAGTTGCGGGAAGAGATCTTAGATAAACCTGGTTGAGTTACAGCAGCATTGACTTGTGAATTAGAGCACTGTGGTCGACCTTGGAATGAACCTACTCGACGCTTATCTTGATCAAAAGGTCGAGCATCAGGAAAATTGTTGTAGACGCGATCTGAAGAATAGGATTGATTGGGCTTGCTGCTCCTAACAGCCATGTTAGTTGAATGTTATTGAGGACTAGAAGGATCATCAGATACTTTGCGATTCAAAAAAGCCAAAACTTGTTGAAGTTGTTGCTTGGAGAGAGGACTGCTGCAACAGGAGGAACCGTTTTGCCGATTAGATTGATTTGGTCGATTATGTTGATTGAACACTATCACCAAGGCCGGATGATCAGAATGATCAATGAAAAATGATTTGAAAGTTTGATTTCCCATGGAGACGTGATCGAGGATTGTTGTACGAGATATAGAGTACAACATAATGAGAAGAAAATTAGTTGCACGAGAGATAAGATGCAGCGGCTATGGAGTCAGGATTATAGTCCTGCTCTGATACCATGAAAAAAAGAATATTGGTTGAAGATAATTTTCATTGATACGTACAAAGGAAGTTTATACAAGAGATGTCTTAGCTTGCAAGACTACAATTACTACAATCTAGGAATTAATACAGAAAAAAGAATCCTATTTAATCTCCTAAAGTAATTACAATTATATTACACGATACTTTCCTACATAACCGGATTTCTTACTTTATTTAGTTTTCTTTTGCGATTACATAGTATTGGGGAATGGGGAGACAATTGCACATTGCAGGCGGCTGCTGATGCGGTATGAGGCACAGTTTTGTGCTACATTTTCCAGTATATGGTTGTATTTATTACCTGACTCTACTGGCTCAGTTGTTGAATAATATGTCTATGATTTTACTTCAGTTTGGTGCTACGATATACGTATTCTCAGTTGCTTACCCTGATGGTGTAATTGTTATTCCTCCCTCATCAAGGTCCACTAGAGGTATCAAATTTATTATCTCCTTGTGCAGTGTTACATAAGCCATTGGGCTGAGGTACATTACAATTCAGTATATCACAAGGTTGATTGAAGGTACATACTAGATAGCATTTTCTACATGTTCTTTGTTGGCACTTTGTATCCGCCAAATTAGATACTATGTGTTGTTCACATATAATAACTGCATAGTCAATGTCAGCTTTCAAAACGAGAGAAGAGTAAGCCAATGCAATAGAAATGAATTGCATGCAAGTGATCAACATATTTGATCTCGATGTTATATTGTTAATCATTCATTTGACTTAATTTATGGTTATAATGAGTGTTTTGCATTTTCACATGTAACCCAAGTTGTCAGTCGCATGGTTGTCAGACTGCAGTTCTTGCTGCTTGCCTATGTGTCCTGAAAATTCAACATCTGTCCCAGAAAATTTTCTGACTCCTATTGTGTTTTCTTTTGTTTGTTTTATTTTTCTTTTCTATTGGCGAAAGTAATTTGCTTTTTAACGAATAAATTATATGAGATGTTAAAATAGAACTGAAAGAGTCCCAACTCCCAAAAGCCCTTTGCTCTTGCTTTCTGCCCTTAGTGACTCACCACACCCATATATCCTTTCTTGAGATCCTGGACTTCTTTCTGTTGCTCCACTATTACTAATCATCAGCAAATCCACTGCTGGGTGCAAGTCAGAGTGCTTCATAGAGTTGGGTGAAGTAGGTGCCTCCAAATTGGGATAGGATTTATCTTAGCTTGAGGGTTGGGTTGATTCTGAAAGCTTTGAGTTCAAAAGGAGATGCAGTATTTGCTTGTTCTAATATCTTTGTCATCATATGCTAACATCCGATCATCAAACAGAGGGTAGTTAAAATGGAAAGGATTTGGGGGAATAGAAGCTTGTTACGTTTTGGATTCATAAATTATTTTTGAACATGTTTGAGATTTTTATATTGAAAACCAATCCTTTTCCAAAAGGAAAAATGAAATTAATTTTCATTTGTGGAACAGATGTTGAATTTTGTAGAGGTCAAATCGGCATCTAAGCAGCAACAGCTGCACGCAGCACGTGTTGGCCATGATTACTGAACATGGTTTTCTTCAGTTATTACATTGTCTAATCTTATTCCACTCATTTGTTTTCTGTTAACATTTTGGGAACTGAAAATCGCACTCCTTTTAAATTGTTTAATATTATTTTATTTAGTGCTCTTATTTCTCTTTCACAATTACCCTCACTTCCTTAGTTGTCTTCCCATCACACCAACCAAAAAGAACTTTTTGTCTCTCACGATTCTTGCAAATTAGAAAGAGATAGGATGATCCAAAGTACCCTTTAGGGCTTTAGGCCCTTTTGGCTACAGCCATGCAAAAAGGAACAATTTTCTCTAACAAATTAATTTGTTTGAAATGTAAATTCGATTTTAAATTGAGAGAAGATGGTTTTAGGGGTTCACTTTCTAGAAATTGAAAATTTTGATATTGGTCACAAACGCTAGAAATCCAAATAAGATTAGTTTGGATTTCTGGGTGTGTTTGATTTCTTATTTATGGTTTCCTTTGCATTTGATGGAGAGACTGATGAAGTTATTTAGGGTAGAAAAGATTGGGTTGAAGTGAATAGCATAGATGGTAAAGAAGAAATGGGAATTAGTGAGGATATTGGATTCAACTAAGTTTGACGACTATATTTATATGCACCTTGTTTATCTCTATTTGAGAAATCCAGGGCCAGCCCTGGGTATAGGTCCAACAAGCCTACGCCTCTGGCCCCTGATTTCACTGGGCCCTGAAAAAAAAAAAAGCGTATTTTTACATATATGCGCCTTTACTCCTCTTTCTCCCTCCTTTGTTCTTCTCTGCAATTTCTTCAACCAAAGTACTCACCGCCACGACCATATTTTCCCACCTCTCTATTGCTTGATTTTCACTTAGAGCCTAAAATCAAGACCCATAGCTTACTGATGGATTCAGTTTTAATTTATAAATTTCTTTTTTACTAGAAAAGATGAACAAATGACAGAAACTCTTCGGGTTCTTATTATCTAGCTTATTGATGCCTTTGGTTCATTATGATTTTTTTCCTCAAACTGCTTTCTTTAAATCTTAATCTTGGATTGCTGGGTTAGTGCTTTTCTGGGTTAGTCGTGATTCTCTTTTTGATCACTTTTGTTTGTGTAATTGAATCTTGGCTAGCTGGATTGGGGCCTTTATGAGTTGGTATTGATTTTGTTTTTCATTCTCTCTGGGACTTTCTTTCATAAACTTGATTTAGAGTTATCAACAAATGCTTTGCACACGTTTTTCCTGTATTGAAAAAAAATCAAACGCTTTGCATGGAGAGGGTTGGAGAAGAGTAAAGAAGGAAGACGGACTCCTATCTCATCGCCTAGTTAAGGTTAAAGCAAAAGAGAGATGCATAAGAGAATTCATAAAAATCAAACGCTTTGCATGGAGAGGGGTGGAGAAGAGCCCCACATTTTTGGTTTGCCTAGAAATCTCAGGGCCGGCCCTGGAGAAACCCAACATCATGAGAAAGAAGAGTTTGGTAGCTCTCATCTCCACTGAAAGGATATCAGCCATATATCTTCCTTTTATTCAAAATTTCATCAGCTCACCTTTATCTGGTTTCTTCATAGAGAACAAGAAATGTGAGAGAGCAAAGCAGATCAGAAGAAACGCAGAAGAGCACAGAGAGAGAGAGAAAAAGAGAGACTGCAATCTATGTGAGAGAGGGAGAATGAGATGTTTGAGTGATGAAAGAATTGATATTGCAGATGCAAACTTTAATCTCTAATTACCCAAAGACAAAGATCTATTTGATATTAGGCATATCAATTTAGGACGAGATATAAGGAAAAAGTAGAAATTCAATTGATATGAAGATCAGAAGATGATTAAGACAGGTAGAAGGAGACATGTAAAATTGGGTGTGCATATTTCACTCCCAAATTTTAAATTGTGTAACATAAATTTCTCTTGATTTGGTTGTCTTTATATTCTATCCTTATTTGAATTGAAATTTGCTTTCCAGACAAATGGAGGAAGTGCAAACCATGGGGGATTATTTTTGTGTAATATAGCGGATTAGCGATGCTGCTATACAAGGGATGAAGGGGCAGAAAAGCAGCAGGGTGAGGGGCTAAGAGCCACTAATGCAAAAATCAGTGCAGAGTTTCTTTGTTTGCTTTACTTTTTGTTTGATGTTTTGCGGTTTTGCCAAGCCCCAAACTCTTATGGGATTTGTTTGTCTTTAGTGTGATAGTTTTAACTGGGTGGGCGCTACTCTACTTTTTCCTCCGCTCCCGCTCCGTATTTGTTGATTACACCGTACGAGGACTACTAAATACTAAATACTGTTGAAGGAAAACCTAATTTGTGTTTAGCCCAAACTCTAGGTTACTTGACCTAGTGGTAATAGGATTTAATTAGAAGGATCTAGAATCCTAATCAATGTAGAATTACTTTCCTTGTATGATTGAGATTCTATGCATTGTAATCCTCTATATAAAGAGGCCCCTATTATCAATGAGAAGATACAGCAAATTCCTCTCAAATTCAGTTTCTCTACAACACGTTATCAGCACGAGCCCTAACCCTGAAACCCTATAATCGTAGCCTTCAAATCCCAGAAACCTCCGCAGCTACAGTAACGCGCTACAGTACTTCCGGCGCTACAGTACCCCCTGCTACAGTACTTCCGGCGCTACAGTACCCCTGCTACAGTACTTCCGGAGACTTTTCTGGACAACTTTTCGGCGGACTTCCGGCGACTTTTCGGGACAACTTTTCGGGTAGCTACAGTAACTTCCGGCAGCTACAGTCCCCCGCTGCTACAGTACTTCCGGCGACTTCTGGACAGCTTTTCGGCCGACTTCCGGCGACTTTTCGGTCAGCTACAGTGATACAGCTACAGTACTCCGGTAGCTACAGTACCACTGCTACAGTGCTTGCTACAGTACTTTTCGGTGACATTTTTCCCCGGCCATCTTTTAAGGTAAACTTTTCTAAAAGTTCCCGTTTTTGAAGTTTTTCCTTTAATTTCTTCTTCTTTTCTCGGGGACTTCCAAAATCCCTTCTTCTACCCCCCTTTTCTCTACATAGGGGAGACCAAAAGCCGAACTGTGGGGGTTCGCGCTCACTCCAAGCTTGGAGCTTGTAGAGTCCTCCAAACTTAGAGTTTGTTGAGAAGTTATGATCGACCACAAACACATCATTGTTTCGATCTAATCCAATATCTCTTGGAATCTAATTTCTTGGAAGCGACTACGCTCGGAAATTCCTAATTTCTTGGAAGCGACTACGCTCGGAAATTCCTAATTTCTTGGAAGCGATTACGCTAAGAAATTTCATATGTTTTCGTGGTATCCTATTTCGCTCCGAAACTAACCCTAATTTCTTGTTCTCTTTCAGGATGAGTAACCTGAACAAATTGGACTTTGCTCCATTGGGAACAACTGGCTCTGGATATCACAGGTGGGTTCGTGATATCCGCCAGCATCTCAAGGCTGATAGAATCCTGGATATGATTCTTGAGCCTAGCCAGGACGTGCTAACTGTTGAGCAAGCTCAAGCTTTGGAAGCAAATAGAGCAGCCTTAGAGGCAAATAAGGCGAAAGCCATCATCCTAATGACTCGTCATATGGATGATTCGCTCCAGTACGAGTATATGAATGAAGAAGACCCCAGAAGGCTGTGGGTCTCACTCGAAGAAAGATTTGGCAACGTCCGTGACTCCTTGCTTCCTGACCTAGAAGTGAGATGGCATAGCCTCCGCTTCTGTGATTTCAAGTCAGTTCTTGACTATAACTCGGAAGCACTTCGCATTAAATCCTTAATGGAATTCTGTGGTAAAGAGATCACAGATGCGATGTTGATTGAGAAGACTCTCTCTACCTTCCCCGTCTCTGCATTGATGGTTGCTAAGAACTATCGAATCGATGTAAATGCAAGACGGATCACAAGGTTTCATGAGCTCATTGGAGCTATAAATGTCGCTGAAAAGCATGACAATATCCTTGTGAAGAACTATAATTCGAGATCCGTGGAAACAGAGTATTCCGGAATCCAATTATAGTCGCACCTCTAAGAGAGGGCGCCAAGAGCAAAACCCTAATCTTAGGTATACTTCTGGACATTCTGATCCATATAATTGCTCTACTTGGGAAGGTAACCGCCAAAATAGGCGAACACGGAACCGAAGAGGTAAACGTGGAAAGAGAGAGGGAGGCAATGCCTCTGGCCATGTTGGTGGCGCCACCAACACTAAGAGCCATCTAAATGACGCTTTCAAAGCGCCTCAATCAATGGAGTTCGAGCAAAGAGATGTATGTTCTCGATGTGGAGTGTCTGAGCATTGGGCACACATTTGTAGAGCTCGTGAAGAACTGGTCACCGCCTACAAAGCATATTGTGAAGCAAGAGAAGCTCACTATGTGGAACAAGAAGATCAAGAAGATGATCTAGAGTGAAGGGTTGAAGACTACAAATCTGGCTGGGATCAATAGATCGCCAATTCTGTTTAAGTCTTTATTTTCAAGAGATGTAGGCGATTGCCATATTCCTTTTTATTGGATTAGATTTTCTTTGATCATAGAAACAATGATGTATTCCGTTGGCTTATGAATAAATTTCGAGTTCTTTTCATTATGACTCAATTTTGATTCTGAGCATATGACTTTGTGACTACGATGGCTAGACCATCAGTATTAATTCAAGGACATGGAATAGCCCAAGTTCCATTGCCAAATGGCACCTTGATTACAGTTGTCACAGAAACTCTCTACGCTCTTAGGGCAAATAGTACCCTATGAATAGCCAACGAATTCCATGCGAAAATGCATGTAGAGAACGGAAATGAGTTCCTTTGCATTACCTCTAATGATTGCGAACAAAGACGCATCTTAGAACGTTTATGTGTCTCTCTAGTGGACTTTATGTCACTATTCGAGCTATTAAATCCAATAAACTTATGAGAGAAGATCTCTTGGATTTAGACACATATTGGCTTTGTCACGACAGGATAGATCATCCTAGTCATGATATGATGATCCGTCTACAAAAGACTTCACACGGACATCTTTTCTTCGAGCGAAATGAAGCATGAATCAAAAGTTGATTCTTAGACTAACTGTGACCGACGCTGCTGCCTAGGGCACCGCCTCCGTCCACCACCAGCCTAGGGCTGGCGTAGTCCCTATCCATGACTCCATGGATGGCGTCCATCATGGTGATGGCGCCCTAGGTGATGCTGCAATCACCAACTTGCTTCGAATAGCGTTTCAGACGCCCAACCAAAATCCTCATTGGTTGCTTCTAAAGCCTCTTGCTCGTTTTACAAAGCCCATTCCTTAAGGTAATTAGGACTGAGACAGTCCTATGCAAAGGATATGTCACTACTCATTCTGTTCTTACAAAGAATCCGTAGGGATTTTGTGGATTGATTCAACCAACTTGCGGACGCTTAAATATTTCATGATGTTGGTTGACACGCAAACACGCTGGTCACGTGGTGTGCCATTGTCCACCTATAAATGCTACTTATGCTACACTCCTAGCACATATCATGTGACAACGGGCTCACTCCCCGAATCATCCTATTCAGTCAATTGGATTTGACTATGCTAGAGAGTTTACATCGAAAGACTTTCGATGGATATTGCAATGGGTTTGATGTTGGACATCACATTCCCATGTACACACCCAATTGGTCTCGCGGAAACGACTACGATGGTAGTCCGAACATTGGTAATGCGCACCAATCTTCTTACATCCGCTTGGGGTGATGCAATATCGCATGCAGCTATGCTAATTCGTCTACGACCTACGCCACTCAATGTACCTCTGCGTTACAGCTAGTGACTGGGTACACGTATTTTGTACTTACGCACATTTGAGTGAGCCATTTATGTGCCAATTGCGCAGCCACAGCGCTCTATGATGGGTCCTTACAGACGAATGGGCAACTACGTTGGATTTGAGCTTCCAACAATCGTCCGCCACTTAAATGCCCTTGCTAGGCGATCTCCTTACCGCTAGATTTGCGGATGTCACTTTGATGAGACAGTCTTCCCGTCGTTAGGGGGAGATAAGAACAAGGATGTTCAACAGGAACGACAGGAATTGTCGTGGTCTGTCCCCACTATGTCTCATCTCGATCCCTGTTAAGTGACGAGATCACACAATATGCTGCAAACATGCCTGCAAGGAAGACGTCCCTACGAGAGGACGTAGCGCCACCCTACACGGAGGTAGGCATGGCGCCAATGCCAAAGAGAGTGGCACTCTGGCGTTACAGGCCATGGCCCCAGCTAGGATGCGTGGGAGGCCCGTGGGTTCGAAGGATACTTTGGCACATTCCAATCCTTTAATCATCAGACTCAAAATCCGTCTCATGAGTATCTTCCGGGTTATGGTTATCGTTGGGGGACGCCTCAACGTCAAACCCTATTCCTGAGAATATAGAGCTCTATGAAACTTACACTAGTGTACATGAGACGTGGGATAGAAACTCCATCATAATTGATGATGTAGTTACGCATTTTGTTGCGCATGAGTTTGCTGAGTCCGATGATATCGAACCACGCTCCGTTGATGAATGAATGCCAACGTAGAGAGTTTTTGGCCTAAATGGAAAGATGCGATCCAGGTTAAGATGGATTCTCTAACGAAGAGGAAGGTTTTCGAGCTAGAGATGCCAACACCTCCTAACATAAAACCTGTTGACTAATGGGTCTTCGTTAGAAAGCGTATGAGAAAAAGAGATGGTAATCTCGCCTTATGGCGCAAGGCTTCTCACAAAACGCCCTGGAATCGACTACGATGAGACATATTCTCTCGTAATGGATGTCATTGCACTCCACTACCCTGTCAGTTTGGTAGTTTCCGAATAACTGAACATGCAGCTTACAAATGTGGTCACTACGTATCTCTATAGGGATCTAGATACGGAATATACATGAAGGTTCATGGTGAACTTCATTTACCCAAGTCAAGTGGCTCTAGACCATGGAGCGCGTTTACAAAGAGGTTGAAACGCTCACTAAAGTGACTACTTGATTGGGAAGGGATATGCCCACGCGTTTCTATAACAAGTTTCGGATTCTATCGCGGTTCATGTTGGACATGATCTTCATTAGAAGCCCTTAAAGAGTTAAGGGAAACCGCTGAACACTTGAAATCCGAGTTTGAGATGAAGGATTTTGGGAGAACACGATTATGTCTCGGTTTGGAACTTGAGCATCGTGTCGATAGATGCTTAGGCATTTTGACAAGGTCAAGCCTTCAAGCACCCCCATGATCGTCCGTAGTCTTGATCCTGAAAAGGATCCTCTTCGTCGAAAGGATGATGACGAAGATGTGCTAGAGGCAAAAGTGCCTTACTTAGTACAATAGGCGCATTATTGTACTTATCTCAATGCACAAGACCGGACATCTCATATGTTGTGAACTTGTTAGCTAGATATAGCTCTGCGCCAACGCGACGCCATTGGATTGGTGTAAAAGATATCTTTCGATACTTGAGATGTATGAATGATATGGGCTTGTTCTATCCCTACAAAGAGATGATGGATTCGGACCCATCACACACCAGGTACGCCGCCAACGCTGGCCTGCGTTCTCTATCCCCATCCCAAAACGACATGTGTTTTGGAAGGTTTTGCTGATGTTGGGTATCTCTCTGACCCACACAAAGGTCGCTCCCAAACTGGTTAAGTGTTCACCATGGGAAAAGACCGTGATATCTTGGAGGTCTACAGAACAGACCTAGTCGCTATATCTTCGAACAATGCAGAGATCATTGCTCTTCACGAAGTGGTTCGTGAATGTATATGGATTGGATCCATAATTACGCATGTTCGAACAATTGTGGTTTGAAGTCTACCACAGATGAGCCTACGAGCATTTAGGATAATGCTACTTGTTTTGAACAAATGAGGCAAGGCTACATCAAAAGCGACAACACCAAGCATAATCAGCAACAACAGACACTCCTCGAGATCAAAGTGAACTAGGTTCGATCTGAGGACAGTGAGGCAGACTTGTTTACTAAGTCATTGCCCAATACCACGTTCGAGAAACATGTGGCAAGAATTGACTTGCAAATTATCTGAACTCCCATGATCGTAGTCATCAGGGGGAGGTGCAGACATCAGGGGGAGATGTATACATGTTCGTCTCGAATCGTGAAGGGTGTGTTGTGCTCTTTTTCCCCTTCGACCGAGGTTATTTTTGTCCCACTGGGTTTTTGTTACTCGGCAAGGTTTTTAATGAGGCAACGAGAGAAGCACCGCGTTTGGGCAACACAAGGGGGAGTGTTGAAGGAAAACCTAATTTGTGTTTAGCCCAAACTCTAGGTTACTTGACCTAGTGGTAATAGGATTTAATTAGAAGGATCTAGAATCCTAATCAATGTAGAATTACTTTCCTTGTATGATTGAGATTCTATGCATTGTAATCCTCTATATAAAGAGGCCCCTATTATCAATGAGAAGATACAGCAAATTCCTCTCAAATTCAGTTTCTCTACAACAAATACAAAGTTTTTATTTTTTCGAGTACATTTTGATAAAAGAAAAAAAAAATTTGTTTATAATTCACATTATACCCATATATTTAATACAGAGAGTACAACTGTTGCCTAATTACATTTTCTTTTCTTTTGGTCTTGTCGCTGAGTATTCGAGTATGGTACTGTATGTATCGTAAAATGCAGTTTTTGATACCTTCCGGTGTAAGGATAAAATTGGCAAGAAGAGTATTAAATCAACTAATGTATTACTTGAACCTATAGAATAGTGATTGGTGTCTATGTGTGTGAACTAAATTAATTAATTGACAAAATAAAGAGGGCTAGTTGCTCATCCAAGTGAATATATGAACTCAAGATATATTAAACCAATTTCCCTTAACATGCATATTTAAATTTTTGAAAGCCTAAAATTGCGTATTTCTAATATAAAAAACTTTATATTATAGTGACATAATAGTACATCAACATACTCAGTTTTTTTGTTGCTGATAATAACCGCATGTTTTCATTTTTTTTTCCGGTATAAAATTTCTAGTATGAAAAAGAAAACAAAAATTATCTAAAGGTTAAATTTTATAGAAAAATTGAATTAATTTTAAAAGGTAAATTAGCACGTGCTAAAAGGCTAATATGACAATATGAGTTAATATGAAAGAAGGCAGTGGGGCCAATTTTTTTTGAACCGACCTCTAGAGACATAAAATGAGGTGGCACTCCTTCGAGGATTTTGTCCATGAAAAGTGTAACACAAACAAATTAATGTAATTTGAACACAATGAAAGTAGACGATGAAGGCAATTTCTTACGCGACTTGAATTGTTTTTCCAGTATATATATTGTCCTCATATCAGTCAAAAAAAAAAAATTGTCTTCATAGTTTTAGGAATCAAACTTGACGTACCCCAAATTAAACTTCAAACATTTGGGTTAAATGAATGAAACAATAATGAATAATGTCATGATAACAAAAATAATACGAAAAGGCAAACACAACATGTGAGCAACAGGAAGTTGGTCAATCTTCCTAAAAAGACCAACACATGTGCTTTCCTTCCTACAACATCAAACAAACTAATGCTAATCAAAATGGCTTAAACGAAAAGATCAATTAATTGAAGACTGGTTGGTACTTATTAGCTCACACATGGTCGTAGAAAGAACTAAAGAATACCTCGTGGTCTTATCTCGGTGTTCATTGTAACCCCTTTCTTGTTGCCAGTGGACTTTTCTTCCGCAGAGACATTAACGATGTCGTTGGCATCGAAATTAAAGCAATAATCAAACTTAGGAACACGCTTGGGAGCTGGAGGATGGTCGTTTTCACGCATCAAGTTATTATATGAGGTTTCTTCATTCTCATCTCCACACTCGCTCTCACCTTCACTCCCACCTTCACTTTCACCTTTATACGTTCAGGAGGTTCTCGTCTTGGTGTTTATTGTAATCCCTTTCTTGTTGCCAGTGGACTTGACTTCAGCAGAGACATTAAGGATGCCGTCGGCATCAATATCAAAGCAAATATCAATCTTAGGAACACCTTTGGGAGCTAGAGGAATGTCGCAGAGCTTAAATTCACCCATTAAGTTGTTATACTTGACTTTCTTACTCTCACCTTCAAATACACTGATCAACATTCTATCTTGGTTGTCAGACTTGGTAGTAAAGTACTTGTTCATCTTGAAGGGAACTTTGGTGTTTCTTGGAATCAAAACAGCCATCTCAATACATTCTGAACGACGATCATGAATATGATCATAATCAAGCCTACAAGCAGATGTCCCAAGTGAGAAAGGGGTGACATCCGAGAGAGTGAAGTTTTTAAGCCTATTCCCATTTGGTATTCCACACCCATTTAAGACTGCATTTTGAAGCCTATTCCCATTTTGATTTCCACACCCGTTTAAGACTGCAGCTTGAACAGCTGCTCCATATGCAATCGCCTCATCAGGATTGATGCCCTTACACAATTCCTTCCCGTTGAACACATCCTGCAATAGCTCTTGCACCTTCGGAATTCTAGAAGAGCCACCAGCAAGAACAACATCATCCACATTCCCAGCGTCCATGCAAGCATCACTCAAACACTTTTTCACAGGCTCCATACACTTTCTGAAGAAATTCATGTTCAATTGTTCAAATTTGGCTCGAGTAATAGTTGCGTTGAAGTCAATACCCTGATCCAAACAATCGATGTCGATGTCAACTGATGATGTGGATGACAGTCTCCTCTTTGCCTTCTCACATGCATTTTTCAACCTCGTAAGAGCTCTCGAGTTCCCGCTAACGTCCAAATCGTGCTTCCTCTTGAATTGCTCGGCACAGTAGTTCACCATTTTGTTATCAAAGTCTTCACCTCCAAGGTGAGTGTCTCCAGCGGTGGCCATCACATCAAAGACGCCATCACCTATTACCAGTAGTGATACATCTATGGTACCACCACCTAAATCAAATATCATAACTGTTCTTTTGCTCTCCGAACCAGCTTTCTTGTCGAGGCCGTAAGCAATGGCTGCAGCAGTTGGTTCATTTATAATACGAATCACATTTAGGCCAGCCATTTTAGCAGCATTTTTGGTAGCCTGACGTTGTGAGTCATTAAAGTAAGCAGGGACAGTAATAACAGCATTTTTTACAGTTGATCCAAGATAGGCTTCAGCAACTTTATGCATCTTTGTGAGTACCATGGATGATATTTCTTCAGCAGCGAAGTGTTTCTCTTGGCCCTTGTCTTTCACAACAATAATGGGCTTGTCATTAGGACTTTCGATGATCTTGAATGGCCAAAGCTTCAAATCACTTTGAACACATGCGTCACTAAATCTTCTACCTATCAATCGCTTTGCATCTGCAAATGGCAAATTTGTGGAACAGAATCAGGCATTTATGAAACATCCGATATCGAAGCAATACACATACACGAGACAAACCGGCCAGTCCAATTAACTTTGCCAATCAACAATGTTTGTCGGTTAGAAGCCTTGTAATCAAGAATTTGTTGAGGAAAGAAAAAGAGGTAAAAGAAAGCAGTTGCCGGAAATAATAATACAATTTATAGAAGACCATTTAATTCTTCTTAAAAAAAAAAAAAACCATTTAATTAGAATTTGATATATTTGTGGGTGTGAGATGAATAAGATTGATGATTATACCAAAGACTGTATTGGTGGGGTTTTTTATGATCTGGTTAAGTGCTGCATCTCCTACCAATCGCTTAGTATCAGTGAAGGCAACATAAGATGGAGTGGTTCTGTTGCCTTGATCGTTCACTATAATCTCAACACGATCTTGCTGCCACACTGCTACGCACGAGTAGGTTGTCCCCAAGTCAATCCCTATGGCATGACCCGCCATTGTTTCAAGAACTTGAAGAAGAATATGTATCGAAGATCTCGAAGATTGATTGTCTGCGGGTTACTTGGTCAGTGTTTTATAAGGTTAGGTTCATGGGTATAACGGGTGTTACTTGCGAGAAAAGCTTTGTAACTATGTAAATAGGAAGGGTTGAAAATCTCGAAAAGGGAACTCAGAAGATACATGGTAGATTCCATGCTTATCTTGTACACCAAGAAATTAAAATATTAGGCAATCTGTTAGATTTGCATCATCTTATTTCGTAGGATTTTTGATAGGGCTCAAACAGTTGAACAAGCCCCTATGCCTCATCATTTGATAACCAAACTTTCTTTGTAGGATGTCATTATTCTGAGATTATAAGTAATCATGTCAGCTGTGCAATATATTGTTTACTTCAAAATGACTCAAAGTTTCACTTGTATGTTTCTAGTAGTAAATGCAGCAGCTAAGCTGCACTGAAGGAATGGGTTATTAATTATATCAAAGATTTGAAGACAGGCCTATCTCATTCTAATCGAAAATGAAAATAAAGAAACAAAATTCAAAGTCACTTATACGTTAGGATCGAAAGCAATCAGCTGAGCAAGTCTACATTCTTTTGCAAACTTCATATAAGTAGCCCAGGATCACAACAGCAGCACAAACTGCAACTCCAACTGCACCTTCTGCCAGTATGGTGCTATACTTTGCAATAATCTTGGAGGAACTTGAAGTAAACCCAAGCTCAGAGAGTTTCTTATGTGATTCAGAAAAATCTTTGAAAAATGCCTCCTCATCCTGCCATATAACAGATTTTAGCAATGGAGAAAAGAGAAAGTATATCAAATAGAAACATATCAAAATCAGAACAGTATTTCCCATCTCTTAACGAACAGTATTTCCCTCATCCTGCTGTGAATCCCATTTTAAGGTAAACTCACTCCTAATCCACATCCCATGGGGTATTTTGATACCCCATCCTTACATGTGTGACCGTTCTTTTCCATATAAACATGGAGATTTAGAACAGTAAATAATCTATACGATGCATGTGAGTTCTAAATGAATAATCAAATAAGCATTACCTAACCTAACAAATAACAATGATACCATTATAAAGTAAGAATAATGTAGACTAGACAGCACAGGTCACCAATCATCGTCATCTCCATCAGCAAATCATCCATTTTTGGGCAGGGCCTAGAACCCACCAATGCCCATCCCTAGCTAAGCACCTCACTAAAATAATTCAATTCATTCCACCAATAACCAGACTGGGAGAATGATACACTCCAAATGGTTCCCAAAAAAACCTTAGTGATAGCAAGTGCAAAATTTAACCAAATTAGCCTCATCTTAGAAGTGGCACAGTCACCTGAAGAGCTGTTCCATTTGCATAATACAGCAAGTCTAACCCAGTATTAATTACAATCACCACAGCAAAGTCCATTATAAAATTTATTACACTAAGTAGCAGATCATCAAGTTTAAGTCAATGCAGAATTCACAGGGACTTTCACTTCAACAAAAAATAGTCGCTGGGACTTCAAAAACTTAGATTACAAGCAATAATAAAAGAAAGCTATTATACTCGAGTGGGCTCAATTCCTAGTTCATAAGAACAAAAGCTCTTAATCCAGACCAAAACTTGTTTCGGTGGGATAGTTTACAATTTACCAGGGGATAATAAAAAGTAAGCCAAAATATAAATAACTCAATCAAACTCTACGAATTTCCAAGTGGTTCGCAGGTTAGGGTTGACCAGATTATGGGCCAAGGGAACATCGGTGAGGCACATTTGATAATGTTGTAAAGGTAGCACCAACTTATATGTAATAGTTAAAGTTCCAATACTGTTAATCAGGGCTGTGCTATAGAACACTTTCCAGCAGTAAAATAGAATTAAACAGGCTCAAATTACCTTTGCATATAGCTCAGCATATTTACAGAGCTCAGCGTCATCTATCAGAGCTTTATCTGATGGGAGTTTCAGCAATCCCTCTGATTCCCCTTTCAGCAATTCTCTAGTATCAACAATATATGAGTACACTTGCATATAGCTCAACATATTTACAGAACTCAGCATCATCTAACAGAGCTGTATCTGATGGGAGTTTCAGCAATCCCTCTGATACCCCTTTCAGCAATTCTCTGGTATCAACAATGAGTACACATGCATTCAGAATTTCAGACCAAAATGGGAATGAGTACAAATGCCTGACAGACATGCATGCATAATAATATGAAATTATGAAATTTTCACCATCATGTTTAAGTCTTACATGAAGTATGAGTTATCAAACTTCAGGGGTTACTGAGTCCAAGGACCATCAAAACCAGATCTCTCTAGATGTGCTGTTCCCTATAAGACCATAAAAGATTAATACAGAATGAGCATGTGGTCTATCTAATACCAAAGAATAGTCATAAAGAGAAACGAAAGGAAGATTTACCAGCGTATGAGCCCCAGAGAGTGCAACAACATCCTTGTCAGATAACCCCATTTGATAGAAGATGTGTCACTTATAATTGGATTCCAATCGACAGCTGTGCCAGTATATTATAAGTAGGATTAGATTTTTCCAAATCACAAGGAAGTTCTCCCTGCCAAATGCTATCAAGAAGAGAAATCCGATGCAATTGGGAATCGGAATTAGAATTGGAAGCACCTGCTTTGCTAGATTTCGACGGAGCCGTTGAACTTGCCCCTCCAACAGATGCCCTCTCAGCTTGACTGTCTGCCCTCCGGTAAGTGATAGTGTAAATATCACTCCACAGCCTGCTACCATCAGTTGGCATTAGATCACTGCCAGCATATCTCTCATCATCATCCTCATCCAACACAAGCTGTCTCTGAATGGCCTGATAGATGGTCAAATGCCGATTCAGCTGCTTCCCCCCAGATGTAAAGGTCAACTTGGGAGGATCGCTCGAACCACCAAAAAGAGGGCGTCCTTGTCAGTCTCTACCTCCCCTGATACTGCGGCTACCTGACCCAAGCCCAGCCATTGCTGCAGCAGCAAATGACATTGCACCTTTAGACCCATAAGAATTACTACTCCTGTCACTTGTTACTAGATCCTCTAACTGCAGCAGCTCTGCTACTAGATCCAGAAGCAGGGTTAGTCTGGCTGTCACTTGTTGCTGAAGTTAAAGTAGTATCCTCAGCAGAGTCTCCCAATTTCACATCATGTACTCGTCTGGCGTGCAGACAGGAAGAGTCATCTCTGAGAACCTGCATGGCACGTATAGATAAAAATAGTTAAAGCATGGCACACACCAACTCCTATACTGCATAATACAAGTAAAAGATTCAGTTAGCATACATCATCCTGGTCATCATCTTCTTCGTCTGAGATATCATCATCTTCAATAACCAATGCGTCATCGATCTCAGCAGGAGATACATCCAATTCCTCAGCCTACAAATTAAAGAAACACAAATGACGTTTCAGAAAAGGGAGATTTAGGACATAACCAATCAGGACAAAGTATGCCAGTAAAAGGAAGAGAATACACGATCTAAAAAAATACAGATCTAGAAAAGATAACGTACAACAGAGATTGACCAATTATCTGACATCCAATTCCCACAAAACAAATGAAGAAATGATGTCATTGAAAAGGAACATGGAAGGGGGAGGCTAAACCACAAGGACACCCAAATGAATATAATTGACTGTTGTCTTGCATAAACATGTAGTGTAGAAGGAATATCTAAGATACCTGTCACAAAGAACTAAACTAAAAAAAAGAATCCGATACCAGTCGGTTAAAACAACAATTACGGATATTGTTTTGGTAGCAGTAACACACCTAAGAAGTAGTGTCCCCATTCACAGGTTTCATTTGAACATCTTTATCAAGAGCTGCTCTTCTGCGAGCTGCATTCCTTGTTTGAGGGCCTCTTGCTTCCTCCTGAGAAGGTTTCAAAACCGCTTTACCCTTCCCTTTAGATGAGCTCGTGCTCTTCTCTTGTGAAGGTTCCCTCTTAGCAGTATCACCTATATTTATAGATGTTCTGGAACGAGTTGAATGGCGACGATTGGTAGAAGCAGGATTTGAAGTAGACAGAGATGAAGCACCAGCTCCCGTAGGAGTATTTCCAGATTCAGAATTTCCAGCAGATGCAGCAGCCTTCTGACCAGAATCACTTCGCTAAATTCGACGCCAAAGAAACTATTCAACAGCAGCTAAGCTTGCTAATGGGTCAATCAGTACAGCATTCGATGAATAATCTCGGAGAGCCTTTTCTCCTTGTGCTCGACATAGGCGCAACTTCAAGGGCTGGGATAATGCACTAAGTCCAGAGGAGAGGCGTGCATTTCCAGTACATGACCTAGATGAATGACTCAGCACAACAGGGAACCGCTCTAAAGAGGACAAAGCACCTTGTAGCTTCTGAACTGTGATAGTCATTGGGGCTACTCTTCCTTCATCAATACTCAAAGGAAGAGCAACAGCAACAAATGACTTAAACCACTTCAGGGCTTGTTGACGAAGCTTAGGCAAATTAGCTTCTGAAATTCTCTCCTTCGAGAAGTAGCCACAAGAAAAATAGTTCAGCAAAGCTGCGACAACACCGCTACCTATGAACTCAAAGGTAGACATACCATCCCCTTTGCTTAGTTCGGCTACCATCTCGGCTACCACACCAATCAAATACTCTTCCTTATATGCATAACTATCAACTAAGCGAGACCCAGAAGCTTTTGATTTTCCCTTTGCTTTTGTTTTTGGGTCATCTACACCGGCATTCAACTTCACACACAGATTTTTTAAATGTAATAGATCATCGGTGACACCAACTTCACCCGCCCCAGGGTCTGAAGGGAAGTACTTGTCCTTAAACGCTTTTGCACATGTACTCACAGCTACACGAAGGCTGGAGTTGACAGTTGGGATCTCCACTGAACTTGGAGGCGAACCAACAGTTACCGAAGCAGGAATCTTCGATTCTTCCAATGAATTTCCATCTGGATTTGAGTTACTGTTGCGACGTCTATAACGCCGAGAACGTGATGATCCCGGCACAGAATCATTGTCCTTTTCAGCAGAAGAGACTTGTGAAGTAACTGAATTCGGAGTACCAGCTAAAATAAGTTGGTCAACAGCATGAACCACACCTTCTCTGACAAACACCTTGGAGAAAGTCTTGGGAAGCTTCTCCATGAGTATCTCGGCAATTTGGAGAGCAGGAACCAAGACATGCGGATCTTTCCATGCTAAAACACCGGCTAAGAAACTAATGAATCCATTAAAAACAGAAAAATTAGTAGCTGTACGTCTAAAATAATCCAGTATCAGCATATCAAGAGATATATGGATAACATATAAGATTACCTTGCAATATTTGTCATACTTAACAAAGACTCAATCATCTCTGCAGGGCTGAAGTACATTAACTTGCCGATGACCGATAGACATTTGTGGCGAACAGGGCCATTTACACTAGAGCCATAAATCTGCTAGACAGATGTCCACACATCATTTACCATCTATATCAATTAATAAACTAGACATTAGCTTTGAAAATAAACCAACCTGTATAAACACAGGAAGGAGATCCATTCCAAATTGCTGAAGAAGACCAGGCTGTTCGTTCAATAATTTCTCACGAGCTGAAACCTCAGGAGCGCTTCCACTGGTATCTTCTGGCTTCCCAGAACTGCTACCAGATGACTTTTTCACAATAGGTCCTTTCATAAACAAATTGAAACTGGACGGCATGGAGATGGTTCCTTGTGGAAGTGGAGGAAGCAGCTCATTTGCAAGATTGACAATCTCAAAAATCTAGGCTGTAAGGAGAAAAAAGAAAAAATGTCAATGATAGATAAATTGCAATATCTGATGACATGCCTAACACATAGAAGGAATGAAGCGCAACCAAATTATACATGTATTAAAACCAAGCCACAATTAAGACCGAACAACAAACTTTAATAGAGGAGACGAAATCAGACACCTCATAATTCACAATTTCAACCCACATAAAACCCTATAACATTCTATTTTGCTGCTTTCAGTTGTCCACAAAACTAAGACATACAATCGCTAGACCACAAGCTCTCATTCAAATCTAAACTGACATGGAACAAATGGAATAAATGTCTAAACAGGAATACACCAGTAGGGGTCTGGGAATCACAGCTAGAGAAAAAATAAAAAAAGTTCCTAATTCACAACAGTTTTTGCATCAAACCAAAGTGGTTTGAGCCATTTATTGAAAGCAGAGTGAAGTTAATACCTTGAACTCAAATCTATTACACTTAATACCTTGAACTTCATAGCATGGAGATATTTAAAAGACTATAACCTGGAAAAAAAATGTGTAACTGCATTTACATACTAGTTCTTACTAATTAGATGAACTTATTTTAATATAATATGAAGTATGCTCCCAAAGTAGTTGCAGAAGCAAACCAGTCATATTATTACTTAATGTGGATCAAGATGTCCAGGACATAGGGGTTGGCAATAAACTTTTGGTGACGGCCAAAAACTAGTTTACACAATCAAAAGGCAAAACTACCCCCCAATTCCAAATATTAACTTATACAAGAAAGCCAATAAAATGTAAAATATCTGAAAAACTTCACTCTGCCCATGCAAAAACCATTTTGTTTAACTTACTTACATGTAGTCACACACATACAACTATTGGCTTTCATGTGCGCACAATTCTTGTTATAGGTATATACATATATAAAATACACACACAACCACATATGATTATCTCTGAAAAACTTCACTCATGAACGAAAGGTCTACAAGAGTTTGACGCGGATCTAGATGTAGGCTATGTTACAACACTGTTCTTCTGCTCTCTAGGACAACAAACTGATCTTTGAGAAAGATCTAGAAAAGAAAGCCGATAAAGGAAACAGATCCTATTCAATCCAACTCAAACGCACCCAATTCCTACAAAATTTGGAATGGATCTAGATGAGCACTAGGTTACGACCTTGTTGATATGCTCTCTAGGACAATGAACTGCTCTTGACGAGAAAGAACTAGAAAAGGAAATCCATAAATTACTTATATAATATATATATATATATATATATATATATATATCTGAGAATCTCTGATCATGCATCAAGAACTGCTTTTGCATGAGATATACCTATCAACTATAAACTAGATAAGCTGAATTTCATATTAGAAGAAAGTTCACCAAAAGCACTGTAAACACAACCTTTTCCAATCCAACTCAAGAGTCAAAACCAAGAGATTACTACAACATAAGTTCAGAGAGACAAAATAAAGACATTTAAGTTTCAGATCTAGTCAATAATATGGGTTGTGAGGTACAATATTTAGTATTGATATTGTAACACTGATTAAAACAATTGAAGAATGTCAGTCCGACAACTACTATTTACTGTTAATGGGGTTAATTAGGAGCTAAGAATACGGTTTTTTGGGGCGCCTTTACTGTAACACATACTTTTCAATCAACATATGCATTTGAAATAGTTAGACTGAGAACCTAGAATTTAACTTAAAAGGAAGCAAGAATCACCTGTTCTGCTGGTCTACTTAGAGCAGGAGAAACTGTAGTGTTGGAAGAACTGCCTGAACCCGAAAGTACATCTTTGAGAATGCCAGTTATCCCTGGAGAAAGTAAAGTTTTAGCTCCTAATGGAGAACCACTTGCGCAGGTTGAAAGTAGCCGGATTAAGCCCTGGATGGTTTGCAAGTCAAAATTGAAACCGTCATACACGTATCATGCATGTGTACTGTGTTTATCCAAATTTCAAAAGAAAATGCAAACAAACAAATTAGACATACCCTATAAGTAGGTGTACTGACAGATGACTGCCCACCTCCAGAATTGCTGGTAGAAATAAGGGATGCAGATTGAGCAACTAGTCCATGGTTTCATAGTTCGTCAAGTTTGTCAGGCGATGGTGCAAATGATTCAGCAATTCGAGTCAGACATACAGAAGCATGCTCCAAAACCTACAGCGATAACATGCGCACATCCTCAATGGAGAGGAAAGGGAAAAAAAAACAGAAACTTTCTTTAATTGTCCAAAGAAAAATTCAATTTTTCAACCAAAAAAAAAAAAAAAAAACCAACAACAACCGAGAAAATTCCTTACTATTTGTACTAGTCACACCTGCCTATCCTGAGGTAAGTGTGGGATTCTCCAATAGGTTTCCCAAATAAGGCAGCCAAAAGTTATCCTTCAAACTCAAGCACTTCCAAAGGCATACGAGTAATACTATCATATTCTGATATAATATATTAACTTTCAAAGATACTATTATATATGCAGGGCTAATTATAATCGTTATGAATATAATACATAAGGTTATATATGATAGTTAGGCTTAGTTTGATATTGCTGTGCTGTGAGAAGAAACACTTTTCGTTTTGCTGTAAGAAGAAGCACTTCTGATATTGTTGTGAGAAGAAGCAGCGAAGTGTTTGATAAGCTGTTTTTAAAAGTGTTGTGAGAACGAAAAACAATTTTTGAGTGTTTGGTAAATTGTAAATAAAAAGTGTTGTGTCTAGTTATAATTACCAAAATTGTCATAAATGCTAAAGATGCTACTAAAATACATAATTTTGGTATTTGATCATGTAACCATATACGTAGATATCTTTCTGCACTTGGAGTGGAACCATACAGTGGCTCCATAAACACAACCATCACCATCCAAAAGATGCATAAAGGCAAAAAAATAGAGAAATCAAACCATGAATTCATGTAAACACTGGCTTTTTGAAGATTAATATCAATACTCATGATCATTAATACCAATAGAAGATATACAGAGCAGAATAACATTGATAATAGTTTGTTCCAGTAACTGCTTCATTAGATGTTTGTTCCTTCATGCCTTGAGATGAGGGAAATAGGCATACACGTCAAGACTTTGGGTGCTTTGCTTCAGCATGCTCCCTGCTCTTCACCTCCAAGGTGGTGCACATGGATGTCTGCATACACACCTTGCACTGCATTCAACATTTGGCACTCAGTGTATGATGGAACAAGGATCGCATAATCTATTCACTTGGCACCAAACTAAAAACCAAAATTGCTCAACCAGATAACACCTAAACTTACTCAGATACACACTAGCTTTCTATGCAGCACAACAACCACAATTGCTCAACTAATTTACATAATAAGCAAATCAACGAAACAAAACTCGAGGGAAAATTTACCTGGACTGACATGGCTTTCTTGTTTGTTTCGAGCTGGCTTCCTATGAAAATCAAACAATTAACCAAATTGTATTAGTTGACCAAACAAACATCAAATTACACACAGCAGCAGCTAGATCTATGGCATAATCTCCAAAGAAATTAAAAAATCGATCTTCCAAGCATAAATGATCAATCTTTTTCCATTATCAATTCATCACTTTTATCTCATCTTCTATATTAGTTATACAAATTATATAAGCAATTATAAGCTTTTTCTAGTTGTGTGGTCTCCAGGTCTCTGTTAGAAATTTCCCAAGATCAGTCCTGCATAAAATCTTACAATTGCAAGCCAAAACTAAATTATCGTTCACAACGACTTGATATGGGGATCACAGTGGTATACTCATTCCTTCAAGGTTTCAATCATATATTCGTAAAGGCAATAAAGAAAACAACTCTGCTTGAATCACAAACAAGCAACTAATTAAGACAATACACACAGCTTATGCAGCAAAAGAATGCAACCATTCCCCTAAATCATTAGCTACACCTGAGATATCCACTCATCCCAAAGTCCTCAATTAACAAGAACAGATATCAATTGCAGCATGTACACTAGCCATATCAAATTTTCAATACTAACAAAATTGCAGGGAACTTCTAGAATCATTGTACAAATTACTAACAAAGCAAAATACAAGACAATATAAACCAAAATACAAGACAAGAACCAATTTCTTACCATTTCGAATGCCACATTATTATTGTTATTATTTTGGTCACTTCCAGTAACCGTCAAAGAAGCCTCTCCACCCAATATCTTCAACCATCTTTAGTTCATTTTCAGAGTCTTTTTGTTGCCTCTCATAATCAGACACTGCACCCTCTGTATTCCCCTCCTCTCTCCTCTCCTCCTCATTTGAATTACTGGTGGTACCCGAATTGGAAGGCACACAGATCCCTGAGCGCACAGGTGGGTGAAGACTAAATAAGCCGACCATATTCCAAACCAGTCCCACCAAAGTACAGTAGTCCTCAAGACCCAGACGAAAAGCCCAATTTTGTAGAAGTGGAATATGCACTAGACCCGTAGTCGAACTCACATATTGTGAATCTTCTCTTATGCAAGACTTGGTTCGATCCCATAGAATATAAACCTGTGGTGCTTGATATGGATACCCGGCCAACCATATTTGGATCTGGACCTTGTAATTCTTGCCATGATAGGTAATGGGAATATAACCCGTGATCAAAGGAATGGGAGTGCTCACATTAGTCTCACATAGCTGAACCCCAAACTCGGGAAAATCAGAAAGAAGGTTCTTGAGGGCTTTTCGGAGGTGCTTATCAGTGATTCCTTCGGGTATCTTAGTAGAGGAGACAGAGGGAGGCAACTTATTGTTGCGGCGCTTTATGAAGGGAGGCCATGAACCAAAAGCACCAACTAGCTCAACAATTAGGATGGATAAAGTGGAGTGATTTTTCCATCGCTGAAGGTAAGGAATGTCGACCTTGCCACAAGGTCTAACCCACTGATGATTTGCTTCCAACACCTCATCATATTTGGCAAGCAGGTAGATATCCGGAGGTGCTCTCGGAAAATCAGGGGTCAACCACCCTACAATGGCCAAATTATGCTTTTTCCTAGACTCAATCAAACCAGAAAACCCGATCAATGTCTTGCTGGATCCATCCTTGTAGCTAAACTGGGAAATTCCAAGGTGAAAATGATATAATCCCAGAGACGATAATTGATTCTCAACCGCGGACAAATCAGAATATGGCAGCCCTGCATTGTTAGCAAGCAGATCACGGATAGCCGTAGCCCACTCCATTTTATTTTACTGTTTGAGAACGACAAAATAATCACAAGTTATTGAGACATTCCCAAAAAATTCAACATCAACAATTCAAGTATTCAACATCCAAGAATTCAAGATCAAAACATCAGAACCAACAAGATCAAATGGAGAATTCGAAATCGAACCCAAATACCCAATTTACATATCACCAAAAATCAGAATTCAGAAACTCAGATTAAGAAGAAGAGAAGAAGAGGAGGAGCCGATGACGGAGAGAGAGATACCCAATTTGCTAAATTGCTAGTTGCAGGTTGCTGCTGGAGGTGGAGGCGTGGAGTTCGGCGGTGGGGGCTGGGTAGGGCTTGAAAGGCTGGAGGTGGAGCTCGCCGGTGGGGGCTGGGTAAACAGTAAACGAATATGATAGAATGCAGCTGCAAGTTCACTACTATAAAACTCAATTACTTGGCCTGCTCCTCCCTCAACTCCGGCTAGAAATTTCCAATTTTAAAAGTGGAGGTTTCAGAATCTGGGTTTAAGGTAGGGGTTTCGCTCGGCTCTCGGACTAGGGTTGGCAACGGCAGAGGTTGAAGCTCAGGTTTGAGAGAGTGAGAGGCCTATACCATAATCAAAATGCACTGAATTTGGATCCGATCCCCAATCTTGGGCCTCATCCTGTTTTATTGGGCCTTAATCTTGGGCCTCATCCTGTTTTATTGGGCCTTAATTTAACTATTTTCATACCCTTTTTTTTTCTTTGTTACAGACGGACCGAAACGGCCCAAAACGAAAAGAACAAAACTAAGGCCTAGTTTGGCATTGTTTCCTAGGGTGCTTTTGGGGCTGTTTCTGCTTTTGGACCAAGAGCATGGTGTTTGGTAAAATATCTGAAAGCTGCTTTTGGTTGAAATGGCTTCTCTGTAAAGCCGAAATTGGGAGCTACAAATTGTAGCTTTGAGAAGCTGCTTTGGGAAAACACGGAGGAGCAACAGTGCAGAGTTTAATGAAACTTGACTTCCTGCCAATTCTGTCCTCCTCCTTTTCTGATAATTACATCGAAACAACAAAAACCTATCTTTTCTCCATCTCTTCGCCGTCATTATCATTATCATTCCACATCTCCTCCTTCCTCTTCTTCAATTCGTGGATTCTCGCCGGCCTCACCTCCTTCAATTCGTGGGTTCCATCTGTTTGCCTGGGTGGGCGCTACTCTACTTTTTCCTCCGCTCCCGCTCCGTATTTGTTGATTACACCGTACGAGGACTACTAAATACTAAATACAAAGTTTTTATTTTTTCGAGTACATTTTGATAAAAGAAAAAAAAAATTTGTTTATACTTCACATTATACCCATATATTTAATACAGAGAGTACAACTGTTGCCTAATTACATTTTCTTTTCTTTTGGTCTTGTCGCTGAGTATTCGAGTATGGTACTGCATGTATCGTAAAATGCAGTTTTTGATACCTTCCGGTGTAAGGATAAAATTGGCAAGAAGAGTATTAAATCAACTAATGTATTACTTGAACCTATAGAATAGTGATTGGTGTCTATGTGTGTGAACTAAATTAATTAATTGACAAAATAAAGAGGGCTAGTTGCTCATCCAAGTGACTATATGAACTCAAGATATATTAAACCAATTTCCCTTAACATGCATATTTAAATTTTTGAAAGCCTAAAATTGCGTTTTTCTAATATAAAAATAACTTTATATTATAGTGACATAATAGTACATCAACATACTCAGTTTTTTTGTTGCTGATAATAACCGCATGTTTTCATTTTTTTTTCCGGTATAAAATTTCTAGTATGAAAAAGAAAACAAAAATTATCTAAAGGTTAAATTTTATAGAAAAATTGAATTAATTTTAAAAGGTAAATTAGCACGTGCTAAAAGGCTAATATGACAATATGAGTTAATATGAAAGAAGGCAGTGGGGCCAATTTTTTTTGAACCGACCTCTAGAGACATAAAATGAGGTGGCACTCCTTGGAGGATTTTGTCCATGAAAAGTGTAACACAAACAAATTAATGTAATTTGAACACAATGAAAGTAGACGATGAAGGCAATTTCTTACACGACTTGAATTGTTTTTCCAGTATATATATTGTCTTCATATCAGTCAAAAAAAAAAATTGTCTTCATAGTTTTAGGAATCAAACTTGACGTACCCCAAATTAAACTTCAAACATTTGGGTTAAATGAATGAAACAATAATGAATAATGTCATGATAAGAAAAATAATACGAAAAGGCAAACACAACATGTGAGCAACAGGAAGTTGGTCAATCTTCCTAAAAAGACCAACACATGTGCTTCCTTCCTACAACATCAAACAAACTAATGCTAATCAAAATGGCTTAAACGAAAAGATCAATTAATTGAAGACTGGTTGGTACTTATTAGCTCACACATGGTCGTAGAAAGAACTAAAGAATACCTCGTGGTCTTATCTCGGTGTTTATTGTAACCCCTTTCTTGTTGCCAGTGGACTTTTCTTCCGCAGAGACATTAACGATGTCGTTGGCATCGAAATTAAAGCAATAATCAAACTTAGGAACACGCTTGGGAGCTGGAGGATGGTCGTTTTCACGCATCAAGTTATTATATGAGGTTTCTTCATTCTCATCTCCACACTCGCTCTCACCTTCACTCCCACCTTCACTTTCACCTTTATACGTTCAGGAGGTTCTCGTCTTGGTGTTTATTGTAATCCCTTTCTTGTTGCCAGTGGACTTGACTTCAGCAGAGACATTAAGGATGCCGTCGGCATCAATATCAAAGCAAATATCAATCTTAGGAACACCTTTGGGAGCTAGAGGAATGTCGCAGAGCTTAAATTCACCCATTAAGTTGTTATACTTGACTTTCTTACTCTCACCTTCAAATACACTGATCAACATTCTATCTTGGTTGTCAGACTTGGTAGTAAAGTACTTGTTCATCTTGAAGGGAACTTTGGTGTTTCTTGGAATCAAAACTGACATCTCATTACATTCTGGAAGATCATGATTATGATCATGATCATAATGAACCCTACAAACTGCTGTGCCAAGTGAGAAAGGTGTGACGTCCGAGAGAGTGAAGTTTTTAAGCCTATTCCCATTTGGTATTCCACCCCCATTTAAGACTGCATCTTGAAGCCTATTCCCATTTTGATTTCCACACCCGTTTAAGACTGCAGCTTGAACAGCTGCTCCATATGCAATCGCCTCATCAGGATTGATGCCCTTACACAATTCCTTCCCGTTGAACACATCCTGCAATAGCTCTTGCACCTTCGGAATTCTAGAAGAGCCACCAGCAAGAACAACATCATCCACATTCCCAGCGTCCATGCAAGCATCACTCAAACACTTTTTCACAGGCTCCATACACTTTTTGAAGAAATTCATGTTCAATTGTTCAAATTTGGCTCGAGTAATAATTGCGTTGAAGTCAATACCCTGATCCAAACAATCGATGTCGATGTCAACTGATGATGTGAATGACAGTCTCCTCTTTGCCTTCTCACATGCATTTTTCAACCTCGTAAGAGCTCTCGAGTTCCCGCTAACGTCCAAATCGTGCTTCCTCTTGAATTGCTCGGCACAGTAGTTCACCATTTTGTTATCAAAGTCTTCACCTCCAAGGTGAGTGTCTCCAGCGGTGGCCATCACATCAAAGACGCCATTACCTATTACCAGTAGTGATACATCTATAGTACCACCACCTAAATCAAATATCATAACTGTTCTTTTGCTCTCCGAACCAGCTTTCTTGTCTAGGCCATAAGCAATGGCTGCAGCAGTTGGTTCATTTATAATACGAATCACATTTAGGCCAGCCATTTTAGCAGCATTTTTGGTAGCCTGACGTTGTGAGTCATTAAAGTAAGCAGGGACAGTAATAACAGCATTTTTTACAGTTGATCCAAGATAGGCTTCAGCAACTTTATGCATCTTTGTGAGTACCATGGATGATATTTCTTCAGCCGCGAAGTGTTTCTCTTGGCCCTTGTCTTTCACAACAATAATGGGCTTGTCATTAGGACCTTCGATGACCTTGAATGGCCAAAGCTTCAAATCACTTTGAACACATGCGTCACTAAATCTTCTACCTATCAATCGCTTTGCATCTGCAAATGGCAAATTTGTGGAACAGAATCAGGCATTTATGAAACATCCGATATCGAAGCAATACACATACACGAGACAAACCGGCCAGTTCAATTAACTTTGCCAATCAACAATGTTTGTCGGTTAGGAAAAAAGAAGTAAGATGATTTTCATACCGATCGATGTGCCAGCTTTTAACACTTTGAAAATACGAGTGCTACTTTAGGCACTTATTTCTTTTCTTTTGCAAAATCATAACTTAATAACATGGAGAATATCCACAATAATGTGTCTCGGGAAGTGTTAGTGGCTTCTTTAGTGTTAGCTGCAGGGCCTAAATCAATCTCCAAAAGCTTTAAATAACTGGTTTCCCCGGCTTTCCAAAGTTACGAAACCACAATACAGAAGCCTTGTAATCAAGAATTTGTTGAGGAAAGAAAAAGAGGTAAAAGAAAGCAGTTGCAGGAAATAATAATACAATTTATAGAAGACCATTTAATTCTTCTCAAAAAACAAAAAAAACAAAAACCATTTAATTAGAATTTGATATATTTGTGGGTGTGAGATGAATAAGATTGATGATTATACCAAAGACTGTATTGGTGGGGTTTTTGATGATCTGGTTAAGTGCTGCATCTCCTACCAATCGCTTAGTATCGGTGAAGGCAACATAAGATGGAGTGGTTCTGTTGCCTTGATCGTTCACTATAATCTCAACACGATCTTGCTGCCACACTGCTACGCACGAGTAGGTTGTCCCCAAATCGATCCCTATGGCATGACCCGCCATTGTTTCAAGAACTTGAAGAAGAATATATATCGAAGATCTCGAAGATTGATTGTCGTTTACTTGGTCAGTGTTTTATAAGGTTAGGTTCATGGGTATAACGGGTGTTACTTGCGAGAAAAGTTTTGTAACTATCTAAATAGGAAGGCTTGAAAATCTCGAAAAGGGAACTCAGAAGATACATCGTAGATTCCATGCTTATCTTGTACACCAAGAAATTAAAATCTTAGACAATCTGTTAGATTTGCATCATCTTATTTCGTAGGATTTTTGATAGGGCCCAAACAGAGGAATGCCTCATCATTTGATAACCAACTTTCTTTGTAGGATGTCATTATTCTGAGATTATAAGTAATCATGTCAGCTGTGCAATATATTGTTTACTTCAAAATGACTCAAAGTTTCACTTGTATGTTTCTAGTAGTAAATGCAGCAACTAAGCTGCACTGAAGGAATGGGTTATTAATTTATCAAAGATTTGAAGACAGACCTCTCTCATTCTAATCGAAAATAAAAATAAAGAAACAAAATTCAATGTCACTTATACGTTAGGATCGAAAGCAATCAGCTGAGCAAGTCTACATTCTTTTGCGAACTTCATATAAGTAGCCCAGGATCACAACAGCAGCACAAACTGCAACTCCAACTGCACCTTCTGCCAGTATGGTGCTATACTCTGCAATAATCTTGGAGGAACTTGAAGTAAACCCAAGCTCAGAGAGTTTCTTAAGTGATCGATTCAGCATAATCTTTGAAAAATGCCTCATCATCCTGCCATATAACAGATTTTAGCGAAGGAGAAAAGAGAAGTATATCAAATAGAAACATATCACAATGAGAACAGTATTTCCCATTTCTTATCCTAAAATTCTTTCCCTGCCGTGAATCCCATTTCAAGGTAAACTCACTCCTAATCCACGTCCCACGGGGTATTTTGATACCCCATCCTTACATGTGTGACCTCCTTTCTTTTCCAAACAAACATGGAGATTTAGAACAGTAAATGATCTATACGATGTGAGTTCTAAACGAATAATCAAATAAGCATTACCTAACTTAACGAATAACAATGATACCATTATAAAGTAAGAATTAATAATGTAGACTAGACAGCACAGGTCACCAATCATCCTCATCTCCATTAGCAAATCACCCATTTTTGGGCAGGGCCTAGAACCCACAATGCCCATCCCTAGCTAAGCACCTGACTAAAATTAACGCAGTCGGAAAGATCACCTAGGTTTACAAGCAATAAACTATAAACCTAAAACAAAGGTTCTGGAGTCCACCAGAGATTAAAGAGAAAATTCTCAATTTAATTGATAAAAAGATAAAAGATAGGTTATGCAGCCGTTTAAGGTTGCATATATATGAGAAAAGAAACCCTAGGGCGACTAACAATAAATCCTAAAGCCAACGGGTAAAAATTAAACAAATCCAAAACAAACTAGGAAACCGAAAATTCTGAAAAACAGTCAATTGCATTTTTGAGACCCTAAACGACCCCGAAAGCCCGAAAAATCCCACACATAGTGGCGTTGTGACGAGTTTTGGACCTGGCGTCGTTCCTTTTCCAGAAAGCTATAGCAATCGCGAATTGGACACTGAATGCCAAAGTTGCAATAGTAACTTGGGTTTTCCTCCTTTTGCACGATCAAGCTGTTCTTCAATTCAGACTGGCATTCGTTCTACATCAGTCTCCTCCACCTCCGAAGAACTCGACCCCTAGTTCTCTTCAGGATAAAGAACCTCATCTTCACGAAACTCATGCAGATCAGCAACATTAAAGGTGTTAGAAATGCCCATGGAATCAGGAAGTGCAACAACATAAGCATTGTCGTTGATCTTCCTCAGCACCTTTAAAGGACCATATTTTCTTGGCTTCAGCTTGTTGTAGGTACCAACAAGAAACCTCTCCTTCTTTAGAAACACCATCACGTCGTCACCCTCTTGGAACACTTTAACTCTTCGATGTTTGTCAGCTGCAGCTTTATACTTAGCATTAGTTTCTTCCAACTTGGTCTGAACTGCTTCTCCAACAGTCTGCACATCCTTAGCCATGCCTTCAGCAGCAACACTAACACCTGGAATTTTAGGAAGCTTCACTAAATCAACCACATGTCGAGGAACAACAATATAAACTAATGAGAATGGTGACTTCCCTGTGGCACTATGCACAACACTGTTATAAGCAAACTCTACTTGTGGCAAAGCATAATCCCACTGTTTGGGCCTATCTCCACAAACACTCTGAACCATGTTACCCAAAGTTTTGTTAGTAACCTCTGTCTGCCCATCAGTTTGAGGATGAGCTGTGCTACTATGATTCAAAGCTGTTCCAAACATTCTCCACAACGTAATCCATAAGTGGCTAAGGAACTTCGTGTCTCTATCAGAAGTAATGGACTTGGGTACTCCATGCAAACGAACCACCTCCCTGAAAAACAGTTTGGCTATATTGGAAGCATCATCAGTCTTCTTACAAGCTATAAAGTGCGCCATCTTGGAGAACCTGTCAACTACCACAAACACAGAATCCACACCCCTTTGGGTACGGGGTAATCCCAGCACAAAGTCCATAGCAAGATCCTGCCAAATATCTTCAGGAATAGGTAAAGGTAAATAAAGACCAGTATTTTAGGACTGACCCTTAGAAACCTGGCAGGTGTAGCACTTCCTCATAATGGCTCCTACATCCTTCTTCAGCTGTGGCCAGAAATACCTCTCCTCAAGGCTAGCAATAGTTTTATCTCGACCCAAGTGTCCACTCAAACCCCCTCCATGCAGATATCTGATCAGTTTCTCCCTCAATGATGAATTAGGAATACAAAGTCGATTGCCCTTGAATAAATAACCATCATTCACATAGAAATCTGCAATTGCATGATTGCTACTGCACTTGGCTCAAATCTCCTTAAAATCAACATGTTCCTCATATAATTCCTTCAAGAGACCAAAACCCACAATCTTCTGAGCTAAAGTGACTAGTAAGGAAGCTCTCCTACTCAAAGCATCTACCACCCTATTAAGAGTACCAGATTTATGCTGAATTACAAAAGAAAATTTTTGCAGAAAACTCACCCATCTTGCATGCATCTTGTTCACAGTTTTCTGACTATTAAGGTACTTCAAGGCCTGATGATCAATGAACAATACAAATTCTCTCTGGATTAAGTAGTGCTCCCATTGCTTCAATGCCCGGAACACTGCATAAAATTCCTGATCATAATAAGTACTCCACTTCTGACGAGCTTCACTCAATTTTCACTAAAGAACGCTACTGGCCTCTTCTCTTGTGACAACACAACACCTACTTCCACGCCACTAGCATCACATTCCACCTTAAACACCTTGTCAAAATTGGGAAGAGCAAGAACCGGTGTAGTACAAAGTTTCTTCTTGATTAAAGAAAAACTCTTTTCTTGTTCTTCTCCCCACTGGAATTTGCCGTTCTTCAAACATTCAGTAATAGGAGCAGTAATGGTACTGAAATTTCAAACAAATCTGCTATAGAAAGTAGCTAAACCATGGAAGCTTCGCACCTCAGAAACTATTTTTGGGGCTGGCCATTCTCTTATAGCTTTTATCTTCTCTTGATCAACTTGAATGCCTTCTTCTCCAACCACAAAACCTAGAAACAACAGCTTGCTGGTGCAGAAAAGACACTTTTTCAGGTTAATGTACAATTTATTTTCCTGTAAAGCTCCCAGAACTTGCCTCAAATGTATAAGATATTCTTCTTTGGTCCTGCTATATATCAATATATCATCAAAATACACCATGACAAAAGAACCAATAAAAGGACGAAGAACCTGGTTCATAAGCCTCATAAAGGTACCTTAGACAACCCGAATGGCATCACCATCCATTCATATATCCCATCCTTGCTCTTAAAGGCTGTCTTCCACTCATCCCTTGACTTGATTCGAATCTGATGGTAACCACTTCGAAGATCTATCTTGGTAAGCACCTTGGAACCAGCTCATCAAGCATGTCCTCCAAAAGAGGAATTAAGAAACCTGTACTTCACTGTGATCTTATTTATAGCCCTGCTATCAACACACATCCGCCATTGATTACCCTTCTTAGGAACAAGGAGGACTGGATACTGCACAAGGACTCATACTTTCACGAATGAACCTTTTCTTCAGCAAGTCTTCAATCTACTCCCTCAAAATCTCGTTCTCTTTAGGACTCATGCGGTAATGGGGAAAATTTGGCAAACTAGCTCTAAGAACCAAATCAATCTGATGCTGAATGTCCCTCATAAGTGGTAACTCATTGGGCAGCTCATCCAAGATCAACTCCTCAAACTCTCTCAACATATTCTGCACTTCCTTAGGGATCACTATATCTTCCTTTTCTATAGTCAACAGCCCTTTAATCACCACTGGACAAATAACTTCAGCTTTTTTAAAGGCTTCCTCCATCTCGAATTCACTGCTAGAAAAGGTCAGAAAACTCACTCCATTCTTACACCCGATCTCTCAAATTGAGAAACAGGAGCCATGGCAATTTTATAACTATTCCACATAAACATTATCACATTATCTCTACCTTTGTAAGTCACATCCACATCATATTGCCAAAGTCGCCCAAATAAAATATGACAAGCATCCATATCAATAATATCACACAGAACTTCATCTTTATAATACTTACCGATGGATACTAGTACTTTGCAGAACTCAGCAACTAGAACTTGAGGACCTTTCTTAACCCATTCCAGAGAATAAGTCGCTTCATGAGGCTGTGTAGGTAACTGCAAATACTCCACCAATTTTCTGGCTACAAAATTTTCGCAGCTTCCATTATCCACAAATAGATTGCACACTTTGTTATTAATGGAACAAAGTGATATGAAAATATTGCGCCGCTGCCCATGTTCCTTAGGAGTTAATAAGATCCTCTGCAACACAATATTAACCTTCTCAGGAGACTCCTCCTGAATGGTTTTGTTCAGCCCACTATTATAGCGAGCCAGCTTCTGACCTTCAGTTTCTCCTAGTTCATTGCGCTCTGAATAGCGTAAGAACTCAGCAGTGTACTCAGCCACGGTCCTCGTACCTTGGACACATTCAATATACAACCTATACAGAATCTGCTCATAATCATCCGGCAAGAATCTCTCCATCATAAGTTGTTTCATTATTCGCCATGTTTTAATCCCCTGCTTTCTCTGCTTCTTCCGAGTATTCTGTAACTTATCTCACCAAACTGCAGCAGTACTCTTTAATCGCCAGGCAACATGCTCAGCTTGTTTTCAGGCACGCAGCAAGGCGGAGAAGGGTGGTGGTGATGCTGCTTCGGGGTCAAGTCAGAAATCCCGATTCTACCACCTCCGGCGTTGTTTCTTAGGGGCTTTTGAAGTCTAGGAGACGCACATCCTCCCCTCCAAGCGGCTTGAAGCGAATCGAAGTGTAGAGGTCAAATTGAGGATTTGAAATTCAAAGGTTTCACTGATTTCTTGAATTTTCGAGGTAAATTTCGGCCAAATGGCTTAGATTCAGACTTTTTGCTAGTTGTGAAAGTTGTTATACTTGTTGAGATGAACATTTTGGCATATGTTTCATGACCTAATTTGGGGGTTGCGGGTGGTGCGTGGAGCCCAACCACTGCCCGTGGCTCGTCTGACCAGGTTATTGGGTTCTGTTTTCATGGTTATCACCTACTCATCGATTCGAGCTTGTTAATATAGTATGGGGTCATGTACTGACCATTTGAAGCATGCTAGATTTAATGTAATTTTGATTTTCTCGGTTTGCGATCCGTGAGGATCTAGCCATTGGATTGTCTTATAATTTAGAAAAATTGATCCTAGAAGTGTTCCGAAGACCTTGGGAGGTCTCGGAGGTAGTTTTGTCTCGATTGACGAAATTTTCAGATTTGGGTTCAAATGCTCTGTTCGGACTGTAACGCTTTCATTTTAATCGAGTACTATGTTGAGATCTTATTTACTTAGGTGATTGACGGAGTGTGTTCTGTACTTTATCTCGGATGTAAGAGAAGATGCAACGAGATTTAGAGGTGAGTAAATCTCACGAGGTTCAGTGATGAACAAAGTTTCCTTTATAGTTTAGTTTAATCGTTAAATTGTGAAATTGTTTTCTAGAAATAAATATTTGTTCTAAATTATATGAACTTGATCGGCTACGGTTCATAGGTAAGTAAAATAAGATTTTAATTATAAAAATGATTTTTCTCGAGTTTTGCTATTGTGAACTATAGTTGGTATTAGTGACATTCTTGAGTGGATGACTACATATATATATATATATATTTATATATATATTTACGTGAAATATATATCTTGATGGTGTGACATTGTGAGAAGTACAATAATTGTGGATTTATTCGGGTTATTGTTTTGTGCATTTACTCTTTTCATGAATCAAATATATCATGCAATTGTTAATTTTTATTGTGTTGTAGAGTACCTAGGGTTGAGTGTAATATTTTGAGTAATGTGGACTTTTTAAATGTTTCAGTCTGAGGACCTATTGTCACATTGGTGATTGAGGCAAGGAAATTGGGAACCATACATTTGGCCGGGTGAGTGGTTACGATCAGTTAGAGCTCTAGTCTGTCTGCTAATGTACTGCTTGGGGGCTAACTTTGTGTTATTGTTCTCATGAGTACCTGTTTATAAAAGAGAGTTTCGGGTGCTTCTTTCTTTTATTGTCCGTGAGGGACTCGGGTCATTATTGATTTGTGGAGTTGTTTTGGTTGTTTGATTTATTCATGAGTTGAGGATTATTAAGCATGTGGTGTTTGTGTCATTTTAACTGAATTTACTCATACGAGCTTAAAAAGCTTACTAGATTTGTTGTTGCAACTCAGTGCACTATTCCATGGTGTAGAGGTTATTCTTGCATGTTAGGACCACCAGGGTTGAGATAACGGTGTGTAGCAGCAGTAGTGTTAGGTTCAGAACTTATTTTGTTATTGTAGTACTGCTGTATGTAGCAAGCTCTTAATGGGCGTTTACATTTCTACATGATGCTTTCGAGTTATATAAACACTTGGTGATGTAACATTTAACTCTAGTGATTGAGTATGTATTGACATGTATGTACTCAATTTATTTTGTTGCTTAGTTTAAATGAAAAAAATTTCTAAGCAATCGGGAGTTTGTTGAGTTATCGCGTTTCACATTTGAATTTCTTTTATTCGAAATTCGGGGCGTGACATAAATTTCGATAGTTTTGCTTATTGAAGATTGGGTTTTTGAAGTTGGAGAGTGAGTTGAACTGGGTTGGGTTGTGTTCTCCCTGTTTTGGCGCCGAATTGAATTCATTTATGCCTTCGAGTTCAAACTGAAAGTGCCAAGCAGAACAGCTTAGCCCTGGAGCTTCAACTTATTGCTATTGCCTAATTACCCCAACATGCTGCAAAAATGGAATAATAGGGAAAATAAAAAGATTTACCTGATGCTGCTTTGTGATTTGCTCACCCACGTGAGTATACCTCCTTCTTCAAAGCCATTCAATATCCCCCAAGTACACATGACAGATCACAACACATTAGTGAATTTTACAAGTGATTTTAGTGGTATCCACTTCACAATTCGCGATCGATTCAAAATTGGAAAATTGAAGTATGAGTTCTAGAATAGTTGATTGGGTAAAGCTTTGGATTCTTGTTAAAATTTCAGATTGGTAAAGCAGTTTGGTGGAACTGGTTATGAAAGCTCAGACGTAATGGTGATACATGAGATTTAGATGAGAAATATCAAAACAGTTCGATAAACTGTATAGATGTATTTGTGCAGGAAAGGTACAGACGTGACAAAGAGCATGATGGTACTGTATCATTACACTCTTAATTTTGGGCTTCCAACTGTGGCTACGAAATTTGTAGTGCTCTATTTGATGATACTTGTGTGCAAAATAATAGGAAAGAACAAAGTTTTGAGTTTGTGAAACAGTTTATAATACTTGCTTTTTAGTATTGGTTCGGGATTGTCTCACGAACAGATTAAACTCGGAGATTCCTTAAACTCCATGTAGTATGGTGCTATGACGAGATGGGGGATAAGAAAGATGTTAGGGATGGACGGTATCGATTTGCAAAGAGGAGAGTAGTTCAATATTTGCAGATCAAGTTGAAATTGTATACGACAATCACAATTGCAATGAAACAAGTAAAGTAAAGAAACCCGCAGCAAAGCCGGGCTCAGAATGTAGTTATTATTATTATGGTACTTATTTTTATACTTACTATATACTAAAGCTGGTCCCACGCAGCTTAAAAAGACCATTTTGCCCTCTCTTTTTTCTCAAATTACTGCCCTGCCATTGTGAGAGAGAGAAGTCGAGACAGAGGAGACAGAACTGTGACAGCGAAGCACTAAGGGTTTAGGGTTTAGGGTTTAGGGTTTGAAAGGACCACGACGCTCTGTGTTCTTCTTTGCTTCGCACGAACAGAGAGAGAGAGAGAGAGAGAGTGAGAGGGGGAGAGCGAAAGGAAACGGCTACGGGAGGCGGATTGCAGCCTTGTTGGATGTGACGACCCCATCTTTTTCACTGTTGTCAGAGGTATTTGTTGAATTTTTTACTGTGAAATTTGATATGCGACGGAATTGGGGTTTGGGTGATGGAGGCTTGCAACTATTTGAAGGAGGGGAAATGCACCATGTTAAGTTGGAATTGCGTCTTCTAGATTTTGGTTCATGTTAATGAATTGGTGCATTCTTAGAAATGCACCATGTTTTTCCTAATCGATTAAAAGCTTTAGATGGTTGGTTTTTGTGGATTTTGTGGTTTAATTCACAATATCTTTCAGGTCTTCGGATACTCTGGAATGGTGCTTTAATCGATTTCCCAACCTTGCAACTTTGTGCTTTTGGATTCTCATTAGTCACAGACACTTTGCAACTGGATTGGGCTCTGCAGAAAACAGAAGAGGACGAACAAGATTCCAGAAGCTTCAGTGCTTTATCCGTCTCAGGTATTTAGATTGAATTTTAATTCAATCCCAATAACTCATTTTACTTGGGATTGCAAAATCTGAGCCAAGCCTACATTTTTACCGATTATGAAACTTGGATCGTGTTTAAGTTTTATCTGTTTCATGGAAATTGCGGGAAATGCTTGTATGATTGCTCAATAGCTAAAGTATTGTAATTTAGGGCTCAGTTTTACTTCCTCAAATTTCGAAATTTTGGTGCTTTAGTTTTCGTAATTGTTTGATCGAGTGATTGAATTGAGGGAGAATTGAAGGAAAGGATAAGGAATTATCATTTGTCTAAGAGTTAGTTCTGTTTGCTCATGCCTTTTGCTCCGACTTTTGCTTAGTTTCTCCCTAGGGAGAGGAAAAAACAGTTTCCTTACACGTAACAAACTCTTTCTAGGTGTAGAGTTTAGCATATCACCTAACCCCCACCACTGTCGTTGTGTAATCCTTCACCAGCATTGCAGAGCGACTTCTTTAAACACTAATCTGTTCATCATCTGTTGAAAGTTTATCAGAGCTCAGATTCAAGATAGAACTGACCAAGAACTCTTCCACTTGCAATGCATTTTCTGTAATCGGGTTATGGCTTGGGTTTGGGGTTGGTTAATTAATTGATTATGTGTCTGTTTAATTTCAGGTATTTGAATAAATATTGTGCTGCTTCTTAGTTCAAATGGGATTATTTATGCAATATGGTTAGTTTGAATTATACATTTATGTTTGTTGTTGGATTGCATGCAAATTTTTGGCATTTGTTTTTATTTTTTGGAGGGGTTTTCATCATGTTTTTTTGTTTCCGGGTTAGTTTGCTATATATTAATTGCAAGATGTTCTGCTTGCAGTATATTCCAGTGAAGAATATGAAGGCAGGCTAAACAATATTCCAACAATCTGAGCCGCTTCTTATTCAAAAGGAATACAAATTGTAATCTTCTCATCAGTTGTCAGGATTTTCAATTTATCTAAAATCAGGTCAGTAATTCAAACTTGAATGTCCCTGTTTGTGAGATCTCATTCTGTAAATTCTATATATTTTTGGGCTACCTTCATACTCTGTTAATTTTTAGGTAATACAATTACCTCTTTCCTGATTAAATATAAAAATATATTGGATTTACAATTTTAAGCTTCAAGAGTCTTTTTATTTTGTTTCTTCCTTGTGGACTTGGGGTATTGGATGAATGAAAATATTCGCAACAGCCTCAGATTTAGGTAGTGCAGCTGTCTGGTCTTCAAAATGTGACTTCAATGACATGAAAACCAAGATTTATGTTTGTACTGATAACTGATACTTTGATAGTCTCTTACTCTTCTGTTTGAACTCTGAACTCTCTGATTGAATTAAAACATGCTGGATTGATGGAGATAATAATGTCCAAAGATTGAGTCGAAGGTCATATTGATATGGGATTTTTAAATTTGTTTTTGATAAAGTGGATATCCAGGAATACCTACTGCAGTGGTTCCTACAGCTTCTAATTATATTTAAAAAAAAAAAAATCTTCTCTCTCATCTGTTAAACAAATCTTTTGGATAAATGTTTCGGTTTGTATATGCAAGTCTGAGAAAGAGTTTTAACATTTTGATTCTTTCTGATTATGTTGAGTATTTATCTGTGTCGCAAAGATACATGTTCAATATACAAATGATTCCTTATCATTTATGTTCTCTTATGTAGGCTGCAAAAGTCGCAGTTGGGATAAATTAGTCAAGAAATTTCTGAAAGCTGGCAGTGAGGAAAAAAGGCTTTTTTTTCCAAGGTTGACGAGAAAGTCGGGAAGCCTAAGGGTTCTGCTGCAAGGTCAGCACAATCACTCACTATTTTGGTAAAACATGCATTTTGTTCATTCATGCCTATAATTGTAAATGAATATATTGATTTTTATTGAAATATTTTGTGTTGTATGCCTATAATTCTCATACATTTTGTTGTATGAGATTCCTTATGGGTTTCTATTTCTAAGGAATTCAAGGATTATAATCTCTCTTCCATTATACTTAACTGGCAAGCAGCTGTAGTATAAGCCCCTAGGCCTTAATTAGTATTATTAGACGAGATGCTAGGCCTATAGCCCTAGCTGCCCTCTTTAGATCATTAAAGCGGACAATCCTTGTCCGCCTCCCTGTATCTCGATTTTTGCTTTTTTAATAAAAAGCTGTTTCTTCTAAAAAAAAATCAATTTTGTTCAGCTGGTTTGGGAATTTAGTGTGGAAATCATAGTTTAAAGTTGAAGCCTTTATGACTGGAATGATCACAGTTGTCTCAATCCATTTGAATCTAATGCTTGGAGTGAAGTTAGATGCGGCATGTATGCATGCTCAATGACTCTAGAAGAAAGAAAATAGTATTTAATTTATGAAATATCCCAGACCAGTTATCTCATACATATAGTATCCAAGTTACTCATACATATACTTATTTGGTTTAGAATAAGTTAAGGTTTGATTAGTAAAGCTGATTGTATGTTGTGCTATATGCTACTCTGAGTACCGATATTTTATGAAAGAATAAAACTGTGTTGTTTGGATATCTCTGCAAGCTAAATGCCTCTATTTTTTCTCCTTCTGAAACCTTTTCCTTAATTCCACTTGCTTTTGGTGCAGGAAGGTTGGTAATCACTATTCTGTAATTTCAGGTCAGAAGTTTAAACCTCAATAGCCCTGTTTCTGCACTATCATTGTTATCGTTCTGCATGTGTGTGCAAACCTGTTATGTTTGGTAGATAGATTAAGCTAGGATATCATTTGGATCCACTTAATTTGATTAATTTGTTAAGAAAATGAGTCATTTATTGCATATATCATTATTATGTGTTTAGCTCATTTAGCAGCAGCCTTTTTGATCATTTGGAAAATTCAGTCCACTTATGACTTTGTTAATGGATTGTGCTCAATGAGAAGTCTACCAAAGCCTAATATAACAAAAATATGTCCTTTTGAGGGGTACTTCTTCACTCTCATATTTTAATATGCTGTTTCATGTCATTTAAATCTGCATAAAGGATTTTGATAAACTGTTTTGTTGTATAACGCCTTACTAATTCATCAACGTTCAAAAATGAAATATCTCAGCCTTATTCACATGCACACCTTAACAATTTGAAAAGTTCCAACTCATAATAATTTTGTATTGCTTCAGAGCTTTGGTGCTTCCTTTAAGAAATATCTCATTCTAATTTCTTGCTCTTCCGTGCATGCCAGTCATAATCACACTGTTTCATACATACTTAAATTGGTGATTAGATTTTTGATTTTATGCTTTTTTCCCTTTGTTAATATCAAGGTAAATTTTTTGTGTCTGAAATTGTTACCTTTTTCATGTTTTGATGTCATGATCTTCTGATTTCACTCCTTGGCCCTTTCAAATTTGTAAGGTTGCAGTTCTTAAAAATTGAGGCAGGAAAACCACTTCAATCAAGGTAATTGAACTTATTGGATTATATCTGCATGTGATTCAAAATGTACAGTCTCTAAACATCCTTTGGGGTTTTTCATTTTATTGGGAAATTGTAGCAGATAGATAGTGCAGAAAAGCATGCCAATTTACTAAAGTTAGTTGAAATTATGAGTTATATGAATCTCACTATGAAAACCCTTACTGTGAAAAATCTTTCAAGATGCTGTTTCAAGATATTAACCCTGTCATTTGCTTTCAGATTGTAAAAGTTTCTCTGGATCTACTCAAACTGTTCCTGAGGTTGTTTTTCAATTTCAATTTCATCTTCTTATTAATATCTGGTTGTATTCAATTTAATTAAAATTTGTTTTCTTATGTATTTTTAGTTGGAAGAAAACAGGGAGGGGTGAGATATTTGGAAAGGGAGACAACAGATTTTGGAAGAGTACTTGGCCGCATTTTCAGACCCTCAGTGATATTATTGGAGGTATTATAGTCTCAATTTGTTTGTATGTTTTAAGCATAATGTTTTGTTTGCCTAGACCTGTTGATTAATTCATTTCAAACATGGTATGCAAATGTTCAAAGCTTCCCCCTTCATAATTAATGGTATTCATATTTCTTGAACTGTATGATTTTATATTGTCTGAGTGATGTTGTGCCATCATTTGATAGCTGTATTGGGTGGAGAACGCAAAAAAGGTTATGATCATTTTGTTGGGGTTATTCTGCTAGCAGATTAGTGATAGAAATCTATTTTTAGTGAATGCTGCATTAATATGCAGAGAGAGGAGAGGTTATAGATAGAAAAGGTGTACCGAATTTGGAAATGCTAAGATCAATTTATTCAATGAAAATGCAGTTCTCTCCCAAATTTCTTATTTTCCTCTGGAACTTCATGACTTCCATTGCCATGCATATCTCAGTACAAAGTAAGTTTTGTATATGTAATTTTGAAATCTGGCTAAGATGAATATGTACAACAATGTATAATGTAAACTGTAGTTATAATGTAAAAAGTACAATGTATGATGTAGCTATATAAAATGCCTAATGACTGTAAATGCAATAGTACTAAATTGAACCATATTGATGAGCGTGGGCCTTAAAGCTAGTAAAGCATACTGATTGGGATTGAAACGACGTAGTATTGATTCAGATCTCTCCCTTTTTTCTCTCCTAGTCTCAGTTCTTGTTCAGTATTACCTCCCAGCAGCGGTGTCTCTGTCATGTAATCCCTTTCATCCATGTCTCATCTATTAGTTTCCCTCTCATCCATCTCTTTCCCCTAGGGTTTTCATGTTTATAGAATTTCAGTCTTGTTTAGTTTTGGTACTGCTAATTTTGTTTCATCGGATTTGGGTCACATCTGCTAATACATGATTTTCACATGGATTTGATTAATTGGATTTTGATACATTCAGATTTGGGTAAGCCTTTCACCCTCGTTTTGGTCCTCCAAGCCGCGGCGACATCAGCTCGGTGAGTAGCTCTCAGATCACAATCTCTATTCATTTATATTCGCATTTCGATTTCATGCCAGAGATTTAAACAACTTTTAAGTAGTTGTTCTTGCAATTTTGGATCTGTTTATGGCTCTCTGTTTTTTTGCTCATCTGTTTTTGGTAAAGTGGTGCGGAATACAGTTTTATTAGCTTGGTTTGTTTGCCCTATATGAAAGCGTTCATTTTGGGCGATAGCTTGGTTTTGATTTGTGTATTTGAGATCTTTGGTCAAATGTTGGTTTCTTTTATTTTTGGTTGGTTGCCTTGACAAAATCGTTCATGTGTAAAAGTTATTTTGTGGTATAACTCCAGTGTAGCATTAGTCATTCATGAAATTACGTTAGCCTTGGAAATCTATTGCTTCAGGAGAGTATGGCATTGCATTAAACCATATTATTCTCCACTTTCATATGACTTGTAGTGATACCCATAGCTTATCTTTGATTTGACACTTTCAGGAGCAGCTCAATATGTCAAGATCAGATCCCAGTCATGAGTATGCCCCCTTGGGTCTTCATCATCAATTGAATTTGTGCACTCTCACGTCCCATTGTCCTGATCGTCGCCCCAACCATTCAGACAAGCGAAAAAACTGTATGAGATTCAAAATTCAATTCCTATTCAGTTCTTTGATTCTGTTTTGTTTATTTAGGTTTTTGAAGTTTTGGAAAATGTGTAGGTAGAGGACATTTCTGGATGAGCAAAGAGGGGGATTCGGGGACCGACCAAGATAGTCAGCTCCAAAAAGAAGAAACGAAAAAACAAATGGAGCATATAAAAAAACAAAAGGAAACATTTCGTCGGATGACTCATATACCTGTGAGTTTCAATATTTCAATATACTTTTCTACTCATTCAGTCCTGCCATTAATTTTCTTTACTTTCTATTGCATCAATCTGGTATCATGATTTTTATATGACATCATTATTTGTTGCCAGCTAATTCTTCGAACGAATGCGGGAATAGAAATTCCCACAGAGAATGAAGTGAAATCAGGACATAAGCGTCTTTCAGACTAGTATGTCATATTTCCTTTGGTTTATATATTTGACTTAAATATATATTAGTATGAAATTGCCTGAAACAGTTCATTTCTAATCTATTGTCTTTCTTTTATGTTTAACAGTTTGCAGTTGTATGGTTTGGCGGAGCGCATTGTCATGGGAGATGGCAACTGTCAGGTTGTCTTTTCTTGAACGTTATGCTCTGAATTATTATGCCTACAATGCACAATTACATTGTTTGTTCTTGTGAGACGTAAAACATTGGTCTATTTCAAGTTTTAATCTATTATTTACTTTAGTTACTAGCAAGCTAACAAGTCTAGCATTGATATTTTTATTCAATGTAGAATAATGCATCTTGTGTTTCTTGTGAATAAATATGGTTGTCCGGCCTTCATAGTTGCTGGCCTTCTAAATTGCACTGCACAGCTCAGATTTATAGTAACACATCAATCTTTCTACGTTGACTTTATAATACATACCTAACAATATATGCTACAAATATGTGATGTTGTCGTAACTTTTGTAATATTGTGGCATCCTATACTCATTTAGTGTCTCACTAGTCTCTTATTTTTGTAGTATCGTGCCTTGTCAGATCAGATATATAGGACCGAAGACAATTATGATCATGTAAAAAAGAAAGTTATTGAACAGGTTGGTTGGTTGGCATTTCAGTGAGTGGATATATTGTAGTAGAGTTGCAGTTAATTTCGCGGTGATTTCCAATGCTTTACCTTTTTCTTCATTTTCTGATGTCTCAGCTCAAGAAAATGCCTCAGAACTACAGTGGGTTTATTCTTACTGATGAGTATCCTACTTTTGATGCTTATATAGAAAAAATAAGCAGGTATTCTTCTAATCTTTTTTATGATTTCTTTGTCCAATGCTTAACCGGATTTCTTACTTTATTTAGTTTTCTTTTGCGATTAAATAGTATTGGGGAATGGGGAGACAATTGTACATTGCAGGCGGCTGCTGATGCGGTATGAGGCACAGTTTTGTGCTACATTTTCCAGTATATGGTTGTATTTATTACCTGACTCTACTGGCTCAGTTGTTGAATAATATGTCTTTGATTTTACTTCAGTTTGGTGCTACGATATACGTATTCTCAATTGCTTACCCTGATGGTGTAATTGCTATTCCTCCCTCATCAAGGTCCACTAGAGGTATCAAATTTAAGTAATTTTTTTTTTTGCTCCTTTTTTGTCACATTATTTGCCCACTAGAGGTATCAAATTTATTATCTCCTTGTGCAGTGTGTTACATAAGCCATTGGGCTGAGGTACATTACAATTCAGTATATCACAAGGTTGATTGAAGGTACATACTAGATAGCATTTTCTACATGTTCTTTGTTGGCACTTTGTACCCGCCAAATTAGATACTATGTGTTGTTCACATATAATAACTGCATAGTCACTGTCAGCTTTCAAAACCAGAGAAGAGTAAGCCAATGCAACAGAAATTAATGAATTGCATGCAAGTGATCAGCATATTTGATCTCGAAGTTATATTGTTAATCATTCATTTGACTTAATTTATGGTTATAACGAGTGTTTTGCATAACCCAAGTTGTCAGTCGCATGGTTGTCAGACTGCAGTTCTTGCTGCTTGCCTATGTGGCTTCCTGAAAATTCAACATCTGTCCCATACAATTTTCTGACTCCTATTGTGTTTTCTTTTGTTTGTTTTATTTTTCTTTTCTATTGGCGAAAGTAATTTTCTTTTTAACGAAGAAATTATATGAGATGTTAAAATAGAACAGAAAGAGTCCCAACTCCCAAAAGTCCTTTGCTCTTGCTTTCTGCCTTTTGTGACTCACCACACCAATATATCCTTTCTTGAGATCCTGAACTTCTTTCTGTTGCTCGACTATTACTAATCATTAGCAAATCCACTGCTGGGTGCAAGTCAGAGTGCTTCATGGAGTTGGGTGGTGCCTCTAAATTGGGATAGGATTTATCTTGGCTTGAGGGTTGGGTTGATTCTGAATGCTTTAGAGTTCAAAAGGAGATGCAGTATTTGCTTGTTTTGATATCTTTGTCATCATATGCTAATATCCGATCATCAAACAGAGGGTAGCTAAAATGGAAAGGATTTGGGGGAATAGAAGCTTGTTATGTTTTGGATTCATCAATTATTTTTGAACATGTTTGGGATTTTTATATTGAAAACCAATCCCTTTCCAAAAGGCAAAATGATTTTTCTTTTGTGGAACAGATGTTGAATTTTGTAGAGGCCAAATCGGCATCTAAGCAGCAACAGCTGCACGCAGCATGTGTTGGCCATGATTACTGAACATGGTTTTCTTCAGTTATTACATTTTCTAATCCTATTCCAGTCCTTTTGTTTTCTGTTAAGATATTTAAACTGTGTAACATAAATTTCTCTTGATTTGGTTGTCTTCATATTGTGTCCTAATTAAGCTGCATCTCCTGGATTTAATTGAATTGAAATTTGCTTTCCAGACAAATGGAGGAAGTGCAAACCATGGGGGATTATTTTCGTGTAATATTGCCGATTGGAGATGCTGCTATACAAAGGGATGAAGGGGCAGAAAAGCAGCAGGGTGAGGGGCTAAGAGCCACTAATGCAAAAATCAGTGCAGAGTTTCTTTGTTTGTTTTACTTTTTGTTTAGATGTTTTGCCAAGCCCCAAACTCTTAAGGTATTTGTTTGTCTTTAGTGTGATAGTTTTAGCCGGGGTGGGCGCTACTCTACTTTTTGCTCTGCTCCCGCTCCCTGTTTGTTGATTACACCGTACAAGGACTACTAAATACTAAATATGAAGTTTTCTTCGATGACGTACTAAATCTGAAGTTTGCTCATAATTTCTCTACACTTTTTGATCAAAAGAAAAAAAAAATTGTTTATACTTCACATTAATTAATACAGAGGGTACACCTGTTTTTCTTCCGACTAGGACAGTGGGTACAACTGTTGCCTAATTACATTTTCTTTTCTTTTGTATCATAAAAGTGGGTACACCTGTTTTTCTTCCGACTAGGACACCGGGTATTCGAGTATGGTACTGTATGTATCATAAAATGCAGTTTTTGATACCTTCCGATGCAAGTATCAGATTGGTAAGAAGAATAGTTGATTAACTAATGTATTACTTGAACCTATAGAATAGTGGTTGGTGTCAATAGTGCAGGCAATTTCTTACGCAACTTGAATTGCTTGTTCAGTATATATATTGTTTTTTGATCAGTCACACAAAAAAAAGAAAAAAAAAACAAAAGAAGAAAAAAGAAAACATTTGGGTTAAATGAAGGAAACAATAATGTCATGATAACAAAAATGATACCAAAAGGCATACAAAATATGTGAGCAACAGAAAGTTGAGACTGGTTATTAGTTAACAGACCATGTGTTCCTTCCTACAACAACAAACAAACTAATGCTAATTATAAGAAAAGATTGTTTGGCTGAATGATTAATTGTATTGAATCGGGCAACATATATACAAGTCACCTACTGTACCTTTGTGGTCCTCCAACAAGTTAGGAGACCAGTAAGGAAAGAAAGCTATTACAGTTACAATTGGAATCAAATGCTATACAGACTATCCTAACGAATCAAAAACTTAATGCAATATATTCTTGCATATCAAGACAATCCCAATACAATACTGCAAGATTTACTTTCCAACACTAATAAAAAAAGATCAATTAATTGAGACTGGTTATTATTTGTGATGGTCGTAGAAAAACTCGTCACGAATTGCCATTGAAAAGAAGTTGCGAGGCTGCTACTTAATAGCAGAAGAGGCTGCTAGTGATGGCAGAGAGAAGAAGAAGAGCCAGGAATTATTCTTGCTCTGATACCAAATAAGAAAAGATTGTTTGGCTGAATGATTAATTGTATTGAATCGTGCAACATATATACAAGTCACCTACTGTACCTTTGTGGTTCTCCAACAAGTTAGGAGACCAGTAAGGAAAGAAAGCTATTACAGTTACAATTGGAATCAAATGCTATACAGACTATCCTAACGAATCAAAAACTTAATGCAATATATTCTTGCATATCAAGACAATCCCAATTCAATACTGCAAGATTTACTTTCCAAGACTCCCCCTCAAGTTGGAGAGTGTATATCAATAACTCCCAACTTGCACATGAGCTGCTTGAACTTTTCTTTTCCCAAAGCTTTTGTAAACACATCTGCTAATTGTTGTGAAGAAATCACAAATCGTGTAACAACTTCACCTTTAACAATTTTTTCCCGAATAAAATGACAATCCATTTCAATATGCCTAGTTCTCTCATGAAACACAGGATTCTTAGCAATGTGTAATGCAGCCTGATTATCACAATGTAACACAGCAGGACTTGGAATGGGCATATGCAAATCAGTCAATAAATAGTGTAGCCAAGTAAGCTCACAACAAGTACCTGCCATTGCTATGTATTCAGCTTCTGCACTTGATAAAGACACAGTCTTTTGCCTCTTGGTCCTCCATGAAACTAAAGAATCTCCTAGGAACACACAATAACCAGTAGTAGAGCGGCGGGTAATAGGACAACCCGCCCAATCAGAGTCACAGAACGCCTTCAGGTTTAAAGAGTTATTGGCATGGAGAAGTAAACCTTGACCAGGAGATGATTTCAAGTAACGAACAACTCGCAGGGCAGCAGTCATATGTTGCAAGCGAGGTTCATGCATAAACTGGCTAAGAATATATACTGAGTACGTGATGTCAGGTCCAGTAATGGTCAAGTAAATCAGCCGACCAACTAGTCGCCGATATGAGGCAGGATCTTTGAGTAATTCTCCTTTGTCTGAAAGCTTGGATTCTTCCATGGGAAACTCAACCGGCTTAGCACCCAAGTAGCCGCTATCTTTGATAATTTCCAAGGCATATTTGCGTTGAGATATGTAGATGCCTTTCTTGGAACGAGCTACCTCAATGCCAAGGAAGAATTTCAGATCACCAAGGTCCTTGATGCGATAACGAGTATGGAGGAACTGTTTCAGAGCACTAATAGACTCCATATTGTTTCCTATTATCAGAATGTCATCCACATAGATTAACAATACAGTGAGAGATGTACCATGCTTGTGGACGAACAAAGAATAATCAGCTTTAGACTGAGAGAAACCAGCAGCAAGAATGTCCACTGTGAACTTAGAAAACCATTGACGAGAGGCCTGTTTCAGTCCATACAATGACTTGTGAAGGCGACACACTAGATTCTCCCCCTGTCGCCGAAGACCAGGAGGAGGAGACATGTAAATTTCCTCCAATAAATCACCATTCAAAAAAGCATTATTGACATCGAGTTGATGTAAGGACCAATTGAGACTAGCAGCGACAACAAGAATGCAACGGACAACGATCATTTTGGCAGTAGGAGAAAAAGTATCGTGATAGTCGATACCTGCGGTCTGAGTAAAACCCCGAGCAACAAGACGAGCCTTATAGCGCTCGACGGAGCCGTCAGCCTTGCGCTTGACTCGATACACCCATTTACAGCTGATCGGGAGTTTTCCAGGAGGCAGAGGAACAAGACTCCATGTCCGATTATCAATAAGAGCTTGAAGCTCAGAATTCATAGCTTCCTGCCATTTGGGATCAACGGAGGCAATCTCATAAGAAGTCGGCTCCTCATCCCGACTAACATTAGCAATATAACTGAGGTGAGCAGAAGAATACCGATCATACGAAATGTAGTGACAAAGGGGATACAGAGTACCTGGTGTGGGACTGGACGAGGCCAAGGACAATTGATGTGGAGGCAGAATCACCTGTGAGCAAACGTAGTCCTTGAGGCAAACGTTGGCTTCTCGAAAGAGCTGAGAACGACGAAGTGGCTCAGTGGGAACAAGTGGAAGAGGAACAGAGGGAAAAGCAACGCCTGGTTCGACATCAACCAAAGGCTGGTCGGGTAAATCGACGGAGGAATTGGAATGAGGAGGAGAAGACGAAGGGGAGGAGACCGAAGAAGAATTGTGCGACCCAGGCGGAGGAGAAGAGGGCGGCGCAATTAGCGGTGCTGGGGCTGGAGGGCGGTGAACATATGTTTTGATAGTGGAGGGCAGCGGCGGGTTGGGTGGAGGAGAGGAAGATGGATTGGGTGGAGGAGAGGGCGGTGGATTGGGTGGTGGAGGAGAGGGCGGTGGAGTATGTGGTGGTGAAGATGGAGATGGCGTGGTCTTTGAATTGGGGAAAAGAGAAGGACGTGTGTTTGGGGAAGAAGGACTGAAGAAAGGGTCAGAGATTAAAGGAAGAGGAATGGACTGGGCCTTTGGGTGTGGTTCGATTGGGCTGGTGGTTGGAAAATGGGTGGAATTTATCTTCAAGAAAAATAACATCCCTATTAGTGAAAATTTTTCAGGTCTCAATGTCGTAGAGTGTGTAAGCCTTCTATCCCATGGGATAACCCAAAAAAATGCATTTGGTAGCACGAGGAGAAAATTTTGAAGACGGATTGGGAATGGTTGCGAAAGCAATACACCCAAATACTCGCATTCGAGAATAATCAGGAAGTTTATTATGAAGAATTTCAAAAGGTGTTTTCCGTTGAAGCAGCAAGGTGGGGAGATGATTGATGATATATACGGCAGTGAGGACACATTCTCCCCAAAAATTAATGGGTAGATGTGACTGAAAACGAAGGGCACGAGCGATTTCAAGGATATGTCGATGTTTCCGCTCAACGACACCATTTTGCTGCGGTGTATAGACACAAGAATGTTGAAAAAGAACACCTTCTTCAAGAAAGAAATTTTGTAATTAAAGAAATTCAGCCCCATTATCTAAACGAAGTTGTTGAACTTTTGTGTTGAATAATTAAAAAAACGACGGAGTAAAGGTTGTGTTTCACTTTTGTGTCGCATTAAGAAAATCCATGTAAATCTGGAAAAATCATCCACAATAGTCAAGAAATAATGAGCACCGGAAAGGGAAGGGATTTTATAACGTCCCCAAATATCACAATGAATAAGGGAAAAACACTTCGAAGTTGAAATTGAACTAGAAGGAAAAGGTTGGCGAGTTTGTTTTGCCAATGGACAAACGTCACATTTATGATTAGAATCAAAATTAAAATGGAGAGAACTATTAGCTAAAAATTGGAGACGAGCAGAGGAAAGGTGACCTAAACAATGATGCCAAAGATAAGAAGATATGATAAGATTACAAGCGAAGTAAGATGAAGGAGAAGTTGAAGCCAACGCCACAAGGTAGTAGAGGTGACCACGTCGCTTACCCACACCAATCATCGTCCTCGTAACCAAGTCCTGTAAAATACACCAAGATGGAAAAAATGTCACTGAACAAGATAAATCATCGGTTGTTTTACCAACAGACATAAGATCAACTCTAAAACTTGGCACACAGAGGACATCATTTAATTGAAAAGAATCATTAAGTCGAATTGATCCAGTCATAGTAATTCCAGCTGTGTCTCCACTAGGTAAAGAAACAGGTGCCAAAGAAGGATGCTTAATATTTATCAATGATGTAAGAGAAGAAGTAATATGATGAGTTGCCCCGCTGTCGAGTATCCAACGATTTGGAGCAACATGTAACAAACCTGTAGCATATTCAGTTGCAGAAGCAGCATTGGCTTGAGGGATTTGTGGTGTAGGAGTCAAGGCAGCTATTACTTGAGTGTACTGATCCTCAGTGAGATTAGGAAGCATTCCTTGAAGTTCCTTGAATGTTGGGTTAGAATCAACATGATTAGCAGAGGGACTTCCTTGACGCTGTCTTGCAGAATTAGCTTCCTTAGGTCCTTTGTAGAGACGATGACCAAGAGGGTAACCATGCTTTTTATGGCAAGTTGCTTCAGTATGATAATCCTTGCCACAATAAGTGCAATGCTTGATTGGGGCACGAGGACGAAAATTGCGTACTTGGGTATTGCCTTGATTCCCTTGCATATGAGGTTGTGATCTAAAGTCGCTGCGTACTTCCATTGTTGCGGTGTTGGATGGGGCAATAAGAGAGGAACCAAGTTCCCGTTGCTTTTCTTCTTGGACGAGGGAAGCATAAGCTTGTCTCACGGAAGGCAAGGGGTTCATCAACAAAATCTGTCCACGAGTAGCAGCATAAGACTCATTTAAACCCATAAGAAATTGCATCAACTTACTGCGATCATTTTGCGCTCCACAGGTGCAAGTGACAGTGTTGTATGAAGCAAGCTCGTCCTATAAGCCTTTCAGCTTTTTGTAGTACGCTGCAATAGATGATTGACCTTGTTCAATACGGTAAATGTCTCTTTGAACTTGAAATATGCGAGGGGCGTTGCCCAACGCGAATCTCTCTCGCAAGTCTTCCCAAACAGCATGTGGTGTGGTGCAGTAGAGCACTGAATCTTGAAGCTCGGGTTCAAGAGAGTTGAGAATCCATGAAAGCACCATGTCATTGCATCTCTGCCATAGTGCATGTTCATCAAGTTTCTTTTCTGCATAGGGTTCTTTAATGGTTCCATTGATGAAGCCGATTTTATTCTTGGCACTCAGGGATATCCTCATAGCGTGATACCATGAGTTATAATTGTCACCTGACAATTTCTTAGAGACAAGCAGAAGACCGGGATGGTCTGAATGATGAAGGAAAAGCGGATTGGCAGTTTCATCAGAGGAAGTGTTGCTGGTGCCAATCCCACTATTAGGAGTTTCAGAGAAAAACTCGTCACGAATTGCCATTGAAAAGAAGTTGCGAGGCTGCTACTTAATAGCAGAAGAGGCTGCTAGTGATGGCAGAGAGAAGAAGAAGAGCCAGGAATTTTTCCTTCTCTGATACCATATAAGAAAAGATTGTTTGGCTGAATGATTAATTGTATTGAATCGTGCAACATATATACAAGTCACCTACTGTACCTTTGTGGTTCTCCAACAAGTTAGGAGACCATTAAGGAAAGAAAGCTATTACAGTTACAATTGGAATCAAATGCTATACAGACTATCCTAACGAATCAAAAACTTAATGCAATATATTCTTGCATATCAAGACAATCCCAATACAATACTGCAAGATTTACTTTCCAACACTAATAAAAAAAGATCAATTAATTGAGACTGGTTATTATTTGTGATGGTCGTAGAAAGAACTAAAGAACGGGGTTCTTGTCTTGGTGTAGATTGTAACCGCTTTCTTGTTGCTAATAAAAAAAGATCAATTAATTGAGACTGGTTTAAGGATGTCGTTGGCATCGAAATTAAAGCCATTTGGTCAGTGATTAGAATAAGGATGTCTTTGATCAGTGTCTGAACCACAAAGGTACAGTAAGGATGTCGTTGGCATCAAACAAACTAATGCTAATCAAAATGGCTTAAACGAAAAGATCAATTAATTGAGACTGATTATTACTTGTTAGCTCACACATGGTCGTAGAAAGAACTAAAGAATACCTCGTGGTCTTATCTTGGTGTTTATTGTAACCCCTTTCTTGTTGCCAGTGGACTTTTCTTGCCGTTGGCATCGAAATTAAAGCAATAATCAAACTTAGGAACACGCCAAACTTAGGAACACGCTTGGGAGCTGGAGGATGGTCGTTTTCACCCATCAAGATATTATATGAGGTTTCTTCACTCTCATCTCCACTCTCACTCTCACCTTTATATGATCAGGAGGTTCTTGTCTTGGTGTTTATTGTAATCCCTTTCTTGTTGCCAGTGGACCTGACTTCAGCAGAGACATTAAGGATGCCGTCGGCATCAATATTAAAGCAAATATCAATCTTAGGAACACCTTTGGGAGCTGGAGGAATGTCGCAGAGCTCAAATTTAGCCAGTAGGTTATTATGCAAGCCTTTCCTACTCTCACCTTCATATACCCTGATCACTATGCTATCTTGGTTGTCAGCCTTGGTAATAAAGCACTCACTCATCTTGAAGGGAACTTTGGTGTTTCTTGGAATCAAAACTGCCATCTCAATACATTCTGAACGACGATCATGATTATGATCATAATTAAGCGTACAAACACCTGTGCCAAGTGAGAAAGGTGTGACATCCGAGAGAGAGAAGTTCTTAAGCCTATTTCCATTTGGTATTCCACAACACCCATCTAAGACTGCATCTTGAAGCCTATTCCCATTTTGATTCCCACACCCGTTTAAGACTGCAGCTTGAACAGCTGCTCCATATGCAATCGCCTCATCAGGATTGATGCCCTTACACAATTCCTTCCCGTTGAACACATCCTGCAATAGCTCTTGCACCTTCGGAATTCTGGAAGATCCACCAGCAAGAACAACATCATCCACATTCCCAGCGTTCATGCAAGCATCACTCAAACACTTTTTCACAGGCTCCATACACTTTTTGAAGAAATTCATGTTCAATTGTTCAAATTTGGCTTGTGTAATAGTTGCATTGAAGTCAATACCCTGATCCAAACAGTCGATGTCGATGTCAACTGAAGATGTGAATGACAGTCTCCTCTTTGCCTTCTCACATGCATTTTTCAATCTCGTAAGAGCTCTCGAGTTCCCGCTAACGTCCAAATCGTGCTTCCTCTTGAATTGCTCGGCACAATAGTTCACCATTTTGTTATCAAAGTCTTCACCTCCAAGGTGAGTGTCTCCAGCGGTGGCCATCACATCAAAGACGCCACCACCTATTACCAGTAGTGATACATCTATAGTACCACCACCTAAATCAAATATCATAACAGTTCTTTTGCTCTCCGAACCGGCTTTCTTGTCGAGGCCGTAAGCAATGGCTGCAGCAGTCGGTTCATTTATAATACGAATCACATTTAGGCCAGCCATTTTAGCAGCATTTTTGGTAGCCTGACGTTGTGAATCATTAAAGTAAGCAGGGACAGTAATAACAGCATTTTTTACACTTGATCCAAGATAGGCTTCAGCAACTTTATGCATCTTTGATAGTAACATGGATGATATTTCTTCAGCAGCAAAGTGTTTCTCTTGGCCCTTGTCTTTCACAACAATAATGGGCTTGTCATTAGGACCTTCGATGACCTTGAATGGCCAAAGCTTCAAATCACTTTGAACACATGCATCACTAAATCTTCTACCTATCAATCGCTTTGCATCTGCAAATGGCAAATTTGTGGAACAGAATCAGGCATTTATGAAACATCCGATATCGAAGCAATACACATACACGAGACAAACCGGCCAGTTCAATTAACTTTGCCAATCACCAATATATGGTTGTCGGTTAGGAAAAAAGAAGTTGGATGATTTTCTTACCGATGTGCCAGCTTTTAACACTTCGAAAATACGAGTGCTACACTTGAGGCACTTATTTATTTTCTTTGCAAAATTATAACTTAATAACATGGAGAATATATAGCCTTAATGTGTCTCGAGAAGTGTTAGTGGCTTCTTTAGTATTAGCTGCATGGGCCTAAATCAATCTCCAAAAGCTTTAAATAACCTAGTACCCAGGCTTTCCAAAGTTACGAAACCACATTAATACAGAGGCCTAGTAATCAAGAATTTGTTGAGGAAAGAAAAAGAGGTAAAAGAAAGCAGTTACAGGAAATAATAATACAATTTATAGATCGAAGATCATTTAATTCTTCTCAAAAAAAAAAAAAAAAAAAAACACTATTTAATTAGAATTTGATATATTTGTGGATATGATCAGATAAATAAGATTGATGATCATACCAAAGACTGTATTGGTGGGGTTTTTGATGATCTGGTTAAGTGCTGCATCTCCTACCAATTGCTTAGTATCAGTGAAGGCAACATAAGATGGAGTGGTTCTGTTGCCTTGATCGTTCACTATAATCTCAACACGATCTAGCTGCCACACTGCTACGCACGAGTAGGTTGTCCCCAAGTCAATCCCTATGGCATGACCCGCCATTGTTTCAAGAACTTAAAGAAGAATATATAAAACAAGATCGAAGAAAACTGGTCCCGAAGATTGATTGTCTGCTGGTTACTTGGTCAGTGTTTTATAAGGTTAGGGTTCATGTGGGTGTATAACGGCTGTTACTTGCCAGAAAAGTTTTGTAACTATCTAAATGAGAAGGTTTGAAAATCTCGCCAAGGGAATTCAGGAGAGACATCTTAGATTCCTTGCTTAATTATCTTTTACACCAAGAATTAAAATCTTACAATCCTTTTGATTTGCCGTATCTTATTTTTATCTTTTGGTCGTAAAAGTGAGATAGTAAGGGATATTTTTTGGTTATGTAGTATTTGACCTCACTTCTAGAAATTTTTACGTCAACTTACTTATTCTAATCATTTTCACATCAACCTATTCCTTAATTAGGTATTCTATCATTGCAAGTTGATCCTATTTCTCAGGTTGAAAATCTCTCACTTATTTCTATATGCATATAACTATCTATTAGCCATGTAACAATTGAGAATGAATAACCATTACACTAATATGAGAATATAGAAAAGGAGTTCAAAGAAAGGAAAATTATCTTTTTTCTAGATCTAGGTATGACAATCTACCTAGAACAAGATACTTTACATAAGAAAATTCAAGGCTCAATGATAACGAAAGAAAAGATTTGAAAAACTAAATCTCATGAGCAACATACCTTATTAGTAGATACTGTACTTTCAAAAGCCAACAATTAGATTGAGAATGTGGAATATGATCATGAAGGCATAGCTGTGATACACAAATTTGAACTTCTTTCTTATGGTCTATCGGAATTGAACTAGTATTTGTATAGCTTGAAATCATGGTGTTATATACAAAGGTTATCCTCAATGTAGAGCATGAATTAAGCCATAAATCATATAGTTTCAAAATATCATAATTATACATCTGTTGTAAAACATAAAGTAAGAGAGTTTGGGAGAAGAGAGAAATGATGCAGAGAATGGAGTCTTTCTATTCATCTCACTATGAGGTTTATATAAGACTACCTCAGGTATACAAAAGCGTTAATCAATCACTCGTTTGATTACAAATGAATCAATTGCTAATTATATTTTGTTAATTATCAATCAATCCTAATTGGTGTAAATCATGCAACACTAATTGCTATGACATGAATAGCCACATTTTTATTTTTGGTAGGAAGATCGAGGGCTTGCGTTATTGGGTTGTGCAATAAGTGGTTTAATATTTGTTTGATGCATTAGTCTATGAGTTGAATTCTTATACAACTGCCATAAGGGTCTTTAGTATGTGTTTGTCATCACTACAAAAAAAAATTGCAATAGCCATGGCGCCTTCCCGTCGCAAAAAGTTGTTTTGCCATCGCAAATAAGCATTTGTGAAGGCAAAGCTTCTGATGCCGTTGGTGGCGTCGCCAATACCTTTAGCCACGGAAAAATGCCGTTGCAAACCACTTTTGCGTACGACACTTACTATGCTACGGTTTCATGCTACCCCTAATGCCGTTGCCATTTCAAAATTTACTACGGCAAATTTCTGTCGCAGCATAATTAATATTAAGATAATTATATTACTTCCCACCAAAAAAATTTCCTGCCAAATTTGTTTCCCACCAATATTTTTTCTTGCCAAATTAATTTGCTTCCCACCAATTTTTCAATAGCAAATTTTGCTACAGTCTCGTTGTTGTAGCTTCGGTGTGGTGTTATAGACATAGACATATATTCTTGGCTACGGCAATTCACCGATGCTAGTAGCCAACCATCATTTTTTTTTTTTTAACAAAACCTGTATTTTTGCAACATCCAAAAATGGGATAACAATATCAATATACAACACATATATTGTTCAATGAGTGGTCTATTTCATTGCAATGTAATTAAGTTGCTACACTATCAGAATATGTAATTAGAAGAAGTACAAAGTTATGCCCAAAACCAAGCACCTAATAAAGACAACCAAGAGTAACACTTAACGGCACCCATAACAAAATGTTACTATAACATCATGCTTAGATTTTCTCTCTAGCAGAACCCTAGGGTTTTGAGTAGTGTGGGGTGGCAGCAGAGGAATATTTCCAGTTGACGTTTGTCATTAACACCGGCGAGGCGCCTCGTCGTGGCAGGGGAACTTTGGGCATCTTGCTTCAAAGTGGATTGGTAGTGCCTGAAGATTGAATCGTCTCCGATTTGAGGGAAAACCAGATCGGCGTCGGCTGGGCAGCGTGGTGCGTCTCGGCGACCGGTATCAAGGAAGCAGATTGCAGTGGTTCGGGGAGGTGGAGATTGCTTCTTCCTGATACTTGAACAGTCGATAGTCTGCATAGTGAGGTCTGGTTGATTAGCTTTTCCGGTCGACTCTCAGTGCAGGCTTGGTTTTCTTTCTTCTTTCTTGATCCGGAGGATTGTTGACCACATAACAGAGAGGCGACAACATCTGATGTTGTTGCACTGCTGGAACGGCCGTCCACCAGAGCTGTGGTCGAAGGCAGTGTCGCCGGAGGGTATGACGGCGGCGGAGGTATCCAAGCAACATGAGGCTCCTGTTCTGCTGGCCTGGGATTGGGTCTGGGCTCAATCTTGGGCTGATGGGCCTGGTTGATTTTGTTTCTGCTAGGCAAGACTGGACTTGGGCTTGGCCCTACGGGCTTGGGTCAAGGCAATTGGGGCCCTAATGTGTTAGGGTATGAGCCTATGTAAGGTTGGATTAACTTTTATGAGTCTTCTATGACGTTTCTAGTTTCTTACTTGTACTACAATTGAGTGATTGGCACGTGAGGGCTAGTTGAATGATTTCTTTTCTGTAGGGGCGAGGGTTTTTCATTCTTGTATAGGCTCGCTTAAATGTGAGCGACCCAGTGATTTTTAAAGGTTTGCTTTAGCTTAGGTAGCTTACTCCGGATTTTCTTGCTGGATTCTTATATAAGTTTTGATAGACTTCAGCCGTTTTGCTGTTGATCTAATGAATTCAACTTCTATTTCAAAAAAAAAAAAAAAAAAGAGTAACACTTAACAAAAATTCCAATATTGCACTATCAAAATATGTGCAATAACATATTGAAACTTAGTCCATTGCTCTATCACTGCTTGAATCTGGATTCCCTTCTTCTCCTACAGACTCCTTCCGAATTTCATGGTCACTAGTTGTATCTGGAACCTAAGACATCAACAAAAAAGGAAAAAAAAAAGATATATCATGTATAGCTTTGCATTTCACCCTTTTTCAATGTCACACCATAACCCAATTCCAATAATTAATATCGCAGGTTGCACCATTCTTTATAATCATATTACAAAGAGAATGACAGTATAAGAGGAAATTTCAAACCAAGTGTCAGTAAAGCTAGAGTTTCTTTCACAAGTTGATACTAGTATGTATATTCATCATTGATAAATTAAAAAAGGTATATATGTGAACAATAGCAAAGGGCAAACAGATCAAATAAATATTGGCAATAATGCAACACTTGAAACAATTTTGGGACTGAGGACACATATGATCATAATAGAACATTATGATCCACCTGCCAACTGCACACATACAAAACTAACAAAATTTACGTACTTAAACAAGGAAAAATATCCCACTAAAAAGACCTTTTAGAGACCTTTATACAAAATCAACACATGACGTATATAGGGAAGCATATTCATGTGAAAGCTGAATATATGTTATCACCTGCTAACTATTTCTTGTCAAAACAAACTGAAATCTGAATGTCTTTGTATTACTTCATATTTCTTGTCTTACTATATTATCTCATCAATACCATCTAATAAATTGTGCACATTAAATAAGAGCTAAATATTCAAGCAATTATTCAAATTTGACAAACATGTCCATTTTGATCTATGCCTCTCCTCTCTTTGTTCTCCAAAAAATCAATTCGAGCTTGTAGCATATTAAGCTGATCCTGAAACTTTTTTGCCACAAATTTAGTTACTTTTTGTAGTAATCAGATTGAATATCTACGTCAAATAGCCAAGAAAAATACAATTGATTAAATTATAACCATGACTACCAACCAAACCAAGAACTTTAAACAATTAAGTAAGTGAACAAGCATTGCATACAAGTGAGCTGGCATCAAAGTACAATACAAAAACACTATAAATCCCTAATATATACTCTAGTATAACAATAATCTGATACGCATTAAAGTATACAAATTGATTATATATAGGTAAGAGGGCAGAGTAGCATGCTTATGAAGTAAGTGAGTATGGACACAAATAATGATCGAAATTTTAAATAAATAAGCTTTGTTCAAATATACATTAAAAAAAACTATAAAAGCAGCAAACAAAAAAGATAAAGTGGATAACTTCTGCATTTACTCCCAACAAGCTCATAGACATCCAAGACATGAAAAGATAAGGCTTACCTGGAATTAGACTCAAACCATTAATGACGAGTGGAAGATAGAGGATAGAGAATAGAGGACAAAGCAGACTAGCCTTCGAGTAATATCCAAAGAAGCTGCAAAGCCAAACAATTAATAAGATACAAACAGATTATGAAGTATCAAACTACATGACACATTTTTTTTTTTTGAGAAGGCAACTAAGTGAGAACAAATCTATACAATATCCAAGTTATTGCATGTAATACTAGCAAGGCTGCGTTCACAGAAAGAACTAGTATCAATAACTATTGCCACAATCATCTTCCTAGGAAGGAACGTTAATGCCAGTACACATAAAATTCGTAGTTCAAATCCTGGGGAATATGATTTGAAAACCAAAAACGGCAAAGCAAATTTGCTGCGAGACTTTAGAATTCAATTGAAAACATTTAGGACCTGAAAACCATTACACACAAAGTCCACAAGATAATATTATAAGGATAAATCTAACATGCCATAGTGATTAGAGCTACAAACCTAATATATGCACCCATCTAGGCAATCATGTAGAGCACACAACATCCGTAACAAAACAAACATAAGAAATTCTGAAAAAAATATTAGAAGAACTTATGTGTTCTTAATAGTCAGGCAATCTTCCTTTTGCTTTCCCTTCACCCATAGTAGCTGAAATAAGAGATGAGCCCACAATTAAAAATAATACAGATGCTATCAATTCAAAACAAATTCCAATGCCAACTAAAAGTTTTCTTTGCTTTTGAAAGAAGATGCAAAACAGATATACAATTATGCATGCAAGGTAATTGCAAATCTTAGCAAGCACGTTGGTAAAAGAGAAAGCAAGAGTAACCAAACAATGGCCAATTAACAAAGGAAGCCAAGAGGAGATGCTATTCTACATAATATGACAATTAAAAATTGAAGACAAGTTGATAAAGAAATAGCACATATATTCGAGTTCCACATTATATTAGTTCATAAAGAATGCCAACTAAACCAAGTGTGTGTGTGTGTGTGTGTGTATATATATATATGTTTTTATTTAGAGAACCCCTACAAGCTATAAAAGGCCACTACTCATAATACATATAAATATCCAAGTATCAAAACCAATCACTGAATAGGACCACGGAAAACTAAAACATAATCACAAACACGTACATGCATATACCATTTAGCTGAAAGCTTCAACAACTGAATTAACCCATATAGTGATAAACAAAACCAGAGCTATCAATTACTCAGGGCTTGAAAACCATTCAGGGCCAAATTCAAATTTAAAGATTTAAGGCCTGAAACCATCTAAACGAAAAGATTAAACAACCAAGATATCGCTATCTACCATGTGAAGGAATAGAGCAGGACCAGTGCTTTGAATTCTCCACAGAGCAAATTGAAGTCAGCTCCATTCATATTGAGATTTTCAGTACCAAATCGACATATACCCAAACACTCAATTGACATACCCAAACACCAAAACCAACAAACATAACGGTTCTTCCATAAATAAGTAAAATTGAAAGTGATTTCAGATACACAAAAAAAATTTCTATACTTGGTTCCTCTCAAACAACAAAAATCTCATCTCTTTCATTTGATAATTTGAATTAACCGAATTGAACCCACTGATGGGAGAGAGAAGATACATACCCAGAGAGCGAGAGAGACGAAGGTGAGTACTGCACGAGAGAGACAAAGGTGAGTACTGCGTATGAGGTTTTTGAGATTTAGATGAGTCTTCAGAGAACAATTTTTGGGTTGAGGGGAGGGGAAGATAGAGTATGAGATTCCATTCTTCGGGAAGATTGAGGTTTTTGGGTTCACTATGGCGCACGGCTATTTTTCGTTCCCCCCCCCCCCCCCCCTTCTGAAGCTAGGTCAACTTTGATTCTAATTTTAAGACCCAAATAGTATAAAAGAAAAATAAAAAATAAATAAACAAAGCTACGGCAACTATAGCGTAGCAAGAATCAGGACAAATTTAACTACAGTATTAAAGATGCCATCGCAATTGTATAAGTTTTTATGCCACGGCGTTAATTTTCCGTCACAAACCAATTTTAATTTTGCAATGCCTTATTTACCGTAGCAAATCTATGACCAATGGCGACGGCATTTTAGCGCCGACACTAACTGCGGTAGCCATTGCAATTTTTTTTTGTAGTGCATGTTGATCTTTCCCATGTTTCTGAGTTTAGGGTTGATGAGAGAACTGTTGCTATGTTATTGACATTGTTGGCTTGCTGTGCTATTACCAAAACCAATACTCTACATTAAGGTTTTGATTTGGTCATGTTAGAATTAGCTAATGGTATACAATCAGACCTTAAGTAGCTTTTGATAATTATTATTAATCCCTGAAAATGCTTAAGGTCTTTTAACTCTAGAAAGTTGTCCCTTGCTGTATGTTGGTCTAGAACAATGACACTTAACATTTGAAGATCTTTCAATTTGTTCATAAACTTCGCTGATTTCTTATTTGACATACGGCGGAAGAGTCAATATTATTTTGAGAGTGGGAAGCAAAAAGTGGTATTTTGTGATTTAGAAGTTGGAACCATCAAAATTTTGGGCATTTTGTTATTTAAAATATTAACTTTCTAACTCAACAATTCCACTTCTACACCAAACTCCCATAATGTAGAAATAAGTGTAGGAATGTGTTTTCAGCAGTTCTTACCTGAGAACACAATGTTTATTTCAAAAATCTTGATTGGAGCCATTAAACAAATGATAATTGTTATAACATCTCTTTATGGTCTTGATGCTGTTCTTATTTGTCTATTTGTGCAGGTCTGCTGTAGGAAATCAAATTGTCAAGAAAAATTGTTTTTCTAGCCTGAAGTATATTGTGGTGGTATTAGGAAGACTGAGGTGAAGATTGCAAATTATGTAGATATTGAATCAAATTCACTGTTCACTGCAGGTAAAATTTTCCAGCAGTTAATTTTTCTATCTATGGGGCTGTGACGGTTGATGGTTACTACATGACACAGTCGGAAGTAATGAGGTTTACAAGCAATAAACCTAAAATAAAGATTCTGGAGTCCACCAGAGATAAAAGAGAAAACTCTCAATTTTGATTGATAAAAGGATAAAAGATAGTTCTGCAGCTGTTTAATGTTGCTTATATATGGGAAAAGAAACCCCAAGGCGACTAACAATGAAACCCTAAAGCCCACGGATTAAAACAAAATAAATCCAAAATAAATTAGAAAACCTAAAATAAAAAGAATGTAAAACTAGCCTAAAAATATTAAATCACGAATCGGATAATTAAGACTATTTTGGCCTAAATCTGATAGGGCTCACTAAAGTGAGTCTTGAAGATCTCGTCGTTCCCATTTTGGAAATGTATCATGCGTCTCAAACTGACATTCTGGCCAAAAGTTAGTCAAATCTGATTCAAAATCAAAACCTGACTTTTCGCACGAGAAACCCGAAAAGTCCAAAACCAAATCTTCTTGAATATTCCAGCGGCTAGTAACCTGATTATGCGTGAGTTACCTATTTTCCAATCACTTTTCTTGATTCTACGCCGCTTCTTTACTTTTATGGTTTTTCGGCTAAACTGGGTCCATTTTCATCCTACATCATTCTCCTCCACTATGAAAGAACTCGCCCTCGAGTTCCTCTTGAATAAAGAACAAGAATAGGTAGATAAAAGACTTGAGAAAAAAATTCAACAATTGGATAAAAGACTTGAGAAAAAAATTCAACAATTGAACCTGTAGATTATTGGCCTGATCCTCTGCAAATTTTGATGGCACAATCATGAACCCAACACCAAAGATGAGTCTGTCGTATGCATTTTGGCTCTCATACGCAACCTTAGTAGATTTGTCTTGGCTCTCAAGGTTGCATTCTTGAATGATATCTGGTTCTGAGTGATTTATTTCAGGCTCCAAGACTTCTTCATTATTAATAACCATGTCTACATGAACAATTTTATCTTTAACCTCTTCTTGGTCATGACAGATGATTTCTTGTGGAGCATCTTCCATTAGAAATTCTTCTGAATTTTCTTCAGATAAACTATTAATCTCAATGAGCAAAGAAAATTCTTTGGACTTTAACTTCTTCTCAAAAACCTTAGGAGGGT